>JAKSZU010000001.1:165895356-166495356 GCA_026018925.1 Tupaia tana
CAGTTACCTTAGATATCATTAGAATTAGAATCACTGGTACTTTGTATGTTGATTTGTTTCCATTGACCTAGTTAATATTTCTGTTGTGTTTATCTAAGGTCAATTCTATATAATCAAATACTGAAGGCAAGTGAGCCATTTTAGTTGAGTCAAACTTCAAACATTATTTATGATGTCAGTTATCTGGGGAGTTGACTAACAAAGATTGTCCTTAGGAAGTAATTCCATCAAATTTCTATTTAACTAGAGTGGTCCTGATCATAATGTTTTTGTTTGAGTTTCTCTTCAAGATAGAATTTCAAAACCTCTTTCGCTGGAAAATATAAAACAAGGGAGGAGAATTTTTATAGAGGTAATTGTCTCAAAAAAAACAAAAAAGATCTTCACAGAAATTTAGTCATAATTTATTTGGAAAATATCTTTGCATGTTTAAAATAGTTTTTCTTTAGAAGAATGATCCAGGGGTCAGCAGGTAGCATGGTGGTTAAGGTACTAGACTCCCACATGGTTGACCACAGTCCAAGTCCCAGACCCGGTAGCTTGACACTCACCCCGAGTGCTTGTGCATGCCCAAAATCCCAAAGAGGAAGATAGAAGAGAAGGGATTGTGGTGTGGCCAAACCCGAGGGAATGATTTCTCACTTTCTCTGTCTCTGTCTCTCTGGTAAGTGTGTTTGCCTTATAGCAAAAATCTCTCTGAAAAAAAAAAAAAAAAGAATCTTTCACGGGAAAAATGATTGATCAGTCTCTTGAAGAAAATGCTATTAATTTGTTACAGAAACAGACAATATTTTTTCTTTGTGATTTTTTTTTAAAGAAAGATGTTTGCCATAGGGCACATGAACTTGCCAGAGAAAGAGAGAGAAAGTGAGAAATCACCCCCCTGAGTGGGATGGCCACACCACAATCCCTTCTCCATTCTCCTCTCAGAATTTTCAGCATGCACACACATGTGCCCAGCATGAATTTCAAGCTGCCAGGTCCTGGATTCAAATTGCAGTCGCCCATGTGGGAATTCAGTGCTTTAACCACTATGCCACCTGCTGGCTCCTGTTTATGATTTTATTTTTATCATAAATTTTGGTCAGTGATATCATTTCAATACATAATAGTATGAGAAATTATCATTTCAATACATAATAGTATGAGAAATAATCAATACAGAAATAGTTTTGTTGACTACTGTTAAGAGACACCTATGAAGTACTTACTCACTTTGGCAAAACTGTGTTCATCCCCAGGAGGCTTGTAGCACTGGTGTTTCTGGAAAGCTACAGCAGAAGCAGTGAAATTTTTGCCAAATGATGCTCTCTAATGGCCACAGATCCCTCAAAACATAATGAAAATAATAATAATAATGACAACATGATATCACCGAGTCTTAAATATCTTATTAACACCTGTTGTCAGAGATCTTTGAAGGAAAATCTATACCTAAGCTTGTTCACTTAGGGAGTAATTGGAATAGGCTCCTTAAAATGACCAGCAGGTGGTGTGGTTGTGAAAGTGTTGGATTCCTACATGGCTGACTGCATCAAGTCACAGGCCCCATGGCGTTATTGGGTGCCTGTGCGTGCATGCCCAAAATCCCAAGAGGAGAATGGAGAAGTGATTGTGGCATGGCCATGGCCCCTGGGGAAATGATTTCTCAATTTCCCTCTCTTTGGCTCTCTCTGGTGAGTGCATGTCCAAATGCCCTTTGGGTAAAACCTTAAAAAAAAAAAAAAAAAAAAAAAAAAAAAAAAAAAAAGTCCAGTAGGTGGCATGGTGGTTAAGATGCTGGAGTCCTATATGGCTGACCACAGTTGAAGTTTCCGACTTGGTAGCTTGAAAATCACACTTTAGGGACTAGCAGATGGTGTAATGGTTACGTCACTGGACTCACTGGTAGTCAACTGCAGGTTTGAGACCTGGACTCAGGGAGTTAAAACTCAGGCTGGATGTATGTGCATGCGTGCCTAGGATCCCAAGAGGAGAATGGAGGAGAAAGGATTCTGGTTGTGGCCAATCTCCTTAGAGGGTAATTTCTTGTTTTCTGTCTCTCTGTCTCTCTCTGTCTCTCCAGTGAGTGCAAAAATCTCTCTGAAAAAAAAAAAAAACAATAATCACACTTGGGTGCCTGTGTGTGTGTGTGTGTGTGTGTGTGTGTGTGTGCCCCAAATCCCAAGAGACAATTGTGGAAAAGGGATTGCAACATGGCTATCCCCCCAGGGGATAATTTATCACTTTCCCTCTCTCTGTCTCTCTCCAATGAGCATACATGCCTTATGGCAAAAACATAAGAAAAAGAGAAAAAGACAATTATTTTGAAATATCCTTCACCAGTCCATCCCAGTAGCAGAGTACTTACATAGCAGGACTACCTGGGTAAAGGACTTGTAACATTAGGATACAACGAAAGTGAATCTGAAATGTTTTCTGGCTCTGAGTTCATTTGTTACTAGAACATTCCTAGTGACCATCCTACATCCCTCGCCTGGAGTAGTTAGAACGCCATGTACCGGTTTCCAATTTCATTTGGGCCATTTTAAAATCCATGTATCAGGAAATGAGGTGATGAGTAAGGTGGGTAACTTTGGGAGCTCCTCTTTCCTTTCTTGACAGTTCCTTTGTAAAGCAAATACCAGCCCTACAGGCTGATAATGAGGAGTGGAGTGGAGCTCCCTTGTTCATTAGGCACACAGCAGTAGAAT
This sequence comes from Tupaia tana, assembly GCA_026018925.1. Classification (NCBI taxonomy): domain Eukaryota; kingdom Metazoa; phylum Chordata; class Mammalia; order Scandentia; family Tupaiidae; genus Tupaia; species Tupaia tana. The sequence continues at coordinate 165,898,050 of JAKSZU010000001.1, forward strand.
GGGTAAGGTAGCTAGAGAGAAATATTTGCAATATGTTCTCGCTGCACACTTTGCATACAGATACTACTCTCTCTGCATTTACCCAAATTAGCGATGTGTAATGGAATACTCATAGCCTTTTGTAGATTTCTGTGACCTTTAATTGGGACTCAGATAGCAATTACCATATTATATTGCCATCTCTATCATTTGCTGTTGTTTCAGTTATCATTGTTGTACTTCTAACATTTAAAATTTCTTTTCTGAACTTTAACTTTTCATTGGAGACCATTATTCACCCCTGGAAGACTCATCACGTGGGGGACATTCAGCTGTTCCTCTAAAAAAAAATGCATCTCTGAAACAGGTTTCATCTCATTAAAAATATGGAAAAGCAAGCAGCAACTCCACCAAAAGAATCTCAAATAAAAGAAACAAACACAGAACTTAGCGTAATGGCTGTCGCTGGACTCCCACATAGTCGACCGCGGTTCGAGTCCCGGACCCGGCGGCTTAAACTCACGCCGGGCGCGTGTGCGTGCGTGCCTGAGATCCCGAGAGGAGAATGGAGGAGAAGGGATTGCGGCGTGGCCATCCCCCCTGGGGGGTGATTTCCTGCTTTCTATCTCTCTGTCTCTCTCTGTCTGTCTGGCGAGTGCACGCGCCCTATAGCAAAAACCTCTCCAAAAAAAATAAATAAATAAAAAATAAAAAGAAACAAACACAAACTAATCTGGTGATGCCTTTAGAAGATGTTCTAGTGATATCAAACCTCATCAGTAGTAATAATGGTACTAGTAGTTGGGAACCAGCAGTTAGTGTAATGGATATGTCGCTGGACTCCCACGTAGTCGACCGTGGTTCACGTCCTGGACCCGGTGGCTTAAAACTCACGCCGAGCGCATGTGCGTGCGTGCCCAAGATCCCAAGAGGAGAATGAAGGAGAAGGGATTGCGGCGTGACCATCCCCCCTGGGGGGTGATTTCTCGCTTTCTGTCTCTCTGTCTCTCTCTATCTGTCTGGCGAGCGCACGCGCCCTATAGCAAAAAACTCTCAAAAAAAAATAATAGTACTAGTAGTAATAATAAACACAAAGAGTAATTCCTGTGTGCCCTGCGCTGTACTAAGAGCTATACATATAATAACACAGAAGTTTTTGAGGTAGGCACTGTTGTTATCCCTATTTGCCAATTAAGAGAAAAAAATACAAGAAAGATTAAGAAACATTACTACTTGCCTAACCAGAAGGCACTAAAAGTAAAATTTTCCCTCAGAAAATCTGACCTCAGAATCATCCCTCAGTCATCGTGCTTTCTTATGATTTCATAGCATAACTTTTATCCAGCGTTTTTGTTTTCTCTAACTCAGTTATTTTTGAGGGCAAATATTCATGTAAACTTTATTTATTTATTTATTTTTAGTTTCATTTATTTTATAGGGTCAGGGGTAGGAGAAAGAAACAGGTACTCTCAACAGGGTCTTGCCCTGCTGTGGTTCGCCCTCACCCTGCCGAGCCTAAGAGCCGGTCAGGATCACAGGCATACTCACACATGCCCGGCATGTTTCAGGTTGATCTAGGTCTGAATCGTGGTGTCGCACATGACTCCAGATTCACAGAGACGCCCTACCCCCTGTGCCACTGCTGCTGAGCCCATGTGAGCACTCATAATTTGTATCCTTCTTTATTGGTGTGTTAAACACTCTTTAAAAGAAATAATGAAACATCTGTAGTTGCTATAAAACTCCCATGAGCACTTAACTTGTAAGAATTTGTTTCAGACCTTCATTTGTTTCCAGCTTGACTTAATCTGAATCATTAGTCTCAAAAATCTGAGTAAGACTGATTTTATAATAGTTCCATGTTCAGGTATCCAAAAATAACTGTGGTAGGACATGACCTTTCATTCCTATGGATTCTATTGAATGATGAGCTCAGCTGCTTGTAGAAATCATTTTATTTGCCTTCTCTTTTAATATTGTTTATCAGCAAATCAGGGAGCAGTGTTTTGTGACATTACTCAAAATAGGAGGAGGCTACACTTACAAAATATGCTTTTGCTTTCTTAGCTTATTGTCTATTAAAAATGAAACTAATAAAAATTTGCCATATTACCATTATTTTCTAAATGGCTGTGGTTTTCAAATCAATAAATGCCATGGTGTCATTGTCATTGCCTTAGAATATTTTTAAAAATCAAGGTAAGTGAGCCTGGCTGAATGTAGAATTTAGCAAATGCCAAATAAAAAAATGACCTCTTGATTATTAGATCAAATGTAGTTGAATTTTGACCTGTGTGTGATGGCCTTGTCCATAGTCAATGACTAAATTGATCTATTTCTTGTTGATTTGAGTCTTTCGTTTTGTCAGCTTTAAAGATCAGTTTTCGCCTTATTGCTCAGGTTGTCAGACAGTTTATTTGATTTTGTCATTGAAAGATAAAAGACTTTTCACTTATCAATGAATAATGTGTCCTGGATAAAGAAAAACAATAAGGAATTAGGTAATGAGGTTGAAGAAATCCTTGATGCTGAGGAATATAACTTTTTAGTATTTCATTTACCCAGGTCAGTTATTATGTTTATCAAATTTTACAGATCTCAATTTGCATACTACTTGTTAAATGTCTCTTGGCAAATGATGATGATCTAAAGTCTAGGCCAAGCCAAGAAAAAAGCCTTGTAGTTATTGGTTTATAATACAGGGCAGAAAAAGCAAGCATAATTTTAAAATGTAAGTTTAAATAATAAAGGTGGAAAATGACAGAGTTAATGACATTTTTGGTATCTAAGATGATTTGGAAGTGTTTAACAAAGGGGGTCGAAATAGTCACCTCACCTTCTAGCTAGTCAGAGATAATTCATTGTTGGGATATATTTTCAAGAACAGTTTGAAAGAAATGGCTATCAGTAGGTATTATATGAGATAAGAAAGGCAAACTAGGAGCAACCTTTAACATGGAAAGTACAGATAAAAAATGCTAGCACTAAAGAAAAAGTAAAATGTGGACCTGACAACAGACAAAAATACAGAGAAGGGAGTTATAAATGGAACACTCACCCTAAGTCTTTGAGAGAACGCGGACTTTTAATGAAGCCAGAGTGCTATGAAAACCTTGTTTGCACCTGGAAAAAATGTGTAGCATGTGTTAGATTTAAATTACAATCTCATCCTCTAACGAATTAATCATTAAGTATATTCTGGAGCACTTTCTTAACCTGTGTCTGAAGTACCTGGAAAACACTCATTAAAATTTCATTCATATGTGGTGACAGGCAGATCATTCCCCAGAACATTGTCTAAATGCTGCTGAGAGATGTAATTTGACTGGTAAATTAATGGTTTCTGGTGATCTTAATGTTAACATAACATTTGGAGGCATTGCTCATCAGGGGTGCAATATTGTGTTTCACAAGATGCAAGAGACAAAGGGACTTAATGAGTTTTGGCTGCACCGCACATATTGTGCATGATTCTGTTCAAACTGTTCCAGGCTTCCTGCCAAGATATCTCGGAGAAATTGCCTAAAAGATTAGTCGAAGAAATGGTCCCATCCCCTGCTGTGTACCATTGTGACTGGTTTGTCAACAGTTGGAGGGAACGTTGGTATATACAGTAAACAGTTAGTGTCAGTTCATAGGAAAACCGGGCCTTTGAATATTTCTGAAAAGTGAAATAGTGACTCCAGGACCGTAGTTTCTTCTTTGTCGTCCATGATGGTTTTTAATAGGTAGTGGCTACTCTCACTGTTCACTATTCAGGATGGCTCACATTTTAAATATTTCCTGGGATAAATTCCATTTGATACTTCTACAAAATGAGATGGCTAGAAACATGGCAAGTTTAATATTCCATTTTTGTATATATAGCAGAAGTTTAAAGTCACTCACATCTTCATTAAAATTTAAATATAAATAAATAACAATTAAAGTTGTTGCCCATTAATAGTCTAAGAATGGAAAGTGGCGAAAGCTGTTATCCTGCTCGGTCCACTGCTTAGAGGACATGCATGCCAAACATGAGAGCTGAAGAATCGTTGTGCAATGAAAGATGAATCATTATTTAAACTTTAAATATACACAACTGGAATAGTTTTTTTTTTCCTCAAATTCTTTTGCTATTTTGGCTCAAAAATAAACATTTTTTCCATTTCCCAGCATCCGTCATGGATTCTTGAAAACAAAAACATAGAAAAGAGGTAATCTGGGGAAATAGCCAGAATCCTTGACATATTGTCTTTGCTTTATTATATTATAAAGTGTATAACAATAAATGCTTTATTAGTATAGAACTGTTCCACATTGTAAAAAGGGTTAACTTTTTTTCCTGGCACAATCATAAAACACATTAGCCCACATTTTTATTAACATATAATAATGGAATGTGTTTGTGGAGATAGAATGTGATTTCTTAGGACAGGAATATAATGTGTAGTGATCAGATCAGTGTCATGGCATACCCATCATCTCAATCATTTGTTATTATTTTGTACCAGAAATATTAAAAAATTCTTGTTTTTTTAAAAGTTCCTCTCAGATATATAGTAAGTTGTGTTCATTAAATTCTTCTTACTGCATTACGTAATGCTAGAAATTGCTCTTCTTAGTTATCTGTAGTTTTGTTTCCCTTAATCAATATTCCTCTCTCCCTCCCACTTCCATGCTTCCTAGCTTGTAGCACTCATTCTTTATCTCTTTACTTTTATGAGGTCATTTATTTCAATTTCCACATGTGAAAGATAATGTAGTATTTTTCTTTCTGTGCCTGGCTTATTTCACTTAACACGATGTTCTCTAGGCCTGATGATTTAACTTCAAATGACAATGGTTTATCTTCTTTGATGGATGAATTGTATCCTATTGCTTGTGTGTGCGTGTGTGCATGCATGTGCACACATGTGTGCATACCATATCTTCTGTAACCACTCAGCTCGTTAATGGACATTTAAGAAGATTCCATATCTTGGCTATAATAAATAGTATTGCAGTAAGCACTGGGGTGAAGATGTCATTAAGACATATTTATTTCTTTTCCTTAGAATATATTGGGGGACCAGTTGATGGAATAATGATTACATTGCTGAACTCCTACATAGTCAATTGTGGTTTGATTCCTGGACCCAGCAACTTAAAAATTCATGCTGGACACGTGTGTATGCGTGCCCAAGATCCTGAGAAGAGAATGAAGGAGAACTGATTACAGCGTGGCCATCCCCTCAGATGGGGGCAGTTTCTTACTTTCTATCTCTCTGGCGAATGCATGTGCCCTATAGCAAAAATTTCTCTTTAAAAAAAATATAAATATATATACACACACATAAATACATATATATATATGTATACACACACACACACACATATATATATATATGTATGTATATGTATATATATATACACACACACACATACTTGAGAGTGAAATTGCTGATCATGTGATAATCCTACCGTTAGGTTTTTGAGGAACCTATATACTGTTTTCCATGAGGCTGTACTATTTACATGCCCACCAACAGTGGGAAAGAGTGCCCTTTCCCCACATCCACATCGGAATTGATTATTTTTTGTCTTTTTGGTAATAGCTGTTCTAACTGGGGTGAAATACTATCTCATGTGGTTTTGATTTGCATTTCCCTAATGATTAATGATGTAGAACATTTTTTCCAATGCTTATTGTCCATTTGTTCTCTTTTGAGAACTATTTGTTCAGGTCATTTGCACATTTTTAAAAACTAGGCATTTATTTCCCCTTTGCTAAGTTGTCCTTATGTGTTCTGTATCTATCTTTTTATTCATTTATTTATTCATTAAGATTTTTGCTATAGGGTGTGTGCACTCACTGGAGAGACAGAGAGAGATAGACAGAAAGTAAGATATCGCCCCTACAGGGGGGATGGCCACACTGCAATCTCTTTTCCTCCATTCTCCTCTTGGGATTTTGGGCATGCAGGCACACACACCTGGCATGAGTTTAAAGTCACTGGATCTGGAACTCAAACCATGATCAGCCATGTGGGAGTCCAACAAGGTAATCATTATGCCATCTGTGGTCCCTGTATTATGGTTATTAATCTCTATACAAATATGCAGATATTTTCCCTGATTTTGTAGCTTGTCTCTGCTATATATTAGCTGATATTTATTGAATATTTGCTGTATGACATGAACTATTCAAAGTGGTTTATGTATATTAACTAATTTAAATTGTCATTTAAACAAATGATGAAATTACTGGTATGAACATGATTTATAGAAAGTGAAAGTGATAAACTGGTCCCACTCTCACAAATAGAAACTGATGTAGTGATGATTCATACTCATAGTCTGAATGCTGAGTCAGGCCTATGGGCCACTACGTATCATATTTTTCAGATTATCTGGGAATAAATGATTGTGGTTATAGAATTATAAACTGTTTCAAAATTAGAGGGTATTTTTAAAGAATGCTTATGCTTTATTTTGAAAAACATAATAGCTAAACAAAAATTCTAAATAATATTTGCATTCAATATTTTTTAAAAAAATCATTTAAACCATATCTAAAGAGCTAGTTCAGCTAGTTAGTAACATTAACTACATTCTCACTGTTGTGCAAGTATTACCACTATCCATCTCTAGAACATTTTTATCATCCTGAATAGAGTAATGGGTATAGACCCGTTAAGTAATAACTCCCAGCCTCTATACTATTCTCTGTCTGACATTACAGTATTATAAAGTACCTAATTTTTAAAATTATTTATTTATTTATTATTTTAGTTTTTTTGCCATAGAGCACATGCACTCTCTGGAGAGAGACAGAGAAAAAGAGAGGGAAAGGGGGATGGCTACACCTCAATCTCTTCTTTTCCTGTCTCCTCCTGGGACTTTGAGCACACACACAATCACTTCCAGTGTCATTTTCAAGCTGCTGGGTCCTGGACTTGAACCACACAGTAAGCCATGTGGGAGACCAGCACCTTAACCATCATGCCACCTGCTGGCCCCTACATTCATTTATATAGGTTGACATTTTAAATATACTTACATAATTATTCTTATTCATAGCACAACATTGAAAGTTCAACTCAGTCTCTGGGTCTGAATTATCAAATGATTCCTATTAGTGAGGTAAGACTGGGATTTCACTAAGAATTCCCAAATGTTAGTCTCCTACCAATATTAATATTGATTACTTGGATAGTGAACATGAGTGTTTGAGAATAAGGTGATTGTTGTTTTATGGCTTGTCTCGATCTTCAGAATATATAATTAAGTCTAGTGAACACTTGCAAACCTATTTTGAGATTCTTTTCAATCCTTTTAGCCTTTTAGATTATGAGCAAGCATGAGGATTAACCATCAAAAGCCAAGCAACAGATGTCAGGGATTCTGACTGTCTCCTCTGATATGCTCCAGACCATCCCACTTGGTTTTTTTTACACTTTGTTTTCAGGAATGGTTGGTGCTGGGGATTGAAGACTGTTTCTTTTGAGCCAGATAAAGCAATAAGCTAAGCATTACTGTTTCAGACATTCTAAAGAGAGCATCCTTATTCTATTTAAGGATACGGTAATGAAGAATGGTAGACATCAGTCAAATTCATTTCTCAGTGAGTAGTACACCCTCATATAAATCTGCCTGGGTCCTCTACAGATTTATGTGAGAAAGGAAGGGAAATTCTCTGGCAACTCCTGTATCACTTTCTAATGCCTAATCTTGGTTACATAAAAGAACAAAACGCAGTGACAAAGTGAGCCCAGGGCGTGCATAACTGTACTGGGTATTTTCCAGGAACCATTTTTCTGAGCTTGGGTTTTCCCAAGTAGTGTAGTTAGTGGCCCTGGGAAGTTTGCCATGTCCCACTTGAAACCAACAGGTCCTTGTGGACCAAATAAAATAACTGTGACACAGAATACATTTTTATGCTGTGTAGGAAACTGTAAAAGAAAAATTGAAATGTATACAAAAGTATAGTATTGACATATTCTATAGAACATCCCTGGCAATAATGTTTTTCAGTAGAGAAAAAAAATACATAAGTAAAATGACAAGCTTAACATAGCCTTATATCGCTCAGATCTATGCTAGACTACAAGGAAGGCGTTTGAAAATAGTTGAGTTCTTCTGAGATGAACACACCTGTTGGTTCACTATTGCTTTTTTTTTTTTTCTTTTTTTTTTGGAGAGGTTTTTGCTATAGGGCGCATGCACTCGCCAGACAGACAGAGAGAGACAGAGAGACAGAAAGCAGGAAATCACTCCCCAGGGGGGATGGCCACGCCGCAATCCCTTCTCCTCCATTCTCCTCTCGGGATCTTGGGCACGCACGCACACGCGCCCAGCGTGAGTTTAAGCCACCGGGTCCGGGACGCGAACCGCGGTCGACTACGTGGGAGTCCAGCGACATAGCCATTACGCTAACTGCTGGTCCCACTATTGCTTTTTCATTTCAAAGAGAAATGTCTTCATGATGCCTGTGTATGCATACATATGAACGTATGTGTTAACGTAAGTATTGCGAAGGAGTCAGGAAGGAAAAGATAGAAGTTGATAGAACTTTCTAGTGGGGACTAAATGGGTAATTGGTTCATAGCAGGATTCCAGTGGAGTGTGTGTGCACATACATGTGTACATGTGCATTTGTGATGGTAGGGCTTAGGGAGTTGGGGATAGGGGTAATCAGTATGAACTCCGAGACAATTAAAGCTATTCTTTAATATTTTCCATCCCAGTTCTCTTGGAATCAAACTAGAATCTTCAAGGTGGGGGAGAATCTATGTTATTTTTAAAAGTGCTTTTAGTGGTTGTGGTACCTCCTAAAGCCAACCTCCATACACTTAAACACTGACTCAGAGGCACTCACATATCCATTGATAATCATGATACTGACTCCACTATCTAAAAAGGAGAAAGAAAAGGTAGTTTGTGGTAAGTTTTTGTTAAATTATCAAAGGAATGATAAATGAGCCCAGGACCAAGGACACAGGAAGGACGTGACCTAGGAATTTATTAACACAAAGTTAGGTCCCATGAAAATAAGTAAAAACAAAGCTAAACATTTACTCTCAGACAAAAACTGAATTATTTTGTTTTTAGGGATTTGATATTAATAGTTTAAAAATTGTTTTATTAAAATAAATCCAGTGGTTCAGTAGATGTGTATGCCTAGGATGACCTACTTGTCCCATTACACTGGAATTCACTGGATTTAGTTTTTTTTTTTTTGTTGTTGTTGTGTTTGCCATAAGACATGTGTGCTCTCTGGAGAAAGACAGAGAAAGAGGCTGAGAGGGAAGGGAGAAATCATGACCTGGGGGGATGGCCACACCACACCCTTTCTCCTTCACTCTCCTCTTGGGCTTTTGGGCATGCATATACAGCTGGTGTGATGGTTTTAACCTCTCAGTTCCAGGACATGAACTGTGGTTGCCCTATAGTATAGGGAGTCCAGTGCCTCAACCACCATGAGACCTGCTGGTCCCTCAGCTTTAGTTTTGAAAGTTGCATGTCTCTGGAATCCCTTTAGTCTTAAGCAATCTATAATAGTTAGTTACTCTAAGTTCAAGACACATTATTTGGTCCCTGGAATGTCTTAAGCAATCTATTAGTTAGTTACTTTATGATTTTTAAGATAAACATTATACTTTCCTACCGTGTATTTCATCTTCATTTGTAAGGAAAGCAAGCAGTAAACAAAGAAATCTTTCCTTTAAATTAAAAACAAGTTTTGAAGCAGACATTTTTGCTTTCAAAGGAAGGAGGCAAAGTGTTACTGAAAGCAGATACATTTAATGCTTAAAGTGATATTTTCTAAATTGAATGCCTGGCTGGTGACCAGATGTTCTAGGAATGCATCTTAATAGATTATAATATCTGGCTTCAAAGTGCACATGCATGTGTTTGGAAAATCCTTCTTTTGGACATATATATCTTTCTTAAAGAGTATTTTCTCTGATAGAAAGGAAGAGGGAACAGGTGTTAGGGTCATTGTTCATAGATAATTGATTGAAGACTATTTCTTTTTTCTAATGCTGGCATTTTGCACTATCCATTTCCCTCCAAGCATTGCTTTAGCACCTTCTTTAGTATATTGTATTTTTATTTTCATCCAATTTTTAACTATTTATAATATTTTTCAATTTACTATTTGACCCAACAGATATTTAGAGATTGTTTAGTATCTCTAAATATCTTTACAGATATCTTTCTGTTATTGATATATAATTAAGTTTTGTTATGGTCAGAGAAGACACTTTGCATTATGTAGCAGGCTTTTCCCAAGTGGTTGAGGTTTGTTTTATGTCACAGATGATTGTCTATCTTGCTGAATGTACCATTTTCATTTGAAAAGAGTTTTTAATCTGCTGTTGTTAAGTCTGTTGACAGTTATTGAGGTCGTCTATGTTTTTAATAATTTTATATCTATTTGTTCTATCAATTACTGAGAGAATTATGGTGGAATATGCATTATTAGTACAATTATGTGTTTTTTCTTTTAGTTCTACTAGTTTTTGCTTCACATATTTTAAGATTTTTATGACATCTTGGTGATTCTAACCCTTTATCATTATGTAATTTTTCCCTTTATTCCTTCTTTTGAAGGCTACTTTAATATTAGTCTAGCCACATCAGCTTTCTTTTTTTTTTATTTTGTGTTTGTATGGTATACTCTCCCCATCATTTTTCTTTTAGCCTTTCCATGTTTTTATAGTTTTTTTAGAGAGTATATATTTGGTTCTTGCTTATTATTCACTTTGACCATTTCTGTTTTTTATTAGTTTATTTTATTTACATTATCTTATCTACCCTTATGTTGACTATTTAACTTATTAGATTAAAATCTCTCCACTTGGTGGCTGTTAATGCAGTAGTTAAGTGCTATGTGGAGTGAACTGGATCCCACTTGGCTGTCTTTGGTTCAAATTCTGGCTCCTGTGGCTTGGAAAATATGCCAGGCACATGTGTGTGCATGCTCAAAATCCTGACAGGACGGAGAAATGGAAATACCAATCAGGGCTTTCTCTACCTCCTTTCTCTCTTTCTCTCTGGAAAATTCACACACCCTCTGGCAACAACAACAACAACAATCAGCCCAAGTTGCTAGTTATTTTCTATTTGTTCCTTTCTTTTCTTCCTGCTTTTGAATTTTTATGATGATTGCATTTTAAATCGACTATTGGCTTATTATTTATGCCTCTTAATTAAACTAATTTAATGCTTTCTAAAGATTTAAAGATTTTTCTTTAATTAATGAAAGTCTACCATTTAGTAATATTTACCCTTTTATTTATAATGTTTAAAACTTGCGATGATATATTCCCAAACCATCCCTCTAAATTTGCTTGCTGTTATTGCTATATATTTATTTATTTATTTTTAGGTTTTTGCCATAGGGTGTATCTCTCACTAGAGAGAGACAGAGAGAGAAGAGAGAGAGACAGAAAGTGACAATTCACTCCCCAGGGGATTGACCACACCACAATCCCTTCTATATTCTCATCCTGATTTGGGGCATGCACACATATGTGCCTGGCATGATATTCAAGCCACGAGGTCCAGGACTTGAACTGTGGCTGGCCATGTGGTTGTGCCATATGTTTTTTTTAGAACTTAGGAAAATACAGCTCTTTTTTAAACAGGATCATCCTTTATTTCCCACGCCAACCCCAAGTTCATGACCTTCCTGCCTCAATCTCACAGGTCACTTGGGATTACAGGTAAATGCCACTACACAGCTAGCCTTTAGGTTGAACTGGTTATCCAACCTAAGGTCTTTGCCTGTAGAGCCTAGCTGCTAAATGACATGTGCCACTATAGTTAGACCTGAAGTCACTTTTTATTAACGTATTTTTCTGGCTTCAGTTATTTTCTTTCCATCACTTCATGGGTTGGTTTGCATAGTTTCTGTGAAGAACTGTGCTTTAATATTTTTACTTTTGTTTCTTCATATACACTTTGTCTTTTTTTTCACCCTGCTAGCTATCTTAGTATTTTCTCTTTATCTTTAACACTAAGCTATTTCAATTTGATGTGCCTAGAGGTCCTGTCCCTTTTTTGAATGTTCTCCTTCAAGGATTCCAATTACACTTATGTTGTTGTATTTGATATTTTCCCAATGCGTGTGTTTATTTATTTTTCTGAGAGTTTTATTTTATTTTTTACTGTAGGGCACATGTGCTTACCAGAAAGACAGAGAGAGACAGAGAGATAGAAAGTGAAAAATCACCCCCCAGGGGGAGTGGCCACATCATAATCCCCTCTTCTCCATTCTCCTCTTGGTATCTTGGGTATGCACTCACATGCACCTGGCATGAGTTTAAGCCACCAGGTCTAGGACTCGAACCATGGTTAACTACATGAGAGTCCCGCATCATAGCCATTACGCCAACTTCTGATTCCTCCCACTGTTTTATATTGCTGCTATGTTCAGCTTTGTTTTTCTTTGTTACAAGTTTTTTTCTCTGTGTTAATTTTGAGTAATTTCTTATGAACTTATCTGTGGATATATGGGTTAGTTTCTTGACTATGTTAAATCTGCTCTGAGTCTTTCAAAGGCATTTGCCTTAGCTTGGGCTGCCATTCCAAATTACTGTAGACTGGGTAGCTTGAACAACAGGATTTATTATTATAATTCTAGAGACTAGATGTGTAAGATCAAAATACCAGCAGAGTTGGTATCTGGCAAGGGCTTGCATTTTTTCTTGAGTGTCAGATTAGCATCTTGTCCTGTATCTGTATATGACCTTTTTTTGATACTTGAAGATAAAAGTAAGAGAAAGGAAGCAAACCCTGTAATGTCTCTTCTTAGAAGGACACTCATCCCATCATAATGATTTAACCTTCATTATATTATCTAATTCTAATTACCTCTCCACATTTTCATCCCCAAATACCATGATTTGCATATTAGGGGTTCAAAATATGTATTTGAGGGAGATACAACTCAGACCCTAGCAGCATTCTTAACCACTGCTACCATTAATTTTTGTTTATATTGGGGCTGGCCGGTGATGTGGTGGTTGAGGCATTGGCTTCCTCCATGGCCAACCATGGTTCGAGTCCCAGAACTTGGCATCTTGGTTTCCCACTTTCCCTCTCTCTCTCTCTCTCTCTGTCTCTATCTGGTCAATTTAAAAAATAATAATGATAACAAATACAATTAAATAAATATATTTTTTACAAAAATTTGCTTATACTAATTCCTTTGAAATATTTTACTCAATTTCTATTTTTTTCTGCTGAAAATTGTTGTTCATTCATGTTTTCCACCTTTTTCACTATATCTTCTAATATATTTATTACATTTTTTTAAAAAAACTTAGTTTGCCTTGCCAAATGCAGGGTGCCTGTGGCTGCAGGGCCTAACAATACAGACCTGTGGCTCATCCCCTCCCCTACTCACCTTTTGACTTCAAATTTGTGTCTTGGGACTTTAAGATGAACTTGGGCCCCTCTCCACCCCATCTGGATACCAGTTCAAGTGTAAGAATAGTTATAAGAGAACAAAAAACAGCTAATAAAATGGCTCACTTAATAATAAAAACATATCCAGAAATATCAATAATAACATTAAATGTTAATGGATTAAATTTTCCAATTTAGAGACATGGATTGGCTGAATGGATTAAAAAACCCAGAAACTCAGTATCTGTTGCCTACAAGAAACACACCTTAATGGTTAAAGGCATACATAGACTAAAAGTGAAGGCCTGGAGAAAAGATATTTCATGCAAATGGAAATCAAAAAATGACTGGAGTTGTGATACTGACTTCAGACAAAACAGGTTTCAGACAAAGACTCTAAGAAGAGACAAAGAAGGACATTATGTAATAATAAATGGGCTAATCCAGCAAGAAGACATAACACTTATAGATATCTATGCATCCAACATAGGAGCACTTAAATATGTGAAGGAAAGACTGCTGGAGCTAAAAGGAGAGATAGGGAGAAATACTATAATTGTTGGAGATCTCAATACCCCATTATCTCCTTTAGACATATCTTCTAGATAAAAAATAGAGAGATACAGGACCTAAATTGTTGGCCGCCGCCGTTGGCCGCCGAGCCAAGATGGCGCTGCTGGCTGTATAGGAAGGCGTGTACAAACAACTCCTTCTACAGCCAATCAGGACTTGCCTCTCACAGGTGAAGGAACTTGCAGGTGGGGCCGCCGGGAGGACCCTATATATACGGGGGAAAAGGGAAGTAAGGGAAGCAGAAGAGGAAGCTGAAACCTGTGAATAAAGACTGCGGGAGGAAGAACCGGGTGTCGTGCCGTCTCTGCAGAGAAGAGACGGCGCCGACACTAAATGATACCATAAATTGAATGGACTTGACACACATCTATAGAACTTTCCACACTAAGACCAAAAAGTATACATTTTTCTCACCCCGGCATGGAACCTTTTCAAAGATTGACTATATTATAGGACACAAATCAAGCCTTTACAGATTCAAAGGCATAGAAACTATATCCAAAATCTGAGACCATGATGGCATTAAACTCAAGATTAATTTCAAGAAACACCTTTGAAAAGACACAAACACAGGGAAACTGAACAACCTACTTCCTAATGACTTTTTAACTACTGAAGAAATAAATTCAGAAAAAAATTATGGAAACAAATGATAATGAGTACAAGAGGTTCCATAATCTATGGGACATGACAAAAGCAGTCATTAAAGGGAAATTCATAACAATCAGTGCACGTAAGAAAAAGATTGAGAAGTGGCAAATAGATAATCTAATATCATGCCTCAGGGAACTAGGGGGAAAAACCAACTGCAAACAAAAAAACCCAAAAAATGCCAGGGGAAAAGAAATCATAAAGATTCAAGCAGAAATAAATGAAATAGAAAATAAATGAACTACATAGAAAATAAATGAAAGCAATGCTGGTTCTTTTAAAAGATTAACAAGAGTGACACACCATTAGCTAGACTGATAAAGAAGAAAGAATGAAATCAGATAAATCAAATACATGATGAAACAGGCAACATTACAAGAGACACAATAGAAATGAAAGTATCATTAGAGGACACCATGAGCCAACAAACAAGAGAACATGCAGCATGTGGACAAATTCCTGGAAGCATGTAATCTACTAAAATTGAATCAGGAGAGCCTGGAAAGACCCATAACAAGCCGTGAGATTGAATCAGTAATAAATAACCTCCCAAAAAATAAAAGCCCAGGTCTGGATGGCTTCAGTTCTGAATTCTACAAAATGTTTAAGGAAGAGTTATCCCTTATCCTACTCAAATTATTTCTAAAGATCCAAAAGGAAGGAAACCTTACAAATTCATTTTAAGAAGCCTCCATCATCCTCATCCCCAAAACAGGTAAGGACATGACATAAAAAGAAACTACAGACCAATATCTCTTATGAATATCGATATAAAAATTCTCAACAAGATACTTGAAAATTGTATCCAACAACGTATAACAAAGATTATATATCACAACCAGGTAGTCTTTATCCTAGGGATGCAAGGGTGGTTCAACATATGCAAGACCATAAATATAATGCACAATATTAACAGAAAGAAAAATAAAAACCATATGATCATTTCAACTGATGTAGAGAAACTTTTGATAAAATACAACGTCCTTTCATGATTAAGACTCTCAGTAAGATTGATATAGAAGGGTAATTTCTCAACATAATAAAATCCATCTTTGAAGAACTTATAGCTGACATTATACTGAATGGGGAAAAGCTAAAAGCTTTTCCACTAAAAACTGGTACTAGACAAGGCTGCCCACTTTCTCCACTACTATCTTAGCCAATGCAATCAGAAAACAGAACAAAATGAAAGGCATTCAAATAGGCAAAGAAAAGTTTAAACTATCTTTATTTGCAGATGACATGATGGTATACTTAAAAGACCCAAAGGTCTCCATGAAAAAAACTTCTTGAAGTAATAAATGAATACAGTAAAGTGGCAGGATACAAAATAAACATCCAAAAATCTGTAGCATTTCTATATACGAATAACAAGTTGAACGAAGTGGAGCTGAAGACAGGAATCCCTTTTACCATAGCCACAAAATGTATAAGCTATCTAGAGATAAACCTAACTAAGGAAGTCAAAGAGCTTTACAAAGAAAAGTATAAAAATCTTTAAAAAGACATTGAAAAGGACATAAAGAATTGGAAGGACGCCCCATATTCCTAGGTTGGTAGAATTAACATAATCAAGATGGGAGTTCTACCCAAATTAATCTACATATTTAATGCAATTCCAATAAAAATTGATAGAAAGTGGTCGAATATGGAAGATCTATTGCTGAGTGAAGCAAGCCAGGATATGAAAGAAAGACATTGTATGTATCCAGTTAATATATACTGACTATCTGCACTCAATGGTAGAGATTGAAATATTGCAGTACATAAAAGCACTGAAAATAGTTATGGATGCTGAAGACAGTGTGGAATGGGCTTGGGGGGGAGAAGGGAAGAGTATACAGAAGGAAGAAAACAAATAGCGAGGTATGATATTAGTGGGATACAGAAATGGTTTATTACCTGTTGATGATAACATGTATAGTGTTCTAAACTGGTAGGTAAGTTTTTTATGCAAGCCAAATGATATATAGTGATTGAATGTTTAAAAAAGTAATGAGAATAAATAATAAATTAATCTGAAAAAATGTTAAAGAACTGTTTGACGATGATGATGATGTGGATAGTAATGTCTTTGTCTTAACTGATATGCCTGGTACTGTGCTGGAAAAAGAAATGTAATACACTGTAAAGATATGTGTGATTCAATGTAATATAAATAAGATTATGATAATAAGAAATAAATTTAAATTAAAAAAGAAAAGCATAAAAAATATTAAAAAATACTTAGCTTGAGAGTTCTAATATAAGGAGAGCTTCAAAAATTTGTGAAAAATATGACATGAAAAACTATGTATGAATTTCTAAAATTTTAACACCAAAATAAAGTTGTATTTTATTTATGTATGTATGTATTTACTTATTTTTACATTTTTGCCATCAACTAAGTGTGTTTACTACAGAGAGAGAGAGACAGAGAGACACAGAGAAAGAGAAAGTGAGAAATCACTGCCTTGGAAAGACAACCATGCCACAGTCCCTGCTCCATTCTTCTCTAGAGATTTTGGGCATGCACACATGCACACAAATTTAGCATGATTTCAAGCCACTCAGTCTGGGACTCTGAGCCACAGTTGACTGTGTGAGAGTCCAGAACTTTAACCACTATGCCATCTGCTGGCCTCTAAGCTTCTTTTTTAATTCCATTTTTACATTAACATGTTGAAGTACCCTCATATTTCTAGTCTTTCTGTTTGGGTAATTTATAGTGTCTTGCTTTTTAAGTTTACTATCTTTTAAAAATTAATGTTTAATCTGCTAAGCCTATTTTACAGAATAGTTTTCATTTATCTATTGAAACTTCACGTTGGGACCAGCAGTTAGCGTAATGGCTATGTCGCTGAACTCCCACGTAGTCGACCGTGGTTCGCGTCCCGGACCCGGTGGCGTAAACTCATGCCGGGCGCATGTGTGTGCGTGCCCAAGATCACAAGAGGAGAATGGAGGAGAAGGGATTGCGGCGTGGCCATCCCCCCTGGGAGGTGATTTCTCACTTTCTGTCTCTCTGTCTCTCTCTGTCTGTCTGGCGAGTGAACGCGCCCTATAGCAAAAAACTCTCTAAAAAAAAAAAAATCTTCATGTTAATTACCTCATTATGTGTTGTTTACTCTAGATCCTTTAATACATATATTATTACTGCTTTAAAGTCTTTGGTAGTTCCATCATTTTTTTTTTCATTTTGGAATCTGTATCTATTGACTTATTTTTCTTTATATGTTTAGTCATGTTTTATTGGATGCTAGGCATTATCATGCTTGCATTGTGGAGTATCTGGACTTTGTGATCTTTCTTAATATAACATTAGATTTTGTTCAAGCATACAGTTTATTGAAATATGTACTTGACCATTTCAAAGCTTGCTTCTAAGTTTTCTTAAGACAATTTCATAGTGGAATTTTTGTAGAGATAGATTAGATATTCCTAGTATATGATTTTTCTTGATTCTACTAAATTCCCAGGATCTTCAATGAGATTTTCCTGATAACATCATTAAAATTTTTCCATTAAAAATATCTGATGATATATACATAAAAGTCATCCTTTAACTTTTATGTTTCTTACTTTGCTTATGCAGATGTGGAGGACAGAGTAATGGCATTCCAAAGATGTCCACTTTAAATGATAAAGGTGAATTAAGTTGATGAAAGTAAGGTTGTTAGTCAATTAACCTTGAGAGAGAAAGACTGTCTTGGATCATAGAGATGAATGTATTCTATTCACATAGAAATGGAAAAAAGAGGCAGAAGAATCAGTGTTAGAATGATGCCCCATGGTAAATAGTTGACTAACAGTATCTGGATTTACAAATCGAAGAGCACTGTGAGCCATGTAAGGAAGTCAGTCTCTCAAAGTTGGAAAAGGCGTGAGACTGGCTTTTTTGTGGAGCCTCCAAAAAGGAAAACAGCCCTACTGACACTTGATTTTAGCTTGGTGAGACCTATTTTGGATTTCTACAAACTCTACAATAGCAAATTTGTGGTTTTAAGCTACTAAGTTTCTGGTAATTTGTTACAGTAACAATAGGAAATTAACACAGGGACCAAAACATTTACAGCCATAATTCGTGTTTTGAACATACAAAAAATAATGTTTGAATAAAAAATGATTGGAATCAATTAACAAAAACAATAATTTGTCTGGATGAAACATCATTCATACACAAAACATTTTCTGCAGATGTTTGTGTTAATTGTCATTTTCAATCATTTTAAGTAGCCACTATTTTTAAACTACTTTATTGATGTATGGCATATACAAAAAAGCTGTATACATTTAATGTATGCATCTAGAAGAATTTGGGGATAGGTATCCCAATGAAACCATCACTGGCCTCATGATGGTTATATATATGTACTCCAACATGGCTGACCGCAGTTGGAGTTCAGGACCCGAAGGTTTGAAATTCATGCCAAGTGTGTATGTGTGCATGCCCAAGATCCCAGGAGAAGAATGGAAAAGGAGTGATTGTGGCATGACCACCCCTAGAAATCACCTAGGGGGTGATTTCTCACTTTCGCTCTCACTACATCTGTCTGTCTTTTTTTTCCTGGCAAGTGCATGCTTCCTAGGCTAAAACCTCTAAGCAAACAAAAAAAACCCTGGCCCTGAAGCTTGAATAACAGGTGGGTACATGTGCATTTGTGCCCCAAATCCCAAAGGGATGTAAAAATGGAGAAGGTATTGGGACACATCATCCTCTTTTCCTTCCTCCAGCCTCTGATTAACCACCATTCTAGTCTGTGCTTCTATAAATTTGACTACTCTAAATCCATGTATAAGGGGGATTATATAGTATTTGTCTCTCTGTGTCTGGATTCTTTAATTCAGCATAATGCCCTCCAGGTCACTCTATGTTCTCCATATGGCAGAATTCTTCCTTTCTTTCCTGCTTGCTTGCTTTCTTTTTTCCTTTCTTTCCTTCCTTCTTTCCTTCCTTCCTTCCTTCCTTCCTTCCTTCCTTCCTTCCTTCCTTTCTTTCTTTCTTTCTTTCTTTCTTTCTTTCTTTCTTTCTTTCTTTCTTTCTCTCTTTTTCTTTCTTCCCTCCCTCCCTCCCTCCCTCCCTCTCTCTTCTTTCTTTCTTTCTTTCTTTCTTTCTTTCTTTCTTTCTTTCTTTCTTTCTTTCTTTCTTTCTCTTTCTCTCTTTCTTCTTTCTTTCTTTCTCTCTCTCTCTCTCTCTCTCTCCCTCCCTCCCTCCCTCCTCCTTCCTTCCTTCCTTCCTTCCTTCCTTCCTTCCTTCCTTCCTTCCTTCCTTCCTTCCTTCTTTCTTTCTTTCTTTCTTTCTTTCTTTCTTTCTTTCTTTCTTTCTTTCTTTGCTTCTTCTCTTTCTTTTTTACATTTAATCACTGTACACTTCCAGAGCATACAAAATGAATCCTCCCAGCAAGAATACACTGCATTATCAGTCCAGTCAAAGACATTAAGACTGACTAATATTACTGACTAATATTCTGCTGTGTGTATACACCACATTTCTTTACCCATTCACCCAGTAATGGTGTTTAGATTATTTCCATATTTTGTATATCATGAATAATGCTACAATAAACATGAGAACACAGATACTGCTTCAAGATCCTGATTTCATTTTCTTTTGAATATTTATATCCAGTGTGAGATTATTGGATCATATAAAAATTCTATTTTTATTTATTTGTTTTTAAGAAAACACTATACTGTCTTCCATAATAGCTGTACCAATCTGCCTTCCCACAAAGAGTGTACAGAGGTTGCCTTTCTTCACATTCTTGCTAATATTAAATACCTGCTATTAATTTTTTTATTAGTAGTTATCCTAACAGGTGTGGTATTAGTATATCTTCTTTGGAGAAATGTCTACTCAAATCTTTTGCCCATTTTAAATGGATGCCCTGCTTTGTTTTCTTGTATACTTTGCCTATTATCCCCTTATTAGATATATGGCTTACAGATATATACCCTGTTCTGGAGATTCCCTTTTTTGCTTTATTAAACAGTATTTGCTTTCTTTGTTGTGCAGAAACTTTTTAGTTTGATGCAGTCTCACTTACATTTTATTGCTTTGGTTGCCTGAGCTTTTGATGTCATTGCTAAGACCAATATCAATGAGCTTTTTCCTACGTTTTCTTTCAGAAGTTTAATTATTTTTACTATTTTTTAATTTGACCAGAAAGAGACAGAGAGAGAGAGAAAGGGAAAGTGAGAAAGCAAGCTGCCAGGTCCGAGACTTTAACTGTGGTTGGACATGTGAGAATCCAGTGCCTTTAACCACCATACCACCTCTGGCCCCCAGGAGTTTGATCATTTTAAAGTTTACATATTAGTTATGAATTCATTTTGAGTTGTTTTTCCATATGGTGTAAGAGAAGTTTCCGAAGTTATTTTGCATGAGGATGTCTAGCTTTTATAGCATGATTTATTAAAGAAGAGTACATCCTTTCCACATTTTGTATTCTTGGCTCTCTTATTGAAAATTCACTGACTTTATATGCGTGGGTTTATTTCTGGAATTATTTTTCTTCTCTATTGGTATATCTTTTTTTCTTTAGTCAGTGCCATACTGCTTTGATTACTACAGATTTGTAACATGATTTGAAATCATGAAGTGTGATTTTTTTGTTTGTTTGTTTTGTTTTGTTGTTCTTACTGAGGCTTGCTTTAGTTATTCAAGACCCTTTTTGTTCCATATGAATTTTGGAAAAAAAACAAACAAGACACTTAATATACACAAAAATGGAAAGTTATCTGTTGATGATAATGTACATAGTAATGTCTTTGACTAGACCAATAAGTATTGTATTCAGGCTGGGAAAAAACATGTTCTACCTACACTGTAAAGATACACAGTAATTAGATGTAAGTTTTAAAAAGTTTTTATATTTCTGTGAAAAATACCCTTGAAATTTTGGTTAGGATTACACTGTATCTGCAGATTGTGGATGTTTTAGTAATAATTTTTCTAATCCATGAACATAAAATGTCTTTCCATGTATTGTGTTTACTGCAGTTTCTTTTATCACTGCTTATAGTTTCAGTGTACAAATCTTTAATCTCTTTAGTTAAATTTTTTGATTTTAGATTTTTTAGGTTTTTTATTGAGAGATTTTTGCTATAGGGCATGTGTGTTTACTGAAGAGACAGAGAGAGGTGCAAAGAGAGAAAACAAAAAATTGCCCCCTGCGGGGGGGATAGTGCTGCAATCCCTTCTCCTCCTTTCTCCTCTAGGGATTTTGAGCATGCATGCACATGTGCCCAGCGTGAGTTTCAAGCCTCTAAGTCATGGAGTTGAATTGAGGTTGGCCATGTGGGAGTCCAGTGATGTAATCATTATACCATCTGCTGGTCCCAATTTTTTAGTTTATTATAAGTACAAGCTCTTTCAGGAGAGAGAGAGAGGGAGAGAGAGAGAGAGAGAGAGAGAGAGAGAGATAGAGAGAGAGAGAGAAGGAAAGTGAAAAATTACTCCCTGGGGGGAAGGCCATATTAAAATCCTTTCTTCTCCACTCTCCTCTTGGGACTTTGGGCATGCACACTCTGGCACGTTCTCTAAGCCACCGAGTCCAGGACTTGAACCACTCAGTTGATCATGCGGGCCACCTGAACCTCTTCACCAGCTGCTGGCTCTCCTTAGTTAAATTTATGCATAAATATTTTATCCTTTTTTTTTTATCCTTTTTGATGTTATTGTAAATAGGACTTTAAAAAATTTCTTTGACTTTATATGC
This sequence comes from Tupaia tana, assembly GCA_026018925.1. Lineage (NCBI taxonomy): Eukaryota > Metazoa > Chordata > Mammalia > Scandentia > Tupaiidae > Tupaia > Tupaia tana. Next base: position 165,920,333 of record JAKSZU010000001.1, read on the forward strand.
ATGGGTTTATTTCTGGAATTATTTTTCTGTTCTATTGGTATATCTTTTTTCCTTTAGTCAGTTAGTTTATAAGAATGGAACTGATTTATTTTTTATTTTTTTTAAGTTTATTTATTTCTTCCATGAGAGAGAGACAGACAGACAACAGACAGAGCACACTGTGATCTGCTTTGAAACACAACCAGCCTGGATGATGGATTTGTGTGTGTATTCATTCACCATGCGCAGGGAGGCCAGGAGCACAAACCTAGACCTTCTATGTGGGTTCAGCTCCTCGGAGCATTCTGTTACCATGCACAATTGTCTGGCACCCCACTCTATGTTTTTGTGTTAATTTTGTATGCTGCAACTTAACTGAATTTGTTTGCTATTTCTAAGAGTTATGTAGTGGGCTGTAGGGTTTTTCTATGATAAAAAAAAAATCTTGTTATCTGAAAAGAGAGATAATTTTCTTTCTTTCTTTTGATTTGTATGCCTTTTATTAACTTTTCTTATGAATTGTTCTGGCAAGCACTTCCAGTTCTGTGTTGAATAGAAGTGATAAATTAGGCATCCTTGTTTTGTCCCTGAGCTTAGGGAAAAAACCTTCAGATCTTCATCAGTAAGTATGATGTTAGCTGGGAGTTTATCAGAAGTGACCTTTGTTATGATGAGATACATTCCTTCTACAGATAGTTTGTTAAGAGATTTTAATCATGGAAAGATAATGTTTCTTTTTTTATCAAATGAAATTTCTGTATTTATTGAGATTATCATATGACTTTAATTTTTTATTTTTTTAATGTGGTGAATCCTATTTATTTACTTCTGTATATGAAATATCCTTGCATCACAGGGATAAATCCCACTTGGTCATTGTGTATAATAATTTTAAGAGGTTTTGGAATTTGATTTGTCCATATTGTTGCATCTATATTTACTGGGTATTTTGGCCTGTAATTTTCTTTTCTTCTTATGTTCTTGTCTGGATTTGATATCAGGGTAGCACTGGCCTGTAAAATAACTTTGAAAGTATTTCTTTCCTAAAACTGTTTTGTAAAAATTTGAGAAATATTGACATCAATTCTTTAACTGTTTGGTAGAATTTACCAGTGAAGCCATCTGACTCTGGCTTTTCTTTGTTGGAAGATTTTTCATTATTGACAGTCTACTTATTTGTTGTTTTTACTGGTCTGCTCCTATTTTTTTTATTTATTCATGATTTAGTCTTGTTAAGTTATATATCACTAGGAATTTATCTATTATTCTATATTATCCACTTTGTTGGCATGTAACTGTTTATAGTTTCTTTTAATCTCTGCAGCATCAGTTGCAATGTCTCTTCTTTCACTTACAATTTTATTTTCTTCCCTCTTTTTTCTTATTTAGTTAAATGTTGGTTGTTTTAAAAAAAAATTTTTCAGGCCAGCAGGTGGCATGGAGGTTAAGACAGCTTGATTCCACATTACGGAGTGTGCAGTTTGAGTCTCTGACTTGATGGCTTGAAAAACACATGAGGTACGTGTGAATACATGCCCCAAGTCCAGAGAGAATGGAGAAGAGATTGTGTTGTGGACACTCTCTTACTCTCTCTTCAACAATCGCACACACCCTAGAGCAAAAACTAAAAACAAAACAAAACTCTTCAAAAAGTTAGATCTTAGTTTTTTACCTCTAATTTTATTTTTAATTTCCTTTCTTTTTCAAATCTTGGATTCAGTTTATTTTCCTTTCTGTGGTTACTTGGGATATAACATCTTGTTTAACATCGTTCTTTCCTAATGTGATTATTTAATTCTACAAAATTCCTTCTTAAAACTACATTTGCTGTGTAATATAAATTTTGGTTACTTTTGTATTTCCATTTTTGTTTATCTCAAGGTATTTTTCAATTTCCCTTTTGGTTTTTTTCCTTGATACATTTATCCTTCATTTTCAACCTATGTATGTATTTTAAGCTACAGTTGAGTCACTTGTAGGGAGCATATAGTTACATCTTCTTTGTTAAAAATCCATTCATGGGACCAGCATTTAGCGTAATGGTTATGTCGCTGGACTCCCACATAGTTGACCACGGTTCGAGTCCTGGATGGACCCGGTGGCTTAAACTCATGCTGTGCGCGTGTGCGTGCGTGCCCAAGATCCTGAGAGGAGAATGGAGGAGAAGGGATTGCAGTGTGGCCATCCCCCCTGGGGGGTGATTTTTCACTTTCTGTCTCTCTGTCTCTGTCTGTCAAGCGCATGCGCCCTGTAGCAAAAACCTCTCCAAAAATAAAATCCATTTATATTAAAAAGAATATATATAGTGTGTATATATACATATATATATATATATATTTGTATATATACACACAGAAGTGTTATATATATATATATATATATATATATATACAGAAGTTGTATCTGATTTTTCTTTTGCAAATTGATTCCTATAAAACTTTGTATAATTTTATGTATCCTGCAGATTACTTTAAAAATTGCTTTTGTTTCTTTACACATTGTAAACTTATGCATTTGGTAAATTGATAACAGTATTTTTTGTGGGTTTATTTCTGTTTCTTGTTGTTTTCTAGGTTTATGTTTATGGTGGTGGTGGTGGTGGTGGTGGTGTGTGTGTGTAGGTTTAGTCTGACTGTGAGTTGTCCATTGATTTTCAAATTCTGTTATTGAGGAATTTAATTCTCAAAGTGAAGATGTATTCTCTATAGAAGATACATGTCTTCCTTTTCCCCCAGATATATCAGAATATCTTTAATCTGAGAAGTTTAAACTAAATTCTCAATATCAGCTTTTCTTAATTTATTTTGTTTAGTTTTATTTTGTTTCATTTTATTAATCACCCATTTGATATGAATTTGAATCATAAATACACAAGAGGTTGATGGCGCCTTCAGATTTTTAATCTCTGAAGATTATTCCTTCTTTCTCTTCTCTGCTCATCTCTGAAAAAAACATTATTTTATAGTCCCTAGCAATAGAGATGCTTAATTTCTTGTTTGTCTTGATAGTATCCTAGCTAAATATTGAAGTGCCTTATTGAACTTCAACATCTGTGTGCATCCAGCCATTTACTTTCAACCCCTCTCACCCTGAGGTCATAAAAACCAGCAGAATTCAACATTAACTGAGGATTCTTGCCCTACTTCTACAGGTTCCTATTTTAATTTGCTTTTATACTGATAGTTTCTTACCATCTTGTTATTTCTTTTAGCAAGACTTTAAAAAAATCTTATTTAATTGTTCTCAATGAAAAGACTTGTTTAAATAATTACTTCATTATTATTGCATCATATGTCCCAACTACGTGTGTGTATGAGTTTTGTGTTTTTATTTTTCGTAGTACTTTCTGCTGTTAGAGTTCTAGATATTTAAGATAACCTGATCTCTAAGGATTATAATGTATTCTCATAAAAGTATATATAATAAATTGGGCCCAATAGCACACTGGTTAAACCCTGTACCTAGAGAACCAGATCACACATGGCTGTCTATGATTAGAATCCTAGCCCTGAGAGTCAAAAACATGCTGGGTACATGTGAATTTATACCCCAAATCCTGATGGGATGTGGAAATAGAGGAAAAGGGATTGTAGCATGACCACAAAATAGTGGGGGTTGCTTTCTCTCTCTCTTTCTCTGACAAATGCACACATCCTCTGGCCATTAAATTTAAAAAAACTATAAATAATAAAGAAATATAGTTTATGCTGATTTCCAAATAGGTAATAGGTAAAATAAGAGCTCTTATCATTCAAATGAAGATTGAAGTTCCAAAAGAAAGAAATAGATCTTGTAAATAGACCTTGAAATGCCGATAGTGGATGGAGGCATTTCAGACAAAAGATATGAATAAAAATAGAGTTGAAAAGTGGAGTGAACATCACATGTTTTGGAGAACAGTGAGCATGTTGCTTTATCCAGGGCTTGAGGTGATATTCAATAGTTTGACTTAATATTTATTGACTGAACAAATGAAGGGCTACATCAATGAGTGAAGGAGTCTTATGTAGCTGCAAGGACTAAAACTTATAGCGATTATAATCTGCTTGTCAAAGCCTTTGACTTCTTTTTATCTTTTTTTTTTTTTTTTTTTTTTTTTTGAGAGATTTTTGCTATAGGGCGCGTGCGCTCGCCAGACAGACAAGAGAGAGAGACAGAGAGACAGAAAGCGAGAAATCACCCCCCAGGGGGACGGCCACGCCACAATCCCCTCTCCTCCGTTCTCCTCTCGGGATCTTGGGCAGGCACGGACACGTGCCCAGTGTGAGTTTCAAGGCACCGGGTCCGGGCCGCGACACATGGGAGTGCAACGACATAGCCATTACTCCAACTGCTGGTCCCCAAAGCCTTCGACTTCTGCCTTTATGGCTAGAACATTGTTAAGTGATCTAGACCTCAAATTATAGCAGTAAATTCCAGTTCTGTCACTTATTGTTTGGCAAATTATGGAATCTTTCAGTGTTACTTTTATCCTGTGTTAGATAGGGATAAGTACAATAGTATTTAGTAAAATTACTGTAACTGTGAAATGAGATAATGCACATACAATTCTTAACTAAATATCTGGCATGCAGTATACACTAGAATATGGCTCATTTTGAAGATATTTAGTTTTTTACAAATAGGGGGTAAGTTTTCACAGTCATTAAAATATTAAATGTGAACATCTCATTAACTTTTCCCGATAATGAAAAGACAGAAAGGGAGAGTGAGAGAGGTGGGGGGAGAAAGAAAGAGGAAGAGAAGTCAAGACAGGTATTTTGGAGATCTTGCCAGGCCCTGATCCTCCAGTTAACTAGGATTACAGGTGTGTCCAGGTTGGTCCAGGGACTGAGCCTATACTTCCCATTACTTCCTAAATGGTTGTGCTATCTGTGCGTAACCATGGCTGGGTTTCATTAGCTTTTAAATGGATATTTACTACTATTAGTATTTTGTTACTAAAATTATTAATAGTTTTCATTCTGTTTTCAAGGTCAGTCATTATGGGTCGAGGACCTTCTATAATGACAGATATTTTATTTTCCTTCTTTAATCTTGGTTATTACTTAGGAATATATTTCATAATAAAGAAATATGCTTTGAACTTGACTTTGAAAGACTTAGATCAATAGATACCTGAACAGTCACACAAAAATAATTTTTCACTCCTTCAATTATGAATGGCTTACATTTGAAATTTTTAATTAGTCTTCATCATATTTGGTGACCTTGACTCTTTGACTTCATTGGCAAATATTCAACCACGACTATATAGATTCATGTTCTTGACATATATATAGTAATTGATCTGTTCTTTATTATGTTTAATCTATTTGGATTTAGAAGGATGGGCTTCTTTTTAATTAACCTTAACTTTTAGGAAGAGATTATATTGCAGATTGACACTGGCAGTTTATTTTATGACATTGTTTATTTGGCATTTGAGCAAGCACTTCATCATGTAGTCTAATAAACTGTCAAATGATAGATTGTTCTGAAATCCAGAATTTGGCTTTGACAGTTAAGAAAAAATCCAGAGTCTTACAAAAAATTAGACAGGTAATCATGAAACTTATTAAGTGTCTAGGAATTAAAATTCCCATTCAAATAGCATACAGAACTCTAACACAAATGCATATGTACTATATTTAATATTAAATATAGTAATAAATTAATAAAAGAGATACATTATTATGTTGGAAGAAATATTATTCACAGGGATACAAATATTATAGGAGATGTTTAAGACATTTAAGAACATCAGAAAAAGAACGTAGCATGATTGATGAAAGCATCTGATTTGGAAAATAAGTTTTTGTTTCCTTTAAAATGAAGAGTATATAGAAATTCTGCAGTATTTATGGAGCTACTTTTTCAGGTAATTAGGAAACAGATACATTAAATACAGCTGTAGGCTTCAAGGTCTTTGCAATTAGATATGATGTAATTGTATGGACTGACAAACTGAAAAAAAAAAAAAGATCTAATTCAACTACTTTCCTTTACAAATAAAGAAATGATATTTTAGTGACTTACAGAGATGATAGTTTTTTTCAAGTTTATTTTATTTATGAGAAAGAGTGTACATTTATGAGAGAGACAAGCACAGGGTCTTGGTGTGTTGTAATTCCCCTTACCTGGCCCTGTAGCTCATCAGGACCTTGAACATATTTTCACATTCCTGGTGTGTTTCCAAGCCAACCTAGGAATCTGGGCTCAAAGTTGACCATGTGGCTCCCAGTACCACAGTTCAGGTTGCTACTTATACTTCCACCAGGCTGAGCCAGATGTTAAAATTTTATGACAGAATTGGGGCTCAATCATAGTTTCTTTTAGTATTTAAATTTAGTCTTTCTACACTGAACAATAAAAGATCATAGCCTCCTTTTCTGCTTCTGTAAAATGGGCATTTTTATCATACACTTTATCATAATCATTGGGAAGATTAACTAAATATTTATAAAAGCAAATATTAAGTATTAAAAACCAGTATGTAAAGCTAACATTATATTCATTATCATTATCATCATTACCATCGACACGCTTTTTTTTTTTTTAAGGTTTTACCATAGAGCGTGTGTATTTGCCAGAGAAAGAAATGGTGAGAAGAGAGGGAAAGTGAGAAATCACCCCCAAAAGGGGATGGTCATACTACAATCCCTTCTCCGCCTGGAATTTTAAGCATGTATGTACACGTGCCTGATGTGTTTCAAGCTGCCAGGTCTGGGTCTCAAACTGTGATCTGCCATGTGTGAGTCCGGTGCCTTAACAACACCACCACCTCCTGACTCCAACACTATCACTTTAGTTCCTACACTATCTTAGTCTGTTCAGTCTGCAATAGCAGGAGACTGGCTGTCTTAACGGCAACAGGAAATTATAGTTCTGGAGGCTAGAAAGTCTACAAGCAAGGTGCCAGTAGATTTGGTGTCTTGTAAGGACCTGCTTCCTGCTTCACAGATGGCTGACTTCTTGCTGCATCCTCACATGGCACATGAGGTGAACGATCTCTCTGAGGTCTCTTTCATAAGGGTTCTAATTTTGTTCATGAGGGCTCCACTTTCTTAACCTAATCACTTTCTAGAGTTTTCACTTCCAAATAGTGTCACATTGGGGATTCAATTTTAACATATGAATTTTGGGGACACAAACACATAGTCATTTATACAGAAGAGACTGTACTTTTTGCTATAGGAGTTTAGATGAAAGAATGACAATGGAAAATGGGAGATGTAGATGACCTTGCATGGTACTGGACCACAGTATGGTTCAGTGCTAAAACTAGAGATTTCAAAAGACAATTTGCATATAAGTCTCTGCCACTTGCTATAATAGAATCATGACAATTTAGTTATTTTTTAAAAATAATTCTTTTAAGGTCCTTGCCATTAAAACATGTGCACTCCCCAGAGAAAGACAGAAAGGGACAGTGAGAGGGAGAGAAATCACTCCCCAGACGGGATGGCCACACCATAATCCCATCTCCTCCGTTCTCCTGCTGGGATTTTGGGCACACACAAACTTACCTGCTGGGCCTCAATTAAGTTATAATTTTTAAAAGTCTTAATTTCCTTTAATTTATAATAAGACCAATATTCAAGATTGTCAAATGCAAAAATGTAGATTTATAAATGATTATTATATGTTAGCTTTTGAATTATTACTAATCAATTTGATCAAATCTACAAATTGGCTAATTAATTCAGGCCAGCATAGAAGGAAGGACAATATGTTCAAGTCAGTTTGTACTGTATATGTAAAACTGAATTCTCAAGTTTTAGTAATGTGGAGATTGAATTTTTCCAAAGGCATACTGAAATTTTTGGATGTCTTAATTACAAGTAAAATATGTATTTTTTCATTTATTTTGTTTTACTCTTAAACTAGTTTCTGTCCTTTATCTATAGCTTTCTCAATAAAATACACTTATAGTGTTAGCACAATAAGCCTTTTTGTCTGAAATTTTAGTGTGATTAGTATCGAAATAATGCTGAACAGCAAGATGTAGTGGTAATATAACTATTAAACTCAATTTTGAATATTATGATTATTTAAAAATTGGAAAAGCTTGTTGCCTGTTGTATTAGTCTAACAGAAACAACAGGAACCCTGTGTGTGTTACCACTGAATATTGCATTACTTATTGCTGAAAACTGTACTGTATATTACTAGAATTACAGATTTTGACCTCTAACTAAATAAAAGAAAATTATATATGGATATAACTATTGACTCCAGTATTTCATTGTGTATATGTATAATTTTAGATAGTTGATATATTTATAAATTAGAAGGTATATAATATTGGTATTAATTTAATGCTAAGGAAAAATTAGGAAAGAATTACAAAGAAAAAAAAGCTTATTTTCTTTACCCTTGGAGGAATAAAGTTTAACAGACATAAATTTAACAGTGAGGGTATATTACCTGTCTATTGCTATTTAACAAATTACTCCAAAATTTATCAGCTTAAAGCATTTATTATTTCACAGATATTGTGGATCAGGAATCTGGAGATGGCGTAACTGGGTGGTTCTGGCTCAAGGTCCTTCCTGTTGCTTCAGCCATGCAGTTGGCCAGGAATACAGTCTCACTCAAAAGCTCGACTGAGGAGGATCTGCTTCTGAGCCCATTCACATGCTTGTTGGTAGTCCTCAGTTCCTCAAAGGTTGTTGGACCAAGGAACTCATGTCCTTCCTGGCTGCTGGCTGCTGGCCAGAGACCTACCTCATTTCCCTGTCTTACTGGCCTTTCCATGGAGCAGCTCATAGGTAGAAACTTGGTTCTTGGTTTTTCTAGAGTGAGTGAGTAATTCAAGACAGAGAAGACCCAAGGCAGAAGCCATAGGGTTTTAAAACATGGTCTTGGAAATTGTATATGACCACTTCTCCCATATCATACATACATACCTACATTAGAACAAAGGAAGAGGGGACTCCACAAAATTGAGAATAGCAGGAGCCAAGCACCTCTGGGAAACTGGCTTCACAGAGGGAAGTTGTTTTTGAAAGTTCTAACAAAGAGTAGGTTGCTGCCCTGCCTTATTTGTAAGTCTCTTAGGTCTACATCTCCAGCCCTGAGATGGTGATTTCTGTGACACGAACCTATAAACTCAATAAAGTTCTTGTTAATTAAAGTTCTTACTAATTACTTAGTACAAAAATCCAGAAGGCCCTCGTCTAAGGAGACAATCGCTTATTTGTTCCCATAGCTTCCTCCTAAAAACCTTAGCCTGTTTGGCCAGCCCTCCTAGTTTCTAAATCTCTCTATAAAGCAAGTTAGTGGCCTTATTGAGGATATTTACACAAAACACTGGCATTCCTTTTGTGCCCTTTCACTTCTAGAGTCCACCTTTATAAAGCTATTTATCTGCATACAAGGCTGCGTTTTAAAACAGCTTTTTTGCATTTTAAGACTTCTTAGCGCTCTCTTATGAACAAGAGGAATTGGCTGAAACTGATATAATTTTCTAATAGATTCTTTAGAGGAGGTCACAGTGGATTACCTTTGTGGCCAGTTGAAATGTATAATAAAATTTGAAGACTCGGTGAAAATAATAAATTTAACATATCAATCAGCACCTTATTAAAGTGATCATACTTGGCTGGCCAGAAGAAATTTGCTTCATTTAAATTGTGTACATTTTTTACTTAGAACAAATGAATGAAAGCATATATAGGCTTTGTTCCTGATTCAGCCAGATTTTTTCTGTCATCTGGACTTTAATGTTTACTGTGTAATTGATTCTGGGCATCTGATGAAATGCAGGCCAGCCACAACACCAAGGACTCTTTATGGAAACTGCCCTATCACTTTAGACTGCATTTTACAGTTGAACTTAAGCGTTTATATGAATATATCAAGGGAGTAGTGATTGCTTTTTCTATTTTTCCAACCATAGATGGCTTGAGAAATGTAGTGAGGAAAAGGAGCACTTGACTGAAAAATGGGACTTCTCTTTCAGCTTAGCTAACCACATGTGGTAGACTTTATTGTTTCCACCTCTCTGCTCTCCCCTCAAAAAGTGTACATCCGTTCTTTTTTTTCATGTGACTGCTGGTGCTTCCCACTTTGCAGAATATACCACTCCTGCCATTGTTAAGCTTGGCCATATGACTTTATTTGTAGAACAAGATAAAAGTGGCCATAACATAAGCCACATTCTGGCAGAAAGAAATTCCCACCAGCCTGAGTCCCTTAATAAGAGTTACAGAACAGGGCTGAGCAGAGTTGTAGCACCCCCAGATATGTGAGTAAAAAATGCATGTTTGTTGTTGCACTGTACCTATGGAGAGTTTAGGGTTGTTTCCATAACCAAACCTGATTAACATGTACTCTAAGGTGTGAATTATCATGTGCTCTGATGTACCACGTGTATAACGGACATGGCTGCCCACCATGGAGTAAGTTATCTCCTTGCCTTACTGTGAAGGGAAGACTGCTGTTACCATTCATGGTTTGTGAATGAAATGAGTAACAATGCTTTTATTCCCTTTCAGGCTGCCGTAATAGCCTTCTTTATTGAATTAATTTTAAATTATTTTTTATATTACATTTAATCACGTATATTTTTACAGCGTATAACATTTCTTTTAGTAATAGTACTTTTGACTGTGATAAATACCCATGAATGTTTGTTTTCTGTCTCTAAAAAAGGTGATCAACAGGATAGATGGTGGTGTTATTTTAGTAAGAAATATACAACAATTGAGGACATATTGAGGGAAGAAAATAGAAAGACCAAGCTTTAGTAACTTGTTCTAAAATCTAAGGCACTCCTTTCATTTTGTTTTTGTTTTTAGTTTTACCATAAGGTGCATTTGCTCTCTTAGAGAAAGACAGAGAGAAAGAGAGAGAGAGAGTGAGAAATCATCCCTGAGGGGATGACCATGCTGCAATCTCTTCTCCTGGGATTTTAAGCATGCATGCCTGGCTTGATTTTTAAGCCTCTAGGTTTAGGACTCAAATCACACAATAAACCATGTGGGACCCGGCTGCCTTAACATCCATGCCACTTGCTGGCCTGGTACTCTTATTTTTGTAGATTGATTTCAAAGGCAAATATTTGGCATCTCTCATTGGATGACTAAGAAACATCTTAAAACAAATGGTGTTTTCTACTACTATGTAAAAATTTTGGTAATCGTGTAATGTTTTTTCCATTTGTGGTTATCATTATTATCTACTTCTCTTTCCTTGTAGTTAAGACTAGTAAAAAAATGGGAGTAAAATGTATCTGTTTCAGTTAACTGCTATTAGATATTAATTATTAGTTAGTTATTAGTGAGCGCAAGATTGAGAGGTCTATATCTTATTTACCAGAAAGAGGTAGGGTCAAGAGTGGTGGTATTAATAAGAAGACCCCAGGTTAGAAACAGGGAATTTGGGGACCAAGATGGCATAATGGTTACATCACTGGACTCACATGTAGTTGACCGTGGTTCAAGTCTCGGACCTGGTGGCTTAAACTCATGCCAGGTGCATGTGTGGGCATGCCCAAGATCCCAAGAAGAGAATGGAGGAGAAGGGGTTGCAGCATGACCATCCTCCCTTGGGAGTGAATTTTTGCTTTCTGTCTCTCTGTCTCTCTGTCTTTCCGGTGAGTGTGCATGCCCTATAGAAAAATCTCTCTCTAAAAATTAAAAAAAAGGAAAGAAAGAAACAAGGAGTGTTTCTTTTTCCCTCATTTTAAAGATTTATTTATTTATTTATTTTATCAGAGGACATGTGCTGTTGCTAGGGAGAGAGAAAAAGGGAGGGGGAAAGAAAGAGAAAAAGAACTCACAATGGGAAATGACCATGCCACAATCCCTCTTCCTCCTTCCCCATCTAGTTAGGAGTTTGGACACATGTGCACATACAACTGCTGTGCTCCTCAAGCCTCTGGGGAGGTTGGGTAGACCAGGACACAAACTGTGGTTAACCATGTGGGATCAGAATCACAGTACATGGTGCCCAGTCACTGCTCTACAGGGTCAGTCCCAGGGAATTCCTTCTTAAGAGAATAAAGTCAAAGAGCCAATACCAGTGACAGTGAGGGAAAATTGGGAGTGTTCTGGGAATTGTTTAAAACTGAGGAAAGGGGGAATTTTAGATGATGGAATAGGCTGAGAAAGACTCCCTTTTTCCCCCTTTAAATTATGTGGAAGTATAATATACATATGAAAGAATGTGTCTATCTTAAGGGTACAGTATGATGAGTTCTAACAAATGTATTGGGTCCTTGGAAAAGTCATGATGTATTTTTCTGTCTTTCTATCCAAAAACGCATCATGACTTTTCTAATGATCCAATATAACCCATGTATATTACTCAAATCAGAACATGAATTCTTTAATTACTTCTGAACAGGTGCCCATATGTCACTTTCAGGTAATTTTCCGCTACCTCTGATCTCATGAGACACATTACTTATTTTTTGCAGTAAATTGGTTTTCCGTTTCAAGAATTTCATATAAATGGAATCATACTTTATGGAATATTTTTGTTATTCTTTCACTCAACCTATTTGTGAGGTTTAATGTTGTTGCTGCATCAGTAATATAGTTATTTTTTCCTGCAGAATTATATTCCACTTTGTGGATATGCCACAGTCTATTTACTTACTTATCTGTGATTAGAATTTTTGGTTGTTTCCAGGTTTGGAAATTGAGAATAAAGCTGCTTATGAAAAGTCTGGTACAAGTTTTTGTGAACGTGTTTTCATTTGAGTTAGATAAATACTTAGAAATGGAGTTTCTGAATCACATGCTAGGTGTATCATTTACTTTTTAAGAAGCTATGAAACTATTTTCCAAAGTATTTGTACCATTTAATATTCATACCAGCAGGGCACAAGAATTCTAGTTGCTCTAATTTCTCTTCATCAATTGGTGTTATGACTTTAGCATGCTAGTGCGTTTATGTGGGCTGACTTAGTGTTTAAGCCCTTTTCATGTGCTTACTGGTTATTTGAATACCTTCTTTTAAAAGTGCTCAACCATATCAACCATTTAAAATTGTGTGTGTATTCTTATTTTTAAGTTTAATAATGCTTTATATATTCTTTTTAAATTACTTATATATTTTTTATTATTATTCATACATTAAATCACTATACATCATTTAGGTTGTGAAGAGACTTTACTCAGCATGATAGACATCCCAGTCCAGCCCAGTTGAGACCACCATACACATTCTCGTCAACAGATAATAGACCTCATCTGTGTCCCACAAGCGTCTTATCTCTCCATTTTAAGCACTTGCACATCGATATTCATTGCAGCCTTATTCACAATTGCTAAGACATGGAACCAACTCATGTGTCCACAAACAGATGAATGGATTGAAAAATTGTGGCGCATATACTCCATGGAATACTATTCAGCCACAAAACAAACAAACAAACAAAACAAAACAAAAAAAAAAACAAAAAAAAACCAACAAGACGATAGAAGAGACAGAAAGCGAGACATCACCCCCAAGACGGGATGGCCATGCCACAATCCCTTCTCCTCTATTCTCCTCTCGGGATCTTGGGCACACATGCATACACGCCTGGCGTGAGTTTAAGCCACCAGGTCTGAGACTCGAACCGCAGTCAACTACATGGGAGTTCAGCGACATAGCCATGATACTAACTGCTGGTCCCAGTTTTTCCATTTTTTTAAATCAGGTATGTATATTGCCCAGCCTCCAGCTTGTCTTTTCTCTCTCTCTCTCTCTCTTTTTTTTTTTTTTTTAAGAATTATTTTATTTATTTAACGTTATTTTTTAAAATCTGCTATAGGGCATGTGTGCTCACCAGAAAGAAATAGGGATGGAGGGAGGTGGGGAGTTAGAAAGCAAGCCTCCAGGTCTGGGACTTGAACCATAGTTGGCCATGTGGGAATCCAGCACCTTACCCTGTTTGCACCATTGTCCTTTCATTTCTTAATTTTTATTAAACTGTAGAAATCACATCCCCCAGAGGGGAAGGCCATGCCACAATCCCTTCTCCTCCATTCTCCTGTTGGGATCTTGGGCATGCACACACATGTGCCTAGCATGAGTTTAAGTCACCAGGTCCAGAACTTGAACCATAGTCAGCTACATGGGAGTCCAGTGACATAGCCATTATGCCAACTGTTGGTCCCAAAGTATAGAAGTTTTTAACTTCTATAAAGTCCAATATATTCACATATGTCATATGTTCATAAACCATATGCTTTTTGTGTGTGTGCCCAATCTGTAAATCTTTGTCTTTTTAAGTTTGCAAAGATTTTCTTCATTTTTTTTTCTCTAGAAATTTCAGTTAGCCTGATAAGCCAGGTTGAGTTTTATTTGTATGTGGTGTCAACTGAGAGTTGAGTTTTAGTTATTTCCATATATTCAGTTGTTCTAGCACCATTTGTTAGAAAGAATCTCTTTCCCCTATTTAATGACCTTGTCAAATATATTTAAAATCAACTAACCATTTCTATGTGAGTTTATGTCTGAGTTCTATTTCTTTTTTCTATAGAACTACCTTTTCTGATTACTGTAAATTCAGTCTCCTCTTATCTTTGCTTTCCAAAATTGTTTGGCCAATCAAATTTCTTTCTGTTTGCATAAATATTTTCAGATTAATCTTTTAATTTTGGATTTATTGAGTCTATAGGTCAGTTTAGGTGGCATTGACAATTTAATAATCTTGAACCTTCCATTTAATTAATTAGTTGATATTTGTCTTTATTTAGATCTTCTTTATTTTCTCTCAGCAATTTTTATAGTTTTCAGTGTATGGGTATTGCATATCTTTTGGGATATTTTTCTCATTAGTATCTCATTATTTTTGATACTGTACTATATTACATTTTTTTGTTTAAGGTTTTCCAATTGTTCACTGTTAGCTCGGAGAAATATAGTTGTGTTATATTTATTGATCTTGTATACTTGTATCTCTCCATCTTGTGGGTTCATTATTAGCTTTTTAGGTGATGCCTCAGAAATTTTTCATAGACAATTATTCTATATGCAAATAGACAGCTATATGTCTTGAATTCTTGTATTTATAGGAACATCCAGTTCAATATTGAGCTGAAGTGGTGAGAGATCCTTGCCTCATTCCACTTTTATGGAAAAATATATATATATATTTTTTTTTTAAATTATTTATTTTATTTATTCATTCATTTATTTCTTAATTTGTAGAGTATATTCAGGACTTGAACCCTGGTTTTTCCAGGAGAGGTTTTTATTTTTTGCTATAGGGTGCGTGCGTTCACCAGGCAGACAGAGAGAGACAGAGAGACAGAAAGCAAGAAATCACCCCCCAGGGGGGATGGCCACACCGCAGTCCCTTCTCCTCCATTCTCCTCTCGGGATCTTGGGCACACACGCACATGCGCCTGGCGTGAGTTTAAGCCACCAGGTCTGGGACTCGAACCGTCGTTGGCTACGTGGGAGTCCAGCAACATAGCCATTACCTTAACTGCTGATCCCATGGAGAAAATATTCAAAAGTTTTCATGTAAGTACCATGTCTGCTATAGGTGTTTTAAAGATTGCCTAGTTAGGTTGTGTACATTCCTCACCATTCCTAGTTTTCTGTTTTTTGTTTTGTTTTGTTTTGATTTTTATCATTATACGTAAGGCATTTGGGCAACTTTTTTCTGCATCTATTTATATAATCATATATTTTATATCTTTTTGTTTTATACTATATCAGTGTTTTAATGCTTAATCAACTTTATGTTTTTGGATGATTAATTGTGTTGTACTTTAATATATTGCTAAATTGATTTGCTTATGTCTTCTTAAGGATTTTTATGGTACTAGAAATTTTTCTTTGGGAAATTTTAATTATAAACTCTATTTGTATAGCTGACATAGATAATAAATCTTATTACTTTTCAGATTTTGTGACTTGTGTCTTTCAGATAATTTTATCATCTCATTTGTGTTGCCAAATTGTTTGGCATAATGTTGTTCATGATAGCCCTTTATAATAGCTGTTAGTATTCTTTTATCATTTCATTTTAATATCTGCGGTGATATTCCTTCTGCCATTTAGAAATATATATATATATTTTATGTTTTCTCTCCGTTTTTCTTGATTGGCCTAGCTAGAAGTTTAATTGATCAATTTAATAGACCTTTTCAAAGATCCAGCTTTTGCTTTCATTATTTTTTTTCTCTATTTTTGTTCCTTTTTTGTGTTATTGATTTTTACTCTTAGCTTTACGTTTTCTTCTTACTACCTCTTAGTGTTTATTTTTCTCTTCATTATTAGATTATTATGATAGAAGCTCTCATCATAGATATCAGACCTTTCATCTCTTCTCTTATAAGCATCTAAATTTATAAACTCTTCTCTAAGGACTACTTTAGCTACAGATAAAGTTTTATTAGTGTTTTCTTTTCTTTCTTTTTATAGAGATTTTTGCTATAGGGCCCATGTGCTCACTGGAGACAGACAGAGACAGAGAGAAAAAGTGAGAAATCATTCTCTAGGGGTATGACTATACTGCAATCCTCTCTCCTCCATTTTCTTCTCAGGACTTTCCGCATGCACACACATACACCTGGCATGAGTTTCAAGCCACCAGGTCCAGGACTTGAATTGCAGTCAGCCATGTGGGAGTCCAGTACCTTAACCACCTCCTGGTCTCAACGTTTTTAATTCTTTTTGTTGTTCAAGATATTTTCTTTTTTTCCCCTTTATATATTTATTGTAATTTATGATTTACACTTAAACATTATACATCTTTTTTCCTATTTTTTCCCCTTAAATTGCCAAAGGGTATGTGCACTAACCAGAGAGACAAAAAAAAAAAAAAAAAAAAAAAAAAAAAAGAAAGAAAAATAGTGAGGAAAGGGGGGGAGAAAAACACCCCCAATGAGTGTGGTTACTCCACATTTCCTTTGCCTCCATTTCTTTATCTTGTCTGGATTTGGGGCATGCATGCACATGTACCTCGCGTGATTTTCAAGTTTCCAGGGCTGGGACTCAAATAATTGGTATATGGAATTCAACTTCTATAAGCACTAGGCCATGGGACCAGCTCAGTTCAAAATATTTTCTAAATTCCCCTCTGACTTCTTTGACCTGTAGCTTATTAGATGATTTTTGTTTATTTTTTTCATATAAAGAGACTTTGTAGATCTTTTTTATTGTTGTTGTTATAAATGACTTATTTAAAGCGGTTGTATTCAGAAAACATATTTGTATTATTCATAAATATGGTGGTATCAGTAGAAGGAGCAGAGATGATAATCCTTTGGTTCTACCACTCAAGTGAGTCCCAGGACCTTGGACTCAATAGCATATTCATCACAATAGCATATCATTCCGTGTGATGTTGGCAGCATGTTACTTCTGGAAAATAGCAATGGCCTTCCCAGCGTTCACGAGATTTTCATTTCAGCATTGATTGTGCCATAGAAGTTGAGTGCCATGTGTGAATTCATACTGGAAGGTGTGGATCAACTAGTTTACACAGTTACAAAGTCACTAATAATGACTGCCTTCTCTTCGCAGGAGTTAAAAACAGTCCTGGTGTCCAAATGACCAATGTGAGCAAAAATTCCTACTTGAACATTTACCATCATGTCTCAGGGATATGGCCAGCACTGCAAAGGGACTTGTCGCTATCTGTGGAGCATAGAGGATCAGAGAACCAATTCTCTCTCTCTCTTTCTGTGTGTGTGTGTGTGTGTGTGTGTGTGTGTGTATATATATATATAATTTTACATTTATATTTAAATGTAAATATACATATATTTATTGTATATATATATAATTTTACATTTAATCATCATGCATTTTAATAGTGCATAGTATGGGTTTTTCAAAGTATACATACATCGCATATTGGCCAAATCAGTGATACTGCCATATACAACATCCTCAACAGATTACTTTCCATTGTGTCTATTTAACGTTATTTTTCCCAAGTCCACTATTCAACCCCTCCTATTCAGTCTCTATTCAGTCTACACTTGCCATCTCTGTTGCTATATCTTCCAATCTTTCAGTTTCTGCTGTGAAGCAAACATTTGGTATATTTGAGCAGGGGCATACAATGTCTGTCTTTAGTAGTCTGGCTTGCTTTGCTTAACATTAAATCCTCTACATTCATCCACTTTATTTCAAATATCAGTATCTCATTGTTTTTATGGCTGAATAGTATTCCATAGAGTATATTATGTATTACATTTGTATAATAAACCGATTATCTTTTTTTTTTTTGTAGGTATATCAAATCGGGAGTTTATTGAAGGTGAAGGAAGGCAAAACAGAACTCCCAAGAAAGAGGGGTCCCAGAAAATGACTTGCCAAGGAAGAATTGAGTTGACGTTTTTTTATTTGGGTCCATGGGGTGTTGTTCAGGCTTGTTCTAGGTGGGGCTCGTGTATGCATTCCTCTTGTGGTAGAGAACAGAACATAATGGTTAAGTCCCATAATATTCCTAATTTTGGAGTGGGTACCAAGGTCAGGAAATTCTTTTATCAAAATATTTTTAACTCCTATACTCTTCCAATTAGACTCAACACTTCAACATGCTGTGTAGACTCAACACTTCAACATGCTGTGTGTGGACTTGGCATTTTTTTTTGTCCTTTTTTCCCCTTACATCAGCCATTTTCCTAAAAACAAAACCTTTACCATACAAAATACTTTCTATGTTTAAATTTTTCCCTTTAACCTTTTTACTAAAACTGTATTTTTACTACAACCTACCTTTTATGTCACCTTTTTTTGGTGTGTATTATTATTCCCTAAACTAATTATCTTTAAAGAAATATAAAAATAAAGACAATTTTCTTTTATATTTTCTCATATATTTGCCATTCAGTATTTTGTTGGATTCAGGTCTTCATCTTGTATCATTTTCCTGTATCCAAAGAAATTTCTTTAATATTTCTTTTATATAGATCCACTGGTGGAAAAATTTTGAAACCCAGGTTTAACTGAAATTCTTCTCTTTCACACTAGTTCCAGGATTTTAACCAGCAGAGGGTGCTGTGCCTCTCCACAGTTAGGGGTGAGGATAACAGCTGAAGAGCTACCAGCAGACCTCTTACCTCGCAAAGCTAGTCTTGGTCTTGGCATTGAATTTGCAGAGGAGGTAATTTCCACTCAAGGCTTGAGAAGAAAACACAACAGCTTCTCTTTGTCCTAGATAAAAATGTTCCTAGGATTTGGTAAGTTTACTTGAAACAGGTCAATGGGAATTTGTAGTGGTATTCAAATATTTTTTCTCTTTTTTTTTTTTCCCCATTTAAGTTTACTTATTTCCTCCATGAGCAAGAGAGACAAAGAGAGAACTCCCAACAAGTCTCACCTTCAACTTTAGCCAGTCCAGATTATGGACAAGCACATGCCTGGTATAATCAGGGAAGACTCTGGACGCAAACAGGGAACCTTCTCACGTGGGACTGCCTCACAGAGGATCATATTTTGCTGCTAAGCCACCATCCAGTCTCTGATTTTTCTAGCAAGAACTTTATTCGTTGCTTTTATTTGGTCTTTTTCAAAAAGAATTATTTATTTAATTTTATGAAATTTTTTTAAAATTTAATTTAATTTTTTTTTTTTTTACTTTTTTTCCCACATTTTATTGATTCACAAAATACCTTAAACTAAAACTATGGACAAAACCAGAATCTAGCTACAAGTGCATTGTAATTTCCTTCTGAAACATTTTCAATTAATTAAATTACATTCATTCCCTGAGCATCGTCACAGCATACAAAATGTGATTTTCCATCCAAAATATACTGCATAGTGACTTAATCATACATGTTATCGTCATTAATTTTCCATTTCTAGTTTCATATATATATATATATATATATATATATATATTTTTTTTTTTAACCCCTATTTCTCACCCTCTGCCATTACCCACCCTTCTCCCATACTATCTCATACGTCTACAGTTGTTTTCCATTCGTTTTCCCCCCACATTTTATTGATTTTGGTCCTGAGAAAAAACTAGTATGGATAAGAGACTGTTTTCTCCAAGGCAAGATTAGAGGCTCATCATTTTCTCTTGAAAATTCCCGTATCTTTCTAATGTTATCTTAAAAGGAGGAAGTTATAGTAATTATATTAATGATTTGGACCTGGATTCCAGAGTAGTCGGCTATTTGTCTGAATATTATACTCTACGATGAATTACATTTTAATATGTGAATGTGATGATACTTTGTTATAGCAGCTGTAGTAAACCAATACACCAACTGTCAGGTTTGCTCTATGTCTCTTAGTTAGCATGATTTCTCCAGGGTATTGAGGACTTTACTATGAGGGTAGATTTAATCAATTTCTGAGGAACTTGCTTCATGCTTTCATCACATAAAAAGAATTACATGTATCTCCTTTGTCTGCAAAGGGAAAACTGCTGAACTATACTCACATTTGAAAAACTCCATTTTCCTGTAAGTGCTGAGGCCTGACAATGTGTCACATATTAAAGTCTGCCAAGATATGGTAATGGAGTTATCTTGTGGCTCTTCTCTGAACCGTGTGAGTCAAGTTTCCTTTACAGAGAAAAATTCCTCTGAAGCAGGAGAACAAAGAAGAGAAACAAGTGTCTTTTTCTAGTTTCCAGAGATTGATAAGTGAATATTAGATGCTGCTGTCTAGCCTACAAGGAAAGCGATTATGCCCTCCAGACAAATGTACTGAAAGAGTGCTTGCTTTTAGAAAGTCAAAAGGATAGTCTAGATATTCTGAATGTTACAAAAGCTTAGTATTGAAGGCTGCATGTTCTGAATGTTAAAATGTCTATTGGTTCTTTTACTATCAAAAGCAACAGGTTCATTTCAAAGCCGGATTACTGTAACAGCATTTTAAGTTAGCAGCCAGTATTTGTTTTCCATTGCTGTTGTAACAAATTACCATAGATTTAGTAGCTGGAGACAATATCTATTTATTATCTCACAGTCTGTGATTCAGAATTAGAGTGCCACACAGCCCAGCTACGTTCTCTTAGCTCAGCATTTAACAAAGGTGTAAGTCGAGGTGTCAGCTGGCAGGCTCTTCTTATTCGGAGGCTCCGGAGAAGAATCTGATCTCGAGTTCACTAGTAGCTTTTAATATCTGGTTTCTTGCAATAGTAGGACTGGGCTCTCCTTTCCTTAATATGGTGCACCCTTAGTTTTCAAGTCGACAGTGGGGAGTCAAAGTCTTCTTTTGCTTTCAATCTCAACTTTTCCTTTTGCTGTCAACTGCAAAAAATCTCTGATTTTAAGGACTACCATGATTTGATTATATCCACCTGGATAATCTTATTTTAAAGTCAGCTGATTAGTAACCTTAATTACATTAAAGTCCCTTTGCCATATAATCCAGTATATTCCTGAAAGCAACTGGGACAAATACTACAGGGGCTAGAATTGTTTACTTGTCATCCTCAGGTGACATCTCAGTTTACTTGAATTTATATTTCATTTTGGATTAGTTATGAGCATGTAGTAGCATTAATAACATTTTGACTTCCATAGATGTACTGGCTTTTCATTTTTATTTCTTATGATGAAATCTTTACAAATCAAGGCCTAATTCAGATCTTTGGAACTGATGGGAACATTTCCAAGGTTGTCTCTGGGCTATCTGAGCAAGCACTAAGGAGTATATCCAGTGTTGGTGATGAAGCGAGTTCCTTTAAAGATCTCTCCAGGTATAAAGATAATGTGTTAGTTCTAATTATAAAATAACAGAGGTTTTGAAGCTTTAGGGTGCATCAGAATTATCTGGAGAACTTGTTAAAACATGGATTGCTAAGCCGCAGTCCTGAATGTCTGACTCAATGTCTGTGAGATGGAGCCTTGACATTTTGGATTATTGACAAGTTTCTAGTGATGTTGATTTTATTAATCCAGGGTCCACATTTTGGAAACCATGATTTTAGGTTGCTTTGTTTCCATTTTACTTATTTATAAAAGAGCACCATTTGCTGCTTTGTTTTTTCATATACTTGCCATATATGTGTTCCTGTGATTACTTTTTTATTTTCTCTGTCAAATAAAGAGAAGAGAATAGAAACCATATTTTTAAAAAAGAGTGACATAGAAAGAAGGGAGTCTGATCATTATGACGTTTAGGACATTCTCTTAATGTACCAGGCAGTGATGAGCTTATTTTTAATCCTTTATTTAGTTTTTTCCTTTACCTAAATATTGTCTTAGGAAAATTAAGAATGAGACAGTAACCAGAAGGGAAAAAAAGATCCAAAGAGCATAGGAAATCTGGGGGGAACGGAGAGGTAAGACACTTGTGGGACACAGATAATGATGTGTATGGTGGTCTCAACTGGGCTGGCCTGAGGTGTATATCGTGCTGGGTAAAGTCTCGTCATAATCTAAATGATGTATAGCCATTTAACGTATGAATAATAATAATAATAATAAAATAAATAAAAATATAAAAGAAAGATCCAAAGAAAAAAGTGAATTTTTTAACATTCAAGTGATCCTACTCTAAGCAAAAATTCCAGGAACATTTTTTAAAAAATCTAATTTAAATCTCATTTTTCATCTAGTAAGTAAAGCAGATATTCCAAGGAAATATTTGCTAAAACTGTCTCTTCATGCATGTTAAGCCACTTTTGCCAGTAGTATGATTGTCCATATTGGATAGGGTCATTTCCGTTCTAAAATATTTCCTGTATCTTTTTGTCACAGCAGAGGATTTACCAAAACCTGTCTCGCAGCAAAGGTGGTGAATTTTTTAGAGACTTAGACTAGTGTATCTCACAGGTGACAGTTATTCCTTTCCCATTACAATATTCCTATTAGTGCTAATGACGGCTAATTCCAATGGAGATCATATTGACAAAGTGGTTACTGTATTTCATAATAGTAAAGGTGAAAATTGGAACCTATGAATGGAGACATTTTAAAAGCATTCTCTGTCTGATTTCCTGAAGGTGAAGAAAGTGGCAAGACTATACATGCTAACACTAGGCAAGGATTTTGGAGGACAGGAGCATAGAAACAAATGTGAGTCTCAGGGGAAAAGGGAGTCAAAGACAAAAGAAAAAGATGACAACATCGGTGAAGAAGGTTACTTTGTCTTTTCCCAATGATGTCACAGTGGATTTTAAATTCTCTTCCCTGATCTGTTTCCTTCATACAGTTCCAGTCAGGCTGCTGATTTCTCAGAGCCCAGTTAGCAGAAGTTGAGAAATATAGTCCTCAATACCATCAAGAGTGTCCACAGAGTCCTCTAAAGTTCTGGAAATCTAGCTGTCAAATGAATTCCCCTCCACCCTCAAGCGTGCTGATTCAAAATGATAGGGCACCAAAGACCATGGATGAAGGCAAATGGGTTTTACATAATGAGATTGTTAGGGAATTGTTATCATATAAAATATAATTTTACTATTTAATTACGTGTGTGTGTGTGTGTGTATGTGTGTGTGTAGGTGTATAAACACCCCACTCCCTTCTCCTTCATTCTCCTCCCAGGACTTTGGGCCCACATGCACCTGTACCTGGTGTGATTTTCAAGCTGCCAGGTTCAGGACTTGAACCTTGATCAGCCATGTGAGAGTTCAGTACCTTAAAGAGCCATCTCTTGGCCCTGTGTTTTAGTTTTAATAAACTGAAAAATTATGTGAAACACCAGTCTGTGGCAAGAACAGATGTAGGAACAATATGTATCCCAGCCATGGTTTCAGACTTAGTTGCTTGGGAGCAGTGCATGACAAAATAGGCAGACAGATCTGTATCTTGTGCTGTATAGGTCATTTTTATATAATGGTGACAATGAGTTGGAAGCAAATGAACAAAATTCCCAGTCAGAAAACTTTGCATTTGCCTCTGATAGTAATGATTACTAACAATCCCCCAAAAGCTCATGTATATCAGCAAGTGAATGTGTGTGTGTGTGTGTGTGTGTGTGTGTGTGTGTGTGTAAGTGCTTGGTCATGAATGCTTCTTTGGAAGTTTAGATTCTGAAAACAGCTCTAAACATCACAGAGTCTTTTCAACTAAGAAGCCAGATGCAGATGTGCTAGGTGTTACTGTACATGTTAAGTTACATATTCTACTATGGATCTTAGGAGTCCTGGCTAGACAGCACTCAAACACCATATTCCGAGATTCAGTGGCTGGCCCGTCGATGGGAGTAAATTCACATAGAAATGACTTCCACATGAAAGCATAGCAGCATGTGGGGCTTTGCAATAAAATAGAAAGATCCAACATATTTACCTAAAGTTTTATCTTAAAAGTTTGTGATCCATCTGTCCATTGTAAGTGTGATGCACACAGTTCCTAGTAACTAGGAACTTCAGAGGCCCATTCCAGTCAAGGCTGTTATGTTGAGGGAGAGAGAAGACTGACTCGCTTCTAAGGGACGTGGTAAGAGAAAGCCTAAAAACGGAGAAGACAAAATACGCTGCGGCCATGGAGAGTACCCTGAGGGGAGTAAGTGAAGCACTGTCTTGGTCGCCAGCTTCATGAAATATAGCAACTGAGGTCAGGAGACAGAAACATGCATGCGACACGCCCCACACTAGTGTAGGAGTTTACCTTTGACTTTAATAACCAATTTGGGGAAATGCAGGCTCAGAGTGGCAGAAAGATTGTTCATGGGTTGAAAGTCTGAACGTTTCTCAAACAAAACCCACTCTACCATACTCAGCCACTGCTACAATCTGACTGGATCAACCTCCAATGACCTGGTTGATTTTTGTGAAAATCACAGAGTCCTCATATGTTAAGTTGTGGTTCATTTTTAAGGTTTATTCAAAAAGGTCTGAAAGCACAAATGCCTTTTTAGGAAGTTAAAAGGATTACACAAGGGCATGGACAAAATATCTTCTATTACTTTCAGGCTGAGAAGTCATTTCCCCCAACTTTTTCCTCACACCCTTTTAACTACAGTTTATGCAAAGTCCTTTGGGTGTAAATAAATGAGATATTCTAACAAGGTCATTTCTTTTAGAAAGTAGGTAGCATAACAAATAACATAGCAATTGACACCAGGGATAACTTTTTTGGTTTTACTTATTGTAGTTTGGCTAATTTCTTTTCATTCCTCAAGGGGTTTAAGGAACATTGAGCATGGCCCTAATTAAAGTCTTGTCTCAGATGTCATAGTAATTTAGACCTGCTTAAAAGTCTCAACTTCTGTTACAAGATTGTAACGGATCTGTCTCCTGCTCACCTCTTTAGCTTATTTCTTAACTCTCAGTTGAAGCCACATCAGCCTCTCTTGCTATTCTTTGGACATTCCAGGCTTCGCTGCCCTAAGACCTTCCTATTCTCTGTCTGAAACACTCCTCCAATAGATATTTTCATGTCTTAGTCCTTCACTCTATTCAAACCTAGACATGGAAGACTCTTCATCACAGTGGAGATATTTGACCACACCATCTAAAATAGTATGTTCCCTCTGTCCCTGCTGTAATTTTTTTAACCTTATACTACATTGCACATTTATTTATTTATTTATTTATTTATTTATTTATTTATTTATTTATTTATATTTATTTTCATCTCCTCCCTCTCCTCAGAATATAAGCTCTAAGAGGGTAAGGGGCATGCTTAATTTATCAGACTACTTTAGCCTCAGGACTCATAGTCTGAGCCAGTAAACACCATATTTACTGAATGAATCAACTGAACATGTTGCTGTAAATGACTTTAGTTTAATAATATTTGATCTGAACAAAGCTTCTCATGGAAATTAAAACCACAACAAAAGAGATAATCAAATTATTTTCTTTTTCTCTGTCTTTGCCTTAAGAAACAGATTGAAAATATCTGGGAGAGGGTGAGACACAGAAGCTGGCATCAATTTAATTAAAGAGGAGCCATTTTAAAAGCACAGTCATTTTGACCCCGTGTTAATGAGGGAAAACTGACATCGCAGCTGGGGCTCCTCTCCTGACAGTGCTGCTGCCGCCTTGCAAAGTGGCAGGAGCACGTTCCACTGCACCCAGGCTGCTGCCACAACAGCAGGTGGTGCCACTTGTCTGGGCAGCTGGAGATCTCCTGCGGGAAGGTCAGCCACGCTGTACCATTAGCATGACAACATGGAGGGGCTCCTGCCTCTACGGCAAGTCTGCAAAGGAAAGTGTGTGAGGGTATAGAGGTCAGAAATTGGGATAGAACCTGCTCTTCAGGTGCCAGTACATGGAGTAGCGAATAGAGAGACTGAGAGGAGAAAGGCAAGGGAGAGGTAGCATGATGCATGCGCCTTCCTGTTGCTCATTCATCTGTCCCTTGATGTTCACGTCTTCCTGGAGAGAAGGGCTCCTGAGGGACCAGCAGTGTAATGGCTATATCGCTGGACTCCCATGTAGTCGACCATGGTTCGCGTCCCGGACCCGGTGGCTTAAAACTCACGTCGGGCACGTGTGCGTGTGTGCCCAAGATCCCGAGAGGAGAATGGAGGAGAAGGGATTGCGGCGTGGCCATCCCCTCTGGGGGGGAGGGGTGATTTCTTGCTTTCTGTTTCTCTGTCTCTCTCTGTCTGGCAAGCGCATGCGCCCTATAGCAAAAACCTCTCCAAAAAAAGAAAAAAAAAAAAAAAAAAGAAGGACTCCTGAGACACTTCAACGGGCCTTAGAGGCACTCTCAACATACAGGTTTACTCTCTCAATTTTCAGAATATCCTGTGAAGAAAATGTCTATTTACGTAAATGACATTTTACGTAAAATGTCTATTACCTAGCGCACATCATTGAATGCCTAGTATACGACAGTTTTTGCACTAAGAACAGGCTACAGAGTGTAATAAAGCATGAACTCCTTTGTACAAGATGAGGACATTTAAATAATGTTATAAATGCCATGTAGAGGTATGGACAAGAGGTCCTGGGCTCCGCAGGAGAGCACACCAGTAATTGGGGGAAATAGGGAAAGCCTCATTTAGAAAGGGACATTTGAATTTGAAAGATGAACAGGACTTTTATTTTCCGACAGAAATGTCAGGGAAAGGGCATGGCATCCAGAGCATGTACCATAACAGCGTATACCTAAACAGTTAGATTTAGGTAATGGCAAGAATTTCGGTTTGTGTGATTGTATACGAGTGCACACACAAACACCTGTGTGGTGTCCACTTGGAGGAGCATTATGGTGTAATCATAGATATCTCTGTCAAGCTTAATTCAAGAAAATCTCAGCCACTCTATACATTATAAGTTTAAATTGTTTAAGGTAGGGAATTAGAAGTTCGTATGTTGGAAGGTTTGGCAGAGATAATGATCTCAATGTAGAACATCTGTGGGATAATTCTCATGTGATCACTCTGAAAGGGTGATCATGACTGTCCAGGAATCTGCTCATAATATCTGGGGAATTATCCCTTCCAAGTCCTTGGAATTTGGATTTGGAAGGATTTGCCTTCAAAATCTTATATGATGCTAAGTAGGAGACTCTAACCAAAACCACATAGGAAGAGTATTCCCAGAATCCTCTTTGGAGCTATCCTCTTTTTGGCAATGGAGAACAGACCTTCGAGGGGCTAGGATGGTCCTGAATTGATAGCTGACAACTAGGCTCAGTGATAGACAGGTTAGTTTGGCTTGAGTCCCATAGGACAGAGTTTCCTGATATAATATGTGCTTGCACTTTATTTTTGAATCATGGGGGAAAATTGTTGAATGTCTTAGATCAAGGAATAAAATGATTAACTGGATTTTGGAAGACTATTTCTTTTATTACCAGAAAAATAACTATCTAAACTTAAAGAGGAAAAAATAAGGAGTGAAAAAGAGAAGTATATCATACTTTGATAATTATATGAAGTTTAGATTAAAGGAAATAAAAATAGGAGGCAGAAAAACCAGCTGCTTCCCAAATATTTTCTTTCCGTTAACAAGTTTTGGCTGTGAATGCTACCTGAGCACGCATACACCAACATTCTGCTTCAGAGAGAGGAGCACCTTGATGATATCTACCTTCATTCTTCCTTACTCAACTGACTGGAAACAAAGTTCTGTCTTTGTGAAGGTCACCTGTGGGCTTTTGTGGCAGACTTTTGCTAGCTGATTATGAAGGATTTGGACTTTTTGTCCTTGCATAGTATAAGGTTGCCACAAAGAGACTGCTTAGCCACAGACTATCATTCTCAACCCTTTGCATCTAGGTGGATCACGTCACCGCATTCTGTTCAAGGGAACAGGGATGAAAATATACCAGCTCCAGAACTGGTGCATAGTGATCTTCTGCTGGCTAGGTGAACACCTATAGGAAGACCTTTAAAACCACAGAGTAAAAAAGGTCGAGTGCCAGTGAACTTGGGTCCCAGAACCACCTTGTCCGTGGCACCCTGCTCCCACCACTATCAATAGGACTTGACAGGAGTAAGAAACATTCTTCCATTTTGGTAAGACACTGAGATTTCAGAACTATTCAGTTACTACCGTTATAAATACATTTCTCTATGCTTCTCTGTGCTAACATGTACCTTTTCCTTAGCACGTGATGCCCATGGGTATTTAAATAAGAATATCTTTTTGAAACTAAAAATATAGGTAAGAAATTCAGAAGGATCTGAATATTTATAAATTTGGAGTTACTAACACATAGACAATACTTAAAACCATGGATGTAGATAAGATGGTTCACAGAGAAGTGTAGAATGAGAGAAGGAAACCAAAGAAAGACTCTTGGGGATTTGAGCAGAAAGGATACAGGCAGAGAAAGGAGTGGTAGTAAAGAGTGTGTTCAAGAGAATGCATTCTGCTCTAGAATTCATGAAAACTCAAGGGAAGGAAGATCTTAATAAAGGCTGCGGACCAATGACGTTTCACAGGAGTAAACAGAACAAAAGTAAAATCACTGTGCATTCAGGTGGAAAGGGGTAGTGAAAGTAGAAACAGAAACCACACCTAGTCTAGAAGTATGCCAGTAAAAAGGAGATACATGTCTTCGAGGTCAGCAAAATGAGCAGATGCTTTTAACTATGAGGACAAGTTAAACAGATTTTTGAACTGAAAACGAAGAGAAACTAAGAAGCCTATGTTAAAGATAAAAAGGTGATTAACATTGAAAAGGTTACACAATAGATTAGAAAGTCTATGAAGAAGAGACGTTTGTCTGTCTCATTTCACACTGCATCCCCAGGATTCAAATATCCTGGCACTGAAAGATCCTTAAAAACATTTATTGAAGAACATAAGAAGAGAGGAAGAAAGGGAAGAGAAGATACAATCAAAACAGGAGTACAGGGACCAGCAGATGGCATAATGGTTATGTCGCTGGACTCCCACATAGTCAACTGTGGTTCGAGTCCTGGACCCGGTGGCTTAAAACTCATGCCAGTGCTTGTGTGTGTGTGATCCCGTAAACAGAATGGAGGAGAAGAGATTGCAGCATGGCCATCCCCCTGGGGAGGTGATTTCTTGCTTTCTGTCTCTGTCTCTCTAGTGAGTGAATGTGCTCTATAGCAAAAATCTCTCTCTCTCTCTAAAAAAAAAAGGAATACAGACAATAATAGTATTATCTTTGGAAGAGAGGCAGGACATTCTCTGGGACAGAAGGGAAGGAGGGAAGGCTGTGGAACATGCAGATAATATAGGAGGCGGAGTTTGTGACTGATGGCTGCTATTTTTTCTGTGAGGTAGGAGGGCCAGCCATCTGTTAAAAATGAGTGGGTGAGTCCAGCTAACTGATTTAAGAAGAATGATAAAAGTTTGTAACAGCTACTGGCATGAATAATATGGTTATTTACTTGAAACGAATATATTAGGTAATACTAACAATGCATGTAGCGTGAAAATTAATGCATTCATCTGAGATTGCTTAGAGAAAGATTTACAGAAAATAAGCCACATTGATGCATTGTATCTTTGATAAGCTTAGGGATGATTCTTAAGAATTGAACATAAATTTGTTTGCAGATTATCCAGAACAATTATTTATTTTGTATATTGCACAATCTTAGACACTGTTTGTCTTTTTCTATAAACATTATGATTCTATATTAATATCATATTAGTAGTTATCACATTGTGTAATGAGGACTTCATCATTTGGGTAATTATGAAAAAAGCAATTGTATTTAATTCTCTGGTTTAGCTCCCACATATTAAATAATGCCTTCTATGAAGAAAATATAAGTAAATAAGCTTTAAACAAATCCTTATATACGTTATGGAGTGGAACATGCTCTGAATTTGTCTATTTCTTAAATGTTGAACATCATACAGACTTCTGCAGCAATAAAGCTGTGTGCTTAATATTTTAACATAGTGTCAAGGCATGTTCTTTTGCTTAATTGCCCTTTTCTACACTGAGTCCGGACAGCTTGGACATTCTTTCTTTTTTTCATTAAAGAAAAAAGTTTTCTATATATATTTTTAAGATTTTTAGGGCATGTGCACTCATTGATGAGAAAGAGAGAGAAAGTGAGAAATCACTCCTTAGGGGACTGGCCATGCCACAATCCCCTCTTCCATTCCCTTGGGATTTGGGGAATGTATGTACATGCACCTACATGATTTTTGAGCAGCCAGATCCTGGACTCAAACCATCGTTGGTCATGTGGGAGTCCAATGCTTTAGCCACCACTCCATCTGCTGGTTCCAAGAGAAAAGTTTTTTTAACTTTGTTTTATTTCTTTCATGAGAGAGAGAGCATGTGAGCATGTGCCCTAGAGAGGAGACTCCTAACAGGGTTAGTCACCTCCTATATCCTTTTCCTCTTCTTTCATGCTCTAGTCTCATTTCCAATCCTAGCAATATGCTTTTTACCTATCCACACCCAATCACAGAGTCTCCCAACACCTGTATTATTCTCTGAAACTGATCCTGTCATAGTTACATGAAAATAACTTAGTTAGGCCTGTGTAATCCATAACAATTTCCCTTGAGTCTCAAAAATTGCACTTAATGATCCAATAGCAAAATTTAAGGCAATATAGGAAAAAAAAAAAAGCTAGAAAGTGTAAGGATTTTGTAGCTAGCTATCTAGGTCTCTGTATTAGAGAATCAAGTCTACACTGACTACTTTTGGGTTTGATTTGACTATCTGTAACAATTCGAATGTAATATCATGTAGTTATCTTGAAACTTCCCTAAAGAATAAATGAGTTGAGTTTACATCCCAGAAAAGTTTTTTTTTCATGTGGAAGTTTACACCTTTTATTGGTTTCTCATGAAAATTATTCACCATGGATTTTTCATAACTTCAAAAATTTCTCTAAGCTCTCTATGATTCACTTTCATCTCTATTTGCATACCACTGACTTTAAACTATGGAAATTAATAAGATCCAAGACATTTACTAATTTTTTTGTCAATGGGTTTGTGTGCTTGCCACAGAAAGACAGAGAGAGAGAGAGAGAGAGAGAGAGAGAGAGAGAGAAGCACCTTCTTCCCAGTGGTGTGTAGTCATGCCACAATTTCTTTTCTTTAATTCTCCATTCTTTCAGGATGGGCATGTCTGGTGTGTTTGTCAAGCCACCTGGGCTGGATTTGCACTCCACAGTCACCCATGTAGGATCCAGATTGCTTAACCACTAAGTGACTGGACTGGCCCAAATGTAATTTTTATTTTTTAATTTGCTGTAGGGTACATGTGCTCATTGAGGAGAGAGAGAGAGAGGTGAGAAAGCACTTCCTAGGGAGATGGCCATGCTGCAATACCTTCTCCTACTGGGATTTTGGACATGTATGCTCAAGTGTGTTTTCCAGGCTGCTGGGTCCAGGACTGAAACCATGTAGTCAGTCAGGTTAGGTACAGCTCCCTTAACCATCACCCCATTGGCAGAGTCCTGGGATTTTTTTTCCATTATTTACCTATTTTTCTTATTGTTCATGGTCTGTATATAGATACTCAAGAAATATGTATATGTTGATTTTATATCATACAACATTACTTGTTTATTCTAATGCTCTGTTTTTGTACTTTATTTTCTTCATGAGAGAAAGGGAGAGTGAGAGAATGACACTTTGAACAGTGTCTCATGCCACATTCCCCTTCTTTTTAGTCTTCCAGACAGCCAGGATCATGGGGGTGTAGATTTCTTTGGATTTATCCTAGTTAGAGCTTATTTAGTTTCTCAAATCTAGGTCAATCAGGGAACCAAACATGTGATTTTCCATATGGATCCAGCTTTACTTAAACAGTACATTACTGCTCTACCACTGAGCTAGCCTACTTTGTCATATATATGTGTGTGTGTGTGTGTGTGTGTGTATATATATATATATATATATATATATATATAGTGTCTTCTCTAGATATTTCATCTTTGGTTACTATGAGGCTTACATAAAACATTGTGTAATTATAGTGATCTATTTTATACTGATAACAACTTAACTTCAATTGCATTTAAAAACTCTCAAGTTTTACTCACTTTCCTCCCACATTATTCTATTGATGTCACAATTTACAACTTTTTATATTGTGTATCCATTAACTTTTTATAGTTAGTTTTCTTTATACTTTTGTCCTGTGATTCTTATACCAGAATTAAAAGTGACTTATACAACTATACTACTATAATTTGGGTATGTGTGTGTCCATGCCCCAAATTCTGACAAGATGGATAAATAGAGGTAAAAAGATTGTAGAATAATTACACACCTTTGAGGGTTTTCTCTTTCTCCTTCTCTCTATCTGGTGAGTGCATGCATGCTCTGCCAATTAAAAACAAATGGAAGAAAGGATTTTGAAAGTGGTAACAAAAAAGTTTTTTTTGAGAGATTTTTGTTATAGGGCATATACACTTGCCAGAGAGACAAAGACAGAGACAGAGAGAGAAAGAGAGAGAGAAAGAAGTAACTCCCACCCCCACCCCTGGGGGGGGGGTGGGGAATGGCCATGCTGCAGTCCCTTTTCCTCTATTCTCCTCTTAGGGCTTTGGACATGCATGCACATGTGTCCAGCATGAGTTTTAAACCACCGGGTCTGGGACTCAAAATGCAGCCAACCATGTGGGAGTCCAGTGTCTTAACCACTACACCACCCACTGGCCCCAATAAAGTAACACAAAGGCACCTCCATACAAATAGCCGATTTCTCAACACAAACCTTACAAGACAAAAGGGAGTTAGACCATACAGTCAAAATGCTGGAAGAAAAAACTGCCCACTGAGAATACTGTATCTGGAAAATCTATTCTTCAAAAATAAAGAAGAAATAAGGGTTTTCCCAGATAAACAAAAGCTGAGGGAGTTTAAAACCACTAGACTTGTCTTACAAAAAGTGACAGAGTTTAACAAGTTGAGACCCAAGGATGATAAGCAATAGCATGAAAGAAGATGAAAATATACAGCTCAATAATGAAAGTAAGTATACAGACACTCACAGAATACTGTTACTATGATAAGCTGTGTCCATCTAAAATACTTATGTTGAAATCCTAAACCCCAAATGATGGCATGAGAAAGAAAATCCTTGGGAGGTGATTAGGTTAAAGAAATGAACCTCTCATGAAGATTTGTTGCTGAGTGAAGAAAGGCTATGAAAGAGAGACATTGCATGTCTCCACTTAACATATACCGACTGGCTACACTCTATGGTAGAGACTGAAAGACTGGAGAAGATAAAAGTATTAAAAATTGTAATGGACACTAGAGACAAAGTGGAAAGAGAGTGTGAGAGGGGAAGAGCATAGGGAATTTGGGAGGGACATGGAGAGGTAAGACACTTGTGGGACACAGATAAGAATATTTTCTGTTAATGAGGATGTGCATGGTGGTCTCAACTGGGCTGGACTGAGGTGTATATCATGCTGGGTAAAGTCTCTTCACAGTCTAAATGATGTATAGCAATTTAATGTATGAATAATATATATATATGTGTATATATATATATACATATATGTATATATATATATACATATATGTATATGTAAAGAAACACCAGAAAACTTGGCTACCCCTTCTACCATGTGAGAACACAGAGAGTAGGCATGGTCTTTGATCCAGAAAATGATCCCTCTCTACACATCATATTTAGCCATGTCTTGTTAAGTTACTCAGTTTATGGTCTTTTGCTATTGCTACGCATACATACTCAAATGTATTTTTCAAGTCACCAGGGCAGGGACTCAAACCACCATCAGCCATGTAGGATTCACTTTTCTAAGTACAGCATTCAACTGATATGCTATGAGGCAGCAGTCTCTTTGATTTTTTGACAGTTTGATCCCAAGTTATCTTGGTGTATATTTCTTTGACTTCATCGTAGTTGGAGCCTACTGAGTTTCTCAAATCTGGATTCATCTCTTTCCTCAAGTTTGGAAGTTTGTGGCCATTATTTTTAAAAATAAAATTTCTTTCCTATTCTCTCTTTCTTCCCCTTTTCAAACATCCATGAAACATACATTTGTCCACTTGATGGTGTCTCATAAGTCGGTTAGCCTTTCTTTCCTTTTTTTTCTTATTTTTTTTCCTTTGTGGTATAATTTCAAGTAACCTGTCTTCAAGCTTCTGACCCTTCCTTCTTCATCAGGTCTACATTGAACCTCTAGTACAGTTTTCGGTTTAATTATTGTATTCTTTACTCCAAACTTTCTGTTTGGCTCCTTTTTATATTTTCTATCCTATTGATACTCTATTTTTCCATTTATCATTTTCTTGAGTTTGCTGAGCATACTTAGAACATTTATTTTAAATCCTTTTTCAAGTAATTCACACAGACCAATGTGAGAACAGATTGATTTTATGTGTTTGAATGAGCCATGTTTCCCTTTCTCTTTGTGCACTTTGTATCTTTCTTTTGGGATCTGCCACCATACCAGTATTTATAGACTGACTTGATACAGAAAAAGGCCATTACCAGTGGGGTAAGGATAGAGATATGGGGGACTCTGATCTGTTTTGTGGGTTATGATTTATCTGGGGCTGTGGAGATTAAGGTGACTGGATCCCATATGGTCAACCATACAGTTTGAGTCCTGGACTCAGAGTCTTAAAAAATTAAAAAAACATACTCTGTGTGTGTGTGTGTGTGTGTGTGTGTGTGTACCCAAAACCCTGAGAAGAGGATGGAAGAGAAGGAACTGTAGTGTGACCATCCCCTATGAGGGTTCTTTCTAATCCGCCCCAATCCTGTAAGTATATATGTTTTATAGTAAATAAAATAAAATAGCAGTAATAATTTTAAAAGCAGTTTTTCAATTACAGGTTTGTCGATGTCTTTCTCAAGACCTCATAAACTCTTGCTCCCTCTGCTGTCTGACTATGGCACTACAAGTTGTCTGATTCTGTTTATTGTACATCAGTATGCTTCCCAGTTCTTCCTGGTCATTGGCCACAGGCACCCAGAGTATGCCAGCTCCCATCAATGCTGTGAGTCAAGTGAGACAAACACTAGTCCTTTGGCCAGCCAAAATGCCATTGCAGTCCTCTCCCTCTCCCCTGCAAGAGAAGCCTTGACTTTTGCATTCTTTCCTGAGTGCCGTGTTGTATCAGTTGCAGCAAGGAGCCTGCCACTTTCCTTCATTCTCAATGATCCAAACTGTGCCACTTCCATCAGTGCTCTAAATGAGGCAGAATCGAGACTGGTCCTTGGGTCAGCCATCTGAAGAGCTAGAATGCTAGACGCATACTCCACTCCTCTCCTTCCCTGCCAAAAGAGAAGACGCAAGTCATCTTCTGATTGTGCCATGCTGTGCTGGCCATAGCAAACCCCTCTGATTTCATCTGTTCTGTGTGACTCCCAGGCACCAACACTGTGCCAGTTCTGCTGTTGCTCCAATTGATGCTAGTCGGAAACCAATTCCTCAGGTAGCTCTCCAATAAGCTGGAATGTTCAAGGCATATTCCACTCTTTATTTTCTCCCAGAGGGAGATGATGCAAATGGAAGCTTTTTTTTCCCCCCTAGCTCAGAGCTGGGCAACCTTATTGTTGCAGGTACAGTAAAGTTCTTACCTGCTTCGATGTGGCTGTTCTTCTTCGCTTTGTTCTCACTTGGGGTACTATTATACAACACCCAGCTAGACTCTGGGATTCTCAGAAAGGTGTTTATTATCTTTAGTAATGATGTAAATGGATGTTTCTCTGGTACAGTAGGACAGGGATTTCTTCAGTCATATTGCTGATGTTACTCCTGCCACAAATTACTTTGAAATGTTTCAATATGTAGACAAATAACTTTATTCACATCACTCCTTTCATCAAGACACTTTCCACTAACAAGACCTTCAATTGAAAACACATGAGTAGCCATTGACACTGACAAATCAAGAATCTATCCTTACGGGAAAAATACTTCATTATTTTTATTTATTTATTTATTTATTTATTTATTTATTTATTTATTTCCATGGACTAAAGAGTGCATGAATGTATGGAAAAGAGAGAAAAAAGAGAGAGAGATAGAGACACAACTCTTCGACGGGGCTTGGTCATGATGCAATCCTTTTTCCGTTTCACCATCCTACCAGGATTCTAAACACACGCATGTGTATCCAGCATGCTTTTCATATCACAGTGGCAGAACTTGAATCCTAGTAAGCCATGTGGAATCCAGCTTCCCTCTGCATAGTACTTAACCACTGTGCTACTGGGTGATCCATTCTTTATTACTGGTTATTAGTGTCTAAGTGTATAGTCGCTTACTTGATATGAGGAGAATCTTGTTTACATTGAAATAATATAAATACAATGTTAATCAGTAAAAATGTGAACTGTGCCCTCAGTTATTAATTTTAAGGCTTTAATCCTAGCAATTTGGAATGACTAGCCATTGTTCTAAATCATCTCTTTCCCAGAGAAGATGATTAGGGACTGGGAAGAGGTAAAGACATGTTCTGGAGAGGGGGTTTTTACTTAAGGATGGTGTAAAAATGTTTTCAGCAACATTTGCAACCTTTTTTGTACATGAACAATGGGGTTTTTGTCACTGTTTTAGTGGAAAAAATTGATGTTTTAGAATCAATTAATTAAAAAATAGACAGGAAAGGTGGCAATTTTTATTTTGTCCAATTGTTTGTTTTTTCCTCTTTTTCTCTTGCTCCCCTCCCCCCAGGTATTCTCCACCTCTATTATCCTTCATATCAACCTACTTATTGCCATCTCTCTCTGTTGAATGCTGTCATGCATTTTATATTGGCCCTTGTAGATTGTCATGCATGCACTATTCATTAATTCTAGTTTATCATTCTTCTCCAATGACTATTGTGTTTTCTTTTTCTCCTTTATCTGACCCTCCCTTTCTCTTCTTTGGAATAATTGCTTACTGCTTGCAAGGAGTGCCTTGAATGCTAAAGCTATAATTCAGGCACTGATTTTTAAACAGAATCCAAGGGTTACATTTGAGGCTGGCCTGACTGTGTATCTGCCATATGCCACTGAAATACTCTATTGTTTACCACTGTTTTATTGTGTTCATATACAGTTTTATACTGCTTGGGTGTGATCTGGCACTGTTAGCTTTATCCACTTCAAAATTAACCAAGCCAGCTGGAGAAGTGTAATTTAGAGGGGTAGCACATGGATTTGTGAATGCTGACATCTTGATTGTGCTCTGAGGGTGTCTCTTATGTTTCTTCAAACCCCAGTTTCACCCAAATAAAGCATGAAACTTAAAACATACATCCACACTCACTCCCTCACATATGCACAACTATCTCTGCATTGTTCAGGTTTCACTGAACTATCAAGAAAAGGAAAACAAGAGTCTATGGAGTTTCTTTAGCATAACAAATGTGTGGTATTTAAATATGTTCAAGCAAGATGTGGTATTTAAGTAAAGCCTGGATATTTTTCCCCAATATACTTTCCCATACTTTTTCTCATTTTATTATCAAATATTTTATTTACTCTGGTCACACCTTCCCTCTTTTTACTTTTTCTCTCCTTTCTTTTTTCTTTCCTTCCTTTGCTTCACAAATATTTATGAAGCATGCACTGAAAATTCAGTGATGAACAACATAGGCAAGGAGATATTTTATAGGAGGGAGTCACACAATATACAACACATAAATAGTAAACAAGATATGGTTTTCCATCCTAGTAAATTCATAAGAAAAATAAGTCATAGTTATATGGGAGATGGATGAAAAAGAGAAAAGTGATTATTTTCTATAGAAAGTCAAGGAAGACATTTCAGAGGAGGTGGAATTTAAGCTGACTCCTAAATAGGAAGAAATAGCCAAAACAGGAGACCCGAGGGCCCAGTGTTCCAGGCAGACAAATAGTGACTGTGAGCTTCACAGGTTTAAGGAACTTAAAGTAAACAGGCAACAGTAAATGGGAGCAGAGGGGGAAGGACACGGTTGCAGAGTGGTAGGCACAGTTTTGTTCATGAAGGGTGCTGAAGGTCATAGGGAAAGACCTAAATTTAATTCCAATTGTAGCAGGAACAGATTGCTATGGCTGTTGCACAGCGAATGAGGAGGGCAAGCCAAAATTCAGGAAACACAAGCACAGATACATTTAAGTGTTTTGTCCTAGACTGCAAAATAAACATAGAAAAAAGAATCTGTCTCCTGACTCCAAGTCCAGTCCTCTTTATCATTTTGCTTTGTGACCTCATCATTTTCTATTTATTTTTCCATCATTTTGTCCTCTAGACATGATATTCTTTCCTATCTTCACAGATTATTCTAGCAGTTACCCAATTGCTTTTTATTTATTCTTCTCATGGGTTGACCTTGCAAGGTTATGGAAGCATGTTGTATTGTCTTTATTAAAGTATGCCCTTTAGTGAGGGTATGCTTAGTGCATGTGCTGTATATTTAATTAAATGTAAAATATTGTTCTATGATATAACCAAACAGATTAATACCATCCCTACTGAGAGGACACTGAGAAATAAGGCAGTAGTATAAAAAAAAAACAAACAAACGATTCTCTATGCTTGCAAGTACATTCTGTCAGTGGCTTCAACTGGTTCTATTAAGTTTTCTAAGGAAAAAATTACTTTTGTAAAATTAACTATAGTCTAGAGAAATTCAGGTGTGGGGGGATGAGTCTTGCATAATTTTAAAAGTAGCCATTTTATATAAAAAATGGATACCATGTTACCATCTTAATTTAGATAAAGTGGAACAGAATAAAGCTGTTACCAATTGCCTCATTTTAAACTTTTTTTCTTTAATCTGTTTATTCATTCTTTTTTTTTTTTTTTTTTAGGTTTTTTGCTATAGGACACATACGCTCACCAGAAAGAAAGAGAGAGACAGAGAGACAAAAAGCGAGAAATCACCCCTCAGGGAGATGGTCACACCGCCGCAATATCTTCTCCTCCATTCTTCTCTCGAGGTCTTGGGCACACATGAACACACACCTGGCGTGAGTTTAAGCCACCTGGTCTGGGACTCGAACCATGGTCACCTACATGGGGTACAGTGACATAGCCATTATGCCAACTACTGGTCCCATATTCATTCATTTTTATTCAACAAAACTTCATGAATAATTTCTGCATGCTAAGGATAGTTGTTCTCTCATATACTTGATTTCTGAAGTGCTATTCTTTCTTGGTTTGTCTGTTTCCTACTCCTATGGATAATTTACCTCCCTGACTTTATATGTTCTAATGATTTAGCTATGGTGTCCATTTTGCATATCTGTGAAAGACTAAACTTTTTTTAATTTTAAATTTGTACTTTGAGAAAATTTTATTTTTAATTTGAAGAGATAAAAATAGAGCAAAACTGATATGAATTTCATATAGTTTTCCTCTGCCAATGAGCAGAACAATTAAAGACAAAATGAAAACAAAATCTTAGGCAATTAATAGACTGGATAGTCAAGTTTAAAATCACTACAATTTGACTGTCAATTCACTTTATTATTAGAAAACAGAGAACAGGTTTTGTTAGAAGGAAGATTAAATAGCTGATGATATATTACTGCTATGGTTTGAGTGTCCTCCAAAAGTTCATGTGCTGAGATTTGGTTGTAAAAGTTTTTTTGTTTGTTTGTTTTTGCTATAGGGCACATGTACTCAGCAGAGAGACAGAAAGCAAGAAGTCATGGGGGGAATGGTCACACTGCAATCCCTTCTCCTCCATTCTCCTTTCAGGATTTTGGGCCTGCACTCACATGCACCTGGCATGAGTTTCAAGCTTCTGGTCCAGGACTTGAACCACGGTCAACCACGCGGGACTACAACACCTTAACTGTCACACCTCTTGGTGGCCCTGGTAGTGAAAGTATTAAGAGGAGACTTACTAACTTCACACTGTTGAAAGAGCATTTTGCAGTCATTGATCAGGATGAGGCCCCCAGGAGCGACTTCTGGTGGGTTAATAAGGACCGAGAATTAGAACAGGAAACAAATGGATGGACACAGAAATACACACTCTTGTTCTTTCACAGTGGGTGTCCTGCATGGCTTTGGGACTCTACCAACAGGAAAACCCTCATCAAATGTTGGCCTCTAGACTTTGGAACTCTGAACTGTGAGCCAAATAAACCCCTATTTTATTTTAATTGCTTGAGGGTTTGATCCCCAGAGAGACAGAGGGAAGCACTCCCTGTTAGAATTTGGGTACACCACATTCTGTCCTCCTCTGTTTCTCCATCCTGTCAGGATTTGTGGCAGGTAAACACAGTGTCTGGCATGTATTTCAAGCCACTGTGGCCAGGATTCAATACATAGTTGGCCATGGGATTTGGCTGTTTTAACCACTAAGCTATGGGATTGGCCTTAAATCTCTATTTTCATAAGCCACCCCATTTCTATTATTTTCTATGATTAGTAATGGACTGGATTATAATAGTTACAGAGAAAGAAAGAACGACAGAAGGTAGATAGGGAAAGCCATGAGATCTTTGGGTCATCTCCCAGACTTCTACCACTAAAGAAATCTAACTGCTTGAAAATGTGACAGGGAAGCAACATTGCTCCAGGATTTGGCCGTAAGGGAAGCTGGCCTTTGGTTCTTACAATTCGGGATGCTGTGGGGAGACACCGCATTTTCAGTGGGGAAGGAGAGGTTTATGGTGACCAGAGAAGAATTATTTTGTTCTTTGAAGCTTTGAGAGTTCTCATATCAAGAAGTGGAGGCTTGAATTTTCTTTGCTTGGACATCTGATTTATCTTCATGGGAAAATTAATTTATCTTTCCTTTGTTAAAAGAAAACCACCCTAAAGAGTCTTCTAGTTATAGGAACTGAAGCAAGTTCTCACCTGACTTGATGTTTTTTGGGGAAACCGTGACATTGCAATTATATAGAAAGCATCTGTTCTAGAATTAGACTCATCAGCCAAGTAAGCTGGTGTAGTATTATTAATACTTGTGTATAGTTAAGTCATGTTGTAATACGGTGTCAAAGTTAAAGTGCTTGCCAAATACATTGGGTAGCTGAGGGTTTTCCTAGATTCCAGATAAATACTTATTAAAATGAAAATAGGGGACTTTGCAGAATGCTTGGTCAGAAGCTGTGGAGCAGCGGCTGTCTGAGCTGAACACAGCTATGTGCACCTTCCAACTCCCTGATGCCAGCCTCAGCCCACTCACCAGCTGGAGAAAGTGGTGAAAGAAAGACTTATTAGGATGTTTTGGGGGTCAAACCCAATACTACTCAGGAAGAACTGAAGAAGGCTTACTAACTGGCCTTGAAGTACCACCCTGGTAAGAATCCAAATGAAGGCGAGAAGTTTAAACAGATTTTTCAAGTTTATGAAGTTCTCTCTTATGTGAAGAAAAGGGAATTATATGACAAAGGAGAGCAGGGAATTAAAGAGGGTAGCTTAGGTGGTGGTTTTGTCTCCCCAATGGACATCTCTAATATGTTTTTTTTTTTGAGGAGGAGGAAGGATGCAGAGAGAAAGAAGAGGTAAAAAAGTTGTACAGCAGCTGTCAGTAACCTTAGAAGATTTATATAATGGTGCAACAAGAGAACTGGTCTGCAAATGAATGTGATTTGTGACAAATGTGAAGGCCGGGGTGGTAAGAAAGGAGCAGTAGAGAGCTGTCCCTATTGCCAAGGTACTGGAATGCAAATAAGAATTCATCAGACAGGACCTAGAATGGTTCAACAAATTCAATCTGCATGGAGTGCCAAGACCATGGGTAATGGATCAGTTCTAAAGATAGATGTAAAAGTTGCAATGGAAGGAAGAGAGTTCGAGAGAGGATTATAGAAGTTCATATTGACAAAGGCATGAAATATGGCCAGAAGATAACATTCCATGGGGAAGGAGACAAAGAACAAGGACTGGAGCCAGAGACACTATCATTGTACTAGATTGGAAAGATCATGCTGTTATTTACTCAGGAAGGAGAAGACCTTTTCATGTGTATGGATATAGAGCTGATTGAAGTATTGTGTGGCTTCCAGAAGCTGATTTCCACTCTCGGCAATCAAACCATAGTCATCGCCTCTTATTCAGGTCAGATTGTCAAGCGTGGAGATATCAAGTGTGTGTTAAATGAAGGCATGCCAATTTATTGTAGATCATATGAAAAAGGTCACCTAACTATTGAATTTAAGGTAAACTTCCCAGAGAATGGCTTTCTGTCTCCTGATAAATTTTCTTCACTGGAAACACTTCTGCCTGAGAGGAAGGTGGTAGGAGAGACCATGCAATGGACCAGGTAGAACCAGTGGACTTCGATCCAAATCAGAGAAGACGGCGCCATTACAATGGAGAAGCATATGAGGATGATGAACATCATCCCTGAGGTGGTGTTCAGTGTCAAATCTCTTAATGGGTCCAGTAAATAAGACTCACTGCCGGCGTTTTATATGCAGTAGTGAATGAGTGAAGGACGGTAGTCATAATATGCTCACTATTAAAAAAAAAAAAAAAAAAGGGACCAGCAGTTAGCGTAATGGCTATGTTGCTGGACTCCCACGTAGTCAACCGCGGTTCGAGTCCAGGACCCGGTGACTTAAACTCATGATGCCGGGCGCGTGTGCGTGCGTGCCCAAGATCCCGAGAGGAGAACGGAGGAGAAGGAATTACAGCGTGGCCATCCCCTCTGGGGGGTGATTTCTCGCTTTCTATCTCTCTGTCTCTCTTTGTCTGTCTGGCGAGCACATACGCCCTATAGCAAAAATCTCTCAAAAAAATATGCTCACTATTTGGTATTGTTTTGTTTTAATATTTATCTATAGTAGTGTTTTAAAAGTTAAATGAATAAATGGAAATATATAAAAAAGTATATTATGGTGGTTTAAAATTGGAAAACTTTAAAATAGGATTTAGAGTCAGAAATCAAGATAATGGGAAGTTCCAAATGCAAATGGAAAAAATCAGTTACAATTTTCCCCTTGATTCTGTTTCATCCATATAAACAGAAATTAGAGTCTGAAGAAAGACATTAGGAGAAAAATAGAGAGGCAAGGCATTTATGGGACAAAGAAATGGGTTATTATCTATTGAAGATAACTTTATAGTGTTGTCAACTAGACTGGTGAGAAATGTACACATGTTGGAGTATTCACTTTGTAAGCTAAGTAATATGATTGAATGTATAAAAGAAATTGAAATAAAGAGAAATAATAAAAAAAGAAATTACAAGAATTTTGAGAAGCACATACTTAGGGCTCATGACTACTAGAGTTTTTGTCCCCTCACAGAATAAAACTTGCTTAGCGTCAGAATAGATACTTAAATGCTTGTTGATTGATGTAACATTTTATTTGCTTTGAAAGAGTTTAGTCCAAGTTCACCTAAACATCCCTGAGAAATGAATGTACTATTAAAAGTGGATTATGTACATACTCTGATTTGACAGAGAGGCACTAGCTATAGGCTTTCAAGTGTTTATCCTATAACCCAGTGAGGGACAGAAAATCCAGGCTCTTTAGTTCAGCTTCAGCACTATGGGTAAGCTCCTTGGAGACCTAGTTTTACCACAAACTTGATGGATGTCTGGTTACAAAACTGGTAATTCAGGGCTGAAGAGAAGCCTTTTGTTTCAAAAGCCTCCAACACCTGGTTTGTCTTTTGTCCCTGGGTGTTGTAGGTACTGCCCACTGCTCCAGGAGCTCCTATCAGTAGAGCACTCAACAGTTACTCATCCACGCAAAAGCGAACTGTTGCTGGCAGTTCTGATCCGCATATTGGCCAAAGCTTAAGACATCGTGGTCACTTAATTTCAGCCCTTGGAAGATGGGGATTTTATCCTGAATCCCACTCATTAACTCCTCAGCAAGAATGTTTCCTCATCAAGGCTGGAATTTGATAGTAGTAAAATGGCAATACAGAGGCTGAAGCAGTCACCTCCTTTCAGAAATTAGTCAGGACATCTTTGTTCCATGGCTTGAAAAAGAAAGGTAATAATGGCAGCAATGCTATCGACTCCTAGTTCAGCTACATGTCAGGCCAGGTTTTGTGATTCCTTCAAACTCAGCATTCCTCTGTGAATCACTCCTTGATCCAACCTGTTCCTCCCTCTGGTCACCTGTGACCCTGTAATGTGCGGAGATGCTCAAAGATTGGCCTTTACCTGTTGGCGCCATTCACACAAATGCTCCTTCACTCCGTTCCTTCACAAGATCATCCCCAAACTGACCAATGACTGAAAAGTTGATTTCTTCGTGCTCAGTCATCCGTGTGATGGTTGCATCACTCACTCACGCTCCATGGTCCTTGGCCCTGAATGTCCGGGGGTCTGTCAGTTGGTGTTGGAGCAGTGCTCACCCAGCCTGGGTCCAGCTCTGTTGTCTCAGCCCCTCTGCGCTGCAGCTCTGCTCCTGCCAGTTCTCAGGACTGGACACTTTAATCAGGGTTTCTCCTTAGCACTCCCTTGCTAT
Organism: Tupaia tana; assembly: GCA_026018925.1. Lineage (NCBI taxonomy): Eukaryota > Metazoa > Chordata > Mammalia > Scandentia > Tupaiidae > Tupaia > Tupaia tana. Next base: position 165,964,879 of record JAKSZU010000001.1, read on the forward strand.
GCTTCCCTGGCTACCTAAAGCTACTCTTCTAACTTTATTGGAGCCACTTTCATTTCAAGCCTAGTACACTCCCTGGAACTTGTCCTGCCCACAGTCTAGAGGTATTTAAGAAATGTTTCCTGAATAACTCACAGGACATGACATCAAAAGTCCAAGTCACTGCCACTCTTGCTTGTGTTCTTTCGCTTTCTGTTTCTAATGATGATGCATTTTCTATTTTTGGTGACCAGTTCTTGACTTGAAATACTATTTTCTCTTGAGTAAGGCTTTTCATTAGACTGGGAATCCTGGTCATGAACAAGAGTCCTCTAATCTGGGCCAGATTTTGTACATTGGTTGCTTTGAACACTTCCGTCTCTGTGTTTGCTTTACTTCATGGAATTATCCCAGGTGCTAGAACATTATTCCCTGCATGCATGAACTGGGAAGATCTTAGTATCTTTCCATACCAATCTCCTACTAAAAGGAACTTGCTACAATCAGTTTATCTTTCCGTTCCCCTCATCATATACACACCGACATCTCCAAGGTAACAAATTACATTCATCAGAGGTGCCCCTCTGTCAATTCTCTGTACTCTTCTCGAATCCAGTTTTCCGCTAGTTCTCATCTTTTCTGTGCCACCTTCATGGATATCGTCTATGTGATTTGCTCTTTAATCATGATGTTTTTTAGACATCTTTGAATCACTTGTCAGTTTTACTACACGATGGGTGATCTTGTCTACTGTGTTGTTTCAACTGCAGCCTTAATTTCCGTGCTATAGATTTATATATCCGACTTTCCATCAGCCACACATCATCACCTTAATCATAATATTATGAAACCCGAATGTGTCATCTTCTCTCTAAATTGCTCTTCCTAAATTTCTGTCTAATCATCATAGTCTCCCATAGTTTCAGAACTACCCAACAATAAGGCCTGATAACTTTCACACATAAGTAATTCTTGACATTTTCTGCTCCTCTCTTTTTATCTCCCCTACCTCAGTTCTGGCCGGACCATCACAACTGTCTCTGTACTAACCTATATGCTTCTAGTTTTGTCACCCTCATGCCTATCTTCCATGGAACTGCCAGATAGAACCATTTGAGATATCAGTAACACCGAAAGAGGCGGCTTCAGAGCCTTGCTGCAACTTCCCATTTTCTACAGACTATATTTCACTCCTTTGACAATATATACAAGGTCCATTCACAAACATGTTCCACTTACTTCATCAGCTTCATCTTTTCTCATTCACTGCTTTGAACTTCGGTTCAGCCATACTGAGCTATTTGTAGTTTTTGTAAGTTTCCCCCCATATCTATATCTTTGGTTCTGTGGCCTCATTTTTTTTTTGAAGACTTCCCTCCTCTCTTGTCTGATCTGTGCCTTTCCTCTGTCTCCATTGCTGCTATTTCGTATTAATCTTCATCTCAGTGCTACTTCTCCATCTCTTCCAAGAGGACTGTTATGACACTGGAATTCTATTTCAACCTCCCCTGACACGCTGAGTTAGGCATTCATTAGCTACTCTCCAAGACACTATGTATATATTCTTATTGACTTAATTATCTGTTCATGTGTCATAACTTGTTTTGCTTTTTCAGTCTTACCTGGTCTACTAGTTACAGAAAACAGCTCAGTAAATATCTGCATGTTATTTGATTTTTAAGTAAGTTCAATTCAATAAGCAGGTACGATGCCGCTTTATCTCTGAATCATTATTTTTCTTACTCTTAAACATTTTAATAAATATTTGTGGAACAGTTATATTGAAACATATATTTTCTGTGTGAAGAAGACAGTTTTTAAAACCTGAACTAAATAAAACCAAACTCTTCCAAATGATTTAAATCTTGTTTCTTTGAGACCATGTTTCCACCTACTAAAATTTATGAATATTCATCATAGAAGATGACTTATCTTCTTTATGATAACTATTTTCATTTCAAGGGAATTAAAAATATATATATTTTTCCCTGGAAACATTTGTTATTCTTAATCATTCTGTCAATTCATTGTATGACTTTGGATGACTTGCTTAATGTTTCTATATCTTTTCTATTAGATACTAATAACTTTTAATAATTATGAGGACTAAGAGGATGGCCCATTTAAATAGTTTGTTATAGAAGCTATTTTTCAATAATGTATCATGATTAAGGTATATGATATCCATGTAAATGCTCAATTTTTAGATGTAATACTATTTATTTATTGAATAATTAGAGGCACAAGGGCCTGCTCTTAAATTCTTTCTTTCTTCCTTTTCCTTTCTTTTCTTTCTCTCTTTTAAGAGACTTTGTGTTTTTTGATTTTTTTTTTTTTTTTTGCTATAGGGTGTGTGCACTTGCTAGAAAGAGAGAGAGAGAGAGAGAGAGAGAAAGTGAAAAATCACCCTCCAGGGGGCTGGCCATGCCCCAGTCTCTTCTCCCCTTGGGATTTTGGGCATGCATGCACATGCCTGGCATGAGTTTCAAGCTGCTGAGTCTGGAACTTGAACTGTGGTCAGCCATGTGGGAATCCAGTGCCCCTTTCACTACACCACCTGCTGGTCTTCATTTTATAAATAAAATAACTTGGATATGCAGACAGATGTATCTGTTATTGACTGAATTGTGTACTACCAAAATGTATATACTCATACTACCTCCTGATATTACTGTATTTGCAGACAGAGTATTTAAGGAGGTAAATAATGCTAAATGAAGTTATAAGGGTGGATCCTAATTTAACAGGAATATCATCCTTAAAAGAAGAGGAAGACACACCAAAGATGCACCTGCACAGAAAAAAGGCCATTGTAGATCACAGTAAGAAAATCATTCTTCAAACAAAAATCAACCTTGCCTGTACCTTGATCTTGGACTGGTAGCTTTCAGGACTGTGAGAAAGTTAACTTCTGTTGTTTAGCCATCCAATCTACAGTATTCTGTTATGGAATCTCCACCTACTTTATGCAATATCCAACTAATAAATAACAGAATGGAATTAAATCTACAGGAATGAAATTAAGTGGAATAAAAAAATTGCCTTCACTTTGCAATTGAAGAGTTTATGATGATTCTATGTTAACCAATTTGAGTTGCTTAACATCCTATATCTATTTCAAACACATATTTTGGTTTTCATTAATTAATATTTCCTGGAAATAAATTCTAGATTATTTTCTAAATTTTTTTCTTTTCTTTTTCTTTTTCTTTTCTTTTCTTTTCTTTCTTTCTTTTTTTTTTTTTTTTTTTTTTTTGAGAGATTTTTTGCTATAGGGCATGCCAGAGACAGAAAGTGAAAAATCACCCCCTCATGGTGGATGACAATGCAGTCCTGTCTTCTTCTTTCTTCTCCTGGGATTTTGTGTGTGTGTGCACACACATTTGTGTGAGTATCAAGTCTTTGGGTCCAATACTAAAACCATGGCCCATCTTAACCACTATGTCATCGACTGTCACCTATTTTCAAAATTCTTTAAAAATCTCTAAACAGTATGATATAAGAATGTTTATGCTTTTGGATCTTACTAATAAAAATAAATCCTTGAAAGGTGATCAGAGAATTAAAAAAATCATTAATATGTAATTACCTAAACACTGGATACTCAGGTTTTTTTCTAGGCAAAAATGTGCATGAATTTTCCAGCAACCCAATAGTTAATAAATTATTTTAACTAAATGAACATAATGTACTAGTAAAATAATTTATTTAGAAATTATTTTATGATATGAGAGATACTTCTAATTTTATATTTAAGAGATTGAAATATTATATATTCAGCACTATCCCAATTTTTCAAACTTTGTTACTTACAAATACATGCATGCAAATGCACATATCTGTATATTATACTATATATATATATGTATATATATATGTATATGTAAATAATGCAAATACATGTATGTATGTACCCATATATCCATATATAAAATGAATGGTACAAAAGAAATAAGAAAATAGAGCAACATATCTAAGGTAATTATCTCTAGTGGTGGATTACAGTGATTTTCCTTTTTTCCCCCTTTACACTGTATTTCTTATATTGAAAATAAACAGCATACTTGTGGTAGTCAGTGTTCTCCAGTAAAACAGGACCATGTATATAAAATAAGGAATTGTCTTTTATAGTTATGAAGGCTGAGAAGTCTAGCTCAGAGATCCGATGGTATAAATACTATTTGAATCTGAGTTCAAAGGCAAGGAAAGATTGATAATTCAGCTTGAAGAGCAAATGCTTCGTTACCCCAACATTTTGCTCTATTCAGGCTTCCAACAGGTTGGAGGATGCTTGCCTATATTTTTTTCAATCTATTAAAACCTAGAAACACCATCACAGAATAGCAGAATAGTGCTTAACCGGATATCTGTGCATCTTATGGCTCACTTAAATTAACAGGTGCTTGTATTGGATTTATAATTAGAAAATTTGCTTTATTATTTCCAAAGCTCTGTGTATATGTGTGTGTGTGTGTGTGTGTGTGTGTGTGTGTGTGTATGTGTGTATATATATATATATTTTTTTATACCCTGTTGATTAATTGACTTCTTTACTTCTTTGTCATCATCCAGTGGCTTTTTTGTTACTTTTGAAAGATTTTTGACTAAAAATTTATTTTGCTTGATTTAAAAATGGCCAATCCTTATTACTCTTCTATTTATCATTTGCATTAAAACCTTTTACTTTCAATCTATGTGTATCTTTAAGGATAAAGTATGGCTCTTATAGGTAATATGTTGCTGAATTCTTCCTTTTTTTTTTTAACTCTATATAGCATTTAAAGTTTGAGAATATTGGGACCAGCAGTTAGTGTAATGGCTATGTCGCTGGACTCCCACATAGTTGACCGTGGTTCGCGTCCTGGATCCAGTGGCTTAAAACTCATGCCGGGTGCGTGTGTGTGCATGCCCAAGATCCCGAGAGGAGAATGGAGGAGAAGGGATAGCGGCGTGGCCATCCCCCCTGGAAGGTGATTTCTCGCTTTCTGTCTGTCTCTCTCTGTCTGTCTGGCAAGCGCACGTGCCCTATAGCAAAAAAAAAAAAAAAAACCTCTCCCCCAAAAAAAGTTTGAGAATATTGTTTCTCTGATTTGCGACCCTAGAAAACGAGTTTTATAAAGCTTTTTTCCCATGGTAGTAGGCACACGCATGCGCTCCAATGAGATAGAGGCAGCAAGCACCCTTGAGAGGGTCTTTTTATGCCATGATCCCCTTTCTCCAGACCTCCAGGTCCTCAGGGTCCTGGGTGGTTACAAGTGTACCCAGCATGTTTTTCAGGGTGACTTGGGATCTGAACCACGGTCCCTATATGGCCTCCAGCACTGCAGGGTGAGAGAATTACCATTGTGCCACAGCAGCTGGACCTTTTAACATGTTCTTCTCAAGGACAATATAAAAGTGAGCTTCTCATCCTTTACTTTTTTCCTGTGGCATGTATGCAGAGAAGTATATATATATATATATATATATATATATATATATATAATCTTTAGAGTTTATTAACTCATTTTTTTTTTAATTTTCCCGAGAGAGAGAGAGAGAGAGTACAACAGGGTCCTGACACTGCAATCCACCCCTCATCTCAGCCCAGAGCACGTGCAGGTCGGTGTATGTGGAATGCTCAGGAAGGTCCCAGGATATAAATGCAGAACTTTTCTCATAGCTAGTTTTGTTACTGCTCCACAAACACTTGAAACTTATTTTTCTTTTAATTCCAAATCTTGTTTCCTAAAAAAAAGTTCTTCCTTCTGCTCATCTCCAGCATTTTAAATTCACAACATTAATGCTACATTAATGTAGGCTTTAAAAAAATTCTAGAGTACTGTTAAAAAAAGAGTAAGGAAGCAAAAAATAAAATAAATAAATGCAGAACAAAATGAAAATAGGTTGGAGAGAAAATAGAGTGAGTGTGGGATGTGTAATAGTAATCTCTAAGAATCTAGTCTTAAATTACATGATTCAATATATGTATAGTTATTGGAAATATATATGAAGAGCCTTCAAAAAGTTAATGAATAATGCATAGTGCACAGGTTCCAAAATTATTTTACATCAAAACTTAAATTTTAATTCTATCTTCCATATATGTTTTGAAGTCCTCTCATATTTTATATTAACCAAGAAAATTAAATATTTATGCGGAGTCAATTTTCCTTGTTTCCTATCCTCCCAGTAGATGCCTCTATATGTGAAGTTTATATAGAAAGAAAACAAAGAAAGAGAAAAGAAAAACTTGTCTACACTCTTTTTGTTTCTAAGTACTCTAATGATAACTCCTACAATTAGGGAAGATCAAGGGGCTAAAAGGGGAATCATGAGATCATCCAGCCATCTGGATTTCACATCTCAGTTCTAAATGGAGTTTCTTCTTAAATTAATTGACTAAGGAGGGTACATTCAAGAAAAGCACAATGCCTCAAAATTCCTTATGACAAACTTAGGTTAACTGCTTCGTTTTGAGCATTTTGGAAACATATCCAAATAAATATATTGTGACACCTTACATTTTCAGTTAGAAAAATCTAGCATCATGGAGTGGCCTCTTTGAAGTGAATTTTCAGATAAAACTGAAAGATTTAAGTCATATCAGTGGGTGGCTCTGGGACCCAGCAGGCAGGCAGTTGCAAATTCAGCCCTAGCTACACTGACTTGTAGCATCTCCAGCCCTGCTCCCCAGCTGTGGTGGTATAGTTTCCATGCAGTCTTACAAAAGACCATGCCCATTCTCCTCCTGTACCAACAATAATCCCTGCTGTGCCAGTGTACATTGAATCACCTACAGAGGTTGCCGTGGCTGTGGAATTAGGCACTAAAAGTTTGCACACAATTGGCTAACTAATAACTAGCCACCCAAGAGTCACAACTTCTCAACCAACATATAAATCTTCTTTGTGTGCAACTCATCCAAGGAAGAAGTCACTGAACATATCACTGTGATAGATAAATAAATATAGACACTGGAGTCAAACAATGCCATATAAAAATGGAGCTGATAGATGTTTATAAAACATTTTGCCCAGTGAACACAGAATACATTTTTTTTAGTATCACATGGAACATTTTCTAAGAATGACCACAAAAAAGTGCACAGAATAAACCTCTATAAATTTAAAGAAGAGAAATCATATCTAACACCTTTTCTGACCACAGTGCATTGAACTAGAAATGAACAACAAAAAGAACTCTGAAAAATATGCAAATATGTGGAAACAATACAGCATGCTTCTGAATGATTTTTTAGTCTATGGAAGAAATTCATAAAATTTGGAGCCAGCAGGAAGCATGGAGATTAAGGTATATGGATCCCACATGGCCAACTGTGTGGTTCAATTCTTAGATCCAGCTGCTTAAAAAGTAGCATGTGGTGTTCATGTCCAAAATTCCAAGAGGAGGTTGGAGGACACGGGATTGAAGCATGGCATCCCTCTTGTGGGGAGGGGTGTGATTTCTCACTTTCCCTCTCTTTCCTACAAGCACATGTATCCCTATGGCAAAAGTCTCAAAAAAAAAAAAAAAAGTGAACAAAAGAGAAACAAGTAATGATATTGAATCAGTAATAAATCATATCCCCCCAAAAAAATTATTCAGTCCAGATGGCTTCACTGCTAAATTTTACAAATATTTTAAAAGAGAATTAATATCATTATCCTTGTAGTATTCCAAAAGATTCACATGGTGGGAATCCTTCCTAACCCATTCTATGAAGCCACCATCACTTTGATACCTATAACAGACAAAGACAGAATAAAAAAAAAAACTATAGACCCAAATCTCTGTTGACTACAGAAGCAAAAATCCTTAAGAAAATACTAGCAAACCAAATCCAACAACACGTTAAAAATTTTATACACCTTGACCAAGTAAGATTTATCCTAGTGATGCAAGGATGGTTTGACATATGCAGAACAATAAATATACACTGCATTAACAGAAAGGAAAACAAAATGACTTTATCAATTGATGCATAAAAAAACATTTAATAAAGTACAGCATTACTTCATGATTAAGACACTCAACAAAATTGGTATAGAAGGAACATTAAAGTTTTTAAAAATGCCGGAGGGCACATGTACTCCCCAGAAGGAAGGAGGGAGGAAGAAAGTACCCCTAAATGGGGCATGGTTATATCCTATCAAACCCTCCTCCTACTTGTATTCATTCTGTAAGTATGATCTACAAATTCAGTGCAATTCCCACTAAAATTCCAGCAACATTCGCAGACTAGAAAAAACTATCTCCAAAATTATCTACAATCATGTGAGACCACATATCACGAAAACAATACTACATAAAATGAGTGAAGTTGAAGATACCTCACTATTTGACTTCAAAATATATTAAAAAGCCATAATAACCTAAACAGCATGCTTCTGGCATAAAAAGAGCCTCTCCACAAATTTGCCAGCACTCATTAGTCTTTGGTTTTTTGATCATAGTGATTCAGAATGGGGTTAGATGACATCTCATTTTAGCTTAATTTGTATTTCCCTTTTTAAAAGAGATATTAAACATTTTTAGATGCTTTTTAATCATTCATAAGTCTTCCACTGAGAGTTGTCTGCTCAGGTTCATTTCCCAGTTTTTATTGGATTTTTTTTTCCAGGTGAATTGTTTAGTTCTTTATGCATTCTAAGAGGCCAATTATTTGTTCAAAATATAATGTGCAAATATTTTCTCCCATCCTGTGGGTTGTCTTTTTGCTCTACTTACTGTTTCTTTTGCTGTGCAAAAGGTTGGTGGGAATGTAAATTAGTACAACCACTGTAGAAAACATTATGGAGGTTCCTCAAAAATCTAAAAATAGACTAGTACTTGGCTATTTGAATTACATTGAATAAGATGTCTTACGGAAAAATAAGTGTGAGAATTATTTTATGATTTTGGGCTCTAAAAAATAAGTTTACAAAACATTTTTAAAAAGAATTATTTTATTATTATTATTATCATTATTATTATTATTTTTAGTTTGACCAGAGAGAGACAGACAGAAAGTGAGAAAGCAAGCCACTAGGTCCAGGACTCAAATAGTGGTTGGCCACGTGGGAGTCCAGTTCCTTAAGCACCACGCCACCTGTGGACCCCACCATTCTTTTTTTTTTTTTTTTTAAGGATAGAAGGCACAAGCACACATTCCAGTGAGATAGAGGTAGAGGGAATGCACCCTTCATTGAGTCTTGTTCTAATTACTGCTGGATCGATTACTATATAACCCAGTGATCCCATTTTTTGTTATATACACAAACAATAGGACATCTCTCAGTCAGAGAGACATTGGCACATCCATATTAATTGTAGCATCATCACAATAGTTAGGTCATGGAATTAACTTATGTGCCCATTGACCAATAAATTGTTTGGAAAAATATGGTACATATACATAATAGAATATTACTTAGTCATAAATAATAACAAACTATTGTCGTTGACACAAAGTGAATATAATGTGGAATAAGCCAGTCTATGAAAGACAAAGATCATGTTTCTTGCTTACATGAACCAAACATTTCATATGTACCAGTAGCTAACATATACCAATAGTTTGCACTGTGTGGTGGAAACTGAAGAACTCGGAAACAGAAATAGAAATAGTAGACAACAGGAGCTAGCTTGATGGCGGGCGTGGACGTGGAGCAGAACATCAGTGGGTGGTTATGAAAAACATTTTAATGGACATAAAAATAAGGGGAAGAGGCTACAAGATGGTGTATTACAGCAGATTAAAAAATATGGACAATTTGAGGCTGGCAGGTGGCGTGGTTGTTAAGGCAGCTGGCTGGCCTCCAACATGGCTGACCATGAACATGGTTGGAGTCCTGAACCTGGAAGCTTGCTTTCTCACTTCCCTTCTCTCTCATTGTCTCTCTCTCTGATCAGCTTCAAAAAACAATTATATATGTATAACAATGACAATAAATAAAATTAAATAAAATAATTCTTTAAAAATGGGCAATTCGATATATTTTAAACAATTAGCAGAATTATTAACAAATATGCAAAACATAATGTAATGTTCAGTGGTGATGAAGATGAATAAGTGTATAAACAGCCATACTGTATCCCACAGAGATATTAATTACACATAAACCTGATATCATAATTTTAAAAAAGAATCTAAAAAAGAATGTGAGACTTGCTAGAATAGAATGTTAGATAAAGTTTCACAATTATGTATACAATATTTGATCCCAGTTTTATACAAAGCAAAGTCTATTCATAGAAAACAAAAGAAAATACACCTCAAGAATTTTTCAATAGTAGAAAAAGGATATACTGAATCTACTTCAAATCTTTCTTAAATGTTTCATTCATTCATTCAGTATATTTGAGGGTCTATTATTTATTAATCACCTAATATTTTATATTTGTTTAGCTGTATCGATTTTTTAGGATGGAATTTTGGGGATGGGGTGTACTAATTGGAAAGTGTGATTGTTGGATACGGCACTTGTTAATGTATCAAATACAGGTCATCCAATATACAGTGAGAACAGTGCATAAATACTTCAGTCATAGTAAGTGACTTAGGTATGCCAAGATCAGAGAAATAGTTCATATGGAATTATTTGTTATATAGAATTTCATTTTTTAAAGATTTATTTATTTTTAATTTTATTAATTATCATTATTCTTCAGTTTTGACCAGAGATAGACAGAGAAAAAGGGAGGGTGAGAAAGCAAGCTGCCAGGTTTGGGACTTGAATTGAGTCGACCATATGGGAGTCCAACGTCTCAACCACCACACCACTTGCTGGCCCCTTGTTATATACAATTTCTATAAGCAAAACAAGCAAGAATTTTTTATTCCTTTGGACTATCTGTTAAGTCATGCAGATAACTTTTTTATTAAAACTATTTTTAATGGGACTTTCAGGGAGATTTTTAGCTAGAGCATGATCAGGAGAGTAGTAGAAACTTCAAGGAACTTGGAATTAATAAGAGTACATTGAGTTCACATTCATGGCTTCAACAACACTGTGAAGTAGGCATTGAAAAAGCTAAGTCAGAGAGTTGAATTAGGAGAGTGGTAATGGGGTTATATGGTGGCTTTTACATTGAATTCTAGATCTGTTCTTCTTAAGTTTACTGTGTTCACATGCCACTCAGGAAGTTTGTCACTTGATAGATTATGATTCAGCGAGTCTGTGACGGGGCTTGTGATTCTGGATTGCTGCTAGTCTTCCAGGTGATGCCGAAGACCACTTTGAGGAGGTGTTTTGGAAGACTTTTGATCTCAGAATTGCTACTTCCTTAGAGAACTGGGAAGGGAGTGGTAGAGTTCCAGTCACAGCTCTTAAGGTTCTCTCCCTTCTTCAACCACAATGCCGTCACTTTGAGCTGATCATGTATTAAAGTTGCACAGTGGATTTTGTCTGAAGAAGTTTTGCTACTGAATATTTTTTAGACATTGGTTTCAAAGTATTGGGGGAAAAATTCCACTAGGTTTCCATCATGCCTCCCTGGCAGTATCTATCTTCAAACTAACTGGGGTGTTTTCTCTAAAGTTAGTGAAATTGAAGGCAAAACCTCTAAGGAATTGCAAATATAGAATTTATATATCTTTTTAAAAGATAAACAGCTAATAAGTGATAAATTTGAGGACAAAATCAGATCTTCCAGGTTTAGGGCTCATTATACCATGTTTTAACTCAAATATTTCTAGACATCAGAATAGAAATAGAGCAATTTTGTACATGATGAGTAATAGAGGAATCATTGGCTTTGCTGGAGAATTTCAGTTACAAAATGAGAGTGAAGTATCCCATTTTGGAAAAGAGAGCATGATGAGAGGGTAGAAATTTATCCCTATGAATTGGTGACTCTTGGAAGTCTTGGGAAATGTAGGATCAATGAATAATAGAATTTAGAAGCTGGAAGGAATCTGGAAGATATTCTAAGTGTATTATTATAGTGATAGAAGTTATGTAACTAGTCTCCAGGTCACCCAGATAGTGCTGCAATTCGGACTCAGCCTTAAATCTCTTAATCAATACATAAATACTTCTGCTTCGATTTTTAGTCCTAAAACAAAACTTTCTGCCATCCTGGTAATATGAAGCTGTTGTGATGGAGGAAGGTCTCATAAATTTGTTCTTTTGCTTCCTTCTTGCCTCTAGTTCTCTTGCTAGGGCCTACCATCTGATGAAAATAGTGTAAATAGAAGAGAGCAGCAGACAGTAGGGCTAACAGAGGCCTGCGAATATACACTGGGAACTGAATGTCAACCAAATTGCCTAAGTTTTATTTGTCATCACTATAAAAATTACCAGCATCATGCATACTTCAGATTCTTTGGTGTTAATACATTCTGGTGCAAAAAAACATTCACTGGACAACGGTAGAATTTCATGATAGGCTAGTATGTTGCCAGGGTAAAAATAGATGGCATTGAAGTAACTTTTATATATACAATCAAAAATGAGTTCTGACATTCAATTAGAAAAAAAATTGCTATTAATATACCTTTTTTTCAGCAGAGTATCTAGTATTTATGAACTTAGTACATAGGTATTGTTCTAAATACTTTATATATTGGTGATCTTTTCATTCTCAGGTTATCCCATTTATTTTTAAATTTATTTTATATTCATTCACTGTATATATCGCATCATATAAAAATGAATTTTCCCATCCAGAATACATGGAATATTGGTCCAATCAAAGATATTACCATACTTATCATTTTCAAAAGATAATTTTCCATTTTGTGTTTCTTATTTCAAGTCTGTGTGTTACCAGAGTGATAGCTAAAAATGTTGGAGAAGACAGTTCACCAATAGGACTCTGCCACTGTAAGATTGAGTTTTCATTTAATCTGCATCTGTTGGGCTTAATGTACCAAAGCATGTGGTTTGTCAGGCATCCTGTGGACACGCCTCTTAGCCATTACTTTCGACCTCTCACCTTTTATCTAGTCTTGTGGTGTAGGGACCACTAATGCTTTTGAGGTCTACTTTTTCTCTTTAAGACACATACAACTATTTCAAATACATCAATATTCCCTGTTTTCTTTCCATACTACTTTGGAACAAGTGCAAACACTAAAATAAATCTTATTATATAATCCTTGTCAGTATTTTTGTCATCAATGGTTGAAGTGCTCTAGATTTTATTGTTGTTTTTTCATTTTAACTTTTTTTTAAGAGCATCTTTTTTTTGGAGAGATTTTTCTTTTTGCTATAGGGCGCATGCGCTCGCCAGACAGACAGAGAGAGACAGAGAGACAGAAAGCGAGAAATCACCCCCCGGGGGGATGGCCACGTCGCAATCCCTTCTCCTCCATTCTCCTCTTGGGATCTTGGACATGCATGCACACGTGCCGGGCGTGAGTTTTAAGCCACCGGGTTCGGGACGTGAACCGCGGTCGACTATGTGGAAGTCCAGTGACATAGCCATTACGCTAACTGCTGGTTCTCTCAAGGTTAATCTTAAAGGACTGAAATAATTGCATTTGAAGAGAGATGTTCTACCCAGCTTAACAAAAAATAAAAATCATTACCTGCATATTTGGAATGTCCTGAGTACTCCTCTTCTGTTTGTCCCCCTTCTTCTCTGTCCCTAGAGGGAGCCACTGCTGTTTGTCTTCCAGTGGCTTTTTATGCAATTATGCATTGCTTAAGCTGGAGACGTGGTCTGAGAAATGCATCATTAGGTGATTTCATCACTGTACATCAGAGTCTACATAAAACCTAGGTGGTATAGCCAACTATACATTTAGGCTATATGGTACAGCCATACGTTTATGACACCACTATTGTTTATGGGGTCTGTTGTTTACCAAAATACCATTTTGTGCCTCATAACTGTACATTAATTACATGCCGTCCAGGCCATGTCTTTAATATTTATATAAATAATCTCTTACTGTAGTGTCTTTGTTTGCTTTGCTTTTTCTCCCATCATTTATGTTCATGAAAATTCTCTAAATTGATAGCTATAGCTGTAGTTTTCACTTTTCTAAACTGCACAGTATTTTATTACTTGAACACAGTACAATTTATTCACTCTCCTTTTTGTGGGCATTTATGTGGTTTTCCCTAATTTTGTACTCTTCTAAGTCTAGACACATAATTTCTTGCATGTGGAAGATAGTAAGTGTACTACATTATTTTTATTCCAAATTATGTCATCATCAAAATACTTGTTTCTTATATAGAGACCAGGTCATCTCTCTTATTTAACTGTATGTTTTTTCTGTTTTAATTTGAAAGTTTTCGGTTTATAGTGAATTGCTACATGCCAATTCAGCTACTAGGCCCTGCAGTTTCCAATATTCAGATTTCAAACTGAGATAACTGACAGGAAGGATAAGCGCTAGAGTAGAGATGAAATTTTCAGGGTCATTACAAGATATAAAAAATCCAAACAGAATTTGATCAGGGATTTAATGATGGTGCCTAACCTATTGTGAAACGTTGCTGTTGAATGCCTTTTAAGCATACTAACATTGCTATTGTGCAGTGTTTCAGCATCACCTTCTGGGCAGGATTTAAGTCAGGTGTTATATATAGATGAATCACAATTTTCACAGCTCAGCTTCTGTAATGAAAATTTCTAGAACTGCTTTAAATGCAATAATCATCTTATTGCTAGTGTTACTTAGAATTCCTGAAGACAGTTTCTCTGTGCATGCTGAAAGGTAAGAGAGGCTTCCTATGACTCCAGTGTATGGTAGACGGGTTAATGTTAGCCTTTCCTGACATGGTTTGATTTAACTTACTGTACAAGCCACATAACTGCCTTACGTCTGTTAAGGTTCCTCAATATTGAGTGCAAATCCTATAGAAAGTATGAAAGAATCAAGAAAAAAAAATAGCTTTATCAATGACTAGTGTCTCCTTCCCCTATTTTTCCAAGTTGTACTGCAAATCAAATAGACAAATGTAGAAATCCAGGTGACTGTGTTAATTTTTTTTGTTGTTGTTGTTATTTGGTGTTTATCTCAGCAAATGAGAGGATGATGTCATATCACAAGAGAGGTGCAATGATAAGTGCGAGGACGAGTCATTCCTTAACAAGGGAAGATTAATGTGCTGTTCTAAAATGGAACTATTATACATGCTGTTTACTCAAAAGAAGTATGAAAAGTGAACAAATGGAGCTGTCAGACAAAGTGCTGATGACATCCAAAATATTGAAATAAACAGCTGATGATGCACGAAGCATTGAATGACACGCTGATACTCCTTTTGGCTCCACTGCTCATTTATTTCCATGTGGTTGTTCTCTTCTGAATGTGATATAGCTTTTGCTCTATTAAGAACCTTGTAGATTGGGTTGTCAGAGTGACAGAGTCAGAGAGTTGGGCAATTTTATATTGATTATAAATTAATAGAGATAAAAGAATTCAAAATACATAAGTCAAATCAATTATTGTTGTTTATAAGAAACCATTTTTAACTCATAATTAATTATATCAGTCATAATGATCAAAGAAGTAATAGACTAGCTACTCAGAAGTGTGTTGCCTTTTCCTTTTTTTTTTTTTTTTTTGAGAGATTTTTCTATATGGTGCATGCGCTCGGAGAGAGAAAGACAGAAAGCAAGAAATCCCCCCTGAAGGGGAATGGCCATACTGCAATCCCTCCAATCCTTCTCTCAGGATTTTGGGCATGCGTACATACACACCTGGTGTGTTTTAAGCCACCAGGTCCAGGACTCTAATCGTGGTCAGCCATGTGGGAGTCCAAGACCACTACACTACCTGCTGGCCCCTGTTTCCTTTTTCTATGTGTACATTTCTCAGAATCCTTTGTGATTAGGACCATGAGCCTAGTTCAGACAAAGACAATACCAATAGAAATGCTGGAAAGTCAGCTCCAGGTTTCTCTCCTAAAACCTCCTAGGTAGTTCTTCATTTGCTTGCTCTGAGTGTCCGGAAGAAAAAGAATCCAAAATGGCAGAACCACATAGTGAAGGAACCCAGACTCCTGAGTAGTTATCTGAAGGAGAGACATTAATATAACTGCCCAATGTACAAGGGCTTTGTGAGCAAGAAATAACATCTAATTTTACTGAAACCGATCTTGGTGTTTGTGAGAGCAGTTAGCATTTCTGTCAGAATATAATCATCACATAAAATTATTCAAACTCATATTTTGATTTAGAGGATCTATATGATCTGCAGTGTACTAGTACTTAGATTCCTTTAGTTAATGTAATTTTAATTGAGTCTTCCTGCAATTGCATTGAAACAAATAAGTGCAATGCATTTTAAGAGGAATAGAAAATGGATTTTCTTTAAGAAAAACTACTTATCTGAGAGTTTTGATTTCTATTCCTCAGAAAACTTTTAGTTTTCAGACCATTTGTAAATATTTTTTGAAAATTCTAATCATTTTGGCTTTAAGATTATATATAAATTTAAAAATGAAGTATAGTTTTAAAAACCTTTCTTGTGAAAGTAGAAAGAAATCACAAAAGACTTCAAATTGAACAAAAAGATTACAGCCTCCAGGTTATCTTATTCTATGACTTCATGAATTCCCTGTACCTCTTGTTGTCTTTGACATATTTGATAAACATTTCAGTTATCAATACCTAATAGCAATGCAAATGATTTTTACCTACAATCATATAAATGAATTTTGCCCAGTGAAATTACAATTGATCTCCCTTTCCACATTCTTCTCACTCTCAGAATATGCTGGTTTTGTGTCAGTTTGTGAATTTGTTTTAATATTATTGATTTTAAATGTTTAATTCTTTGATTAAATGTTTGAACTCAATATATGGGCTCAATCATTAATTGATGAGTAAAAAAACTTTGATGTGTATTCATTTTATATTTATATGAAGATCATGGTTATGTGCTCTTTTAAAAACTACCCTTTGGGCCAGCACTTGGCATGGTGGTTAAGGTGCTGGATTCCTACATGGCCAAACGACGTTCAAGTCCCAGACTTGGTAGCTTGGAAATAATGCCAGGCTCATGTGTGTGCATGTCCAAAATTCTAGGAGGAGAATGAAGTAGGGATTGTGGGCTGGCCACCCCCCCCCATGGGGTGATTTCTCACTTTTCTTCTCTCTCTATCTCTTTCTCTCTCTCTCTCTCTCTCTTCTCTCTTTGGTGAGTGCACAATGCCTTATGGTAAAATCCTAAAAAAAAAAAAAAAAAAAAAAAAAAGGAATTACCCTTTTAACAGTTTTGGAGGTCCCACTAAAACACCTGATGAATTACCCTGATGTAGTCTGCTAATATGCATTGCTGGAGAGGTGTACCTTACAGGCAGCAAAAGCCCAAATACTTCTCTTCTTTATTTCCAGATATGAATCACAAGTGGCAGTAGAACTATTAACTTACTTAATCTCTGTTTTTGTAGGTTTTATTTTTCTTTCTAATGAATTTGTGTTTTATCTTTGTTTATGGTTGTGATTGGCCAGTATGTTATACATGATTAGTAGCAGAAATAATTGGGAATTTGGTTTTACGGTCTTTTTGCAATGTCTGTAGATGAGAGTTTGTGTCAAGTGAGAGACAATTCATTTGTTGATTTGTCTATTTTTGTGCATAAATTACTCAGAAATTGTGTCCATGATGAGAAAAAGGTGCAGACTTCTGGTATTTAGACAGATGAGATTTTTGGATTTTTCTTTTTACAGCTGACCTGTGGCCAAAGTTTTAAATTTGAAGCTGTAAGCTCATTATGAATCTGTGTGTCCACATTTCTGTAAGGCAGAAAGGACTTTATCTCATTAGTGAAATATCTTATCTTTAGAAGATAATTAGTAAATCATAGTCTTTAACATTAGGAGTGTTATTCTGATTATATTATAAATATTTATAAAAATAAGTATTAATGGGTCAGCCATATAATGCAGTGGTTAAATGCTGGGCATAGAGAGCTGGATCCCACATGACTGACCACTGTTCAAATCCCAGTCCTAGTGGCTTGTAATACACACCAGGTGCTTGTGCATGGGTGTTCAATACCGTGATGAAATGGAGAAAAGGAAGAAAAGGGATTGCAGCATGGCCATGTCCTCTATTGTGTGTGGGGGGATTTCTCTCTTTTGTCTGCCTATTTGTCTCTGGTGCTCCCACATGCCCTCTGGCAATAATCACTTTTTTTAAAAAATTTGCCAGAAGTATGTGCACTTGCCAGAGAGACAAAGATATTGAGAGCGAGAAAGTGAGAAAGAGAATCACAAAAGGGGTGCAATCCATTTTCCTCCATTTCTCATTCCTTTCTGGATTTTGGGTACACACGCACATATGCCTAGTATGTTTCTCAAGTCACAGTCCAGGACTTAAATGGCACACTTGGCCTTATGAAATCCAGTCATCTTAAACACCATGCCACTGGATGGCCCCAAAATTTAAAAAAGAAATGAATATTACTAAAATTCCTAGAAAAATAATTAAAAATTAATTCTGAATACTTCAAATGTGCATACATAACACGTTTTTTTCTTTATTTATGGTAGAGCATGTATGCGCATGTGAGAAAAAGAGAGGGAAAGAGATGAGCACTCCTTGTAGGGTCTGGTTGCCCTGTGATCTCCTCATTGAGTTCTCTAGCCCGTCGGCTCTTGGGCATTCATGCATATGCCTGTGTGTTTTAGGCTGACCGGGCTGGAAGTTAGAACTGGTTGCAAGGTGGGATCTAGCTTCTCTTGAGCAATTCGTTATCACTGTGGCCTGGAGGCAGCTCTTAAAAAAAAGAAATTGTATATAAGTTAACTTGGACATGTTTTAAAAATTCAAGTTTACATAATAAAAGCAAATTTTTAGGAAATGAACCTAAATTGGTAATTTTGGCTTATTAAAAACAAAAACATCTTTTCTGATTTATTAGTGTTAAGTAAAATAGTGTAAAAGCACGCATTTTGATCTACTTGGGTTTGTTCTATGTAAATTTATTTAGGTTTATCGATGAAATAAACTAATGTTCCTGTTGCATAATGTTTAAAATTATGAGATAAAGTAAATTTGTATCAACTAAATTAATTATTCTAACAAATTTTTAACAGTAATAATTTTAAAATATGCCAACTTGAAGAAAGTTTCCAAGCTCTTAGAGTGAATAGATTGGATTAAATCGATTGCATTATATTGAACTGTGTGAATAACAATTGGATACATAGAAAATTTCTAGTTACTATGGAATATTGAAATAATGTGTACTAAGAATAACTTTGTTTATATGCATTTCTTAATTTTGTATGCAGTAGAGAGGCTATATATCTGGTCCTATTAATAGATGTTTTTATTTTTGCCAATTAATAAAGTGTAAAAGATATTTGTGCAGCTGTAGAATGATATAAGTTTCCATGAGTTTCACTCATCTGCTAAAATACTTTTGTATGATAGTCGGTATTGAACTACTCCACCATCTTAGTTTTCTCTGTGATAATATGTTAAATGTTGTCATTAACATGAGTATAGAAACCACACTGAGTGAGAGTAATAGGAAAATGCAACTCTATATGTATTTTTATTTTTCAAGGACAAGGAGCGTTTTGTTTTAAGGAACAATTTTTGGGCTTTTGGATTCATTGAGAATATCAATATTTACCATATTTAAAATCAAAACAGAAACTTAAATATATTTATTGATTCATTTTACCATAACAATGACAAATGCGTTGTATACTAACAGAAATACCTTAGTATTATAATTAAATAAGTTTATACTTTATGAACCTCCTGAGACCTTTCCTAATGTAAAATCTCAGTTTGTTCCAGAATATGAAAAATAATAGAGAAGATGGAAATTTGGAAATAAGTATATTTTTCTTTGCCATGGCTTTTATCACTTTAGTTTAAAAAAAAAACTATGATGGGACCAGCAGCTTGTATAATGGCTATATCACTGGACTCCCATATAGCCAACTATGGTTCGAGTCCCAGACCTGGTGGCTTAAACTCATGCTAGGTGGGTGTGCGTGTGTGCCCAAGATCCTGAGAGGGGAATGGAGGAGAAGGGATTGTGGCATGGCCATCCCCTCGGGGGGTGATTTCTCAGCTTTCTGTCTCTCTGTCTCTCTTTGTCTTTCTGGTGAGCACATGCGCCCTATATCAAAAACATCTCAAAAAAAAAAAAAAAGAAACTATGAAATGTGTTATAATTTTAGCAAAGTTTATTCGATATTGATGAGTTTGCATCCTTAGTTTATTGATTATCTTTATGTATAATATGAAAGGCTGTTCTTCACACTTTGTGTAATGCATGTGGATAGCTGATATTCTGTATTTTTCCAAAATAATTTTCTGACTGCGCAGTTTGAGTCCTAAACCTAGGGGCTAGAGAAACATGCCAGGCATATTTATCCATGAGTGCCTAAAATCCTGAAAGGAAGAAGAAATGGAGAAGCTATTGCATGACCATACTGCATGTGCATGTGGGGCGTGCTTTCTTCCTTTCTTTCTCTCTCACTCCAGTGAGTGTGGTGCTTTCTGGGGAGTGGGAGAGGAGGAAAGGGATTTCTTTTCCATGTAACCTATCTTTGATAACATTTCCCAGAGGGGTCCTGAAAAAGATTTGTGCCTTCGCTTACAAAAAGAGATGTTAGAAACAATGAGTTTCAGCTTATTTGCTATTGTTGTTAACAGTTGCATGGGAAAGTTATCAAATTAGTAGAGACACTCAGTCTTTTCTAGATTAAGTTTGTGAAGGTAAATGCCTTAATATAAATAGTTCAGAAATTGCATGTCTTACTTGAAGTCCTTAGAGATTTATCAATGCCTCATTTGCTGTAATATATTTTAACCTTTGGTAAAACACTGATCAAAATTAATGAAATAATTCTGTCAGATCTTTTGTATATTTATCAGAGTGCTGTTGTGCTTTATGTGATGTTAAAGCAACTATAACATAGTGTTATCTGTGTTAATTTCATTACCACTTCAAAGGTTTTCTTGTTTACTACAATCCTACAGATTTTTCATTCAAGTCTGTTGGGAGATGCAATTCTCCATGGGTTTCTCAGACTTGTCCATGTCTTGAGGGAAATCACGCCATGGACATCTTAATGATCTGCTGACTTGTGTACCTAGGTTAGTTCTCAAGGCTATGTTCTTTTAAGTTCCGTTGAGGAGTAAAATAATTTTCCCTGAGATAAAGATTAGGCTTGCTTGTTGCTTACTATAGAAGTGATGAATTTTCTCCAACTCAAGTGTTTATCGGGCTGCAATGTAAATCCTACGCATACACAGCATCCATCGGGCCCTCTCTGTCTCTCCTGTGGGACGTGTGGACAAAGGAAACCAGTGCAATGTTTTATGTTCATGCAGTTTACTGTGCTGTGAACAATAAAGTCCTCTGTCTCTGATACAGGGGTCTGATGTCTTCTGCTAGCATCAGTAAAACAGGAAAAGCATGTCTTAGTGGCTTGTAAGTAAAGTAAAATCAAGTCCCATATCCAACCAAAGCTAATGTCTACTATGCCTGTGATTCTCCGCTGGAGATGCACATTGACCTTAAACAAGGAGTTTAATTTTAGGCCCTATTCCAGACTTACAGATTCTCTTTACCTTACATTTTTGGTATATTATATGTGTCTCATGATTATTATATGCCATATCTCAAGACTTTTTCTCTTTGAAGTTATTCCTTTTTTTTTTTTTTTTTTTTTTTTTTTTTTTTTTTTTTTTTAATTTGCTACAGTGTACGTGCTCTTGCCAGAGAGAGAATAAGAGTGAGAAAGCACCCACCAGTGGGGATGGTTGCACCACAATCCTTTTTCCTCTGTTCTTTCAATATTCTTGGCATGCATGCATATATACCTCATGCGTCCCTTAAGTCGTGAAGTCTGGGATTTTAGCCGTACAGTCGGTCATGCAGGATCCAGTCACCCCAATCATCACATTAACTATCTGGACCTCCCCCAGCATGTGTTTCAAGTCAACAGGCCCAGGACTCAAACCACACAGTTAATCATGTGGGATCCAGCCACCCAACCACCATACCACTGGCTGGTCCCTGAAATGATTCATGTTTATAAATAAGATAAAATAGTCATGGTTTTTCTGAAAATAGACTTGAACATTATGCTTAGGGGTATTTTTGGAAAGTGATTTTGTTATTATTTTGTAATTTCCAGAAGGATCATGCGTTCCCTAGAGAAAGAGATGTACACAGAGAGAAAAAGAGCACTCACCAATGGTGAATGGCCACACCCTAATTCTTTTTCCTCTGTTTTTTTTTTTTTTTTTTCCTGTCAGGAATTTGTCAGGAATGTTTTTCAACTCACTGGGTCCAGGATTCAAACTGTAGTTGGCTTTGTAAGACTCAGCCTCATGAACTATGGGGTCAGCCCTATTATCTTTGTTTTTCATGTCACGGAAATAATATATGATGAAAAAGTTTGTTTTTGGGCTGTCCTAGTAGAAAGTTTTGGGTGTTTATGGCTATTTTTAGTTGAAAAGCAGATGGCTTCATAAAACTGGTAACATGAAATCCAGAATAAGAATTAATTAAATAGATCTAAGTGAACTAATGAGATTTTTATTGTAGTAATTTGTTTGGAATAGTGTTGGCTTATTTTTTTCTATTTTTGGGATATATGAGGAAGTCCTGTCTTGTCTTAGGCTATTCGTACTGAATTTAAACAGCAGTTTAGTAAACTCTGCTTTTGCACATTGAAATAGCATATTCTTAATTGATAGCTGACTCTCCTCGACTTCCTGGTATTTTAAAGGTTTTAATAAGTGTTTTTTCTTTTCCTGGTAATATAATCATGTGCTTAAGTTCATTAAGAATCTGTCCTATGTTTTACCAAATTATAATTGGATAAATCAATTATGCAACCAATGCCTTGTCCGAAATATCAGTTTTGAAAGTAATGAATATTTAGTTAAGTACAACAAGTTACATTTTAGATAATTAATGTTGATTTATATCTGGAGATAATGTCTACGAAGCCCAACCAGAAATATTGGTTTATTCTTATAGGAGTATGAGCTTTAAAATTTTTCAGATACCCCTAGAAGAGAGAAATTCACTCAAAATTATCAGGTACAACAAGTAAAATCTGGTGTAATTTTTTTGTGATTGATTAAACAATTTTTCTTTTAAGGTTTTTGCCATAGGGCACATGTGTTTGTCAGAGAGACAGGGAGCAGGAAAGTGAGAAATCACCCCCTAGAGTGGATGGCCACACCACAATCCCTTCTCCTCCATCTTCCTTCTGGGATCCTGGGCATGCACACACACACACACCCAGTGAGTTTCAAGCTGTTGGATCTGGGACTCAAAACACAGTTGACCATGTGTGAGTCCAATGTCTTAGCCACTATGCCTCTTGCTTGGCCCTGATTTCTTAATTTTAAAGAGAAAATAAGATGTATTTCTAAAGGTTCAATAAAAGGCTCCTTATGGATACTTCCATAGAGAAGTGTATGAGTTCTCAGTGGTTGCTCAATACTACATAGCTCTAGAGTCTCAAAACAATTTCAAAGAGGTTGGCTGTTATGAAACAGCAGAAACACCATGCTTCTAGAACACCTTAGATTTATGAACTCTGAATGAATGGGAAAATGACAAAAATGCCTAACTCTTGCCTTACTGCTCCAAAATGACAGAAGGCTGATTAGCTTGAATTCTTGCTTAGGAAAAATGGTGTAAATGCCTAATCTCTTGCTTTCCTGCTCAAAAATAACAGAAGGCAATTAGATGGGTGTGTGATCTAATGAATGAGTTCTCCAAATTCCATGGTGTTCTGTCTAGTGTCTAGCATCATTTAGCCATATCTCCCTTATCAATGCTGAAACCAACCTGTTCAAGGAATTACCCTTATCTTTCTAAGCCTCTAAGAAGAAACTTTCTCTAAAATGAACTTTTCTTCCTTTTTTTGCCTTAATAAATATGAAGGACAAGAGAAGTTTGCCAGGTGCATTCATTTCTGAGATGGCCTCTCCCTCTTGACTCAGATCTCTGTGTCCCTAGTAGTATTTCTGTGCACGCTTCAGGTGACTCTGTTGAACAGAAGAGTCACAGTTGGTTAAAATTTTTGCTGCACCTGTGTAAATTATCATGCCAAAAAAAAAAAAAAAAAAGAAAAAAGTGGTTGGGACCATCCTAGTTTAGTGATCAAGAATATTCTGTTTTACTTTTTTAAAAAATTTAAAAAAATAATTATTTAACTTCATTTATTTATTTATTCTAATTTGACCAGAGAGGGGCAGAGTGAAAAGAGAGAGAGAGAGAGAGAGAGAGAGAGAGAGGAGAGAGAGAGGAGAGAGAGAGAGAGAGATACTAAGAAAACAAGCCACCAGGTCCAGGACTCAAACTGCAGTCTGCCGTGTGGGAGTCCAGCACCCTTAACCACCATGCCACCTCAAGAATATTCCTCAAGAATATTTCTTTGAAATAATTATGACCTTAAAGTGGATGATAGTTGGAGACGATATTAATTTTCCACACTGCAGTAAAATAACAAACTTAGCAGCTTAATACAACAAAAATTTAGTATGCTGCTGTTCTGAAGTTAGAAGTCAGACATGAGTCCCAGTGTGTTAAACTCAAGACATCAGCAGGGCTGTATTCTTCTAGAGGCCCTACAGGATAACTGGTTTCCTCGGCTTTTCTTGCTTCTAGAGGCCATCTGGGTGGCTATGGCCATCTTTCTCCATTTTCAAAGCCAGCAGTAGCTCTGCTTCCGCTGTCACCTCTCTCCGACTTTGACTTTCTTGGGCTTTCTTTCAATATAAAGATTCTTGTGATTACATTGGGCCTATTCAGATAATCCAGGATAATCTCTTAACCTCAGGATTCAGTTTCTTTTGCTGTTAACATATTCACAGGCTCTGAGGATTAGGACCCGAACATTTCAAGGGGTATTATTCTGCCTAGCACAGAGTCCACAGGAAAAAGTAAGAAAAATTTTGAAAGGTTGTTAGGTGCCTTCAATAAAAAGTTAAGTGCTACTTAAGAGCTTCATTCACGTCTTCTAATTCTATGGTATTTCTGCAGTTTTCTTTAATTTCATCTTTAAAGATTATTTTAAAAAACTTGCCAGAGGGCAGGTGTGCTCACCAGAGAGAGACAAAGAAAAAGAGGGAATGAGAAAGCATCCCGCAATCATGGGAAATGGTCATGCCACAATCTCTTTTCCTCCATTTCTCCCCCCTTTCATGATTTTGGGCATACATGCACATGCACCCAGCATGCTTCTCAAGTCACCAGGTCTAGGACCCAAGTCATGCCATCTGCCATGTGGTATCCAGCCCCCTTAACTGCCACACTGTGAACTAGCCTACCTTTAACCTTTTAAACAACTTTGTAAGTTACAGATAACTGATAATAAGCAGAGGGTTCCATATACCTGTAAATGCATCTTGTTGAGTGGAAATAAAATTGTTTAGGTTTAGTCGTTGAACCTCCTTTAGAGTAACATCTTATTGGGTTCCCCAATAATAAATTACAATGTTTGACCTATGTTTATTTAACAACCTTATAAAAAGTGAAGTTACACACCCTCCTAAAATTTATTTTTTAACATGGAGACTTTCAGTCATATACAAAAGTGGATAGCATTGTATAAGTGAAGTTTCATTGCTTAGTTCTAATAAATGTCTAGTACCTTCTACTCTTTCTTACATTTTCTCATCTCTTATTATTCTGAAGCAAATTCTAAAGCCTGTATTAATAAATATTTATTTTGCCTCTTTAATTATAAAGACTCACATAACATAACCACAATATTAACATTTCACCAAAAATAGATAATTCCTTAACATAGTAGAATATCCAGTGTTCAGATTTCAAATTATCTCATTAAAGCCACAAATTTCTTTTGTAAAGTTTTGTTATAATTTTTTTAAAAATCAAGATACAAATACATAAATTCACTGAAGTATTTTGATAAGTATTTTTAAGTCTCTCTCTTTTTAAACAATGTTATTGATCTCTTTTTAAACAATGTTATTGATGTATATTCTTTGTGCAATATATTGCACCTGCTTTAAGTGCACAATTACATCTTTTTTTTTTTTTTTTTTTTTTTTTTTTTTTTGAGAGGTTTTTGCTATAGGGAGCATGCACTCGCCAGAGAGACAGAGAGACAGAAAGTAAGAAATCACTCCCCGGGGGGATGGCCATGCTGCAATCCCTTCTCCTCTGTGCTCCTCTTGGGATCTTGGTCACACACGCACACAGGCCTGGCATGAGTTTAAGCCACTGGGTTCCGGGACTTGGACCGTGGTCGACTGACTACATGGGAGTCCAGCGACATAGCCATTAGGCCAACTGCTGTTTTTGTTGTTGTTGGGTTTTTTTTTTTTTTTTTTTCATAGTTCAATCTTTAAAGTTTCTTTTAACTTTCTCTTTCTATATTTTTTTGTTCTTGTAATTATTTAAAATAATTTGATTGCCTGTCTGTAGAGATTTCCAGAGCCTGACTTTGGCTAATTGCTACTCTATGGTTAAGTTTAACATGTTCTTTGATCTCTGTCTGCATGTCCTGTACATTGGTAGTATATGGGCATTGTACAGTTCCATTAGTTCATTAGAATTTGCAAAATTGTAAAATTCTAATTTATCATTCACTCCTTAATTTAGTAGCTAGAATAGCTTAAGAGACCTATTTCCTTATCTTTGATTAGATTATCTGGTGGTATAGTTCAAATAGGAGAGGAAGATCAGTGTTTAATGCCTTCTCTTTACTGGTTCCCCAAATAATGACTTAGTTTCCTAGAATCCTGGAATGATGTCCCAATAGAGTCTCTTTCTTCCCTCTCCTTCACTGTCTGTGAGTGTGGATGTGTTTGTTATGAATAAATGTATTTTCCATGTTTGAATCTATTGCAATTATTCTTAATGACAGTTAAATATCCACCTTTGGCCAGTAGGAACTTTTTCAAGTCAGCTCCTGAGTCCTTTTAATATAACCCAATCTATAATAGTTTCCTTGTTTTATGGGATAATATATCTAGGTTCATTCACATTTCTTTTGCCCTAGGTCTGGAATCAGCCTGTGGGAAGTGGTATTTGGAGATCACAATGAGGGTATTTATTGCTATCAGTTGGTCACACACACACACACACACACACACACACACACACACATATATATATATATATATATATATATATATATGTATATATATATATATATATACCTATACAGAAAACACATTAAGAATTCAAACTGTTAATGCTAATTCAGAACTATAAGTATCTATTTATTTATTTTATTATTTATTTTTTAAAAGAGAGATTCTTACTATAGGGTGCATGCACCCTCTGGAGAGACAGAGGGAGACAGAGAGACAGAAAGCAAGCAATCACTCCTCCACCCAAGGAGGATGGCCTTGCCACAGTCCCTTCTCTTCCATTCTCCTCTGGGATTTTGGGCATGCACAGATATGTGCCCATGTGTTTTAAGCCACTGGGTCCAGGACTCAACGGCAGTTTACATGGGAGTCCAGGGACATAACCATTACATCATCTGCTGGTCCCCTCAGAACTACAAGTATATATTTAAACTGCTCCATCTTACCTATTAATTTCCCTTATAGACAATAATAGTTCTCAGGAGAGCAATAGCAACCATTAGCACCAGTACACTAACAGAAATAGGCTATATGTTGTCTTTGAGAGAACTTTTTTTTTTTTTGACACTATGATATATAACACTAGGAACATACAAATTTTTGTATTTTGAAAATTTTCTGTTTGTGTATTTACACCAGCAACAGGATATTCACATATGCCAGAGACTCAGGAGCTTTCTGGGATGACAAATAAAAAGTTGACAGAGATGTTAGATGGAAGGACTCAGATACGCTTGAGAATTTTGTGAACCCTCTGTAAGCAAGCAATGATTACATGCTGTGAAGATACAAAGTCTGTCTGGAAAAGAGATTGCTATAATAAATTTAAAATAAGGGCCTAAGGGGAAGTGGGAGTTGCTGACCGGTCTGTCTACTGGTTAGTTCCTGCTGACTACTGGGCTTACCTTTATGAGACACTCTTTCTCAAGATAATTTGAGATTTACAGTCTCCCTTAGTGCTGACCGTGGCCTACTGCATGAGGGAATGTTAAAAGGTTTGAGGAATAATGAAATCACTATATGAGCTTATTTTGGTTCAAAAACCTTTTGAAATCTGTGCATGGTTTTTTCATAACACATTTTATGAACTTTTTAAAGACCTCTCATAGATCTTACTCAATCCTGTCCTTTTCCCCATCTTCTTGAGACCCTCCTCAGTTATCTCTGTCCAGTGTAAAATCTTTCAAACCAACTGTCATGTATTGCAGCCTGTGAGCGAGTACAAAGGCTGCTGCTCTCTCGTCCGTGGATGTCTTTGTCACATTCTTCCACTGTGGCTGTTGGTGTTCCGACTGCACGCCCCGAGGTCTGGCCCTGATTTCATGCTTGCTCTGTGAAACCTGTAAGTTTCTGATTCCTTATGAATTTTACTTTGCAGGTGTTCCTTCTTCTCTTGTCAGTACATATGGATGTTCTTTTTTTTATTATGTATGGTAATAAACTCTCATTTTGTTTTTGCTTTTCCTTTTTTATAATATTTAGTTTATATAGAAGCTAACCCTATTAGAAACAAAGGAAGGAAATCAAATAGGATTTAAAAATACAAAATAAAAACTGGGACCAGAGGATGGCATAATGCTTATGTTGCTGGGCTCTCATTTAGTCGACCATGGTTCAAATTCCAGATCCAGTAGCTTAAACTTACACCTGGTGCATGTGCGTGTGTGCCCAAGATCCCGAGAGGAAAATGGAGGAGAAAGGATTATGGCGTGGCCATTCCCCCTGGGAGGGGGGGTGATTTCTCGCATTCTGTCTCTGTCTTTCCGGCGAGCGCACGCATTCTTTAGCAAACACCTCTCAAAATAAATAAATAAATAAATAAATAAATAAATAACAAGTTATTGATTCAGGAAAAAGATAAACAGAAGAATTACTGGAAGACAGTGTGATCTGTTATGTGTGTTGTGAGATGTGTGTAGTATTCCAATTCCTTACTTGTTTATTCGTGCTAGAGGGCTTGTGTGCATGCATGTGAGAGAGAGAGCAGGCAAAAAACGAGAAAGAGAAAGAAAGCACCTCCCATTTGGGCTTGGTCATGCCACAGACCTTTTTTCTTCAATTCTCCTGGGCATGCACACATGAGCCCGGCATGTTTTTATCTACTAGGGCTGGGAGGGACCTGGGTCAGCCTTGTGGGATCCATATTTCTCTGCACAGCTTCTAAATCAGAGCTGTGGGGTTGGCACTCCAAATGTATCTAAACAAGAAATTGAAAAAAAATTACTTTGATCTATTCAAAACAAATATTTAAAAACATTCCTAATAGCCATTTCTGTTGATTTAATATTTATTTAAATTTATAAATTTTATTATTTTCATTTATTTTATTATTATTATTTTTTAGGTTTTTGCCATAGGGTGCATGCATTTGCCTGCAAGAAAAAGATGAAGAGAGAGGGAAAGTAATAAATCACCTCTCAGGAAGGATGTCCATTTCACAATCCCTTTTCCTCCATTTTCCTCTCAGAATTCTGAGCATGCACGCACATGTGCCCTGCGTGATTTTTCAAGCCACCAGGTCCAGACTCAAACTGCAGTTGGTCATGTGGGAATCTTGTACCTTAACCACCATGCCACCTGCTGGTCCCTTATGATTTTTTATTAAGTTATGCTCTAGAATTCCAATTAATTTTTAGAGTCTCAATTAAAAGTGAGTGAAGATAAATCCTTACTTTAAATAAGTATCCCTAAAATAATAAGGATTTGCATGTATATTTAGAGTTATGATTATTAAAGAACATAGATTTTTTTTATTCTCAGCAATGTAATATCTCTGTACTATGTTTAATTTAGTGTTGTCAAGGTTATTTTTAACTCCTATTCGAATAAGTATTGAAAGTCTTTAGGCACTAATGACAATAAGGATAATGCTAACACCAATAAGTAATTTAACATGATAATATCTGATTTAATTAATTGATATATGTATGAAAAGAAATAACAAGAATAAGCTGTGAGTACTCTTGGTTAGTCACTAAGTGCCAACACTTGATAAAGTTAAAGATTCTTTCTAATGAGTTATCTGAAAAATGAAAATATCTGTATAGTGATGAAAATCTATAAACTCAGTATCAGAACATACTGATCCACAAAATAAACTAAGCTGGGGATTGGCCCCATTGCCTAGTGATTAAGGAGCCAGATCTCACATGGTTGACTGCAGTTTAAATCCTAGCCTCTGCTACCTGAAAAACAAGTAGGGTTGAGGCACATGCATCCCAACAGGGTAACAAAGAGGAGGAAAAAGCATGGTGGTGTGGCCATGACCCATTGGGGGGTGCATTCTTTTACTGTTCCTCTGTTTCTATCTGGTGAGCACATATGCTCTCTGGCCATTAATAAATTATCTAAATTGGTCTGGTATGGCGTTGCTCCTTTCTTGTTTGTATATGCCTTTTTCCTGCTTACTCGTACTTCAGGTTTCAGTTTAGATATTAATTCCTCCTTCTCATTCCCTGTTCACCTCTCTCAAACACTTCATACACTCTGTTGTACTTGCCTCCTTACCCATCAGTTCTTCCTCAGACTGAAACTTCGCCTTGTTTACTATTGTATATCTGTGCTTCCTACAGCCTCTGGGAATAGTTGTTGCTTAGTAAATTACTTTTGGATAATAATTATCCAAGGCCTTTGAGTAATCCTGACAGATATTAAGCCTCCTGAAGATAGGCACTCCATTCCTAACACCTCATAAAAGGCGCTCTATAAATATTCTAGAATGAATGAAGAACTATGAGGAGAAAAACAATGGCATCTCCAGGGGGTGCTAAAGCTCCAACTCTTGTTTACTTATGATTTCTGCTACAGTGAAAGTGCTCTGCTGTTTCAGCCTAATTCATCAAACATTTATTGAATGCTATGAGTTTCCTTAGAATTGCAAAGATAACTAGGACTCAGGTTTTGCTCTTGATTTTTGATGCTGATGTGGCAATTCCTGCAGGTGACAAATCACAACGAGGTTATCTATTAAATATAAAATTTCTGTGCTTTCTGGGTGCATGTGCATGCGTGCCCAAAAACCCCAAGAGGAGAATGGAGGAGAAGGTATTGTGGCATACCATCCTCCTGGATAGTGATTTCTCTCTTTCTGCCTCTCTCTCTGGCAAGTGCACACACCCTATGGCAAAAATTGCTATCTAGGTCAGAATAATTTAAGGGGTATTGCAGTGCCGACAATATGACTTCAAGTTATGCTGACTAACACTACAGACCAATCTTGAGTCATTTACAATTATTTCCTAGAATTCCCTCCTTCTTAGGAATTCCACCAAGTTTGATAGAGTTTTGCACCCAAGAATATTGGGGGTTGATAAAAATTTCGAAACTACTTTCTCCTCTTCCCTGGAATCAGGTTCAGTATTGGCCAGACTTAATTGGCATGGAAATTCCTCTCCTCTTGGTTCTTTTTTTAAAATTTAATTTATTTAAAAAAATTTTTTTATATACATTCAATCACATTGTTTAGCTTACAAAGTGAACATTTCAATATGTGAACATTTCTCCCCAGTCCAGTTGATCAAAATATCTTCAACTGATAACACCATACCTCCCCATCCCATCAATGCTCTGCCTTTGTATCCCTCCTCCAAATGTCCTTCCCCCGGCCCCACTCCTCCACACACACCATATCTGGCATTTACACCCATCTCTTGTGTTTGTACAACCTTTAGTTAATCGTTTCAGTCATAGAGTGCAGACACTCAATGTATATTAAGTGGGAACATACAATGTCTCTCCTTCATAGCCTGGCTTGCTTCACTCAGCAGTAAAACTTCCATATTCTTCCACTTTCTGTCAAAAGCCAGGGTTTTGTTGTTTTTTATGGTTGAATAGTATTCCATAGAATATATGTGCCACAGTTCTTCAATCCATTCATCCATACGGATAAGTTATATATTATTTGATGGACAGAAGATACATTTGAATTAGTGGTCCAGTGCATTTGACATAAACCCAGAAATTTGGGTAATGCTAGAGGTGCCATGGGGATAATGACCTCGTCTTGGCTATAGCATCTAGTTGCAAATGGCTGTAATACCATAATCTGAGCAGAGGTCAGAGAACTACTGGCTGAAGTTTTTCATGTGCAATTGCATTTTTGTTTCCCTGGCAATGATCAAAGGCTTCCAGTTGCACCCAATCAGAGAGTATGATTTTTAAGTGACCAAGATTTAAATTTATTATTAATGAAACATATATTATCTGTAATCTAAACTGATTTGGAAACCAATAATTCTCTTGGATAAAAAAACAGTTTTTAAACTTATTTTAACTGCAAGAAGCTTTATAACATATTTTTTTTAATATTAAATTGGAAATTAGATGTGTAGGGTAGTAATTCTTAACAGGAATTGCTTGGGTATCTCTCTCTGTCCTACTGAAAATTTATATCTTAATATTAGCTTTTGTATATTCTGTAGGCAAGTTATACACTCAGTTTCAGTAAGGCTCCTGCAGAAGGGTAGGCATTTCTATAGAAAGATTCCAATTCTTACTTGCCCTTAAGTACCATATGCAAACTAAAATATAACCTGGAGAGATCAGAGAGAAAGGATTAGGAGAGAGAGGTTAGTGCATGAGTTATCTTGTATGAGAAACAGGATATTTTGCCCTCCCCATCATATGAAGAATCAACACAAATGTTGCTTAATAATGGCTGGTTTCACAAAAATGTGTTCCTTTAATAGTGAGAGTTATATTTTTGTGTTATGCTGGCTCACCACACATTTTAAATTGACATACATTGGAGCAATTGAAATTTATATCTTCATTTAGGCCATTCATTTAGTAGGTCAAATCATCATTATATTTCACTGGCATGGTGGATTTTAATTCATTTAACATTTTAATCTTTCATCAGTTTTTCATTTCAGGGGATTTCACAGCATATATGGGATTTGTATAAATTTGTGTGCAGTAAATTTATTCTTTTAACAGTTTTATTCTTTCATCAGAAATTCATTTAAATGGATTCCACTATATATCACTTCCACTTCCAGTGCAGCTTTAGGTCAGGCTGTAATTGATGCAAAAGCAATGAGGTATTAAAAGAGATAGGAAATATCTGAAATTGGAAAGAGTTCAAGAAGTGGGCCATTGTAAGGGCATTACATTCCTCAGATAAGATGGGGAGGGGAGAAAAATATAGCATTTTGATCCAAAGCCTTGCATGCTTTATAATTTCAATTCTCAACAAAGTCAAAAAGATCTATTTTATCTAAGCTTGTGTCTTTAAAACAAAATTAACTGCTCCAGTGCCCTAAAACAGCCCCCATATGGCCATGTGAACGCACACGCTTGTCTTTCCCATCCATTTGAATTAATGGCACAGCTTCTTGCAGTGAACGTTCTATCTCCAACCTCTCTGCTGCCGACATTCATTAAATGACATCCAAGTGATAAACATTAATATAATAAATACAGTAGCTATGGAAATAACCCAGGGAAGAGGTGCATTCTATCATGTTTTCATATAGAAGTAGATGAAAATCACCAGTAGTGCATTACAGTTGGCGACAGGAAACTGCAGTACGAGAGATGCTTCTACCGAAGAGCAGAGGGACTGGTGCTTGCATCGTGTGCATCAGAACAGTAAAAGGTGACCTTGAAAACGTCCTCTTTGCTCTCTAGGTCTCCCACAGATGTTTTGATGAGATCTACTGTGAGAGGCCCTTGGTGTTTTGGGTTGGTGAGTGACAGCTGCCAGAGAAATGACAGGTGGCATCAACTTTTGGATTTGTTACTCTCTTTGAAGACAACAATGCCTCAGGAA
The DNA here is from genome assembly GCA_026018925.1 of Tupaia tana. Taxonomy (NCBI): domain Eukaryota; kingdom Metazoa; phylum Chordata; class Mammalia; order Scandentia; family Tupaiidae; genus Tupaia; species Tupaia tana. Next base: position 165,998,619 of record JAKSZU010000001.1, read on the forward strand.
TAAAATAAAAAGAAAGGAGGAATGAATGGAAGGGAGTATATCTTATAATGTTATCGTTGTTGTATTTAATATATTCCTCTATGAGACTGACAGCTACTTACAGTCTTCCTGGTTTATTGGGCCAGTAGAGTGCTTGTTATGTCAAATGTTTAATAAATATTTGTTGAATTGAATTGAATTGTACGAATTGAATGGAGAAAATTACTAACACTGGGAAAGATGACCCAAGCTCACTATCTACCACCCCACAAATCTCACAAGGTCACAGTATAATATTCCTATCTGGTGTTAGGAATATTAAGTCAACTTACTTATCCTTCTGTTTATAGAGCATGGCCCTTGACTGCATTTGTCAAGGAAGAGAATGTGGCTGAGAAGAGAAGCTTTGTACTCACACTAAACATCTAAATTAGTATTTCTAATGAGAATGATAGTGGGTCATGAAGGTTACATGAAGATCATACCTTACTTTCACTCTAGTTCATGTCATGCTACCTTGTGGCTTCTCTTGCCGAATGATTATCTGAACTATTTGTTCAGATCTATGGCAGCTTTTATGTAAGAGTTTATAAATAAGTCAGGACATACACTGGATTTCACCACATATCCAAGAAAGCTCTGATTGGTTCTAGATCCCACAAGATATCCTAAAATTGACCAAAATGTAGAAAATATGATATATTCTCCCTTTTCTACAATGGCTTGGGGAGAAGGAGAGAAAGCAAGAAAAAAGAATTTTTTCCCTACTTGAGATGTTTTGGCATTTCTGTGCAGTACAAGTTATCAAGTCTGATCAACAGTTTTCCAGATGTCTTTGGGTGAGACTGCTAGAGGCACCAAATGTCCTAAAAAGTTCATCACAGTATTCTGAGAGCATCTTACCGGAGGCCAATTATATTTAAATCTAATTTATTGACCTAGCTAAACTGCAGCTGGAAAGGTGAATCTTACTATGTGGATGATTTTATAACCCTTCAAATGATAGCCATCTGAATTCTTAGGTAGGCAAATATCATTGGAGGTTGACACATGTTGAAAAGAGCAGAATCACAAGTCACATTGTAGAACCTAGGATAAAAATCATCTTTCCATTTAGTCCTTCTCTGTTACTATTTTTGTAATACATGAAGAGTTTCTTTCAAGTGCAAAATATGAAGCCAGACCTATTTATCTAACTAATCTTGTCTATTTGTTTCCTTTAGCGTTAGCTGCTCTTCCAACCAGCAACTTCCTGCATGATGTCACATTAGTACACTCATCTAGGTAATTTTCTGGTTATTACTTTTTTTCTTTACCTTATCAGTAAGATCTTCACTTAATACTTGAGTAATCTGGTTCAAGAAGAGCTAAGGAAGTCTGTAAAAGTGTAATCATCAGTTTTGCAAAGACTAATAAGCTTCACTGTGGTGTATTAGAGTATTTCAGTATCTTGTATGTATTCGTAGTTAGAGTGCCTTCTGCACATTCTTTTATTTGTATTTATTTTTATTTTTTTAAAGAATTATTTATTTTATTTTATTTATTTATTTTAATTTGACCAGAGAAAGAGAGGGAAACTGAGAAAGTGAGCCACCAGGTCTGAGACACGAACCATTGTTGACCATGTGGGAGTGTCCAGCGCCTTAACCACCACGCCACCTGCTGGTCCCATGCACATTATTTTAAGATCATACTTGCATGACTTTAATCCTTTTATTTTCAATCCACCAATGTTTATAATTGTGTTTTTGTAGACAGCATATAGTTGGGTCATTTTTTTTTCCTTCTACAAATTTTTGTCTTTTTTTATTTTTATTTTTTTTCCCTATAGGGCACGTGCGCTCACCAGAAAGACAGAGAGAGACAGAGAGACAGAAAGTGAGAAATCACCCCCCAGGGGAGATGGCCATGCTACAATCTCTTCTCCTCCATTCTCCTCTTGGGATCTTGGGCACATGCACCTGGCATAAGTTTAAGCTCTTGGGTCCGGTACTCAAACCATGGTCGACAACACGGGAGTCCAGCAATGGAGCCATTACGCCATCTGCTGGTCCCACAAATCTCTGTCTTCTAGTTGATATGTTTAGATTGCTTACATTGAAGGTAATATGATTGGGTTTAATTTTGTTGGATTGTTTGTTTTCTGTGTATTCTAGTTCTCAACCTTTGTCTCACTTTTCTTATCTTTTTGGGATTTAATTTTGGTTTATCTATGTTTCCAAGCATATTTGCTACAGATTGAATTGTCTTCTTTCCAGTTCATATGTTGAAGTCCTAACCACCAATGTAATAGTATCTGGAGATGTTTTCTTGGGAAGGTAGTTAAATTTGGTGGAAGCCGTGAGGATGATACTCTCATAATTGGATTAATGTCCTTATAGAAAGAGGAAGAGGGCCAGCTGGTGGCATGATGTTTAAGGTGCGTGAACCTCACGTAGCTAACTGTGTGATTCAAGTCCTAGACCCAACGGCTAGACAAAACCCTAGGGGTTTATGTGTATGTATGCATACCCAAAATCCTGAAAGAAAAAAAGGGAGGAGGTTTTCTAACTTTCCCTCTCTCTTTCTCTTCAGTGAGTGTGTGTGCCCTCTGAAAAATTTACAAAAGGAGAAAATGAAAGAGGTATTTCTTTCTCTCTCTCAGCTCTTGCATAAAAAGTGGCAACATAAGTACATAGCAAGATGCCTGCTAGACAAGAGTCTGAGTAAAACCGACCTTGCTATTTCCCTGATTTTGGAGTTTTTTGGCTTCTAGAATTATGAAAAATAATTCATATTGTTTAATTATTCAGTTGGTGATATTTTCTTACAACATTTTAAGTTAATACAAGTGGTCTTCAAAAAGTCCATGAAAAATGGATAGTGAAAAATTATGCATGGATTTCAAAATTTTTGTTTCAAAATAATCTTATACTTTAATGAACTTTTTGAAGTCCCCATGTATTTCTTTGTATAGTTTTCATAGTAGTTACTCTACATATTGTCAAAGGCTTATAAATCTTACCATGATGTGCAGGCATTGGAATCTTATCATGATGTCCTGGAATTGACATTACATAATTTCTAATGAAGTGTAGAAAACTTACTTCTATTTAGGTCTCTTTAGTCTCACACTTCAAACTTTATTTTTTTCCCTACATTGAGCAGCATATTTGTTAGTGCTAGTGTTGAAATTTTTGCTTCAATTATCAAATATGAGTAGAAGGAAAGTGTACTTATTCTTATTTACTCATTGTATTATTAATTTTTCATTTCTAGAGTTCCAAATCTTATTTTGTTACTGTTTCCTTTCTATTTGTAGAAATTCTTTTAGTTATTCTTTAAGAGTAAGCATGTTGGTTACCAATTCTCTTATCTTTTCTTTGTCTGAGAATGTCTTTATATCTCCCTTCGTTCTTGAAGGATCTATTTGGGGATGACAATTCTTTTCTTTAAATACTTGAAAAATGTTCGACCTCTTTCTGGTCTCTATGGTTTCAGATGAGAAAGTTATTCTTGTTTTTCTCTATAAGCAATGTGTAATTTCTCTCTAGAGATTTTCTGTTTGTTTTTAGTTTTCAGAATTTCAGTTATAATGTGTCTTAGTGTGGATTTTTTTGAGTTTATGTTATTTGAGGTTTGTCTAGCTTTTGAAGCTATTGGTGTATGTTTTTCACAAAACTTAAGAAACTTTCAGCCCACACTTTCTCTCCTCATCTTAGACTCTGATGGCATGAATGTTGAATCACAGATCCGTGAGGCTTTGTGTGTGTGTGTGTGTGTGTGTGTGTGTGTGTGTGTTAGCTGGTTTTCTCTTAGTCGTTCAGAATAATTTGTTATTATACTTTCAAATTCACTAGTTCTTTTCTCTGCCCATATTTATTCTGTTATATAACTTCTCCAATTATATTTATCTGAGTTATTGTATTTTTTTAAAAATTTTTTTAAATTATTTATTTAATTTTATTTATTCACTCATTTATTTTAATTTGACCAGAGACACAGAGGAGGAAAGAGAGAGAGGGAAAGTGAGAAAGGAAGCCACCAGGTCCGGGACTTGAACCGTGGTCGTCCATGTGGGAGTGTCCAGGACCTTAACCACCATGCCACCTGCTGGTCCTGAGTTATTGTATTTTTAAATTATACTTTCCATTTCATCTTTTTAAATTTTTGGTGGAAGTTTTAAATTTTTTCACTTGTTGCAAGGTTATTTATAATTGTTCATTAATAATTTTTTATGATGGCTATGATGAAATCTTCTTAGATAATTCCAATATTTTATGTATTTCAGTGTTGGCATCTGCATCTTTTTAAATTCAAATTGTCATCATCCTATTTCCAGCATGGCCAGTGATTTTTTATTGTGTCTGGGACATTTTGACTACTAGGTTGGGACACTCCAGATCCTGGTTAAGTTTTCTTATATATTAATGAGTTGTCCATTAAAAATTTTATTTATTTATTTTAATTCACAAGCAAAATTACATATATTTTGTTGTACAATATGCTATTTTGAAATATGTGTACAAAAGGTTTTCAACCAATTCATGGAAAACATGTGTTATGAAAAAGCATGCATGGATATTTTGTACCAAAATGAATTTGTACTTTAAGTTTATCTTTCCACAAACTTTTTGAAATCCCAGCATTATGGAATGTCTAAATTGAGCTAATTAACATATGCATTACTTCACATATTCTTCTTTTTTTGAGAGAGAGATTTTTTTTTTCCTATAGGGTGTGTGTACTTGCTGGAGAAATAGAGACATAGAGACAGAAAGTGAGAAATCACACACACGGGGGCTGGATGGCTACACCAAAATCCCCTCTCCTCCATTCATCTTTCAAGATTTTGGTCACACTTGCACATGCACCTGGCATGAGTTTCAAGCCACTGGGTCCAGGACACAAACTGCTGTTGACCATTTACAAGACCAGCACCTTAACCACTACGTCTCTTGCTGGCCCCACATATCATTCTTTTTATGACAACACTTAAAATCTACTCTCTTGGCAACTTTTTATTTTTATTTATTTCTTTCATGAGTGAGAGAGGCAGAGAGAGAGGGAGACAGAGAGAGAGAGAGAGAGAGAGAGAGAGAGAGATAAGTACAGCATCCAACAGGGTATGGATGCTGCAGTCCACCCCCAGTTCTAGTCAGTTCTAAATCATGAGCACGTGTGTGTCCAGTATACTCAGAGAGGTCTCTGGACATGTACCTACAGCCTTTCCATATGGATCATTCTCAGAGAATCATTCGGCCTCTTAGCAATGTTCAAGAACATTACAATGCATTATTAACTATGGCCATCATGTTGCACAACAGATCTCTTTAATTTATTAATCTTATCTAATTGAAATTTTGTATTCTTTAACCAACATCTCCCTGTTCACACCCCCAGCTCCTGGTTACCACAGTTTTACTCTCTACTCCTCTGAATCACAGGCCTTACGCTATACTTTTTGGGCTACAGTTGCACTCACAATTTTGCTGAGTCTTTACAATATATTTTCGTCTCGTTGGTTTTCTTGGTACTGCTGATAATTCTTTTCAGTCCTGGCCATAGGCCAAGCTACCTAGATGAAGTAAGGGAGATTTCTGCTCATGGAGTCAAGACATTTCATGGGCCTCCTTTTCTTGCTAGAGCTCCCACTCAATCTCTACCTGAGAAGGCTGTTTGGTGCCTCATAGTGGGTCAATACGGAGGAGAAAGAAAAGTTTTGGCCATTGTGGCAATGAAAAATTTCCTGGACTGCTTGTTGGCAGTGTTCCTGTTCACTTTTGGAGAGGAATTCACTTACCTAGGCTACATTCTGTCATTGGGTTAGGGGTAAGAAAATGCTGGGCCTGGTTTTCTTGCAGGTGGAATTGGAGGATTTCAGAAGATGCCAGACTGCTGTATTTTCTCTCCATTCCTGGAATATCTAACCAGCGCAATTTACTTTTTCCCCACCATTAAGGGTCATTCTGTAGTTGCCTCATGTTATTTTCAGGGTGCATTGTGAGGTTAAAGAGAAACAGGGATGGAGGGAACCATCAGTTAGCATAATGGCTATGTCGCTGGACTCCCACATAGTCGACCGCGGTTCAAGTCCCGGACCCAGTGGCTTAAAACTCACGCCGGGCGCGTGTGCGTGCGTGCCCAAGATCCCGAGAGGAGAATGGAGGAGAAGGGATTGCGGCGTGACCATCCCCCCTGGGGGGGTGATTTCTCGCTTTCTGTCTCTATGTCTCTGTCTGTCTGGCGAGCGCACGCGCCCTATAGTGAAAACCTCTCAAAAAAAAAAAAAAAAAAAAAAAAAAAAAGAGTAACAGGGATGGGCCAGCAGGTGGCATAGTGGTTAAGGTGCTGGACTTCCACATGGTTGAAAAAAGTTCAAGTGTCTGATCCAGCATCTTGAAACTCATTCCAGGCATATGTGCATGCATGCCAAAAATCCTGAGAGGAGAATGGAGGAAAGGGATTGTGTTGTGGACATCCCTCTGGTGGGTGATTTCTCACGTTTTCTCTATCTCTCTGGCAAGCTCATGCTCCCCATAGCAAAAATATCTTTAAAAATATAATGAGAAAAGATGGATTTTCATCATCTTGTTCATGTGAGATATTTTCCTTCTGCCTTAAAAAAAAAAAAAATCCCAGAGGGTGAATGTGCTCACCAGAGATAGAGAAACAGAGAGAGAGAGGGAAAATGAGGAACGATCATGTCACAATCCCTTCTCCATTTCTTCCTCTTTTGGAATTTTGGGCATTCATGTACATGTGCCTGCCACATTTTTCAAGCCATCGGCTCTGAGACTGGAACTGCATGGTTACCCATGTGGGATCTGGACACCTTAACGTAGGCTGGCCTGTCTTCTTCTCTTTTTAAGTTCTTGAATACATATTTTAATAGATCAGATGTCATCGTCTATGCTTTCATTATAACCCTTGTACTTTTACATAGTGAGTTTTTTAAAATTGAATATTAAGAATAAACTTATTAGAAAAATGATTGAGATGAAAACTTATCAAAATGTTTTACTAATTTTTTGCAGGGGAGATGGAATTATAGATAATTCTTATTTTGTCTTTAATTATTTTCTATATGTTCCAACTCTAAAATTATTAAATAACATTATTTCTTTTTTTTTTTGGTTTTCTTTGTTATTTATTGGTGCTACAGTAATTATAATGTACTTAAATAAAAACATTCCTTTGTCAAGTAGAGACCTGTGTGTTGCCCATTCAGTGTTTCTTTTTTTATTTCTTTTTTAAATTTGATTTTTGTATTATTATCATAATCTTTTTTAAATATTACATTGAATCTCATATGCCTTTGTAGTATCACTATATATCATTTTGCTTGTATATAGAATTTACCCAACATGAAATACTTCTCAGACTAGTCCAGTTGAGAATACTATACATGTTTTCATCAACAGGTAGTAAACCATTTCTGTGTCCGGCTAATGTCATGCCTTGCTATTTGTTCTATTGCTATCTTTCTCTATACTCTTCCCTTCTGCCCCCACCCCATTCTACACTGTCTTCAGCATCGATAACTATTTTCACTACTTTTATGCCTTCCAATATTTCAATCACTACCGTAGAGTGCAGATAGTCATTATATAGTAAGCGAATACATACAATATCTTTCTTTTATATCCTGGCTTGCTTCACTCAGCAATAGATCTTCCATATTTGACCACTTTCTATCAAATTCCAGGGTCTTTTTTATTGCTGAGTAGTATTCCATAGAGTATATGTGCCACAGGTTTTCCATCCATTCATCCGTTTGTGAACATTTGGTTGGTTCCATGTCTTAGTGATTGTGAATAATGCTGCAATAAACATTGATGCACAAGTGCTTTTCCAACTGAGCGTTCTTCTCTCCTTTGGGTAGATACCCAGAAGTGGAATTGCTGGATCATATGGTAGTTCTATTTGTTTATCTTTGAGGAACCTCCATATTGTTCTCCACAGTGGCTGAACCAGTTTACATTCCCACCAACAGTGTACAGTGTAGGAATGTTCCCCTTTCACCACAACCCCGCCAACACTTACTACTTTTTGTACTTTTAATCTTCACCCATATGACTGGAGTTAGGTGGTATTTCATTGTGGTTTCAATCTGCATCTCCCTTATGATGAGGGAAGTTGAGCATTTTCTCATATGGTTTTTTGGCTGTTCATATGACTTCCTTAGAGAGACTTTTGTTCAGCTCATTTTCCCATCTTTTAATTGGGTTAATCTTTTTTTTTTTTTTTTTTTTTTTTCTGGATAAGCTGCTTGAGTTCCCTGTGTATTCTGGTTATCAGTCCCTTGTCTGAGGCATATTTTACAAAATTATTCTCCCATTCATGCATAATCAAATAATAAAATGTTTTTTTTAACTGCCAGAGGGTACATGTGCTCAGCAGAGAGAGAGAGAAATACAAAAGCAACCACAGTGGGGTATGGTCACACTACAATCCCCTGTGCTTCACTTCTCCTCCCATCAGGATTTTGGGCACACAAAATCATGTTTACGGAGTGTTTTTCACTCTGCCAGGCCAGGATTTGAACAGCAGTTGGTTATGTGGGCTTGGACTCCCAATGCATAGCATCTAACTGCTGCACTATGGGGCCAGCCCTGCTAGATTGTTTCTGAAAATCAACCTTCTAATATTTTCCTTTGTTTCTCTTTCTTTCTTTCTTTCTTTCTTTCTTTCTTTCTTTCTTTCTTTCTTTCTTTCTTTCTTTTTTCTTTTTTCTTTCTTTCTTTCTTTCTTCTTTCTTTCTTTCTCTTTTTTGGTGGGGGAGTGTTTAATATGTCTACATTTAGTATAATTACCAATCAGGTAAGACTGTGTCTTAGATTTGTTAACAGTTTCCTGTTTTATGTCTTCTTGCTTCTCTATTGCTATATTACTACCTTCTTTTGTGTTAAAGATATTTTCTAGTCTACCACTTCTAGTCATTTATTATATATTTTAAATTATTTTCTTAATGGTTGCCTTGAGGATTACAAATAACAATTTATAGGGACTAGCAGATTGAGTAATGGTTAAGTTACTGGACTCCTGCATAGTCGACCATTGTTTGAATTCCAGACCAGGCAGCTAAAAACTCACATTGAGGGGAACCAGCAGTTAGCGTAATGGCTATGTCGCTGGACTCCCACATAGTCGACCGTGGTTCACGTCTCGGACCCGGTGGCTTAAAACTCGCGCTGGGCGCATGTGCGTGCGTGTCCAAGATCCCGAGAGGAGAATGGAGGAGAAGGGATTGCAGTGTGACCATCCCCCCTGGGGGGTGATTTCTCGCTTTCTGTTTCTATGTCTCTCTCTGTCTGTCTGGCGAGTGCACGCGCCCTATAGTGAAAAACCTCTCCAAAAAAAAAAAAAAAAAAAAAAAAAAAAACCTCACATTGGGCTCATGTATGTGCATGCCCAAGATTCCCAGAGGAGAATGGAGAAGAGACTGTGGCATAATCATCCCCATTGGGGGCTTATTTCTCACTTTTTGTCTCTCTCTCTCCAGTGAGTGCATATGCCCTATAGAAAAAAAAAAAATATAGAAATCTAATTCAGATGAATGTCAACTTAATTTTAATAATTTAAGAAACTCTGCTTCTGGTCCTTCTTTTGTGGGCTAGCAGTAGAACTGCTGTGCCAGGCTGTGACCATGTGGAAATTTCAGCTAGACCAATGTGGATAGACCAAGTGGCAATGCACCCCTGTAATCTCAGCTAGCCAGGAAGCTGAGGCAGGTGGGTTATGATATGGTGAGACTCTGTCAAAAATACTATGTCTTTATCTCATTCTCATAAGGAAAAAAAGAGAAAAATCCACAGAAGTTTGCTCCAATATGACTCTGTTCTTTCACTTTTGTTTTTGGTATTATTTTCATGCAAATTACATCTTTATATGGTATATGAGTTTCATAATTAGTTCATTAAGTAGTTGTCTTGTAAATCAAATGAGAAAGGAAAAGAGTCGAAAGCACAAAATAGATGCTATATATTATATTTACCTATGTGGTTACCTAAATCAGTGGTTTTTATTTCCTCAGGTGAGTTGAAATTACTGTCTACTGTCCTTTCATTTCAGCCCAAATGGCTCTCTAGCATTTTTTGTACTAATGGTGATAAATTATTTCAGTTTCTATTTATTTGGCAATGTCTTAATTCTTATTTAAATTTGAATGGTAGGTATTTTTGGCTGTTGTTTGTTTAAATATAGAATTCTTGGTTGACAATATTTTTTTTAAGCAATTGGAATATATCTTTTCACTATCTCCTGGACTTCATAGTTCCTGATAAGAATTCAGCTGTTAATCTTAATACAGATCTCTTGTACATAATGTTATTTCTCTTACTGCTTTCAAGAATCTCTTTTTCTTTCAATAGTTTGAGAATATCCAAGTGAAGATATCTAACATTACCAATAATACTTGTGCTGATTTTACTCATTTTACTATGGAAATGAATTCTGTCACCAACAGAATTCAGCTCTTTTTATTAATTCTTCCCAAAGTAACTTTACATTCCCTTGTGCCTAAGCGTGTGCATGTCTAAGTGTGTGTGTGTGTGTGCATGTGTGTGTGTGTGTGTGTGTGTATCTATGTCCTCCTTCAGTGACATCTACATAGAATCTATCTGATGTGACCATTCGCTTTTCCTCAGGATAAAGTTCAGTCATTTTGACTTTCACCTGTCATCTGTGTTAGTTATCCTCCAAGAGTAGGACTGCTTTTATCTCTCATCTTGCTTAAGTTTTAATAAAGTATCTTCCAAAATATTCTTTGCCATTCTTCTAAAGAGAATCAATTGTCCTCATGCAAGTAAAACTGATGGTGTACTCAGCATTAAGGAAGTAGAACTGATAACTTGATTTTCCTCTCACTAATCACCTTTCCTAATGTTCTTCTTTCCTGAATTTAAAAGGAGAAATGGTAAATCTAAAAGCTAGAGTACCTATTGAAGTTATTTAGTGCCTAATAGAATATAATTACTTTGTCAAAGAAATTAGAGTTCATCATAATAGTAAAGAGGCTTGAATTTGGGAAAAGGGCAGGGACGTCAGTTTTGGATTTTTATTGACTGGATCCCTTTTCTTTTTCTTACCAACTGCAAATTTCAGTGAAGTCACTTTCTGACTAGCTATCCATCTTAGCCTGTTATCACATTGCTGAAAGAAATGTTTGAGACTGAATGATTTATAAAGAAATGGAGGTTTATTGACTCATTATTCTGGTGGCTGGCAAGTCCAAAGCTATCACAAATGGCAGAAGGCAGAGCAGAGTGTGGTCAATATCCATGTGGCTGCCACCTGCCTGATTTCCTTTCCTCATAAATCTACTAGGACTCATCCACGGGGGCCTCTACCTTAACCACCCAGTCATAACCTCCCTAAAGCCTCATATTTTGACCCCATAATTAGATAGAATTATCACTTAACCCCTTTATAATATGATCAAGTCTCAACACATGATTCTTTGAGGGAAATCCAAACCACGGTATTACTTTTGAAGATAGGTGTGCTAAGTGAAGCATTCAACTTTAAAAATGAACTCTCCCATTTGGAAAAAGAGTGATTATAATAACATATTTGCATAGGACTTTGTTCATAATCGGTTCTTATAAATGGAAAAAAAAGTTTTCAATAAATCTTTTGCTATATTCTGAACCAAGCAGTTAGTTTATGGAGCATATAGTTCTGTTGTGGTCTTTTTGTCACTTTCACAAGAAGGCTGGAAACGTCCAAATGAATAGTATTCCCTGCCTTTCAGAGAGTCACAAGTACAAAGGAGAGCAAATAACAATTGGGGAACTGAGTGAGACAGTGTGTCATGGAACTCTCTCTTCCATTTGACTCTTTTGGGTTTTGTTTTGCTTTAATGGCACTAGTGGTTATTTTCAGGAACTCCATTGGCTGCATTATTGCCAAACTCAATAAAAATATGAAAGTGAGAAGTCCCAAGGAGTGGTTACCACACTAAACAAAAGAATAAATTGCAGTGAACTTGTGCTCATTTATTTATAGTCCAGTCTGTTCAGTTACTGAGAGAGAAGCTTCATATGATTGAGCATCAGCTGGTAGTTGGTCTCTGAACTAGAAGATGAATATGTGAGTTCATAATCCTCTATTCCAGTAGATCATCTACAATTATTAATGGAATCTCTCTGCCTTTTTGTGGTTAGAAAAATATCCTGTTACCAAAAACGATCATATTTATACAGATACTGGTTTATAAATTTGGTTCATGAATTTCAGGTACTATCACAACTGGGTAGAATGTTTGTGCATAAGTGCAATCGGCCATTGCAAAACTCCAAATCTACCATTTATGAAAGTGGTATCAACATTTCCATTACAATTAAAGTATCATTCGAAAAATATAGTCAAGAAAAGTGGTTCTTAAACTATATTGTAGTGTTTCGGACCAGCAGTTAGTGTAATAGCTATGTCGCTGGACTCCCATATAGTCGACCGCGGTTCGAGTCTGGGACCCGGTGGCTTAAACTCATGCCGGGCGCGTGTGCGTGCATGCCCAAGATCCCAGAGGAGAATGGAGGAGAAGGGATTGCGGCGTGGCCATTTCCCCTGGGGGGTGATTTCTCACTTTCTGTCTCCCTGTCTCTCTCTGTCTCTCTGGCAAGTGCACGTACCCTGTAGCAAAAACTTCTCCAAAAAAGAAGAAAAAAAATAAAAAACTATATTGTAGTGTTTCATCAGATTAATATTACTGATAATGACTTTGATAAATACGTGGGTAAACTGAAGAGGACACTGAAGAGAGCAATGAAAATGATCGAAAGGGTGAAAATAGATCGTATGTCTAAAGATGAAAGGAATAGGGTTTATTTAGTTGAGCCATGAGAAACCCGAGGGAAATCCTGATTGCTGCTTTGAAATTGATTAAAGATTTTATGAGGCACACATCTAACAGTTATTCTTTCTGTCTACAGAGGACAAAATAAGAAAACATATTTAACTCTTAATTTGATTATTATTATTTTACTTGCCGATTAACTACTTAGCTAGATATTAATTGAATTTATTTCCAATTACCTAAATCACTCTCTGGCAGTAATTTGAACCCTTAGGGTTGTACATTAATTTTTTCAGGGCCCAGGGGCACCATTTAGTACTCCTGAGCAGGAGCACTATGTACTAAAGAGGACAGAGCGAGCTGAAACCGGCTCACTGATCATCGCGCTGTAGATCAAAAAATGACTTTAAGAGATCCTGAGGGGAATGATGGTATCAGAGGAAACAGAGGTTTTATTTCTTCTGAAACTTTCCAGGGATGGACAACCCACATGCTTTCTCACTAATGAGTAAGAAACAAATACACACACACTAACACATGCATATGAAATTATTGAACATACTTCTTAAACATCTGAGAGCCATATGTTAGATGTTGATGGAAAAAGAGTGGAAAGTAGAGGGCAGTGAGGAAAAGAAGACTGGATAAATCAGTTGGTTCTTTTTAAAAATTTAAACATTAGGGACTAGCAGGTGGCATGGTGATTAAGGTGCTGGACTCCCACATGGCCAATTGCAGTTCAAGTCCCAGACCTAGAAGCTTGAACAATTATACCGGGCACATGTGCATGTGTACACCAAATCCCAGGAGTATGGAGAAGGGATTATGGCATGACTCTCCCCTCTGGGGGCTGATTTCTCACTTTCCCTCTCACAGTCTCTCTGTCTCTCTCCAGTGAGTGCATGTATCCTATGGCAAAACTTCAAAAAAAGAAAAAAAAGCACTCACATTAATAAAGTGTTCATTTGGAGGAAATGATTTATGAAGCTTGTAAGTCTAATTTGCAGTTCTTTTCACATGATGCAAATTTATGTAAATGATTTTAAAATTTTAATTTGTAACTAGTTAAAAATCAACATTACATGCTGTGCTTACAGATCTCAAACTGCCCAAAAGAGTAGACTGAAGTTAAAATAACAAACATAACTAGCATCATGATTGGCAGCAGAGCTTTAAGGAAAGTACTAGATCATCCTTCTGAAGAGTTGAGCCACTATACGTCATTTTATAAACCATTAATATTTCTGTTTCTTTGTAATAAGATATATGTTGTATTAACTTACAGTACAAAGGGGAAGTGAGTCCTGGTGAATTTTCACATCTTTGCCTATAATTCAATATTTGAAATTAAAATACTATGTAGTGTCTTTTGTATTATGACTTGACAATCACTGTTCTGTGCTGTTATTTCTTCTCCTTTTTATGAATGAATGTAGGTGGTGTCTATAATTCTAAATTTCTGCTTTTGAGGTTAACACCTCTAGTCTTATGCCATCTCAGTATATTAGAGAACTAGTTCCCAACTTGCTGCACTCAATTTCATTCTGACAGCCAAGAGATTGGATTTTTTTAATGAGGTGTAAATCATAGAAAAAGGTTTTCTATAAAATACTTCAGTAGATGGGACCAGCAGTTAGTGTAATTGCTATGTCGCTGGACTCCCACGTAGTCAACCGCGATTCGCGTACCAGACCCGGTGGCTTAAACTCACGCCGGGCGCGTGTGCGTGCGTGCCTAAGATCCTGAGAGGAGAATGGAGGAGAAGAGATTGCGGTGTGGCCATCCCCCCTAGGGGGATGATTTCTCGCTTTCTGTCTCTCTGTCTCTCTCTGTCTGGCGAGTGCATGCGCCCTATAGCAAAAATCTCTCCAAAAAAAAGAAGAAAAAAAAAAAGAACGTCAAAATTAAGGCACCCTCAGAGATCAAGAGGACTTTACAATACATGTGTTCTGAATATACAGTGAAGGTGAAAGTTAGCGGTGCTATGTGACTCTTCAGGATCAATTTTTCTATAATGCCAGACAAGGGTTTTGTCTGTCAAAAGCATGGTATAATAAATGGGATAATATTAGACATTCTTGTGTGACTTCCCCCCAGACAAGAAGATGACGATGGAATAGTCTCCCCTCCCACCCACCTACGCATGGATTTAATAATAGGGTGACATCATTGCAAGGACGCCAGATGGGTAGATCTAAGAAGGAAAAAAAGTAAAAAACTTAAAGCTGTGTCATGGAGTAATAACCTCTGCTAAGGTGGAACATTGCTTATGTCCGAGCTGAAAGAAAATTTTATTTTAAGATTTGGTATTGGTACTTTTGGGATCTAGTCAGATTCTTATTTTATTACATTGAATATTTAATTTTTTTTCTCTTTTAAATCTTAGTGTATAAGTAGAAAGGAAATGATCAGATGAAAGGTACACTTAGTCAGTGTTTCCACTCTGTTTCCTTCCCCATCCTGATATCCCACCTAGGTCAACCTTATCAGGTAGCACTGGTCTAGCATTTATATGGGATAGGTATCTACTGATCACTCTTACATTTAGTTTACCAATAAGAAAACTGTACCATTTACTTATAAAAATACATATGGGGGCCAGCAGGTGTCATGGTGATTGAGGTGCGAGACTCTCACATGGCCGACCGTAGTTTGAGACTTGAACCCAACAGTTTGGGATCATGCCAGGTGCATGGGCATGCTTGCTGGGAATTCTGAGAGGAGAAAAGAGGAAAAAGGATTGCAGTGCAATCATCCCCTAAGGTGGTGATTTTTCACTTTTTCTCTGTCTCTCCAGAAAGTGCATGTACCCTATAGCAAAAATCTCTCTCTCTAAAAAAAAAAAAAAAAAAAAAAGTAACATGATCATAGATATATAATTTTATTCCTATGTAATTCCAGAAATCCAGATAAAATATTGGTTAAAGGGAACCAGCAGTTAGTGTAATGGCTATGTTGCTGGACTCTCATGTAGTCGACCGCAGTTCGCGTCCCAGACCCAGTGGCTTAAAACTCACGCTGGGCGTGTGTGTGTGTGTGCCCAAGATCCCGAGATGAGAATGGAGGAGAAAGGATTGCAGCATGACCATCCCCCCAGGGGCTGATTTCTTGCTTTCTGTCTCTATGTCTCTCTCTGTCTTGCGAATGCACACACCCTATAGCGAAAACCTCTCAAAAAAATTGGTTAAAAATACATATTCAGGAATTATATGCAAAGTCTGAAATACCCACACGAAAATAATAAACTGTAGTTTTTTTTTTTTTTTTTTGGTATTTAACTTATGTAACACGAAACATCCAGACATTTAAGAAATATCCAACTAACTGATTGCATGTGTCTATATTCAACAGACATTTGACAATATTGATTGAGGAATTTGCTTATGTAATATGAAAATATGCTATCTTTTCTCTTCTAAGATAAGTTTGGCTAGCAAGGGAAATGTCGGTCTCAGGAAATTATATGCATTTTCTCTTTCCATTATACGGCTCACATGTTGCCAATTATTCTTTCACCATAGTCAAGTTTTAAGATTGTTGTTCTATCAGGCAAGATGAAAGCTAGGTTTAGGATGTGAGGATGAATCATGGACATAAAAGCATCTTCTATCTCATAGTGAGCTTGTATTAGCACTTGGATAAATTTCAAGCCCATTGGCTTGGATGCTTTATCTATTGATTTATTCGACTCTTAATAATAGTTTGAGCAACTCTAATGTTGCTGACGTGGCTTATAATGATGATTCACAGGGAAAACCTATTTGTTTCTCCATGTTTGCTTGTTTGCACATCATTCCTCCTGTTGGATTAGTGAGCAGAAGGAATTGTAAAACCACAGGGGAACGGTTTAAACGGGATAATGTAGACATTAGAGAATGATTAACAGCAATTTCACAAAGGTGGAAGGTAAGCTGCTCATTTTTATGGAATGGAACAAATGTGTTTGAAATGATTAACAAAATAAGCCATGAAAAAATGGAAAAATGGAGCCACTCGATTCTATTTGGGCAACAAACCATGTGAGATATAAATGCAAATCTCCCACAAATTCACATACTTAACATTATTTAATGTTAAACTTCAGCTAGACTGCGGCAGACAACTGGCACAGAAGATAAAATCCACGATGTTAAATGCCAGCCATCCCCCTCAGTTCAAAGGCAGTTTATTTGATGTGTACTTTTCTTGAACTTTTTTTATCCTACATAAGCCAGCATAACTCAATTCTTAGCAATAGCGTTTCAAAAAAGCCTAAACCATTTTCCATAATTAATAAGTCAGACAAGTCACTTAAATCCTGAAAACTTCTAATTATCTTGTAAAATGAAGACCATTCATTTATTTGCTCCACATACATTTAACCTCCATTCTGTAGAGAGAACTCTCTGAGGTGTTGTGAAAAATGCAGCGAGATTTCTACAAGGTGTTGTCTAGGAGAAATTGGGCAAAGAAATGTGCATTCGAAGTAAGTTTGTTACTATCCGAGGACCTTGCCTCTCTATCACTTGGACGGAGATGGAGAACTACTGCCACAGCTTTCTGAAACAACTTCCAGTATCACCCAAGCACTGCTTTCTCTTTACCCCCTTGCCCTATTCAGAGAGTGACCGGCTCTAAGAATCTCTTTGTGTTGTCACTAGACCTTCCCAACACAGCACTCCACATGTTTATCTGTGTTGCACCTTTACCCCACCTTGAACCGTGGATCAGAAGAACTAAGTGAGGTGCTATAGGGCTTTGATAATATGAAGAGGGTCAGAATTCTTCTTGAACCTTAAATCCTCACTTTTAAAATTATGGCTTGTGGAATAGTGGGTATCCCTTGAGAGCTTCTGAGGAAGCCAGAATGTTAAGTCCCATCTAGACCTAATGAATAAGAATCTGATTCATATACTCATTGAAGTTTGATAAGTACTGCACTAAACTACAGGATAAGTGAATTAAAAGAGGTCTCTTTTATATTCTTAATTCAAATTCCGATTAATTAAGTCACAGTCAGTCAGAATATGATTAATAAAGGCTTGGATTCAATAACATGCAGTCACTTTAGGGTAGGGATTACAGTTTTCTTTCTTTCTTTCTTTCTTTTTTTTTTTTTTTTTTTAGAGGTTTTTGCTATAGGGTGCGTGCGCTCCCCAGACAGACAGAGAGAGACAGAGAGACAGAAAGCGAGAAATCACCCCCCAGGGGGGATGGCCACGCCGCAATCCCTTCTCCTCCGTTCTCCTCTTGGAATCTTGGGCACACACGCACACGCGCCCAGCGTGAGTTTTAAGCCACTGGGTCTGGGACGCGAACCGCGGTTGACTATGTGGGAGTCCAGAGACATAGCCATTACGCTAACTGCTGGTCCCCTAGGGATTACAGTTTTCATCAATGTTTCCAAAATGCCAAGAACAATGCTGATATGAAGTAAACACCAAATAGACATGTATTGGATGCATTTATATATCTTGCCTCACATCAAATATAATATAATGTTTTCTCTAAATATAATATATACTTATTGAATTTGTAGATATAAATCTGACATTTCAGTCCTCATTCTGCAATCTAAAACTCTGTTACCTTCTATCTGACAAATTCTTATACTGATGTATCTCATTCAGTCAGTCTATACTACTTATTGATTTCCTCTGCTATTCCTTTTGCCAGAAAGTTGAAATTAAAGATGAAAAGCAATTTACCTTGTCCACAGGGTTTTAATAGTTCAGCCCATTAGTAATTATAAGAGACATATGCTATGGTAGAAGGATATACAAAATACAATAGAAATGTAAGAAAATAATTTTTCTGAAGCACAAGAATAGTTTCACAGAGCAAAGTTTGAACTGAAATGTAATGGATGAGTAGGACTGAAAATCGCAAAAATTTGAGAGTATTATAGATAAGAATTGAGGTATAAGAGATTTTATAAAGAAACTTTTTTCTGGAGTTTATGCAGAAAGGATAAGGAAGGGGAATGAGACTGAGCAGGAAGGAAATGGCTGACCTAGCAAACCCTTGAACGGCTGACTCATGAGTCTGTACCATGGGGTGAACGATGTGGGGACCACTGAAGAATTTTGAACAAGATGTGACATCCTCAGAGGTATTTATATTTTAGAAAGTATGGTGGGTAAAGAAAAATTACAACCAGTTCAGAAATACCCATTATAGAAGTATTGGGTTGGCAGAAAAGTCATGAGACATTTTTGCCTAGCAAAACAGAAATATGTGTCATGACTTTTCCAATGATCTAGTAAAATATATTAGAAAGACTATTGTAGCAGTTTATATTAGAAATTATGAGAACTCAAATCCTGACAGGGAATGAGGAAAAGGTAAATGACAGATTCTCTCCTTGACAAACTCCACTCAGGCGATCCTGAACTTCTTTCAACTGGGCCTCAACTTCTAGACATCCATATGTATCCCTGGATTGCCTAATTTTAGCAGGAATACTGGCAAATCAGTTTAGTGATCCTTACTATCAGATCACTTTTGATCTCTGATTAGGTTTCTCAGGTGGTTTCTCTACCATACCCTAAGGGACAGCCTATCACCCTGGTTTACCTTAACCAAGGCACCTGATAGTTTGATTTAGCCAGAATTTTTCATCTACCCCTGATGTTTCCTTTTAGGAATTTTCCATCCACTGATCCCCTACTCTACTCGTTGGGTATAAATTCCCACTTTTCCTTGTATTTAAAATTAAGTCCAATCTCTTTCTCCATGGCAAAATCCAGTGCAGTAGTCCCTACAATTAGGACTTCCCACCCCGACCCCAAACACACATGATAGAACCTACTTTACTGTTTTTTTTTTTTTTTAATAAACTTCATTGAATATATATATTTTTTTCTTTAACAAAAGAAACAGAAAGTATCCTCAGAAACTATTAAGGTATATGGGTAGGGACTGTAGAGTTGCCTATGTTGATTGAGTTTGGGCAAAATGAGAGTGAATTGCTCTTGGTATAATAATTTTCAGTGCTCTAATGAATAATTAGTTGTCATGCTCATGAAGTAAAAAGAACCAATGATCTTCTGAGCATCAAAATTACATTTGGTCTCAGAACCTAGAAAATGATTCTACTGGGAATTTCATAGTCAATAAAACATGGAGAAGAAATCTAGGCTTCTTTTTATTAAAACCTGTGTGAAGAAATTGTAACAAGAGACATTGTTAAGACTGGCCTATGATATAAGATGATTAGGTATGAGTTAATACTAGTTTATTTTCTCTGTAAGAAAAGTAGATGTAAACAAGACATTCTTCATAGAGTTGATTATTGCCTACCTGGTATTATTTATGAAACAACTGAAAAACTAACAAACAAAAACAAAACCAATAAAAATCTTCCCTACTCCTGTCCTAACTGGTTTCCAAAATCCTCATTATTGTAGAAGAGCCATTCACTTGGAGTGAGATGTTGCCTATGTCAAGGGAAGACATTGAAAGTATTTCTGAGCACTTGAGAACAATTGAATCAGATCTTATCCAGAATTATGGAAATGGACTTAAGTTCAATGAATCCTTTGCAACATTTTCACTTTGCATGTGGTTTAATTCGAGTATAGTCAGTCAGAATATGGCTTAATGAAGTAGAAATCAGAGCTTCTCTAATGTTAGTGTCCTCAAAAAAAAAAAATCTGGGAATTTGTTAAAAAACAAATTCTGATCCTATAGACGTGAGATGGAACTCTTAATGTGTTGAAACACTGGTCTAAAATAGAACACTAAGGATAAGTAAGGTGGTCTGAAGTTTAAAAATGAACTACTTCCCAGAGTTCTGAAGGAATGAGACTCAGTGAAGGTAATCTGGGGGGTAGAGGTACGAAGATTTATGTGCCTTCATACCTTATTAATATAGTGGAGGCCCCTGAATGCCACTTATCTATCTGGCAAAGAGAAACACTCCTTTCACGGAGTTTTATTTCTGTAAACACTGCCTACACTTTTCATGCACTCATAGAAACTTTTGTTTCTCAGGGAGTAGGGTATAAACCTTGCTCTGTTTATAAATAAAAATGCCCTCATGAGGATTTGAAAAAGATCTGCAGACAGATCTACAAATCTACATACAATCAGAAAGTAAAAACAAAAAGAAACCATTTATGAAAGTAAGATAGAGAACTAGGAATTTTCATCCCCAAAATACCGCATTCCATTCCAATTATTTCCATATTTTCAGCTGAATTTGCTTTTGCTTTTGTTTTAAAAAAATATAAATAATTGTTTACACTTCCCACTTCATATAGATGCATGAATCTAAGCCATGATGGTAATTAGAAGAAAAAAATGCACCTGGTTGAATATAGTCCAAAGCATAAAGTTGAAGTAAAGACATTAGATAGAGGTGACAGAACACTTAAGGTACAATTAAAAGATTGGCTCTGGCTCTATTTATCATTGTCTCTCTTGCATAAAAAATAGTGGTTTATTCTTAATGGAAGATTAAAATTTTACTAAGCAGAATTTTGGACAGCAACAAATAAAAATTTCATCTGATCTGAATTTGGCCTTAGAAGAACTCTTATTCATTGTTTTAATACAACAGTTACTTTACCTGGGTCAGTTTATTTAGTTATTTTCCATTTCAGATAGATTAAAAATATGTGACCATGTACTGTTACCTGGCTTTAAATATTAAACCCTCGGTTCTGTTCTTGCTGTATGCAACTCCCTGAATGTATTCCGCAGGCAGACAGGCAGAGTATAACAAAAGGATTAAAGCTACTTTTTGTATCCTCAACTTTATCAAGGATAGCACAGAAATCTACATCACTTGTGTAGCCTGAAGAGTTCTAAAGCATTAACAATTTATCTAGCTTATATGTTATAAAAGCTAGAAAGTACATATTTTTAATACCAATCACTAAATCCAACCATAATGCAAAAAGTTGTATTGCAAGTTTGGAGCAGTTCTTGCTGAATGAATTAACTAGGACATGCTCCTGAGAAGGTGGTATCCAATAAACTTGACAATAAAAATCATACAAAGGGGTTAAAAATGGTATTGGGAAAACATGCAGGTTTGTAAGAAAGGTACTATCTTTGATGTATAAATATATTGACTTTTTTTTTTTTTTAATTTGAACAACATAAGGCCTTACCTTTTGCAAGAAGAAAAGTTGTTAACTGGTGCTTTAGACAGGTATAAGATGTTGATTGCAGTGTTCCTGGAGTTATTTCATCATTTCTTATCATTTGTCCAGAAGAACTGCTCTTAAGAGCTGAGTTCAAACAGAACTCCCAGTACTGGCACTAGGCAAGCTGTCAAGTTGTTTAGCAACCCGCAGTCTCTTCCCACCTCACCCCTTCTCTTTGCTCCTTTAGCTCTCAGTATATATCTCACCAGTGGAGAGGGAAGGAGGGATCTGTTTCTCTTAATTTCTAATGGAAAAATATCCAAAGGTTTGCTATAGGAGTGAAAAAGTCATTTTTTAAAGTTGATTTATTTCCTTCATGAGAGAAAAACACTACAAGGAAGAGACAAGGTCAGTGTGTACAGGGAGGCTTCAGAATCTGAACTTAGGACTTTCCCATGGGAGTCCAGGTATGTTACTAATGCACCACCATCTGGTCCCAGGAAAAACTATCTTGACAACATTCATATAATAGGTCTACTTACACAAAGCATCTCCTAAAACCAAATTAATATTTCACAGATATACATTTTCTTCAGCAATCATTATACATAGTACATGGTGATTATAATTTATGTTTTATGTATTGTCAACAAATGAATATTGTTCAAGGTATTACATATTTTTAATTATTTATTTAATTTTATTCATTCATTTACTTTATTTTTACCAGAGAGAGACACACATGGAGCAAGAGAGAGGGAAAGTGAGAGAGAGAGAGAGAGAGAGAGAAAGTTAGAAAGCAAGCCACCAGGTCCAGGATTCGAACTGTGGTAGGCCACATGGGAGTGTCCAGCACCTTAGCCACCATGCCACCTACTGGTCCCAAGATATTATATTTTTAAGAACTATCTTCCAAAAGCTTAGTTACAACAAGTTTTCAATATAAACATAAAAAGTGAGTATAAAAATGAAAATAAATTACCATTCTTAACATTACAGAAAACAGAACAGAAAAATGATGATGATAAAGAATAGATGATTCTTTCTCTATTCCCCCACACTTCCCTTCCTCAATCAACTCTTTTTTTTTCCTTTTTTTTTTTTTTTGGAGAGGTTTTTGCTATAGGGCATGTGCGCTTGCCAGACAGACAGACAGACAGAGACAGAGAGAGAGAAAGCGAGAAATCACCCCCTCATGGGGAATGGCCACGCCACAATCCCTTCTCCTCCATTCTCCTCTCGGGATCTTGGGCACACACGCACACGCGCCCGGCGTGAGTTTAAGCCACCGGGTCCGGGACTCGAACTGCGGTCGACTACGTGGGAGTCCAGCAACATAGCCATTATGCTAACTGCTGGTCCCTCTTCCTCTATTCTTTTTAAAAACTTAAAGTATCAAAAAGATGAAAGAGTTAAGAGCTTGATAAATACAATCGCCCTCTTCTTCCCATACTCTTGCTTCCTCTATGCTTTTTTAAAAATTGTTTTATTTAACTTTACTTATTTATTTATTTATTTATTTATTTATTTATTTTTAATTTGATCAGAGAGGGACAGAGTGAGTATGGGGAGAATAAGAAAGCAAGCCGCCAGGTTCAGGACTCAAATTATGGTGACCACGTGGGAGTTCAGTGCCCTTAAACACCACACCACCTGCCATCCCCGCTTCCTCCATGATTTTAAAAATCCATAAAATGTCAAAATGATTTAAAGGTAAAGAATGGCCAAATAAATATAAAAATAGTCAAGAGGAAGTTGAATTCAGATGAAATGCCCATTGAGGGAGATGACCAGCAGTAGAAATGGCTTTAAATGAATGGACTTAAGTACTTCCTTTGATTCTAGGAATGTGGACCAATATTCCCTTGCTTTAGAATGACCTGGCAGATTATTTAATATGTGGATGCCTAGCTCTGAATAAGAATATCTGAGAGTTGAGTTAATATCAACATTTTAAACAAGCCCCCTGAAATTCTTACGTTTCAGTACATTGCTGTTTGAAAATCTCTACATGGTTCTACTTTACAATCAGCTGGCGTTGTGTGCTTAACTTCTACACAGTTTTCTGAAAACCTCCAAGTTTCTTTTTTTCCTGGCAATGTATTAATAGAGGTGTGAAAACATATGTTGCATTAGAAAGTCCAGAGAACTGCGTACCTATTGGTATGAAACCGAAGCTGTTCAAGAACTAGGATGTAACAACTCATCTCTCATAGAAAGTTTCTCCATTTTTATAAATTTGTCCCCATCGTGGAATTCTTTTTCCTTTTCTTTCTTTTTTCTTTTTTTAAATTTTGCTACAGCATGCATGCATTTGCTAGAAAGAGATTAAAAAAAAGGGAGAAAGAGGGAGAAAGTTAGAAAACAACCCCATATACATCAGGGGTTGGCCATGCTGCAATCCCTTCTCCTTCATTCTCCTCTTTGGGATTTTGTGTACACATACACATGCACCTGGCTTGTTTCCAAGCCATCAGGTCCAAGACTTGAACAATACAGTCCACTATGTGGGATCCAGGTGCCTTAACTGCCATGGCACTAACTGTCCCTTCCCTGTGGTATTCTTTAAATCTACCTACCAAGTGTCAGATATCCAGAAAACTGACACAAAGTGTATTGAAAACAGTTACATTTATTTCCCTACTAGGGTGAGAGAAAAAGCTACTTTACTGAGGGTTAATAGTGTCTCAAGAAAGAAAATGTCAGGAGAGAAAAACTTAGGTTTTTGTTATCTGAGGGAAAGTGGGTCACAGGGTGTGTGGTTTAAAATCGGGGACTGATTGGATATGCACAATGAATGTGACCTAATTTTATATTGATGGGCTTAATGAAGGGGGTCTTGAAGTGAATCCTGATAAAAAATTCAAGTTTAAAAAGTGATTTGTTTGCCTAGGTGAGCATTCTATTGTCCTGATAGGAGAGCAAAATATTTGCCCAGACAAGTTGGTTTGCAAGAATTTGCTTAAAGCAAACAGCAAAATTATTTACTAATTTATAACCTTATCTTCTCAGGCAAGAATTCCACAGGAGCAATAGTCAAGTCTTGTTAATGCTGGAGTCTTTAGTTCTCACTAACAATTGCCACAGAGGTGGTCTCACTTCTCAAACAGGATGGAGATTCAAAGAGAACTTTCCTGGAACTTCCATTCTATTCTTGGAAAATTGTTCAACAAATATTGGTTGAACATACAGAAAATGTGGAATATTCCAGGCAAAAAAAAAAAAAAATGTTGTTCTCTACCCACCACTTTTGCAGACATTGATGATAACATTTTTCCTACTCATCTTGAACATGGCCTCCTGCTCCTTTTCAAAGTAACATTTAAAATTTTTTGGGGGCTGATCAGAGTGAAAACTCAAATCGCAACCTAGAGAAAACTGTGTTTAGGATCTGGGAACTATGAAGGTAAATCAGATATGCATTGTATTCTCAAAAAGATTAAGGTTGTGAAATCACAGGGAGTGGTCTGGGGACATTGCTATGTATTTGGTTAGAACAAAGCCACCATGAAGGTAAGTGCAGAAAGTCATGAAGGTAAGTGCACAAAGTAAGTCCCCATAGAGAGCTGGTGGCAGTTGTTAAGTGGCTTTTAAAATGAGACCAATGTATGCAACACTTAAGTAACAGGAAATGGGAAATGACTGAATTGTGAAAAGCTAAGAATGAAACAATCATATTGTGCTACTAGAAGTTTATTAATCTGGAATTAGATAAGAAATTCTGTAATGCAAAGGACATGTAGGGAGCCATTGCAGGAATTCAGGGAGAACATAGGGTAGGAACAGACTAGGACAGTTACAGGTAGACTGGAAAGGAAAGAGTGGAAAACACAGCGAAGATGTGGTTAGTTATAGGGAAGCAATTAGAGAAGGGGAAAGAACAAGAAATGACTTTTTAAAAAAATTGCCAGAGGGTGCATGTGCTTGCTAGAGAGAGAGAGAGAGAAAGAAAGAAAGCGAGAGAGACAGAAAGAGGGAAAGTGGATGAATATGGAAGATTTGTTGATGAGGGAAGCAAGTCAGGCTATGAAAGAGAGACATTGCATGTCTCCACTTAACATATACCGACTCTCTGCACTCTATGGTAGAGACTGAAAGACTGGAGAAAATAAAAGTATTAAAAATTGTAATGGACACTACAGACAAAGTGGAAAGATAGTGTGAGAGGGGAAGAGCGTAGGAAATTTGGGGGGAAAATGGAGAGGTAAGACACTTGTGGGACACAGATAAGGTTTATTATCTGTTGGCAAGGATGTGTATGGTAGTCTTAACTGGGCTGGACTGAGGTGTATATCATGCTGGGTAAAGTCTCTTCACAATCTAAATGATGTATAGTGATTTAATGTATGGATAATAAAAAACATATATAAAAAAGGAAAAATAAAATAAAATAATAAAAACATTTTTCAAAACAGAAAACCCGTTATTGCCTATGTAACAATCATTAAATCCATAGACTTTCTGTCTGGTTGGAAAATCCTTAATTTTTCAATGCCCATCACTTGCTACAGATATCTTCACACTGCTTTTTATATAGCATCTGGTGTGTAGCTTACTTGTATATCATGAGAATAAAGATAACAATTAACCATGGATTCCAGAAAAAAAAAAAAAAAAAAAGAAAGGAAGAAAGAAAGATAGTGAGGAAGCACCCTCTTCATGGGGATGGTCACATCACCATCTCTCCTCCATTTCTCCCACCTTCTGGGATTTTTGGAATGCATTTCCACATGCCTGGCATGGTTTTGAAGCTTCTGTGTTCTGGACTTGAATGCACAGTTGGTCATGTGGGATCCAGTTGCCTTACCCACCAGGCCAATAACTGACCCAAAAAAAACTTTCAAAAATATGTTTAGGAAAAAAAATGCTTAGGACTAGCTGCAGTAGTGTGTGCTGGACATTGCTGCTCTGCAGGATGAGGCCACGTGGGAGGCTTGGGATTGATTCTCACTCCACTCTAAGAAAGTCTGGCATGGTGCCACGTGCCTGAATCCCTAGCTACTCAGGAGGCTGAGACAGGAGGATGGCAGCACAGTGGGACTCTCTCTAAAACACCACACACACACACACACACACACACACACACACACACACACTTACAACTTGAAACAAACGAAGAAACAGTTTCAAACAAAATTCAATATTGAGGAGAAAGTGATTTTAAGGTTTTGACCATTGGAATGCATAGTCCTTTTTTCTGTCTATTTCATTTCTCTTCCTTTGGAGAATTACTTCTTCCCTTCTCTTTGTGACTTTTGAGGAATATGAAACTGAAGAGCCTGACCCTCCTGACGACAGGGCTGTCACATATCCTATGCTAGACCAAGTATTGCCTCCTCAGCTGAGGTACTCTGGGATTAAGGGAGGTAGGAACTGAGTGAGGCTCCTTATGAAAGAGCTCTAAAGAAATTTTATTTTGGGGTGATGCTATTGAGTTCCCAAATACATCATTCTTTTTTTTTTTGGAGAGGTTTTTGCCATAGGGCACGTGCGCTCGCCAGACAGACAGAGAGAGACAGAGAGACAGAAAGCAAGAAATCACCCCCCCCCCCCCCCCGGGGGGGGGGATGGCTACGCCGCAATCCCTTCTCCTCCATTCTCCTCTTGGGATCTTGGGCACGCACGCACA
This sequence comes from Tupaia tana, assembly GCA_026018925.1. Lineage (NCBI taxonomy): Eukaryota > Metazoa > Chordata > Mammalia > Scandentia > Tupaiidae > Tupaia > Tupaia tana. The sequence continues at coordinate 166,026,079 of JAKSZU010000001.1, forward strand.
CGTGCCCGGCGTGAGTTTCAAGCCACCGGGTCCGGGATGCTAACCGCGGTCGACTACATGGGAGTCCAGCGACATAACCATTACGCTAACTGCTGGTCCCCCAAATACATCATTCTAACCTTCTGGAAATGTGGTTGCTCTTTCTTCCTGGGAGTCTAGAAGCTATTCCATGAGAGCTGAAGCCACTCTAATTTCCTGCGCCTGCGTTAGACAATACTGAAGTCTATCGAATCCTGCCTAGCTACTTGCTCCAGGATACACTTGTTCCTAGAAGATAGGATTGTGAAAATTAAAATCAAGACTAATAGCTCACTCATCAAAACGTATTTCAAGGCCCTTGCCTCACTGTGCCCACTAATCTAAAATTATTGTATTATAAATTCTGCTTGACTATTTCCCTGCCTTACTGACCTGATTTAAAATCACTACACCTAGTTCCTAATAATCTCACATTTATCCTCTATTAAAGATACCTTTTCAGAGACCCTACTAATGTACTGTCAAGTTGTTCAAGTTCTTTAGTGCATTACCTTTCATAAACTTAGCTTTGCTTGATCAACAGATTTTTCTAGTGGTCTTTTAAAAACCGGAAGTCAACACAAGTAAACAACTAACAAATTCTTTACTGTTTTTTTGGTCAAATTAGAAACAAACCAAATTCTCTTTTCTGCAAGGAAAAAAAAAAATGCTGACTATAGTTATATATGATCATAATGTCATTTTGTGTATAACTTGTCTTACAAAATTCGACCGTGAATTTCTCGAAGGCAGAAATTGGTCTATTGTTGACTAATATTAAAGAGTGTAGAATATAAGAAAATAGACACATTTTTTACTTTGTGCCATCCTTTGTTTTTCAGTTACTATCATATTGCCCCAACAAAAGTACATGTCAGACCCAGTCACTGTGGTACAAGAGGAAGGTGCAGCTGCAAGACGTCTGGGCAGGGTGGAGGCTGGAGTTGGGATCCCTGCCCAAGCTACATGGGCTAGGCCCAGTGCTACACACCTGGATTCTTAATGAGCTGGGGGCTGAGGCAGGGGATCATGACAGAGCAAGATCCTGTCACAACTCTCTCTCTTTCTGTCTTTCCATCCCTTACCTTTCTCTCTCTTGCATATACTCTCATTAAAAATAAATAAAAGCAGATCTCTAATATTTGTTGCTTGATAATAGCTGCATTTATTGTGTTGGTTACACAAGGTCCTTAACTTTTATAAAATGAGTGCAATAGACACTATGAGAGTGTCACCTATTTCTTCTGGAATCTTTTCATTTCAGTAGAAATTTCTATGTGATACCAATAGTATGTTTGCTGCAGAGCTGCCATTAGGAATTTGTTGAGTAAGGTAGCTCCTAAATAATACCTAATTAATACAGGGGAAAAATTGACCAGGGCAATTCAGGCTCAAACTTTAGTTGCCTGATGTGATAACTGCTACAACCATGCATCATTCTGCGGTTGCCTCCCTTCCCTGTATTACCTCTCTACTCCCTGCTTGTGTGGGGGGTGAGTTAAACACAAAAATGACATAGCTCAAACATGCATATCAAATGCCATGATTTAGTTAAAACTTATTTATTGTTTGCAGGTAATAGAAATGCATTTTGCTTAATGTATTAAAAGAAGAAGAAGAAAAGAAAGGGAGAAAGGGAGAAAGGAGAGGAGATGAAAGAGGAGAAAGGGGAGAAGACATTTATTGGCAGTTTCTTGGTGTTGACTTTTCCATTGATCACGAGACTAACCCACTGTTGTCACTTTAAACTGCCATAACGAATATCCAAAAACTGGGTGGCTTAAATAATGAACACTTAATTTTTACTGCTCTAGAAGCTGGAGTGCAAGATTAGCATGAATAGGTTCTTTTTTTAAAATTTCTTTTATACATTCAATCACATCTATCACTTAGCTTGTAAAGTGAATGTTCCAACGTGAATACATTTCTCACCAGTTTAGTTAGGATACTATTCATGTTATCATCAACAGATAATAATCCATTTCTTTGTCCCATATATGTCTTGCCTCTCTCTTTTTCCCCTTAATGTCTTTCCTCAGACTCTTCTCCTTCTTCCACCCTCTTCCCACACTATATCTGATATCTATAACCATTTTCTATGTTTCCTTATCCTCTAGTCATTCAGTTTTGGCCATAGAGTGCAGACAGTTGATATATATTAAGTAGAGACAGATTCTGGCAAGAGCCCTCTCCCATGTGGCAGAGTGTAGTCCTTCTTGTTTTCTCATATAGAGGAAAGAGGGATAGAGAACTCTCTGGCCTCTTTTTATCCAGGTACTAATCCCATCATGAGGATTCCATGCTCATGAACTAATTGCCTCCCCAAATCCCACCTTCAATTACCATCACATTGATTATTAGATTTCAATCTAGAAATTTTGCAAGGACACACATATTCAATCCATAACACCTGCCAATCTTGCCTATCTAAGATTGCCTCAGAGTCTACTAGAGAGAAGTCAACTAAAACATAGACTTCTTAGTCTATGTTGTCTTCATCTTTTCAGGTAAAACAGTGCCTGAAATTGCACCAGTATAACTTTTGGTGAAGAGTCAACAAGATTGTGTACATCCTGGCAAGGCTGGTTAGAGTGCATATCACTGAGTAGGTAATCAATAAACATTTGGTGAATGAGTCATGCTGGTCTACGTAGTATGGCTTCAGGGTCTAATAATTTCAGGGATATGACAATCACAGTAGAGTGGAGTTGAACCATGCTAAAAGATGAAAGAGGCATATGTTTAATAAATGTTTTAGCCAACTTGCACTCCATAACCAGGACTGATGCATAGGCAATATGCACTGAGATGGCTGGTCCAGTTGTTCCTGGTTGATACCTGTTCTGAATGTTTGCTTTGTCTATTCCCATTGCTATGTTCTCATGCTCATGTACTTGTTACATATCTTCATTTTGACCATCTTTATTAACTACTTTTTTTTTTTTTTCAGGTGTGCTTGAAACTTGTTAGTGAAATCTGGAGAATGCCGTCTATGTTCTTGCCTGATCTTTGTCTTAAGGTCTCTTCTCACCAATTATTTAGCCTTTCAAGGAAAGACATTGTCTTGGTCAAAACCATTCCTTATTTCTAAAGCATATGTATCTGTTAAGTCATCCATGCAAGCATTTGTTTTCCTCCTCAGGAATTATTTCTCTGATCCTCACTGATTACATTGGCCTGGTGCCAATCTGTTATGTACCTTGTTAGATAGCATTAAATATTAGTTTTGGTTGACACCATGGAACATTACTTACGATAACCTGTACAGCATCAAGTCAGTACTTAAAGCCAATAAATAACAAAAGAATGTTTTAGTATCTAATACATATAAAATACTGTATAGTGGTTAAGGGGCATATAAGAATCTCACCAATGACCCCTGGCTTCTAAATAGATATGAAGGCAATTAGGTCTGGTCATAGTATTTCTATAGTTTCAGGCAAGCAGTTTAATCTTTGTGCCTTATTTACTCATTTATGGAATGGGGACAATAATCATTATGCAGGTTTCATGTTAATTATTAAAATATTCTTTAACATAGAATAGTTACCCAAAAATAGTATCTGTGATAATTACCAGTCTAATTGCAAAGTTAAAATGCAAAATACATTTAATTGTAAATAATACCACCTGAGAGATATCAAAAAGCAAAGTAAAATTTTCACGTTCATGGACTCTATAGTACTGCGAATAGAGGGGGTAGACTTTGAACAAATATGTTCAATGCTTTAAGATGAGGCAGTGCAAGGTGTGCTAGAGTAGCTGGGACAGGTGCCACCCTTTGTCAAGTTTGGGGACTCAGGAACTAGGGTCACAGGCAAAAAGAGTTTACCTTCCCATGAAGAGATCAGACTGAAGGTTCAAATTTAGTTATATCTGTAGTGTAATGAAGGTAAAAATAGTATTTTAATGAGTTCCATTTTGAGAAGAAACAGGCAGGATAGGGCCAGAAACTAGAAACCTTGTTGATGAGGTCATGGTTCATTCAAAGATGATTTGAGTATATGCAGCATCTGTTTATTAAAAGTCAACATTTTCTCTTCCTACTCATTTTCCCTAGAAGAAATAGTTTACTGGTCAAAACAAATGTTAAAAATTATTTTTTTATGTTAAACTTTATTTTAAACAAGATAGATATTGTGCCTAGACTATAAATACAAATTCACTTTACAACCCTTCTGCCCATTTAAGAATAAATTTTCATTTTATTCTTGCTTTAATTATATTTACTAGTGAAAGTTATTCTTTCATGGAATACAGAAAATATTTTCTTATTTTTTTCTCAATTGTCTTAAATCGATCCTACTTTAAAGAGAATGTACAGAATCTACTAAAAAGAAAATTTTCGAAGTGAGTAATACAAATGAACAATATATTCTACAGTTATTCTTAAAATCATGAAGTGCTACATAGAGATGAAGGTATTAACTTCTGTCCTCAGGACCATGTTTATGCTACCAGACAAAACCAACGCCTCCATTGAATTATAGGTATGAGAGTCATTATCTCCCAGGAGCACCTTGAGAAAGAGATGTCTAATCTCAATAATGTGACTTTTCGTGTTAAATAATTTCCCCATGTTCACCATTTATTCGTTCTTAAGTAGAAAATGTCTTATTCCTCCCTTCGCCTGTTCTCATCTTAAAAAGAAAAGAATCTCAAAGAAATTTGCATTTTTACTAACCAGAATTGATTTTATTCTTTCTACTTGGTATTCTTCATCACAGTGGTTTTTTGTGTGTGTGTTAGGTAATGGATGAATAACTGGGAGGATTAGTTGGCTGGCCAGATGTTTACTTATAAACTACCTGCATATTGACTTCAGTTTCCATTTCTTATACTTAAGTATATGCTTATAAAAAATGCAATTAGCCTAATAAGCCTAGTTTAATCAACGCACCTCTGAGGCAATATGTGGAAAATACCTGAAAAGCATTTAACTAGGATTTCGAAAGGCCCAGGAGACTTTTCACTTCTGTTTTGCAGATGAGCTACACCAGAGAGAGGAGCGTCCTGGCATCCTGCAGAGGCTTGTTTTTTTCTTTTCAAAAAAATTTGTTCTACATATTTTCAACTAATTCCACACTCAAAGTAAGATGGGGCTTGGCATTTGTGGGAAAGTTTCTACCATATCTATTTTATTTTGTTATCAAAACTGCATGTTCTTCCTTATAAGTCACATGAGGTATGGTTAGTGCCTTATATGGAATGATCATTGGAACAACTGAAAGAAAGTAGATTATTTTTTTCCTAGAAATTGGACTTACGGTGTTTTCTTTTTCTTCCTTCAAACCTGTGCAACTGTCCTTTCCCATTTCCAAGCACACAACTCTTTCAATGGTACAGAAATAAAGATTTTAAAAAAAGAAGAAAGAAATATAAAATTGCATGTTCGAGTGCCTCTTATCAGTGTTCTGGTTTACTGAGTGATAAAGTGTTATTTATTTATTTTAGGTTTTTGTCATAGGACACGTGTGTTTGCCGGAGAGGGACAGAGAAAGTGAGAAGTAGCTGCTGGATATGGGACTCAGACTATCACTGGCCACGTGAGAGTCCAGCATCTTAACCACCACACCACCTGTTGAACCTAATACGGTTTTATTTTTTATTTTATTCACTTATGTTTTTACTGTTATGGAGAGACATATAGTTCACACACTTACACATATAGCAATAGTGTTAAAAGTTAAGCATTACTAAATATCTAACATTCAACCTTTTTTCTAAATGCAAGTCTTACATAAATGGCAAATGCATTATCTTATATCTTTAGATATGAAATGATTCAGTTTGAGAAATCCATAGACAAGGTTCCCTACTGTCAGAAATTTAGAAGTAATGATAATATGAAGTCTAATCTAACTCCGTAACGGAACAAAGGACAATAGAGAAAACTAGCATCTGGCTCTTATTAAGGGCAAATGCTAGACTAGCATCCATAACTTGAATAAACATCACAGTGACCATGCTTTCCCTTTAATCAATATCTAGATTTTTCTCGTAAACGCAAATGACAAAAGCCTAAATATTTAACACAGGCAGGTATTGACCAATTGACAACCACTCTTGCCTGTATGCCTCTGTGGTGCTTACCAGCTGAACTGTTCATAGAAATTCCTCCATGTTTCCTGACACATTGTTTTCCTATTAGTACAGTTAAGAACATGCTTCTCTTCATTACGGGGCCACCTTATTATGCCAGGTTTGACGTGGGGTCAGCTCTAATCTCAGATGCCTGTCTGGCTTAGACAAGTCAGTCTAGCTCTCTCTGGGTATTTAATGTTTTTTAACCTAATTGGCAAGAGCTGCACCTGGCACTATATCATTACTTTATCCTATTTAGACCCACAGGCTATTACACATAAAGGTCATGGCTTCTTTTAGCTGGTTTCAGCTAATTCATCACAATCAAAAAATTAATTAGAGAGCAAATTCACTAAAGACCATAATGACACCAGGACCAAACTTCCAGTTCACCATTTCAGGCAAATGGGTGAAAAAACAGTCCAGTCAGTTGTTTGGCTCTTTTTTTTTTTTTTTTTTTTTTTAACTAAACAACTGGTTAATTTATTGTGTCCCTTTTCAATAATTCATTAACTGGTTGATGAAAAACATTATATAAAAGACTAACATGTATAGATATTCCAGCAGAATTTTGACTACTTGGATCAGAAATACCCATTAGTAAATTCCATCCTTGGGAATGACCCCTAGAAGTTTTACAGTCACCTGCTGATAATTTGATTTAAATCACATTTTCTCAATCTGTTGGTGAGTACCATATGCCATTTAGGATAGAATGAAAATATATACTTTGATGAAATCTATTCTGTCTTTTTTCATGCCAAACCTAGCAAGTTTGTCAATGTAATAGAAAAAGAAGCCCTCATATAGATTTTAGAACTTGATGTTTGAAAGCCTTTCTTAATTGAGTTCAGTAATTTTTAATAGAAGCCACATGGTTGATAGAAAACTGTAGTGACTAACTTGAGCATGATAGAAAGTAACATTCCTTTAAATCATTAATAGCTGCTAAAAGGTCCCATGTATTATGGAGGGGGAGGGAGAAGACCAGATTTAATCAGAGGATTCAGGAAGGAGAGTTGATGAGAGAGATTAATCAAACTAGCACATAGTCGTATAAGGTATTGGATAAGATGACTCACTTACAAAAGTGAGTGAGAGCGAAGGAAGCAGAGAGGGGAGGGTGACATGGAGGAGGAAGACACATATGCAGTGGTAGTCAGATGTCAAACCTCATTAGAGAAGTTGTCCAAAACATCTCTAATGAGCTGGAAACAATGTGCAACTCACCTGGGTTAGAGGCTTTTTCGCACAAATTCAAACTCAGGCCAGGTTGCTCAATGGGTCTTCAGAGCAATTACGAACACTGGAGTGAATCCTAGCCAAGAGGAGTTGTTTTCCCACCCGCATAACTTTGGCAATTGAGACAAAGACGAAGAGCTTCCTCTCTTCGAGGTAATGCTGAATTGGCTTCCTCTATATGTTGCCACTATTAATTGTTACAGAAAACGTTAGGATCAGTGAAACCAAAATGGCAACAACACACAGCACAATTTTTCTAAAGTGTCAGGATCAAGCAAGGCTGGGGGCCAGGTATTAGTGAGCAAGGAAGGTTGTGATGGAAATCTGTGCTCCTCTGCCAAAGGAGCTCACTACACTGAGCCACCTAAGCCATCTGTATATGCAGAGTGACCTTGGCAGAAATGGAGCACAGTATTTGTTTCCATAGAAGAAGGGAAGGGTGTTTTTTTAAAAAATCAGGTGACATGGTCTAGTGCAGAGGTGTCTTCACTTTTCCTGCCAAGAACTCCTGGGCATCTGATGAAATGTGAACTTTTTGTAAGTTTTGGACTGAAATGTGTCTTCCATAGATGCTTTAAGTGAATAAATCTATTTAATTAATGGATTAAAAAAGTCCTCAGACCTTAATTTATTTATTTTTTCTTCCTACAATTATGAATAGAAGAAATGATCTTCTGCAGTCATCCTTTTGATTATGTCACTCTCTTTAGATAACTTAAAGAACTCCTAGTTTTAATTTACAGTGAAATACAATGTTCTCTCTTCCTTTGTCTGCCGAGGACCTTGGTGTTCTTCTTTTGGGTAACACAGTACTCTCCCCTCCCTTCTGCAGCCGGACATCAACGGCTCGCCATTCTGCTTCCATTCTTACTTTCCTACTTTAAGGTTTGCTCCTGTCCTCACTTTAAACACCTCCCACACCCCTATTTCATAAACCAGGTCACTTATTTCTGTTCAAACTTTGTTTAATTTTTAGAGTTTTATTGCAACTCTCCTCTGTCACATGTGTAAAGGGAGTTCAAACAGTCCAGAGAAAATGAAATTAAAATATGAGTTAATTTTGGCTCAAAAACTGAAATCCATGCACAAAATTTTATAAAACGTATTTTCCATGAACATTTTGAGGATACCACCTGTTCCGATACTTTTGTTAATCCATTTCATTTATGTTGCTCTCTTTACCACCCAAAATTTCTTAAGAACACTTCTTTTCAGCGTGATCACAGTACTAGACTCATTGTTAAATCTACTCAGTTGATTATTGCTTCCATTCAGGTACCAGTGAATACCACACTCCTTCGATCATCTCTCAAGCTTGGGCAGACTGTATTGCTTTATTTATTTTTATTTATTTATTTTTATTTTTTCATTTAAGTTTCTTTTATATGTTCAATCACATTATTATTTGGCTTACAAAATGGATATTTCAACAGGTGAACATTTCTCCCTAGTACAGTTGATAATGTATTGCTTTATTTTAAGATCAATCTTGTTCATTTCTTTGGATTTATATCTCAAGTCTTAACATGTTTCCTTTGAAATTATAACGAGGTACTCTGAACACAGAGTGGATGGATTCAAGTGTGCCAGATCATGCTTTGGAAAGCCCATGAGTATTAGGAAAGTAGGAAATCCTTCCACATCTCACTCACCTTCCATCCATCCAACAGATATTTGTATTTATGTACATAAAGTTTATATTTGTTGGTGGCTAGAGTGTCCATTACTTTGCTTATAGTATGACTTCCCACAGGTATCCTTTTTCTACTGTTTGATTTCCATTGCTCAATCACCAGCACAGGTTGAATATCCCTTATCCAACATGCTAAGGCTCTCAAATGTTTTAGTTTTCAGTATTTTTCAGATTTGGGAATATTTGCATATATATAATGAGATAGCTTGAGGATGAGACCAATCAAAACACAAAAATTTAGTTATGTTTCAGAGGCAAATAGCCAGAAGGTAATTTTATACATTATTTTAAATAATTTTGTGTATGAAACAAATTTTGTGAATATTGAACTGTCAGAAAACAAAGGTGTCACTACGTTGACACCTATGTGAACAATCTGTGTGTGTTTGGCAACACCATTATTCCTAACTCTGAGTTTAATATGCTGTCAATCAATAATCATTTCCCAGCCTGCACAAGGCCGTTTTATTTCTCTATGTGGGTGTGCCTGTTTAGGGGAATATGGATGTGTGTGTATGGAGACACACATTATAGCTGAAGGAAGTTGGGAGGGTCTTTTATTTCTTTGGGAATGCAGAATAAACTGTGTTGTGCACCTGCATTCTGTCACCTGTTACCTAAGGTCGGGTGTGGAATTACCCACTCATGATGTCATGTTGGTATTCAAAAAGTTTTAGATTTTGTAACATTTAAAATGTTAGATTTTTAAATTAGGGATACTGTTGTGATTTGGATAATGGCTTGTCCCCTATGTTTCATGATTTGCAATTTGGTTTTGGGACTGGGTGAAGCCAAGTGAGCAGTAATTGGGTCATGATGAGTCCATTGTGGAGGCAGTAGGCTCCTGAACATATTAATGATGTCTCATGACACCCTGTTCCAGCTCTATGAGGAGGGTTAGTTCTAGAGAGAGCTGGGTGATATGAAGGAGAGAGCCATCTAAAACTTGCATTCTCTGCATGCACCACTATCCCCTATGCTTCCCATGGGGCTACTGTAGGCCCCTCCCTGGCTTTGGTCTTTCTGGCCACTAGAATTGTAAGTTTTGTAAATAAATCTCTGTTCTCTTAAATTCATCCAGTCTCATATACTTTTGTTTGCAAAGCAATAACAGATTAAAACAGATGGTTACTCTATATAGTGCTATGTGTTCATTCTCTCTCTCCTGCTTACCTTTTTATGAAAAGCAGAGAGAGAGGAGGAAGAAAGAGAGAGAGAGAGAGAGAGAGAGAGAGAGAGAGAGAGAGAGAGAGAAAGAGAAAGAGTTATGTTTTGACAAGGTCTTGCAATTGCAGTCCTCTGCCTCAACCTTCCAGCTAGCTTGGATTATATACCTGTGCTACTGCACTGGCCTGATTGAACTTGTCAGAGATCTGAATCCAGACCTCCCACGTGGCCCCAGCCCTTAGTGTTCATGTCACTGAGGCTGTTCCCCCATTCTCTCTTACTTATCAATGACAGTTAAGTCACCAAACATTTCTATAAACAAATACAAAATGAAAAATACTGTAAATGATTACATTTTCACATATGCCTCAGACTGAAGTCTAAGCATGATCTTGTCACTTGTTATGGTGCCAAATGAATTTACTGGCAAAAGAGCCCTGAGAGCGGAGCATTGGACCTATTTACACCTTTGAATGTGAATAATTTGGTCCTAAATATGTATTTGTAGGCACAGCCAATATCAGTTCTTTTCAGAGTATCTCATATTGACCTCAAATAACGTTTTCATGGAAGTCCTTAAGACTAGTACAAGGATTAGTCATGTAATTGCTCTGCAATCACCCTCTCTCTCACAATGTTAGTCCAACTTTGAGTTCATTGTACTTGATTACAGTACTTGGACATCAGCACAAAGGTAGACTTGTGAATACAGTGACTGAATCTCTAGTCCAGAAGGCCAAAAATCTTCCATTCCGCAAATGTCAAATTTATCCCATCAATGTTTCTTTAAACAGGTCTTTCTAATGAAGATTCAATAATCACTCCTTTAAAGGGCTACGGATTGACATATAAGAATGCCGTCATTGCATTTTATTTCAGTTCTGGCTAGTCAACATGGCACTGAGATCCCTGTGGCACGCGAGACAGAGAACACCCGTATGATAGCTATGCGAGTCACGTGTGGGTGGAGGAAGGTTTGGGTACAATAATAAAGAAAGCCCAAATTGATATGGGCTTCTTATTTACATTTCTAATTTGAACATTACCTAAGACTGCTTCCCTCAGAATCGGGAGGGGTTTGTTAAAAATGTTCCACAGGCCTTCTGGGTCAGCCTCCTCTGGGGGTTGTGTTCAGGGGATCTGTCTCCTTAACAAGCTCTCCCAAGTGATCCTTACGTTTAGTAAAGTTGGAGAGCCATCGACATACACTAAAATGCTAAATCAAACTATTCAGAGTTCTGTGCATTGTGCTAGATGCTGAAATAGAGGAGTAAATTCAGCAGATCCTCTTTGGAAATTCTCCAAGGCAGATCATGACACCAAAGCAGTAAACAGCGGTGTGCTCCCACTGAGTTCATGCAAACTGAAACTAGAGAACTGAGCTTTCAGATAGGTTACTTTCAGCTTCTTCAAATGGGAGAGCATTTTCTTATCAATGAAATTAGTCTAAGTAATTTATTTAAAGCATTCTTAAGCCATTCTCCTAGGAGGTATAGCCAAAAGATTTAAAAAGCTATTGGGCCAAGTAGATCTGAGATATCTTGGCAGAACCGATACATGAAGTTGTATGTTGAGGCCCCTGCTTCTCCCTTCTTTGCCTCTAGCATCTTCCTGGTGTCTCTGTAAGGGATCCCTGACCGCGTGGCCCTTTTCTGCTTTTCTGTTAGTGCCACTCAAATGACATGGGTGTAATGGAGAGTGCTAAGCTGAGAGTTACCTGCAACGGGTGAATATGATACTAATTAAGTTCTGTGGCTTAGAGCAAGTTCCTTGAACCCTCTTTTAGAGTCCTTATTTATAAAAATAAAAATCAACTTATAGGAACGTTGGTATTTTTCCCTGTCCTCCCTTCTGTAATTCAGTGGATTCTTTGTGCACAACACTTTCAAGTGGGAATGGGGGTTCCACTAATGGAGGTACTGATTCTTACCACAAGTCCATGAGGAGCTATTTAAAAAAAAAAAAATCAAAGAATTATTTTATTTCACTTTATTTATTTATTTATTTATTTTAATTTATTTATTTTAATTTGACCAGAGGGGGACAGAATAAGAGTGAGAGAGAGAGGGAAAGCAAGAAAGCTAGTCACCAGGTCCAGGACTCGAACCAGAATTGGCCTTGTGAGAATCTAGTGCCCTTATCTACCATGTCACCTGCCAGCCCTGAGGAGCTAATTTTTATCCCCATTAGGCAGATGAGGAATCTAAAGCCCACCCTTGGTCAGCTCCATAGTAAGGCTGACCGTCTGACTACATTCTGTGTTTTCAACCATTGTTCTAGTAGTCTATACTCAAGGTCAGAGGGTAAGAAATGGAGTGGAATATGGGCAAGTCAACTGTACTCTTTGCCAAGGACTCTGCATAAATTTAGTAAAGCAGAAAGAGATAATATTAACTCAGAAAAACATCTAAAATAAAGCATTTATCTACAAAATGTCTAACCATCAAGTGTTGCTTTTAAAGAGACACTAGTCTGGCATTGAGAACAATTGTTAAGCTTTTTATATCTTTATGACAGTCCTCACAGAAAAACAAAGAAGGAGGATATTCAATGTCTTGTAACACTTCTTAACCTCTTTTTTGATGTCTATCATACTTTTCATAGGGATGATAACACACAGAAAGGGTCTTTCCTGCTCCACTTCTAGCTTCTAAAACTCTTTTCCCAGCTCAGCAGAAATCCATTCCACCTTTAGTTCCCTTTACAAGGTCTAAGAAAGACAAATGTAACAGGTGTCAGGGGATACATCTTGTTACAGAAATAATCACAAGATGTCAGTGACTTGTTTCCCTCGCTCTAGGGCCCAGAATCTTGAAGGTTTTCTTTAAACAAAAGATTTTATGAAACAATAAAATAATTACTTAATAATAACTATGGATTGGTAACTAATGTATCTACAACTTAATAAAACCAAGTATAATTATTTATAATAAACTAAATAAGTATTTTTAATAATCTTATCCATTTCCAACTTTGCTTTGTGATGAAATGATCATATTTAGTCAATTAAAATAAACAAAATGTTCTGCTCAGGGTCAGTTTCTATTGTTAAATACTTCTGTTCAGGGCAAATGGTGACACTAGCCCCATCTGGGACTAGGTCTTGGGGGGCCTTGGATTACATGATAAGTCTTGGGCTTTGTCCAGAAAATACTTACCTTGAACAGATTCTAGACCTAATTTGAAACCTGAAGCAGACAGTACACCTTCTACCAAGAAAAATACACATTTATATAGAAAAGTTCACGTTCATAGATTTCAGAAAGCTTTCAAGTTTCAATTCCCAGATTAACATCTGGAATTTTAGATGAAGAAGGAGCATCGACAGAAGTGGGGGTGGGTGGCGTCATAGTGAAAATGGAGTCAGGATGGTTTAGACTGGTTCCCTTACTACCTATCTCAGCATTTTTGAAGGTCCAGAGTAATCAACTTATGTTGTTAATTATACTGTGCTTACATACTTGTTATGTAATTATGACATTGCTAGTTTATACCATTGAATGTAATATGCATGTGTGTGTGTGACAGCCTGGTTTAGGCAATGAGCCATTATTGTCTGTAAACCCTTTAAGAGAAAAGAAGCACCTGACCAGCTAGTTAGCTAGCCCTGTTCAGCTCATTCTTGGTTCTGCTAGCTCAGTCCTGATAGCCTTGGTGAGACCTAATGGCCTTGGTGAGACCTGAAGGCCTTGGCTCAGCTCAGTTCAGTTCTGTGCTACTATGAGTTTTGTGATCTCCATGAAGGAGGAAGTGCTTTTGAGTCCTCTTCCCATGCATTACAAACTCCAAGTGGGAGGAAGCACTCTGCGAGTGCTACTGGAGCTCAGCGAGCTCTCTGAACTCAGCAAGAAATAACAGGACATCTGTGCATCACAACTTTTTCCAACTCCTGGCTTCTCTGTTCTACCCACCCTTTGGAGGAGGAAATAACCTTGCAAAACAATATCTAGATCTGTCATCAAAGGAAAGAGTGTGTTAGTGATAAAGAAAAGTGGTGGAGAGACTTGCAAGCAATCATGGAGGATCAACAAGGCATTGGTCATTGAAAATGAGAGAGGATGCCGTGGTGGTGGTACAACAGTGACATGTGCTTAGTGATGCTGTGACCACAGGGAAAGGTCCTGGGTTTGTGCCACAATGTTCTTCCTGTGCACCCTGGGAACATGATTGCCCATGATGCTCACTGGCTGGGGGTGGAGTGCAGTAGGTAGACCCTGTTGGGAATTTCTCTCTATCTCTATCTTTTATGAAAGGAGTAAACAAGTTAAAAAAGAAATTAATAAAGAAAGTGAAACAGGTGGTGATGACTTCAGATATGCATCTTTATATGAAAGTGTTATTGCTGGAAGATATTAACTAATTGGACATGGAGGAGGCATGAAGTGGCCCAGAAAAAAGGAAGCATGAAATGAACTGACTTCAAGGTGCCACAGGTCAGCTCAGTGTAATCCAGTCTAAGACCTCAGGAGTGTCAGAAGCCCGGTGTTTCTCTGTTCAGTGTTTTGCTCTCTTATGCTTTATTTAAATCCCTAAATGCCCTTGCTTCATTGAAGGAATTCTTTCTTTCCTTCTCTCTCTCTTTTTGTTTACTTAATAGAAAGAGTAATAACTTACAGATGAGTGAAGCTGAAAGAACTTATTCCTGTCATTGCATAAAAGTATGGATGACCAAAATTAACTAGCTGAAATGGTTTTAATAAGGATTTTATACCCAATAGTACCTCATTTTAAATATTTAGAGACACTCCAGTATTACATATTTATTGTATTGTTGCCTTGTCATGTTTTTTCCCCTCTGGCTGATCCATACTTTACAGGTGCTACCTTCAAGGCTAATTCAAGGATCTAAAGATATTTGTCATTTTTCCCACAGAAATTTCTATATAAACTTTTAGTCTGAGTTTTCTTTCTTAATTCTGAAAATGCTCCATGTTACTCTCTTCGGAAGAGAAGTAGCCACCCAATTTGACCACTGACTCAATGGTACCCATGTAACTGCTTTTAGTTATGTACACATTAGATACACTGAGTGACTGAGGTTGTAAAACAAAAACCTTTCCATAAAACTTTCATTTATAATATAATAACTTTTAAAAATAGTAGATATTTGGCCTACTTTTACAGGCTACATAAAAAGCAGTTGATGTGGAGATGCATGATCAGCCTTTTATCAAGCAATCTATAATTTCCTGCATCACTACACAGAATTCTGGCTCAGGGCTAGAACAGCTGTGAAGACAACGTTAAACTCACATAAATCTCACCTGTATATCTGACAAAATAATTAATAGCATGTTTGTTCCTAAACTATTCTGCTCCCACATTTGTAACAAAACAAGACAGTTTTCCATGTGCCATAAAATACCACCCAACTTACATATACTGATATAAAAAATTTTTTAAAAAGCATGGGTGAAGAATTACTTCTGTGAATATATGAGTATGATCAAGCCTATGGTAGCCAATGGTAATTGGGAACATTTTTTTTAACTAAAAAATTCTTTTCTAAATTTGTCTTTATTTTTAGTTTTTTAAACTTTTATAGATAGATTTTTTGTAGAGCCAACTATACTGAGTGCTAGTATATATGAACTATTATGCTAAAGCTTTACATTGATGTCTAAATTTTCTTCTCCTAACAACTGAATGAAATGAGTACTTTTATTATCTCTATTTAAAATGGAAGAAATTGAAACCTGGAGACTATAAGTACTTCTCCAGTGTCTCCAATCTAGGAAGTGGCAAAGCTAGTTTGGAATTTATAGCTATTTGGATTTGAAATTCATGTATTGTCTACCCTTTTCACTGGTGGTTTCTGTATTAGACTTCAGCACAAGTATAAAGTTAGGAGTAATATTTACATGTAAAATTGTTAGCTGTTTTTGTGGAGAGCTAGAGTGTAAGTTTAAAAATAAAATCTTCAGAGAGATCAGATGGTGTATGACAGTAATGCAACTCTATGCAATGGAAAGATCCCAGGCTCACATGGGGCTTCCTTGTGCACTTGAGTGGCACATGAGTGCGTCTGTGATCTAGGTTGACTGACACTGGGAGTGGATCACAGCACGAAGATCCTGTTAGAGGCAAGGATAAGACAGTGTGGAATGGGGTGGGAGATGAGTATAGAGAAAGATAACAAGAGAACACATAGAGAGGCATGACATTAGTAGGACACAGATATGGTTTATTACCTGTCGATGATGACCTGTACAGTATTCTCAACTGGATTGGCCTGAGAAGTATTTCATGTTGGGTAAAGTCTTTATAAGCAAAATGAGAAATAGTGATTGGCTGTTTAAAAAAATAATTAGAATAATTATAATAATAATGATCGGGAAAAATAATGAAAAGCTATTGGATGATGAAATGGGGATTTTAATGTCTCTGTATTGACTGATATGCATGGTATTCCTTCTGGAAAAAGAAATGTAATACACTGTAAAGTTATATGTGATTCAATGTAATGTAAACAAGATTATAATGATAAAAAAAAAAGATCCTGTCAGAGGTGCTTCTTTAAAACAGTAAAAAAGACAGTAAAATAGGAAGATACGGCTTCTTACATTTAAGCCTGCATTAGGATTACCTAAAGAATGGGGCCAGCTGGTGGCATAGTGGTAAGGCTCCCACATGGCTGACCACAGTTCAAATCCCAGACATGGAAGCTTGAAGATCACTCCAGGAGCATGTGTGTGTATGTACAAAATACCAGGACAAGAATGGAGAAGGCCATCAGGCCTATCACGCTGAGGGGGGATTTTTCACTTTCTCTCCCACTATCTCTCTCTGTCTCACCCAATGAGCACACATGGCCTATGATAAAAACTTAAAAAAAAATCTGAAAAAAACATATTAAAACACAGATTTCTGGACAAAACCCACAGAATTTCTTTATTTAAATTTATTTACTTACATTCATTCACTATACATCATTACACCATACAAAATGAGATTTCCCATCCAGAATACACTGTATATTGGCTCAATCAAGCACATCAACATATATGTTATCAACAAATAATATTCCATTTCTTATTTCCTGTATATTTTACTTTTTTTTCCCACCATCCTTGATTCTCTATCCTTCACCCTCTGCCATGTTCCACCCTCCTCCCACATTGTCTCTGGTATCTGTGGTTTCTTTCTATGCCTTTTCTCCCCATTTAATTGATTCACTAATGAACTTAATTAGTCTAAATATTTCCAATAGCAAGCGCAGCTGATATATACATATACATATACATGAACACAAGTCTGACTTTAGGCATAAACCCCAGTGAGTAGAATGAACATACTATAAAGTAGCACCTAGCTGGGGCTATATAGCTTACTGCAGTCATCAAATACGCATTTTTAAAACATTTCCATAAAAACAGTTTTCGTGATTTTTTTTTTCTCCTGAAACTTTTTTTTAATTAATTAATTTACATTCATCCCCTAAGCATTATCACAACATACCAAATGAGGTTTCCCATCTAGAATAAACTGCATAGTGGCTTAATCATGCAAGTTACCATCAATAATTTTTTCCATTTGTAGTTTCATATATATATGTGTGTGTGTGTGTGTGTATATATATATGAAATATATATATATGAAATATATATATGAAATATATATGAAATATATATATGAAATATATATATGAAATATATATATGAAATATATTTATTTATTTACCCCATGTCTGACCCTCTGCCCTTTCCCACCCTCTTATCATATTATCTCTGCTATCTACAGTTGTCTTCAATTCATTTTCCTCCCACATTTTGTTGATCACACAATTTCATAAGTAATCTATTTTCAATAGCAACTTCAGCTGGTAATTTCAAGAAAAGCAGCTGGTGAAACAGCATTCTGTGACTTGACCAAGATATTGCTGCTTTTCTTCTAGGCTTTGTTTTCCGGTTTTAAGGATTTTTGTCCTGTCTCGAGCTGTCAATAGGTTCATGTACCTACTATTTGAACAGAATACTAACCTGTTTCTAGGCTTTAAGTTTCAAGAAAACCCACAGAATTTCTGGGATGCTGCTTGATAACTTGCATTTTTAAGAAGTTGTCAGGTGATATCTATGCTGCTGGATCAGTGGCTCAAAAATCCAGAGACACTTTGTAATCACCTGGAGGGGTTTTAAATGTTCCTGGGCTTCAGCTCTTTTAATTAGTCTTGGAAAACTTCAGGCATCTCTAGGCTTTAAAAGTTCCCCAGGTGATTCTAATGTGCAGTAAAGGTTGCATAATCTATTTTCCCTGTCAGTTACTTTATCTGGGCTTCAGATAGGAGATTGGAAAAGGCATCTTAAACTGCAGATCCTTGGTTAGTTCCTCAAAGAATTATGCTGTTGATTGAAATAACATGCCAGGCTAGTAGGTGCCAGATCCTCTACTGCAAGTTTAGTGCTTTTCTATTACACTTTGAAAGGCCTGAGAACCCATATGATTAGCTCAAAATAAGTTCTAAATATGAAAATAAAGTAATTCAATAAAAAAAAATTGTGTATTTCACATACTGTTCAGTTTTTCTCGACTTGATGATTTTGATTTTGGCCCCAAGAACTCACATTGATCTGTTTTTTTGGCAGTAAAACATGACAAGCCTATCACCTCCAGAGATGACCCCTTAATGTGGTCCAAGAACTACATGCTATAGCAACATCTGATTTTCACACAACCCATGCTTTCATACTTTTCACCAGAACACCCCAAGTTGTCCCTCAAATCACAAATGCAGACTGCTACCATCATCTAACTAAAGAATATTCTCAGCTTCTATTACCAGAGCCATGAGTTCCTTATGGGCTGCATTACCATTTGGATCTATGTAGTGTGGGTTTATAGGTGAGGGTGGGGATTGTCCAGTTATGTCAGCATTTTCTATTGTTGCATCATGTTTCTTATTTCATAAGAGTGGGTGTTTCCAAAAGGCTAGGTATAATTAGAAATTCTATAAAATACTTTATCTCTGGAATAGAACTCTAAAAATGTCCAAGCCTCTCTTTTGACTTTCTCGCCTTCGATTTTTCTTTCTTTTCTTTTCTTTTTTTTTTAGAGAGATTTTTGGCATAGGGTGCGTGCACTCATCATAGAGACAGAGAGAGACAGAGAGACAGAAAGTGATAAATCACCCTCCAGGGAGGATGACCACGCCACAGTCCCTTCTCCTTCATTCTCCTCAGGATTATTGACACATTTGCACACATGCATGGTTTGAGTTTAATCACCAGATCTGGGACTCAAACCGTGGTCAACTATGTGGGAGTCTAGTGAAGTAAACCTTATGCCATCTGCTGGTCCCTCACCTTTGAATTCTAACCCATAAGCTATGAACTTACTGGTATTCCTCGTGCTCCCAAATAAACTACATGTAAGCCCAGAAGCCCTTATGTCAGGGCCTGCTACTGGGTAAATTTAAGCTCTTGCAACATGCCAAGGAATGTTAGAAAGGTGTTCACAGATTTAGCAAACGTAATTTCCTCATCGTTTGAGAGGTCACACTGACAGCAAGGGAACAGTGAAGTTGAGGTGAAAGAGCATAGAGGCACCAAAATCAGTGAGAAGAGAATTGGCAGAGAATAGCAAAGATTTCAAAGGCTGAACTAGGGCACTGGGGGCTTCGGGAGTGGAGGTAGAGAACAGGGGAGGTGCTGGGAGATGTGAGCAGTCAGCTGGGAGGTCACGGAACTGAGGCTTAGGGGAAATAGAGAAGAATGGTCATAGCGATAGCAAAGGATCAGAGAAGAAATTATCCACACAAGGGAGTAGGCAGCCCTGAGAGGGAAGAAACACTTGACTGTGCCCTCAGGTGCAGAGACAGGGCTCCATGAGTCTATGGGATGGGGAACATTTGACTCATTAGGGACCTTCAACCATTCTCTGTTCATAGAATAATGGGCACAGGATTCCGATTGTAGCAGACTGAGGATTAATGCATTAAGTGAGTGATGATAAACCAGTCTTTGGAAGAACTTGGCTGTCAGCAGAAGAAAGAAAGAGTGGTGGTTAATGGAGGGAGGCCTTAGGTCAGAAATGATATTTTAAAAAGGCAGAGATGCCTTGTGTTGGTGTTAGACTGCAGTGATAAGAACAGGTATGGGAAAAGAAGTTGAAAATTCATCAGCTAGCAGTATTAGGTCTTTGTTCAAGAAGAGATGGGGGAGAGGAGTAAATGCCTGACTATCATGAACACAGCAAGGCATTTAACCTTACGTTGTCAAGTTCAAGAGAAATTGTTGACATGCCAGGTATATGAAGGGATGAAGGAAGTCAGGCGGCTGATTTAAGAGGGATGTAATATCCTTGATCCTTTACTATCGTTTTGATGGTCATCCCTGAAAACTCCTATTTATGAAGAAAGTCAGAGTGTTCGTTGCAGATGCAATCCTAAGACTTTAACTGTGTACTGCCGAAACAGGAGGTGATAAATATAACCAAGGATTGGGGTGGGAAAGACGAAAACCAATTTGAGAAATGGGACTGTAAACTTTATAATTAATGCTTCTGATTTGCAAATGTTTTTGGAAGCAATGAGAAGAAAAATGCAAAGAAAATGAGTTTCTTTTTGAAAATGTATCTTTTTTTGTTTCGCAATTTTCCTTTGTTAATGTCACATAAATTATGTGGGCTTCTCTTTTGAAAACATGAAGACTGCGTCATGTGTGTGCATTACTGCTCATCACTGTGGCAGTAAACAAGTCAGTGAATGCTTCACATTTTAATGAAGTAGGTTATTAATTTTTTACACCTACTTACTTCTCTAAAAGCTACCTAAGATGTGTACACTGATCACTCAAACATCCACTCCGTCCCTGAAAAACAAACAAACAAACAAACAACACAGAAAAAACCCAGAGCTATCAATATTAATCCTAAATATAGGGCTGCCCTGGCCTGTTCACAACGTCCGACTTAGCAGGTTTCAGTTTTCAGAACCTCTTTTTGGTGTCTAATTTCCTGAAGTCCAAGAGACAGCTGTCTGGGGGCTGAGAGCTAAGACGATGAACATGCAGATAGCACGGAAATGGTTTTCTACAGCGACAGCCCCATTTAGAAATGAGCATTTCCTCAT
This sequence comes from Tupaia tana, assembly GCA_026018925.1. Lineage (NCBI taxonomy): Eukaryota > Metazoa > Chordata > Mammalia > Scandentia > Tupaiidae > Tupaia > Tupaia tana. The sequence goes on from JAKSZU010000001.1 coordinate 166,047,348, forward strand.
TCTTGCCTAGTGGTAGAGCCTCAAAAGTTTCGATTTGGGCTAAATTCAAAAATACTCTTTCTTATCGATGGAGGTGGTTCAGGTTAACTTCTGTAGCCTACTTTATGCAAGATTTCATCAAAGTAATCTCCAGGTTCCAGTAAAGTGGCATTTTAACTCTGTTTCCTGTAGGAAAAAAAATGGTATACAGACATTTGTAGATGACACTAAAAATAAATATTAAAAAAAAATTCCACTCAAAGAAGGCATATTTTTGCTTCTGGGCAACAGCATTTTTATTTTAGCCATCATTTTCCTATCAGTTAGAAAAGAGTACAGCCTTTGTCTTCTCTTGCAGTTGGACTAGAGTTTGAATAAGAATGTGCTCATTTTCTGCACGCTGAAACAGGAAGCTCTGCCGACTGCCTTTGCTTACTATCTGCTTACCTAAAGTTTGGGCTTCATAAAATTGGTTGAATCTTTATGGTTCAAGTGAAACAGAAGATAAAGCAATTAGCCACTTAATTTAAACAATGTTAACAGCCAGTCCAAGTAATTCTATCACTGGGCCCTTTCACACCCTGAATTATTGATGAAGACCAATTTATAAAGTGGACTATGGTTATGATCCAGTGCCAAGCCGGGGCATTTAGGACATGAAGTGGACAGTTCAGTTTCTAGCATAGAATGTTTCTAATCCCTCTGGGTGACTTATATTAATCTTGTCAATTGGCTAAACTAGCAATTTTCAATCACTTTCAACTTGTAGTACAGCGATGTTATTCAATTTTATTACATTCTCCTATCACACTTCTATATCCACTATAGCAGTTTCACTTTTGAAAAATATGTGACTTTATACTTAGCTAGGCAACTACATGTCACTTTGTTCATAGACTTTTCTTTTTGTGATTTTGAGATAAATAAGTTTACCTCTAACTTGCCTTTAAAATAATTTTGAGAACTGTTGCCTAAGGAATAGTAGGCTGTAAAAATGTCTATGGACTATCTGGGCCTACCTCTTAATTAGGTATAAAAGAAGCAGACCAAGAGAAGTGAACTAAGGTCGCCTATGTTAGACTAACATCAAGCCACTAGTCACTGGTTGTGGTAGACGGACCACAAAAGGCTGAGCTGTTCTTGCGCCCTGGGTCCACATCCACTGCAATGGGATTTGGCAGCTTTTCTCTCCCCACTCCTTGAATCTGACCATAGATTGTGGCTTTCTTTGGTGGATAAAATTTTTTGGGAAAAAGAGTGCTAGTGGTACATAACAAATGCATAATTTATTTCACTTTACCTTTCAAAAAACTCCCAGAGTATTCTAGAAACTCAGTAGTACTCACAGGGACTTTTTTCCCCTCAACTTCTGCTTCTTGCTATTTGGCAAATTTTCAAATATTTGCTTTCTTTGCTTGTATATTGTGTGACTTCTTTGTACCTTTTACTTCATACAGCTTTGCAAATGTGTTCTTTCCTTTTCAGTTTTCAAATTTTTAGGAACATCTTTGGCTGAGATGGAATTTTGGACTACAGTGTTGGGAATTACTTTGTGGCACAAAGTTTTAATCCACTTAACAGCTTCCAACACATTTATTTTTTTTGGCAGGCAGGTGATGCTGTCAGCTATGTCCATATACCAGCAAGCAAATTGCAGCAAGTGAATAGGCCTTGGAATGAATGAAAAAAAAAAAAAATCTTTAACCAAGGGAGAGGTCAACTTGTTGTATTCAATAAATTTCAGTTCTTTGTCACCTGAAGCTAAGCATGTTAACATAAAGTATTTCATTTGCAGCTCACATAGAACCATATTATCTGCCATCTATTTTAATTTTGTATAGTTTACTCATCTTTAGATGAGCCTCAGTATGATGTAAAGAGATGAACACTGAACTTCATGATAAGAAACATGAGTTCAAATTCTACATAATTCACACGAGAGCTGTGTCACTTTTCACAAGTCCCTCAAGTGCTTCCAGACCCAACTTCTTCATTACTTAATTGTTTTGGGAATATAGTGAAGCATGTAAAGCATTTTGTGAGCTGAGGACTATCTTCTTTCCTGAGCTCCACACATTGTCAAATGTGTACTGAACATTCTCTGCTAGATGTCCCCTGTTCAAAATATATCTGAATATGCATGACCCAAGCCTTCATTTTCTCATGATGTCCCCAATTTTTTTCAATGATCTTAAAATTATTTTAGTTACCAGGCATCCAATCTACAAATAAATTTCTGATGCTTCTTTCTCATTTATCTAAGTTAACCCTTTATTGATTAATTATGCATTCAGTAAATGTTGTTTATCACCATCTCCTGTTTCTTTACGTCCTCCCTCTTTCAGGTTCATCTGTGTTTCAAACAGATTTTGCTCCATCATCTCTCTCTTCCACACTGTGCTCCTCTGGGTGTGGCAAGCCTCTTGGATCTCTTAGCCTAGACCTTGACCTGGTTGAATCACTTCTTGCTTCGTCTGCACTTCCAGCCTCAGTGCTATCAACTCCTTCATTCCTACTGTTTGCCCAGAGATCCTCCCTCTCTATCCCAATGGCCTGCAGTGCTATCTAAGCCATTTTGTTACCATCTCCACCTGCCTGATGGAAGGAGAGACTCAGACACCACAAATGACACTGGAGATATTACCTAATTTTTATAAAATGAAAGGAATGCTGACTACCTCACAGGTCATTGTGAAATGAGATAACAAATGAGTGGCACAGGTGAGGCACTCATGATCTAAGAATTCATCCCAAATCCCTGTGTGAATATACTTGCACAACACTATGCATGATATTCCCCATCTGACAATTCAAATTAGAAAAAGCTTAATGAGAGATGAGAATGCACTTTCTACATAGCAATAACATGAGATGCAGTGCACGTGAGTATGAAAAACGCAAGTTATTCAATAAAGAAACTGTAAAGTACAAACCGACAAAAAGAGAGTAGAATATTTTAGGTGTAGGAAATTACATGGAAAATGCTTGAGGACAAAACCAAGTTTTGGTGCCAGCCGGATAAAGTGGAGAGTGTGGATTTCAGTTAAAGGCTGCATTTAGAGAGACAGAATGTTATCATTTAGTTTCAACTTAACATCTTGGACTAGTAAAAGAGAAATATTCATGAGTCAATGTTTTCAACATTACCTGCATTTTACTTCCCATAAAGCAATGCTTTTTGTTTTATCATTCTTTTAGAAGCAAGTTAGGAATTTGATGAATCTGTGTATCCTTTTATACGCTATTAAATAAATGGTCTCTAAAGCCAGGTTCAAGTGCATTATTTTAAATGTAAAATGATGTTTATAAATATTTGATGATGTTATAGGAAATTATTGTTAGTTCTATTTTATATGACAGTAGCATTGTGATCACGTTAACAAAAGACTTTATCTTTTAGAGATATGCACTAAAAAGTTAAAAAATTATTTTCAAAATTAAAAGAAATAATAATAATATTTGCAGGAAGAAAATTTGAAGAGATTGAAGCTACCATCCTTCCAAAGGAGCTTTATTGTGTTTTATTTATGAATACTAGTTACCTTTCCTCTGTGTGAATTAGGCCAGAAAATAGCACAAATGCAAAATTCTCTGTGATGGTCTTATCTAATCCTGTACATTTTACAAATGAAGGAAAAGATGGAGGGAAGGTAAATGTCTTTTAAAAGGTTATGTCTAGTCAGTGACCAAATGAAACTTAAGCTTTTTTCTAGATTTTTTCCCTAATACTTTAAAAAGTACATTGAAAGACCTCAGATAGCCACGACAATATTAAATAGAAAGAGTAAAGTTAGATTACTTACACTATGAGATAGAAAAACCTGCTCTAAGGTTATAGTAATGAAAAAAGTATAATATAGACAAAAAGATTTTTTTTCTTTTTTGGGGAGGTATTTTTTTTTTTGCTATAGGGCACGTGTGCTCACCAGACAGAGAGACAGAAAGTGAGAAATCACCCCCCAGTGGGGATGGCCACGCTGCAATCCCTTCTCCTACCGGGATCTTGGGCATACACGCACACGCGCCGGCGTGAGTTTTAAGCCACCGGGTCTGGGACGCGAACTGCGGTTGACTACATGGGAGTCCATCGACATAGCCATTACGCTAACTGCTGGTACCAATATTGACGAAAAGATTTAACAATAGAATAAAATAGAGATTTCAGAAACATATCCACATCTAAATAATTCCTTGATACAAGGGTACTATTTGAACTTCAATAAGGAATCAATGGTCTTCTCAATATGTTGTGCTGCATTAGTTGAATATATCAATGAAATGCTAGAAATATTAGGTTATCAGAAAAGTCTGGACATATTTTTCTATGTTTTTCTATGGAAGAAATATGTCATGACTTTTCTGATGATCCAACAACTTCAACTCCTACCTTATACCAAACAAAGACATTAATTTGAGATAGATCACAGACCTTACATGTGAATAGTAAATTAATCAAGCTTCCAGAATAAAACATAGAGTATATTTTGATGACTTGAGGTAGGTAAGAATTTTTTAACTAAGATATTTTTAAACATTTCTTAACTAAACAGAAAGAAAAAAAGATTGACAAATTACATGTCATTAAAGTTAAGAATTTTTGTTAAAAAATGTGATATCAGTAAGAAGATGAAAAATCAGGCCACCTAGTGGAAAATATTTATGTAACATTTCTATATTTGTCAAGTTACTCATTACCAGAGCAATAAAAAATAAAGACAATTAAAAATGAGTAAAAGATTTGAACAGATATTTTATAAAAAGATACTGACTGGGCGGAGACACAAGATAACTTTCTGAAGTACTGGAAATTTATTACCTTAAGCTAGGGGGTGTTTCTATGGATGTACACGTATGTACACATATGGATTTACACATATGAGCTGTATTGTAAATTAAGTATATATAAGTTAAATATAAGTATATGTAAGTTATATATGTTACTTCTCAATTAAAAAAAATTGATAGTGATATTATCCCCTGAAACAGAGATTGACATTAAGAAGTCTAGAGAAGGAGATGAGCTGATTTTTGATCATTGAAGTTTGTATATACTTTTTGCTAATTTGTTGGAGGAGGTTCTTGCAACTGTAAGCTCATATGCTCCCCTTTATTGTTAGGTACTTCTGCGTCAAGTTCTCTCCTCTGTTGCCATTTGCAATGTGGCTCTGAACTATCAGTGGCAACTCCACGGCTCGCCTAGGCATACCTGGTCTCTGGAAACTGGGAGGCCTTAGTAATATCCAGTTCCAACGACAAAGGTGCAGGGAACTTAGTGAACATCAGGGAAATGGAATTGCAGAGAGATTGCAGGTCATCACTTCCTGCATGCCTTTTTATTTTGCTATAGGGCACGTGCACTTCCCAGAAAGACAGAGAGACAGAAAGTGAGAAATCACCTCCCAGGGGAAATGCCCATGCCACAATCCCTTCTCCTCCATTCTCCTCTTGGGATCTTAGGCACACACGCACATGCACACACACCCAGTGTGAGTTTAAGCCACCGGGTCCAGGACTCGAACTGTAGTCGACTACATGGGAGTCCAGCAACAAAGCCGTTACACCAACTGCTGATCCCCCTGCATGCCTTTTAATCACTCAAAATGAAGTCCAAGAAATCAGGAAGAAATGTTCAATCCATCAGATGACCAGAAACCACTGCAGAGGCACGAGAAATACGAGAAATCACAAAAATATCTCTCTCCAAGGGAAAAGAACAACCCTTCATCATACATAGATAGTATAATGGAATTCGTGGGAATGTCAGGTAAAGACTTTAGAATATTAATAGTGGCAAAACTAATTGAGATACAAGAGAAGAGAGACAATGAACTTCAGAAGATGAAAGAAAAAAAGACAAGTTCCAGGAGATGAGGAAGTCCTTTCATGATTTGAAAGAAGAAATGCACATCATAAAAAACAATTAAATGGAGCTGTTAGAGATAAGACTATAATACAGGAAATCAAAAACCTCCCTTGAAAGTATAAAAGTAGAGTATATCATGAAGAAAATCAAATCTCAGATGTAGAACATGAAACCTCTGACCCAGAAAAAAATTACCAAAAACTGAGAAAATAACTCCCCAAAATGAGAATATTATATGAGAAATGCTGGCTATATTAAGCACCCAAATATCTGGATAATTGGTATCCAGAAAGTGAAGAAACTAATTAGGGTATTGATAATCTATTTTGAAATCCTGGAAGAAAACTTTCCAAATCTAGAGAGGCATTATGTGGCATTATGTATTGAAGAATTTTTTATAATTTTATCAACTGGACTAGGGAGAAATGTTCACCTCTTGAAATATTCACTTTGTAAGCTAAATAATGTGATTTAATGTATAAAAGAAAATGAAATAAAGAGATGTAAAAAAGAAAAAAGAAAAAAACAAAAAAAAAAAAACAAATATTCAGACCTAAGAAATACAAAGGAACACTAATAGAATCAACCCAAGAAGATCTTCTCCAAAGCACATCATAGCTAGATTGACAAAAACAAAACAAAACAAAAAAAAAACAGACAAGACGCTAAAATTGGCAAGAGAGAAATGTCAAATTTCTTGCCAAAGTTATTCCATCAAGCTAACATCGACTTCCCATCAGAAACAATACAAGCAAGGAAAGAATGGGAAAATATATTCAAAGTGTTAAATGTAAAACAATTTCATCCAAAAATACTATACCCAGCAAGATTATCCTTCCTGTGGGAAGAAAACATAGAAATATTCTCAGATAAATGAAACCTGAAAGAATTTACCCACACCAGACCAACTCAAGTTCTGAAGGAAGTGCTATACCAGGAAAACTAAAGACAGTCACACAGAAATAAGAACAAAAACAACCAAGAAACTGACCAACTTATAAAAGGTTCCAGAAAAGCTTACTAAATCAATTAGTATTCTTATGGGGCTTTGAGCAAATAATAGACCAAATTAAGACTAAACTTTTTTTTTTTTTTTATTTATTTTTTTTGCGACTAAGTTAGTTTCTACTTTAATAAAAAGGGAAATGGAGAGAGAGAGAAAAAAAATGTTTCAGAAGAACATTACAGTACATTTGTTACTAGATTTTAGTTTTGTCCATATCTGTGTTTTGAGTTTTTAGTATCTACCTACTATTTGAACAGAATCCTAACCTTTTCCTGACTTCAAGTCTTAAGCAAATTTTACTTAACAGCTTTTGATTTTGATTTATCAAAGCTAAAACTGTTTTTCTTGAAATTGAAAAAATAAAGATATAAAAAAATAAAAACATACTTAATTTAGTGACCACAGTAAGTTATATAGCTTCAGCTAAGTGCAACTTTATACTATGTTCATTCTATTCACTGAGTTTTATGCCTAAAGTCAGACGTGTGTCCATAGATATGTTTATATCAACTGTACTTATTAAAAGTATTTAGTTTAATTAAGATCTTTTGTGAATCAATAAAATGTGAAAAAAAATGGGGAAAGCAATTGTATATATTAGAGACAGTGTGGGAGGAGGGTGGGAAATGGCTGAGGGTTAGAGAGAGGGATCAAGGGGAGAAAAACAGTAAAATGCATAAGAAACAAGAAATGGAAAATTATTTGTCAAAGATAACATGTATAGTAGTATCTTTGAGCCAATATAAAGTGTATTCTGGGTGGGAAAACTCATTTTATATGATGCAATGATATGCAGTGAGTGGACGTAAAATAAATAAATTTAAAATTAAAAAGAAAAAAAATAAGTCTAGGATAGGGCCAGCAGGGAGTGTTTGGGTTAAGGTACTGGATTCCCACAGCTGGCTGGAGTACAAATCCTATGCGCAGCAGGTAGAAAATCACAACAAACAAATAGACAAATAAATAAACAAATATTTTCTTTTTAAAGTCTTGGAGTAATTTTTGTCTCATTTATTTTAGACCACTAAGTACTTCAAGCATTTGCTCTTCAGAGGTGGTTGCCCCAGCACTATACTCCTAATCTTTATCTTATCATAGTATGCATAGGTCATGCTGATATTTTTATGGCACTCTGACATACTATGTAGCTGGAGGACACAGATCTAGGATATCTGCCTTTCTGAGTTCTGCCTGGTAGCCTTGGGAATCAATGTTATACCATACAAGTAGTTTTTTAGTTTGACCAATGTCATAGAAATGTAGTGTTTTAGTATTATCAGATAAAACATTGGAGTAAAGGCTGATATAGTCTGAACTTGTTCTGGATAACTTGGTATGTAAAGGCTACTGAAGCAAAAAGAAGTTCAGCAAGTACATACTGTCAGCTCTTTCATGCCTTTTTTTTTTAATACTAAATTTGCAGTGGGTCTAAAGTAAAGAGATATAGCAAATAGTCATGTGAACTTCCTCGTTTCATGAAGTTTTCTTAGGGAAAAGCGTTTCAATACAGGTAAAAAATGCAGTATTTCAGAGTGATCAGCACCCTAGAGCAAATGTGGACATTCTTTGGAGCTTGTGATCAGAACTTCTCTTGAAATCTTGTTTCAAGATGTATGAGAGGGACCGTCAGGTGCTGTGGTGGTTAAGGTGCTGGATACTCCCAAATGGCTGACCATGGTTCAAGTCCTTGGCCTGGTGGCTTGCTTTCTCACTTTCCCTCTCTCTCTCTCTCTCTCTCTGTTTCCCTCTGTCTGTTTCTCTCTGGTAGAATTAAAATAAAAAATGAATGAATAAATAAAATTAAAAAAAAGATATATGAGACATTAGCTATATGAGTTACTACCTATCTATATCTATTAAATTAAAACATTAAAGGGTGACTAATGGAAAAAATGACTATTTTATTTGTAGTCTTCCAGCATTATCTTTAAATTAGACATATTTTTCATTTAGTTAGTTTTTTCAGATTTATTTTTCTTTTCAAACAATTTATTGGTCACAAAATTTCATTTCTTAATGCTCTTCTATTTACATTTAAATGTGAAATATTTTCTAATCTGTCAGCCTAGAGTTACTAAAAATATTAAGGGTGGCAAACTATGTTCAAAATAAATCAAAGGTTTTATTCTCCAAAACTCTTAATTTTTACTTTATGAGTATTGAGAAACATATTCTGATTGTCTTACTTACTTCATTTTCTTCTTTTTTTCTTTTTTGCTTACTTTTATTAACTCTTTTTTCTTTTTATATATTTGTATATTTAATTACTGTACATCTTAAGTGAAGACATAAAGTGTCTCCCAATCATAGTCTGGCTTGCTTTGCTCAGCATTAATTCTTCCATATTCTTTCACTTTTTTATTAAATGCCAGGGTATCATTGTTTTTTTGTTTGTTTGTTTTGACTGAGTAGTATTCCATAGTGTATATGTGCTACACTTTTTCAATCCATTCATCTGTTTTTGGACATTTGGATTGATTCCACATCTTAGCAATTATTAATAATGCTGCAATAAACATAGATGTGCAAGTGTTTTTTTGAGTGTACTCCTATCCTTTGAATAGATGCCCAGGAATGGAACTGGGATCGTATGGTAGCTCTATTTGTATGTTTTTGAGGAACTTCCATATTGCTTTCCATGGATGTTGTCCTAATTTAAATGTGTAGAAGAGTTTCCTTCTCACCACAGCCTCACCAGCACTTATTCTTTCTTTCTTTCTTTAGAGGTTTTTGCCGTAGAATGCGTACACTCACCAGAAAAAGAGAGACTGATAGTGAGAGAGAAAGTGAGAAATCACACCCTGGGGAGATGGCCATGCTACAATTCCTTCTCCTCCATTCTCCTCTCAGGATCTTGGGCATGCATGCACACATGCCCAGCATGAATTTCTTTTTTTTTTCTTTTTTAATTCTTTGTTTTGGAGAGGTTTGTGCTATAGGGGGTGAGCTTGCCAGAGAGACAGAGAGACAGAAAGCAAGAAATCACCCCCCAGGGGGGATGACCACGTCACAATCCCTTCTCCTCCATTCTCCTCTCAGGACCTTGGGCATGTATGCACATGCTGCCAGCATGAGTTTAAGCCACTGGGTCTGGCACTCGAACTGAGGTCGATGACATGGAAATCCAGTGACATAGCCATTATGCCAACTGCTGGTCCCTATGCCTAGGTATCTTGTAGTTTTGTGGCTATTGTAAATGGGATTGCTTTATTCAATTTTCACCTCAGTCTTTTCATCATTTGTGCATAGAAACGCTATAGATGTTGTATGTTGATTTTGTATCCTACCACTTTACTGCATTTATTTATCACTTCCAGGAGCTTTTTTTTGTGGATTCTTTTGGATTTTCTCTATATGTATAATCATATTATCTGAAAATAGAAACAATTTAATTTGTTCTTTCTCTATGTGAATGCTCTTTATTTTATTGTCTTGTCTTACTGCATTGCCTAGGACTTACAGTATTACATTGAAAAAGAGTGGAGAAAGAGCAGCCTTGTCTTGTTCCAGCTTTTAGTGGAAAAGCTTTCAGTTTTTCCCCTTTTAGTGTGATGTTAGCTATGAGTTTTTCATGCATGGCTTGTATTGTGTTGAGAAATGTTCCTTCTATGTCAGTTTTTCTGAGCGTCTTAATCATGACAGGATGTTGTATTTTATAAAATGCTTTTCTGCATCAATTGATATGATCATATGAGTTTCATCTTTCTTTTTGTTAATATTATGTATTACATTGATTGTTTTGTGTTTGTTGAGCTACTCTTACATGTCTGGAATAAAGCCTGCTTGATTGTTGTATATAATCTTTTTAATGTGTCAGTGGATACAATTTGCTAGTAACTTACTAGACTTTTTGCATCTGTACTCATCAGGGATATTGATTATAGTTTTCTTTTTTTGTTATGTTCTTGGCTGTTTGGGGGATGAGAATGATGGAGGTTTCATAAAATGAATTTGAGAGGGTTCCTTACTTTTGGATCTTTAGAAATTATTTAAGTAGAATGGAGATTAGCTCCTCTTTGAAAGTTTTGTAGAATTCAGAAGTAAAGTCACTGGGATGAGTTGTACTTTGCTGGAGGACTATTACTGAGTCAATCTCCTTAATTGATCGGTCTAGTCAGATTTTCAAAATCTTCCCGATTCAATCTTGGGAGATTTTGTGTCCAGAAATTTGTCCATCACGCCCAGGTTTTCTTGTTTGTTGGTGTATAGTCACTTATAATATTCTCTCATATTCTTTTGTATTTCTGTTAAATTTATTATAATACTGCCTGTTTCATTGCTGATTTATCTGGTTCCTTTCTCTGTTCTTAACTATTCTAGCTAATGGTGTGTCAATTTTGTTTATGTTCTCAAAGAAGTAGCTTTTGATTTCATTTATTTTCTGTGTGGTTTGTGTTTTCTGTATTTTATTTATTTCTGCCCTAATCTTTATTATTTCTTTTCTTTTGGTATTTTGTTGTTGTTGTTGTTTGAGTTTTGTCAAATATTTCAACATGTACTTTATTTCAATTTGCTTCAGAGGTTAAATTCATCTTTTATTTATTTACTGAATTTGTAGGAATTTGGAAAAAAGTGAGAACTTTTATATTGTCCAGTCTTATGCCATATACTTTAAAAATATAGTTAAGGCACAGAAATATTATCTATGGCCTCTAGCTCCACTAGAAAAATGGTTTTCTTCTCTAACATACCTAGAAACAACCATTGTCCAAAATACGTCTCTTAAACTTTTTACATATTTATTACATATCACATGCTATCTTGGTTTCAAGAGAAATTGAATACTTTGAACAGATTATGCTTGTAATTTCAGCATTTCAACAATTATTCTGTAAATTTTTCTCTATCAAACATGGCTTTCCCTAATTTTCCTTAAAAATCAGTACCTGTAAAGGTAAGCTGCTATTATCTTTCACAAAAATGTACATCCTGTTAGACTTTCTCTCTGACCCCCTCTGTTTCTTTCTATTGTCCTCTTTTTTGTCTTTTTTTATTTCTTTACAATGAAGATAAAAATGTTACCTGCGCTAATAGATATAGTAATTCTTTGTATGAATTATTTCCAAAATGACAGGTTTTTTCATTATTATCATAATCTAGTAATCTATATTACATTGAATCACATATATCTTTACAGTGTATTACATTTCTTTTTCCAGAAGGAATACCTTTCATATCAGTCAAGACAAAGATATTACTACCCACATCATCATTATCAAATAGCTTTTCATCATTTTTTCCAGATTATTATTATTATTCTCATTATTTTTTAAACATTCAATCACTAAATATCATTTTGCTTATAAAAAGAATTTACTCAACATGAACTACTTCTCAGATAGTCCATTGAGAATACTATACACGTCATCATCAACAGGTAATAAACCATGTCTGTGCCCTACTAATGCCATGCCTCTCTATTTGTTCTCTTGCTATCCTTCTCTATACTCTTCCCTTCTCCTACCCCATTCCACACCAAAATGACAGGTATTTTTTAGTTCATCTATTTTTTTCTTAAAAATTCATAACTTTATATCTATCCTTTATGCAATTTTGTTAATGAACTTGAAATAACCGATAATTATTTATTAAGCAAAATTGTAATTCTTTGCAATGAAAAGGACTGTATGATTAATTTATCTTATTTCAATTTAAAAATTGTTGTGTGATATCGTGAGTTCTCATAATTGTCTATTCTATAATTTCATGCAGCAGTCTGTACGTTTCATATATAAAGATTAAATTTGTCTTATACCATTCCCATGGCCCAGTAGTTAAGGGAGCCAGATCCCACATGGCTGACTATGCTTTTCAAATCCTTCCCGAGAAATATGCATTGTATGTTTCTCAGTGTGCATGTGCTCAAAATCCAGATATGATGCAGTCATGAAGTTGAAGGGATTGCAATATGACCTTACCCCACTGGGGAGGTGTGCTTTCTCCCTCTCTCCCTGCCTCACTCTGTGTAGTATATGTGCCTTTTGGCTTATAATCAAAAAATCAAAAACAAAATAAGTAAAGAAAGATTAGATTTGCCTCTATAAAACTTGAAAGCTTTTCCCTGTCTTCTACTCTATAAAACTTGAAAGGTTTTCCCTATCAACTCCAAAGTTGTGATTCCATGCTCTGAAGTTTCCATCAGAAGTGTCATAGATCTTTAGACATCTTTTAGACTAGAGCTTCCTAATGGGTGTACAGTTACAAGCTGATGTACTAGGTCTGAATATGAATGTGTTAAGATAACATCTTCTTGGAACTTGGGGTGGCCAATAGGGTCTTGAAGAAAACAGAATTTTTTTTTTTTTTTTTTTTTTTTTTGCTGTTACAAATGAAAAATGTTGAGAAAAACTACTTCCAGATCTTTTGTAGATGAAGAAGCTGAAATTCATTGAGTTTGTAAGGGTTTGCTTCAAAGTTCCTTAGTTTTAGTGCTAGATACAGAATCCAGATACTTCTAGCTTATGTTCTAATGCACTGTGACGCTAACACACTTCTTTCCTTTCTTTGGAGTAAGACAGTAGACTATATTAGCTGCTCTTTGTATGTATTATAATTGGAAGAAGTGATCAAATTAATTTATAATAAAAGTTTGTTAATTTTCCCCCATAATTGGTACATATATATTGACATAGTTTTATATAGAAAGACTTTAAGATAGATTCTGGTATCACCTCTTGGTAGAAGTAGAAATTGATATTTGGAGAAGTTAAGTGACTTCAAAAAATTCATGGTAAGTTGTTGAATTCATATGTGGCCTGCCTGGCTCCAAAGCTTATATCCTTTGTACAATATCATGAAAACTATCTACTGGAATGAAAAGTAATTGTCATTGTAAAAGATACAGAAATTATCCCTCCAAAGAAAATAGATAGAAGATATTTAATTTTCATTATATGAGATGATTGCTAGAGGAGGCAATGGGATCTTTGTTGTGCCTATCAGCATGTATGCCAATGGCTTTTGAGAAAAGAGTATACTAATTTAAAACAAGTCAGAAACCTTTTGTGAAAAAAAAAAAAAAGAGAAGCAAACAAAACCTTTGGATATTTTATTACTTACATTGATTTTATAGGAACTCAGGAAGTTTTCAAGTTTAGGAATAACTACAGAGAAATAATTTTCCACAAAGATTTAAAAAGTTAGATACTATGGTAGTCTTTAGATTTTTTCACCAGCAATCTCCATCCTTACAATAATAGTATTGACATAAAGACAGAATTATAAGGAGTAATTTCTGTTACTAAAGTGACCATAGGTCTTGTCATATCCTCTGGTATTTTATATTCATTTTGCCATCAATAGGTAGCTTGAAGAAATATATTTCCTAAAATATAAATGGTATGAATATGTAGGAAATAAATCATATTCTAAAAACAAGGAAACGTGGATCATAGGGAAAATAAATAATAACAAAATGCCGTATAGATTTGCCTTTTATAGAAACTCTGAAAATAGTTTGAACTTTCTTTGGATGGCTAACTGATTATAAATCTGAAAAAGAAAACGTACAAATTAAACCTGGGACATCCTGTTTTGCTAGAATTCAAGCAACTCAAAGGTTCAAAAGAACATAAGGACACAATCACTGAAATTCTCTCAATAGCCAAAGACGGGACAAAACTGATGGTCATGAAAATTATCAAAGTATTAATTGAAGCACATTGTACATATAAAAGCCTATAGCTTACAAGGTCATGAGTGAAGGAGATTAAGAAGGAAGAGAAGGAGGAGGAACAAGAAGAGGAGGAAGAGAAAAGGGAAGGAAGAGGTGAAAGAGAAAATAATAATTCACTGGATGAAATTGAAAAATAACTAGGGTACCAATTCCTTACTGTGGAATTGTCATCTGTCCTTCTTTTTCCCGCTGCGAACTATATTTTCGATTAACCATGGCACTAACTGATAATAAAAACCTACTTTACAAAAGTGTAAAGCTAATTAGTGTCGGAAGGCTTATAAAACAGAACAATTATTTTGTAGCTCTTAATGAAATAATCTATCAAGAGTATTCAATAAATGAAACTATCCTATTATCAGTAAAGGTGGGACATTTTGAGTGCCTCCTGGTACGATGCAAAATACAACACCCAGCACCTATAAACTTAGAATCTAATCAACTTCCATTTGTAGAAATGAGCTAATTTTCATTTACAGGAGATATCTGTGATAAAACAAGTTAAATAATATACAAAGGAGTGAACCAAAAAAAAAAAAAAATTCAGAGTGTGATGCATTTTACAGGACCTAGTCTTTATGACAAGTTAATAATAAGTAAGGCGAAAAGGAGGGGAGAGAGAAAGAGGGAGAGAGAAATTCTAGATGACATGAGAGACATGATAACTAAATATCAAGTGAGGTACTTGTTTGGATCTTGAGACACATGAAGAAAATTTCACCCTCTTGAAGAATACTTCTTCTTTTTAAAAGGTTCACGGAAGGATTTTAATTATAAACAGTGCTTTGTTTACTTCATCACATACCAAGCTACCTCAGTACTTAGTGATTTACAACAGCAGTCCTTTAATTTCTCACAGTTTTCCAGTTTGGTTAGGCCCCGGGTATGGCCCTTTGCTACATCTAGCTAAGGTGACTCCTCTGGGCTTGAGGATTTACTTCTAAGCTGGCTTCACTCACATGTGTTGGTGCTCATGGGGACCAGCTGGGACTGTCACTAGAGTCCTTAATTCTTCTTCATGTAGATCTCTTCGCACACTGGGATTCCTCACAACAAGACAGCTGGGCTCCCAGTAGGAGGAAATGAGCTGACAACCTTCTTAAAAGATAGGCTTAAATGAAACTTTGTAGTAAGTTAAAAGATCTGTTGCATAGCATGGACTACAGTTAATAATTATTGTATACCACTTTTGAGTATGTGTGAAGTTAAATTAAAAATTGCCAAGAGATTAGATCTTAAATGCTCTTAACACAAAAATAGAGGTAAATATGTGAGGTGATGGATACCTTAATTAGCTTTATTATTTATTCACAACATAAACATATATCAAGACATAAAATTGTACACTGTAAATGCCTATAATTTTTAATTGTTAATTATACCTTATTAAAGCTGGGAAGGGCAATAAAAGAAATGCATAAGAAAAAGAAAGTTAGATTTAGAAGTAGTACTGTGATATTTCTACTACATTCCACTTGTCAATGTAGTCATATTCTCATCCAACTTGAAGAGACTGGAGAATATATCCCATCTTTCTGTGTGGAAGAGGACCCAGGAAGTTATGACAAGTTAATAATAAGTAAGGCGAAAAGGAGGGGAGAGAGAAAGAGGGAGAGAGAAATTCTAGATGACATGAGAGACATGATAACTAAATATCAAGTGAGGTACTTGAAGTTATCAGGAAGTTATTTTTGAAGTTATTTGAAGTTATCAGGAAGTTATCAGGAAGTAATTTTTTGGTTTACTAATGACACAACAATTATTGAAGAAATTTCACCTTCTGGCCCCAAATTACTTTTTTTTCTGAGCCTTAATTTCTTTATCCTTAAAACTGGAAAAAATGTTTTTCAAGGTTTATGTGAAGACGGAGTAAGACAGTATACGAAGTGCTTGTCTTCCTCTGTTTTCTGCAGCTGTAACAGAATAGCAGACTAGGTCATTTATAAACAAAAAAGCATATTTGTCTGATGATCTGGGGGGTGAGGGGGGGCAAGAGCATGGAAGGGGCATTGGCGAGGGTCGCTGTGCTGTACCATCCCATGGTATAAGGCAAGAGGGCATGTGAGCGCACAAGACAGAAAGCAAGGGAGCCAAACTTATTGTTTTCACTGGGATCCCACTCCCTCAATAACTAACTCATGCCCACAATAGTGGCATTACCTGTTAATGATGATGTGTATAGTATTCTCAACTGGATTGGTCTGAGTATTTCATGATGGGTAAAGTCTTTTTACAAGCAAAATGAGAAATAGTGATTGACTGCTTAAAAAAAAACAATTGGAATAATAATAATGATGATTGAGAAAAACAATGAAAAGATATTGAATGATGAAGTGGGGAGATTAATGTCTCTGTATTGACTGACATGCATGGCATTCCCTTTTGAAAAAGCAATGTAATACACTGTAAAGTTATATGCAATTCAATATAATATAAACAAGATTATGATGATAATTAAATAAATAAATAAATAAATAAATAAAAAAAATAAGAACAGAGCTCTCATAAACTATTTGCCTCCTAAAGGGTCTACTTCTTGATATCACAATGACAACAGCAATGAGTTTACAAGGAGACAGTTACATCATAACAGTACTAAACTTTGTTAAAAAGTTTTAATCATCAAAATGGTGTAGTATTGGCATAAAAACAGACATAGGGCTATTATGATTTTAATGTGTCCGCTAAAATTCATGTTAACATTTAATCTCTGTTTTGAGTATTAAAAGAATGGAAACTTAATCTGACTGCTGTAACAGGACTGGGGCCTCTGGGAGGTAATTAGTACTAGATAAGGTCCTCAATGTGGGGCCCCATGATTGAATGCAGGTGGCTTTATACAAGATGAAGAGAGACAGGAGCTGGCACATACACTTTGCCCTGTGCCACCTCAGCACTCTGTATAGTCCCCACTAGCAAGAAGACCCTCACTAGATGTAGCGCCTTACCTGGAACCTCCAGCATGGTGAGCTGAATAAACCTTTATTCTTTATAGATTATACACTCTCTGATACTCAGTTAAGCAACAGAAAATGAACTAGAACATAGACCAACAGAATAAAATTGAGAACCAAAAATAAACCACATACTTGTGGTCAAATGATTGTCAGCAGAGGTATCAAGACTATTCAGTGCAGAAAGAACTTTCCTTTAAAAAATGAATAACTCCCATACAGAACGATGAGTTTGGACCCTTACCCTATACCACATGAAAGAATTAATAGAAAATGGATAAAGACCTAAAATAAGAGCTGAAATTGCTGTATAAAATTCTTAGAAGAAAACAGAGGGACATCATTAAGATGTTGGATTTGGCCTAATTTCTGGGATGTGACACCAAAAAGCATCAAAAATATGCAACAGTAGATAAGTAAGACTAAATCAAAATGAAGAATTTCTGTACATCACAGGACACTATTAGAATAAAAAGGCAATTTATAGATTGGGAGAAAATATTTGCAAAATTGTATCTAACCAGAGATTAATATGATCAATATCGAATATGTAGAGAATTCTTACAACTCAAAAATGAGAAAACCAAACAACCTAATTTTAAAAATGGTCAAATGGACCAGCTGGTGGATCCGTGATTGGGTGGCTGAATCTCACATGACAGTATGATTCAAGTCCTGGACCATATAAAAATATGCCAGGCACATGTATGTTCCGGCACAAAATAATGAGGGAGAATGGAGAAGGTATTGCAGAGTGGGCATCCCTCCTGGGAGGGGGCACTTTCTCACCTTTATCTCTCTTTCTCTCTCTCTCTCTCTTTTCAGTGAGGACATGTGCCTTGTAGCAATTTTTTTTTTAAAGTAGGGGGCAAAAGACTTGAATTAATATTTGTCCAACGAAGATATACAAATGACCACTAAAATACAAATGACCAAAACATACATGAAAAGATACTCAACATTACTAGTCACTGGCAAATGCAAAACAAAGTCATGAGCTATACTGTTTCACACCCATCAGGATGGCTTTTATCAAGAAAACCAGAAAATGGGACCCGCAGCTAGCGTAATGGCTATGTCGTTGGGATCCCATGTTGTCGAACGCGGTTCAAGTCCCGAACCCGGTGGCTTAAACTCACGTCAGGCACATGTACATGCGTGCCCAAGATCCCGAGAGGAGAATGGAGAAGAAGGGATTGTGGTGTGGCCATGCCCCCTGGGGGGTGATTTCTTGCTTTTTGTCTCTCTGTCTCTCTCTGTCTTTCTGGTGAGTGCACACGCCCTATAGCAAAAAACCTCTCCAAAAAAAAAAAAAAAAAACAGAAAATAAGTGTTGAATAGTATATGGAGAAATTGGAAATTTTGTGCATTGCTAATGGGAATGTCATGTTGTGCAGCTTCTGTGGAAAATGGTATGTGGCTTCTCATTACCATAGAATTACCAGATGACCCTCCAATTCTACTCTTAGGTATATTCCCCAAAGCACTGAAAGCAAGTACTTGAACAGTTATTTGAATACCCATGTCGCTGGAATCCCACGTAGTCGACCGCGGTTCGAGTCCTGGACCCGGTGGCTTAAACTCACGCCGGGCACGTGTGCATGCGTGCCCAAGATCCTGAGAGAATGGAGGAGAAGGGATTGCGGCGTGGCCATCCCCCCTGGGGGGTGATTTCTTGCTTTCTGTCTCTATGTCTCTCTCTGTTGGTCTGGCGAGCGCACACACCCTATAGCGAAAACCTCTCCAAAAAAAAAAAAAAAAAAAAGAAAATAAGTTTTAACACATGTTGGGACCAGCAGTTGGCATAATCACTATGTCACTGGACTCCCATGTAGTAGACTGCGGTTTGAGCCCCAGACCTGGTGGCTTAAACTCAGGCCAGATGCATGTGTGTGCATGCGCACGATACCGAGAGGAGAATGGAGGAGAAGCGATTGTGGTGTGGTCATCCTCCCTGGGGGGTGATTTCTCGTTTTCTGGCTCTCTCTGTCTTTCTGGCGAGTGCATGTGCCCTTAGCAAAAACCTCTCCAAAAAAAAACCCAACAAACAAACAAACAAACAAAAACAATTAGCACATGCTAAACATGAGTTAAAGCACCTTGGAGACATTGTGCTAAGTGAAATATGCCAGTAACAAATATTATATGATTCCACTTACATAGATTATGTAGAGTAGTCATGTTTATAGAGACAGAAATTAGAATCGTGGTATCCAGGGGTTTGGAGAGGGCAGACAGAGGAGCTACTGTTTAATGGGTACAGGGTATCAGTTTAGAAGTTAAAATGGTTTGGGAGGTGGATGATGATAATGATGCAAAACAATGTGAATATACTTAATGTCACAATGCTAAACACTTCAAAATGGTTAAAGTGGCAAGTTTTATGTTGTGTGTTTGCCACCATAAAGATCTGCTTATCTCCATATCTCATTAAGTAGAGATGAAAAATTTTATTAATTTATGGAAGAGGAAAGAGAACTGGAACATAGGGAATGATATGGGATAGAACTTTTAAAGGCAAAGTATTGCATTACATTGTACACTGCAAAATGGCATTTTTCTCATGGTTTGCTTTTTATTTTCAATGTAATTAACAAGACCTTAGGTTGTTTTCACTTCCTTTTTCCTCCTGATTTTAGGAATATCATTTCTACCTGTGAAACATGTTTACTCAGATCATGGAAAGTCTCATTCTCTCATGTTATTTATCAGAGTTCTTTATTAATTTAGGAAACTGTTTGTTCAATAAAGGCCCATCTTATTTGATAATGGTCTCTGAATCCCCTGGATTATGGTAGGGATTTTACTTTCTAATAATCTCCCATGAGAACTGTCCAAACAGCTGTGAAGGCAAGAGGGAGAGAGAGCTAAAGGGGCAATCGTGTTTGTTGAAGCACAGCAACAGGGGACTGAAACTGACCAAGATGAATCTTTTCTGCTTTTCACTGGTAAGTTCCTTTATCTGCACTATCTGTACTCTCGTTTTTATCTTAATGTGCCAAAATAAGAGGAATGACATTAGGATATGTGCTAAACTTCCTTTGTGATGATATTAATACATTTAGCATCTCATGACTAAGTCACCTTGGAAAATGGAGAGGGGGGATGATTTCACTACAGTGCTTAAGCCAACTCTGTTTAGAAATAAGTAATTAAAAAAATACATGAATCTGCAACAACTTTAATTCTTCAACATGTTGATTTTGAATTTCTACATACAATCTATGAACTGCATTTTCGAGGACGTAATTTCTTCTATTCATTATAAGTATGAGAACAAATGTTGCAAAGCGTGCCGTGTCTGGGTTACTTGCTTTCCTTTGTGACATCCCAGGAATCAAAATTTCTCATTTATTGTTTGAGTAATGAATTCTGTTCAATGTTGGCTTGGTTAAACTTCCATGGAGGCAGTTTTCTGAGTTACACCGCACTGTAAATGCAAGGTACAATAGATTAATCCAGTCCTGGAGATGTGCTCACTCAAGGGTATAAGCACCTCTAAAATTCTTTTTTACATTATTACTTTTTTTTTTCTTTAGCCTGAAGTGGATCAGTGAAAGTTATCAGGTAGTCATAGATCTGGAAATACTTTATAACTCTAACCTGCAATTGTGACCATCTGCCAATGCTTAAAAATGGATTACAAAAATAATTTTATTCATTTCTGTTCGTGTTTACAGCAGGGCATTATGCCTATTCATTGGTTTTTCGAGATGTCGATGGGAGATCCCTCTCATTTGGGAAAATAAAATGGTCTACTTTTGATGTTTGTTTTCTTTCCAAATTGCAAGTAAGATTAACATAAGCACTAGAGATGGTGCTGACATACGTTGTAATACCTAAACAGGAGGCATTTTAAGCCAAGATAAGGGATTTAATCTTAGAGCATCTTGAAAAATAAAATGCAATTGTGAGTTGTGGGAGGCTGAATCATCGACTTTGGATTGGCTATATAGTCCAATTTACAAAATAACTGTCAGCTCTCAACTTTGCTTTGTGCCATATAAATCTGACTAGAGAAATTCCATTTCAGGTGATTTAAGTAGTATTGTATATTCTTTTCTAGTTGATCTAAAAGAGCTATATGTGGTTTATATGAATGTAACTTTCCACAGAAATAGGCAGTGTAGCGCCAAAGACGATTGCATTGTGAAAGCATTTTGAATAGTAATATAATCAGTATGCTAATGTTCCTATAACATAGCATAGTTCAGCACAGTGTGGCATACGTTTGTAATCCTGCTGCCGAAGACATATAACCATATAATGAGCACAACCGTCTCTCTCTCTGCAATATAGGGAAGGGAGCACATACTCAAAAGGATAGTTTTAAGTCCTAGCTCATGGACTCAGTAAGACTGTAACTGTTTTTTCTATCTTTTAAAACTGTCCTTAAGTAGTAATTTGCTCAAAAATGTATTTGAGTAGACTGAACTATCAGGAACACTGAACTATTTTGGTCAAACGTTCCAAAGTCTATATATTATCAAAATTAAATGCTTTAGTAACAAAATATGCACAAGGTATGTGAATAATTTTAAACTATTTTAGATGTTTTCAAATCCATCTTGTGGAGTAAGTAAAATTATTTACTGTACAAGGTCTTAAGCAGGTCTTGTGAACCTTACAATGATGTTATGAGCTGTGAAAATGGGGTGGAGTTATAGCTTTTGCCAGAAATTTATACATGATCTAAAACACAGTTTGTCCATGCCCGTAGGAATGTGAGCTTATTAGACATTGCATTTAATGAAAGAGAATGAAGGCAGACTTAGTAGGAAAAAGATAACAAAATTAAAAAATAGATGTGTGTAAATATATTGACCTTTAAATCACAAAGAAGCAGGTAACTTGAATATTAAATGTCACATAAAATTACCACTAAGGAAAGAGTGAAAAGAGTTAAACATTCTTTCATTTAAGTGCAGGGGAAAATTGTAAATCTTTAAGTTAATGGGTTTTTTAAGAGAAATATAAAGCCAGCAACTTAATGAACTACCCATTCTGAACCAAGGATACTATAAATAATCCATTAAAGGTGATTGCTATTATTTTGGATCTATAAACTTGAAATGGGGTCTGTTTCAAAAGGGAGGCAGGAACACCCTTTTATATATGCCACTCTGACTCCACAATTTTTCTTAGACTTTTATGTTGTGATGAGGCTTTTAGAAAGCTTGCCTGTTTGAAGCAAGGTGATTTCTTGTTGAGCTCATCATATAGTTATTGAGTTTAACATGACTTTGTAACCCATGAGGTTACAAATCAATTATTCCTGCACCCTTTCTTCAGTGATTTGAAATGCTGTCCTTTGTTTGGACTCTACTCTATCCCTTTAGTTTATCTCTATAACTTTCCTTTTACTTGCTCTTTTAAATATCTATTAAGAACTCTATTTCTAATTCTAAGTAGATACCTTACTCAGAAAAAAAAAAAAAAAATGCTTCCTTGTCTTTCTTCAAAATTATGGCTTCTAGTCTTTGTTTTTCTATGTAAACTTAGGGTAATATTGTCAAATATATGCAAACATTACACGGAATTCTGATTAAAATAGATTTGAACTTTCATGGGAAATAACTTCATTATGGCATTAATTCTTCTGGTCACAAACTAGAAGCTCTTCATTTGTTCAATTATTGCATGACCTTTAATAATATTTTATAATTTTCTTTGTGGGAACCAGCAGTTAGTGTAATGGCTATATCGCTGGACTCCCACGTAGTTGACCGCGGTTCGCGTCCCAACCCAGTGGCTTAAAACTCACGCCGGGCGCATGTGCGTGCGTGCCCAAGATCCCGAGAGGAGAATGGAGGAGAAGGGATTGTGGCGTGACCATCACCCCTGGGGGGGTGATTTCTCGCTTTCTGTCTCTATGTCTCTCTCTGTCTGTCTGGTGAGCGCACGTGCCCTATAGCAAAAAAAAAAAAAAAAGCCTCTCCAAAATAATAATAATAATAATAGTAATTTTCTTTGTAACATGCTTGTACAGTTTTTGTTAAATTTATCACCAGGGGTTTAAGAATTTGGGTTGGTATTGTGACATTTATTTCCCTGGTTGATTTACTGACTTACAGATACATTATTAATTCATTGATACTGATATTGACAATGTTGTTGAATGTTGAAAATTCTAATAGTCTGTTATTTTCTCAGATTTTCTATAAAAGTAAACTATAAACTCTTTAGCAGTTATACTAGTCTCAACTTCTATCTCTTTTTTCTTTTTCTTTTTCTTTTTTTTTTAACTTGTCTTTCTCATCTATAATATTGAGATGTACAAATGCTATGATGGCAAGCATCGTACTCTTACTTCAAACATTCATGTAAAATTACTTCTGTGTCTTCCCAAGGTTTATGATAAATAACCCTAATCTCATGGGATATCTTGGCTTTTCCCATTTTGCTACAACTTTGTTGTGGATAAATACTAAAATTTTCAAATGCCTTATTTATTGAGATAAAATTTATTTTGAATATTTTAATGTGCATTTGAATTTTGAAGTATTCTTATATTTTTATATTAAATATTGACTGGTCAAACTATACTTTTACATACCCTATTAAATTTACTATTTAGGATTTTAAAACTATGTTTAAAAAGGTAAAATTGATCTGTTCTTTTCTTGTGTTGACTAGAAAAGCCATTATTTTATTTTCTATAATTTACATCATTCTTATACCCTTTATGCATTTTTTAAAAGTTTACTCATTCAAACGGAAAGATAAGAAGGTGTAAGAGCATGGAAAGCAACTGTGAATAGTAGAGACAGTTCGGGTGGAGGGTGGGAAATAGCGGTTGGGATGAGAGAGAGGAAATCAAGGGAAAAAAGAAGCAAAACATTTCACAGACAGAAAAATGGAAAATGATCCGTTGATGATAATACATGTAGTGGTATCTCTGACTGGACTAATGTACAGTGCATCCGTGCTAGGAAAATTCATTTTGTATGCTGTAAAGATGTACAGTGATTTATTATAAAAAAGGAAAAAAGGAAAGAGAGAAGAGAAGAAAAAGTTTTTTCATTCATTTATTTATTTTAGATTTTTGCCAGAGTGCTACAGAGAGTAACAGAGAGGGAAAGTGAAAAATCACTCCCCAGGGAGCATGGCTACACTGCAGTCCCTTCTCCTCCATTCTTCTCTTGGGACTTTAAACGTACACACATACACATGCCTGGTGTGTTTTTCAGGCTGAGAGTCTGGCACTTAACTGTGGAGTGGGCCTGTGGGATCCCCCGCCCCCAACATGTGGCTCCAGCATCACACAATGGTGCCCCACTGCCCATGCCACTGAGACTGGGCTTATTCCCTCCACAATTTTCCCTGCATCTTTATGGATTTTCTGTTTATTCTTCTGTGCTTCATTTTGGGCACACTCTTCCGCATTTTCTAATTCTCTCCTATGAGAGACCTAGAGTATATTCTAATTTTTGATTATTTAATATAAACTTCTGTGATTATATTATTCCTTTTCAAGACCTTTTACTTGTTCACTTTTTGCTCCTATTTAATGGTTTCTGTTTCATTTCCATTTTGTTTTTATCAAAAATAATTTTAATTGGATCTTACTTTTTAATTTTGCTCTATGAAGATTGTAAATATTCCTTCTTATATTATTTCTCCATCTGTTTTATGATTTTAATTTCATCTGGAATGAAATACTTTTATTTTCATATTGTCAATTCAGTTGGCTTTCTTTTTCTCAGGTTTGATTTCTTCATGTGCATTGGTTAATTTGGGATGACATGTCTTTTTCTCCTGTCTCTCTTTCCTTTTTCACCATTCTCCCTCTACTTGTGAACCATAAATTGGAAGTCTCACTGAGGCTCCAGTGTAGAACCAGGGCTTACATTGCTGGCCCCAGGATTTCACTCCAAGTTGGTGTGTGGGATATGACTGATCCAGACATGGAACCACTGGCAGCAAGTTTCAGATCCCATTTTGCAGTTATGTGGTAGAATTTTGCTTTTCTGGCACACAGCCTGCTATAAAAAAGACCCCCAATAGCTACTGGCAGAAGCTCTTTTCAGCCTTCTTTTACAGCTGTCAATGCTCCTATCGTCCCTAGAGTTCAGCCCAGAGTTTGCCTTCCTGGGTGGACATCTGTTGTATACAATGCCACAAGGTGAAAGATCTGGACAGTACTTCCTGTTTCTGGGTGAGGGCTTAATAGGTCCAAAGCTTTGGGTTTCTTTTCATGTTTATGTATATTACAACACTCATGTATTGATAAGGTCTTTCTGATTTTCCTAATCATTTTCATGTGTTTGACCTGGGGAGTACTTAAAATGGGAAACCACGAGGCCTATTGGCTGAAAGTTGTAAAGGTAGACAGTGCACTCAGTCTTTATTTTGCTTCTATGATGATAAATTCATTTTAAAAGATAAGTGCATTTTCAATGCAATACTACATTTAAAAAGCATTTCAAGCAAGAAGCCTTTCTTAAAATCCAATTGACTTCATATTGATGACACCATTATCAGCATCATTAGTTACTATATCTAGAAATTTTCTAATACTAAGTGTAATTAGTATTAGACTAATACTCATTTGTATTTGGAGTTGTGCCCAATCTCTCTTCTCCACTGCAAAGCCCCCATTGTAGTGGAGTATAACTAAACTTACCATGATGTTCCAAAATAAAGACTTTCTTACCATGCTTTAAAAAAATAGAAATTTTTACTACATCAAGTGTACACACTTCTCTTTTATGAATGCTTCCAGATGAGGCCTGAAGTAGACCAATTCAGCTTTTAAAAGGAAAAAAAAGGTCAATTTATTTAATAAATTTGCTTCACAAATACAAAGGAGAATTATGATAGAGTTTATAAAGGTTTTAAATTCAAACTTAAATATTTTAAAGTTCATGATTTCATAAAAGGATAAAAGCAAATAAATACTATTATCTATGAAGTGCTCTAAACATTAATATAAATACCTTAGCTGTACTTTGGAAATTCTTTTTCCTATTTCAAAGCATACATTTTATTTCTTTGATTCTTACACCTGCTCTATAGGGTGAATCAAACTGCAACTCTCCTTGCAGTGAAGAAAGCCAAAGGATGGCAGATTCTGTATCTTATCTAGGTATGTGGTACTAATTAGAGACAGTCACATGACTCAAACCTGGGACCAACACAGTGTTTCTGTGTGGCAAATGGGTCATTATTTAGTATTTTGAACTGAATGTGTTCGTCACGCTTCCCAAAGAACTGACTCATTTTGTGCATGCCTTGCCAATACCTAGAGTTCTTGCTTGAATTGCTGACTTATGCCTTTATCATCTTGTTCACTGTTAAAAAATAGTGTGTTCTTAATTCCTATGTCCAGGATAATTTAGATGGGTGCTATATGAAGAGGAATAAATCAGATATCTTTTTAAGAAAAATTATTTTATTATTTCTTGACTCATAAATCTCTGTATTGCAGGAGGGATCCATGGATAGCTTATATGAGCCAATCCCGGAACAAGCTAACCAAGAAGGGACCTCTGGAAGAAGTGGTTCTCCTATGTCACCCCTTGGAGACAGTGGTCAAGCACACAACAGTCTCTTTATGGTGAGAGAAGCCTCGAGTTGAGTGTATTTCTTTCCCATTATTTCTTTAGAAACACATGTTCAATGATATCATATATAGCAAAAACTCACTGTTGTAGGAAAGTTCTTCATTTATGTTTGGGTTCTGATTTTCTCTTGTCTCTTCTGTTATTGTGACTTATTAATATGAACTACCATTTATTGAATATGTACTAGGTGATTGCAGAAGTTAACTTAATCTTCAAAGCAATGTTAGGTCATAAATATAGTTATACGTTTTCTAGATGAGGAAGTTCCAAGAGAAAAAGACAAGATAATTTGCTAAAGGCTATGTTAAAAGTTGGCATTTAAACAGATACATGGTCTATAATAAAGTTTCCAGTAAACAAGGTCAAGGTGGCAGGGGTGGGGAGGAAGGTCTGAAATTGCAGTATTTCAGTTTCCATGGTTTAATTTTTTATTTTACTTTTTTTTTTGGGGGGGGGAGGTTTTTGCTTTTAGGGTGCGTGCGCTCGCCAGAGAGAGAGAGACAGAGAGACAGAAAGTGAGAAATCACCCCCCAGGGGGGATGGCCACACCGCAATCCCTTCTCCTCCATTCTCCTCTCGGGATCTTGGGCATGCACACACACGCGCCCGGCGTGAGTTTTAAGCCACCGGGTCTGGGACTTGAACCATGGTCGACTATGTGGGAGTCCAGCGACATAGCCATTACGCCAACTGCTGGTCCCCATGGTTTAGATTTTTTAATCGTGATCAATTTCGAGCTACCAATAGCTTGATTATAGTTTTGCGATATATTTAATTATTTAATATTTAAGTATTAACGATCTCAGTGCTGACTGTAGCTCACTACTGGCTGCTCTCAGATCCCATGCTCTAACCACTTTACCAAACTCTCTTGATGTATGGACAGACATCATCAGCGTATGAAATGGGAGTGTTACCAGAATGTAAATGTAAGTCATTTTTGTGAACTGACTTTAAATTGACTAGGGATACAGAGTTCTCTGTAGTTTGCAAAATTGTCTCTATTTCTATTTAACACTGGCTCTTCTCTTAGTCAACTGTGCTATTTTAAAAATAATTCCATACTAATAAACTTACTTTGCTGTGGTTTAGGACATATAAAACATGGACTATGTGTATAGCATATAAAGAACTTCCTTATATACAGATTTAGATGTCACTTCCTGCCCTTATAATTACACCTCTTCCCAATATCAGTATAAAAAGATAATAACTATCATTTATTTAACATCTTCCTTTTTGCAAAAAAATGATCAGATAATTTGATATATGCACATGACTGTAACATAGTAACTGTAGAGATGTTACGAAATGTTGAGTAAGGTTGATGTTGAATAACTCGCCCAATTTTAAAAAGGGTGAGCCAGGATTAAAACCCAGATTTTTTTTTTTGCCTTAGATAATGGATTATAATAAAGCATGAGGCTTGCCCCTACCTTCACACATACCTATTTTGTTCTTTGGGAACACTGAAACCTGCTCATTTTCAGAAATTATAGGAAGTTTCTGTTTTGCAGAAGCTTAGACAACTAGAAGTCAATGTTAGTGAACAAATTTAACAATAAGTTTTGGTAAAGTAAAAATAGCAAAAAATATTTTTAATGCAGTGGAAACTCTTCCCTCAACTCTACATTCTTTTCAATATCTGTAAGATGTTAATGTTGATAGATATGAATAAAAGGAGGTAATAAGATATTTTACATCTTAATATGAGATAGGTCATTTACATAGAGGCTTCAAATTTATATTGCAAAATGTTCATAAGTATTTTTTCTCTATAATTAAAAAGAAAATTTGAATAGGCTGAATGCCTGAAGTTGTTTCCTTAAATATTTGAGATTAATAAGTATGCATGAAAATAAACAAGTTCATGGCCAACCAGTCTACTAGAATTTTTTCAAAGATCGCTTCTGTTACAAAAAAAGTAGGTGAGAATAATAAAACCATAATTTAAATTTTTACAGCCCTATGTATATGTGTTTGTTAGAATTTAATTTAAAATACATGTATACATTTACACACACCTATGTATACACACTGAAAAATCAGTTCAGTCATTGATTCCACCATTTTATGATTGAATTGTACCAATCTTTTTTTTTTTTTTTTTTTTTGGAGAGGTTTTCTCTATAGGGAGCGTGCGCTCGCCAGACAGACAGAGAGAGGCATAGAGACA
Source organism: Tupaia tana (assembly GCA_026018925.1). Classification (NCBI taxonomy): domain Eukaryota; kingdom Metazoa; phylum Chordata; class Mammalia; order Scandentia; family Tupaiidae; genus Tupaia; species Tupaia tana. The sequence goes on from JAKSZU010000001.1 coordinate 166,076,567, forward strand.
GAAAGCGAGAAACCACCCCCCAGGGGGATGGACACGCCACAATCCCTTCTCTTCCATTCTCCTCTCGGGATCTTGGGCACGCATGAACACGCACCCGGCGTGAGTTTTAAGCCACTGGGTCCAGGACGCGAACCGCGGTCGACTACATGGGAGTCCAGCGACATAGCCACAAACGCTAACTGCTGGTTCCCAAATTGTACCAATCTTATCAACTTATTATTGATACTTACTATATTCTAGTCTCCCTATTGAGTGCTTTAGAGCTTTCCTGACCCTCCCTATAAGCGTCGGAAGAATGGATTTTTTTCCATTTAATTTGCTCTTCTTTTTCTTCTCATTTAATTTTATTCTTTCTAATGTAAGGGCAAAGTCTTGACAGTATTAGAAAAAGATTATTCTTTTTAAACTGGTTCTCAAGAAGTACTGTGAAAACATCTCTAACATTGATGGAGCTATGCTTCAAGTTCCTAGTTTTCAACCTAAATGTAACTGTAACCTTCGCAGAGAAAAGATTTTGTTCCCAAATCTTTAGAACTAACCTGATAGTACGACTAGTTCCTACAATAAAAATTATGACCCATACTAAAAGTAATGTCATTTTCCACATGAGTTATAAAATAAATAAAAATTAGAGAAGCATTTTGGATTTTTTGGCTACCTTAAGAACTATTTTATTTTGTATGTATTCATGAAGAGTTTTACTATTTGGACAACACTGTTTTGAGCATGATGGAGAATTTCATAAATAAATATAAAATCATCCAGAGCCTCCCTGATTATCCAGTGCATACCAACTGCATGGTTGGGGTTAACAGAGATGTTGAAAGAAAACGCATTAATTTGGGATTTTAAATGAGGGACGTCATAGGCTGGTCCTGTAGCACCGTGGTGAAGCTCTGTGTATAGGGAGACAGGTTCTACATGGCCAACGGTGGTTCAAATTCTGGCTCTGTTGGTTTGAAAAACATGCTGGGCACCTGTAGATGCATTGACAAAATCCTGATGGATTAGAAAAATGGACAAAAGGGATTATGATAACTATGCCTCACTGGGAGGTGCTTTCTCTCTCTCTCTCTCTCTGGCAAGCACATGCATACTCTGGCAACTTTTTTAAAAATGGAAGAAAAGTAGGGACCAGCAGATGGTGTAATGGTTATGTCACTGGACTCCCATGTAGTCGCCCATGGTTTGAGTCCTGGACCCAGTAGTTAAACTCACGCCAGGTATATGTGCATGTGTGCCCAAAATCCCAAGAGAAAAGTGGAGGAGAGGAGATTGTGATGTGGCCATTTGCCATGTTGAGTGGTTTCTTGCTTTCTGTCTTTTTGTCGCTCTGACAAGCATCTATGCCCTATAGGAAAACAAAACAAAACAAAACAAAAAAAACTCTCTAAAAAAAAGGAAAAAAAAGTGAATGGGGAATGTCACAAATATTGAGTTTGTATTTATTTATTTACTTTTGCCAGAGGGCATGTGCACTTGCCAGAGAGAGAAAGAGAAAGTTAGAGAGAGAGTGAGAAGCCCCCACTGGTCATGGGTAATGGTCACAACACAATGCCTTCTCCACCATTTCTCTCTCTTTTCAGGATTTTGGGAATGCAAGCACATGGGCCCAGTGTATTTCTGAAACTTCTGGGTCAGAAATACTCAAGCTATTTAGCCCTAAGGTATCCAGCTGCCTTGACCACCACACCACAGGCTGGCTCTTCAGCTTGCATTTTATTTTATTTTTAAAATTTTTTAATTATTATTTAAATTTTTAAAATTTTATCTTTTAGGAACCAGAGTTAGCATAATGGCTATGTCGCTGGACTCCCACGTAGTCAACTGCAGTTCGTGTCCCGGACCCGGTGGCTTAAAACTCACGCCGGGCGCGTGTGCATGCGTGCCCAAGATCCCGAGAGGAAAATGGAGGAGAAGGGATTGCGGCGTGGCCATCCCCCCTGGGGGGTGATTTCTCGCTTTCTGTCTCTACGTCTCTCTCTGTCTGGCGAGCGCACGCGCCCTATAGCGAAAACCTCTCTCAAAAAAAAAAATTATCTTTTATACACTCAATCACATTATTTAACTTACAAAGTGAACATTTCAATATGTGAACATTTCTCCCCAATCTAGTTGATCAAAGTATCTTCAACAGATAACCCAGCATGCATTTTAAATGCAGTTCCAGGAAGGGTTGATAAAGGAGAGTCGTTCCAAAGTACAGTCAATTTAATATATGAGACTTACTTAAATTTTTGAAAGAGGAATAACAAATAAACCACTCCCATATTAGCAAATTCATAGAATTTGGTGTGGGGGGGCTATGGCAAAAAATAGGGGATAAAACGTTTTAATAGCAGGGCCAATCATGCAAATAAATAAATGTGATAAAAAAAAACACCACTAACATACCAAGTTAACTAAGGACCGACTACTTCTTTGTTATATTATGCTAAATGTAGGCTATAAACGCTTGAATCCATACCTATTTTAGTACCTTCCTATTATGTCTGAAGCTAATAAAATAACTAGAATTAGAAAAAAAAGTGAGAACATAAAATGTTAGTATCTTTGTCAATTTGGGGTTAACTGGATCAAGTATTAATTATCTGGTTTGCCATCTCTATTGATAATCATTTGTAATAAACATTTTATTATGCACTTTTTAGAAAGAGTTAAGATTATAGGGAACGTGTGTTTACTCATGAGGAAGCTGAGCTTGGTGACTTGGCTAAGGTGACAGATGGACTCAAGGCTAAGTTCAGATTTCCCAATCAACAGTCTTGTTCTAATGCCTCTCTGTCACAAATGTGTGTGGTGGGCAGGGTGTAGAAGAGGTGAAGGATGTGCAATGTGTGAATGAGAGTGAGAGAGACTTGGAGAGGAGCAAATGAGAAAGTATGTTTTTGGAAGATGAGAAGTAAGGAGAAGGGGAGGACAGTAAGAGAAAGATCCCAGGCTAATATGTGCTGACCATAATTTAATATCTAGTTGACATAGCAGAAAGAATTTGAATGGGCAATGAAGTTAATAGACTTGAATTTTATTCCTGCTCCCAGGCTGGGAGCTGTGTACCCTTGGCAAGGTTATTGAACTTCTCTGGCCCTAAATTTTCTGAGCAACAGAATAAGAATCAAGATATGTCCCTTGGTTTGTAGTGAGGATCAAATATTCTAAGACACGTTAAGCACCTGGCATAATGCATGTTAACGGTCATTTCTCTTCCTGCTGCAACCATCACACTGGGGCAGAGTGATCTTTTAATTTAATCTCCTTGATTAAATTACTTTGAGTCTAACTCTCACTTGAGCTTAGATGTCATTTTAAAATAACTACCCCAAATAATTTGTAATTAATGCTTCTCACCCAGAAGTATTGATTTTTACTGGGCAGGACAAGAAGAAGTAACAGAATTTATTGTTGATGTACTTAGAAAATCCAAAATGTTAATCTCTACAAATTGCCTCAGATATCTGAGTTTAGTGTACTGTTTAGCAGTTCACCCTAAGACTTCCCACCACATGCAGACAGCTTTAAATAAGAATATCTATCACTGTGGCATTTGTTCACCTCATAATTCATATGCCAGTGTTTTCTTTTCCTTTTCAACTAAAACATTTTAAAAATGCAAATTTAATTTTAATATACTCACTCATCAACATTCTGCATTGATAGAAAAACTGGAGATATCAGTTAAGTTGTCCCCATCCACCAGATGTCAATGGGAGTAACGTAGCAGATTCAAGCACAGTTTCCGAGACAAACAATATCATGCACGTCCAACAGTTGATAAGAGCTGAGCACAAATGAGGTCAAGGTCAGGAGTTTAACGCCCTCAAGGTCTGTTAGTTTTGGTCTATTCCATAGTTACGCAGCTTCCATGATCTCTGCTAGTCATCTTGGATTTGTACTCCCTAGATCATTAAGGAGTCTGGGTTGAGGCTATGAGATACTGGTACAAAACTATTACCTGTTATAGGAAGAATAACTACCTTGTTTCATTTGCCCATAAAGATTTTCCTTCACTATAATCAGTCTTACCAGGTGCACTTTTCGGCTTTCAACTTAAGATAATTTATGGGACAGAAGTAAGATAATTAAGAAAACTGAGTCCTTACTCTGGCTTGGTTCCTAAATAGCACTGAATATAACTCATTATTCAATCTGGAACTCAGTTTCTACCACTGTAAAATAATGTTTAGACTAGACACTCTCCAAGGCCCCTTGTAGTTCTAGAATGGTTCCATTAATATACTTAAAGTTTCTTGAAAGGCAGAGGGTTGTTGTCATCAAACACTATATTTTCCTTTCGGGATTATGGAACAAAGAATTCTAAAATGGCCTCCAGTTAACCCCACTTTATTAGTCAGGGTTCTGTAGAGAAACAGAACTGATAGGATATGTGTGCTTGTGTGTGTGTGTGTGTGTGTGTGTGTGTGTGTAGATAGATAAACAGATGATAAATAAATGAGAGAATATGAGATACTTATTTCACAGACTCACTCCTGCCATTGTGTGTAGCAAGTCTGAAATTTGTAGGGTAGGCAAACAGGCTGGAGACCCAAGAAAGGGCTGTTGCTACGACTGCAGTCTAACGGCTGCCAACAGGCAGAATTTCCTCTTCTTTGGGAAACCCTGATGTTTTGTTTTAAACTTTTAACAGATTGAATGAGACTCACCCACATTGTGGAAGATAATCTGCTTTGCTCAAAGTCTACTGAGTTAAATATTGAGTTCATCTAAAATATACTTTCACAGTGACATGGAGATTGTTGTTTTGCCAAATATCTGGATACAGTGGCCTAGCCATATTGACACATGAGATTAACTATCACACATTCATTCTAGTATTTATGCTCTTATATAATCCTCACCCTTGTATGGGACTTGATTTGAATAGAATGTGGCAAAGGTGACAGAAAGGCACTTCCAAGAGCAGATTACAAAAGACTTGCTAGCAAACTTTCTCTGTTGCTTTATTGGCTTGCACAAAATAATTAAGGAAGATCCCATGTGGGAGAGGATCACATGGTAAGACAATGAAATCGTATTCAGTACAAAGCCAGTAAGGAAGTGAGGTATTCAGTCCAAAGGCCTTCAGAAACTTGAAAGATGCCAACAATCATCAAGTGAGCTTTACATATATGATATCTCGATATCCAGTTCAGGGACTAATATTTATATGGCAAGATCTTAATCAGGATTTCTTGAGCGCACTCACTCTGTGTTAATTTTTTTTAAATTATAGTTTTAAAATTAACCAGCTATGTAATCTTGGACAAGTTCCTTAAACTCTAGAAGTCCTTGTTTCTTCTCTTATAAAGTAAGAAGTTATTTGTTATGTCAATATTATCATGTGAGATTAAAAAGTGACAATTGTATTTCACATTATTTAAAAAAGTTATTTTATTTAACTTTATTTATTTATTTAAATTTGACCAGAGACAGAGAGAGAGAGAGAGAGAGAGAGAGTGAAAGTGAGAAAGCAAACTGTCAGGTCTGGGACTCAAACCACAGTCGGCCATGTGGGAGTCCAGTGTCCCTAACTACTATGCCACCTGTTGGCCCTTGTGTTTCACATTATTAACATAGTTACGGGCACAAAGTTAATGATCGATAACAAGTGTTACCTCTAAGAGCATAACCGGCTTGTGGTTTAATGGTACTATTTTCATACAGAAGGTGAGATTTCAGGGCTTAAAAAGGAAAAACTAGAGTTAAAATAGTGAAAGCCATGCGGTGAAGACATTATCATTCTATAGTATCCTAGCACCTTTCACAAAAGGCCTTAAAAAGCACTTGTAGTCTAGTGTCTTATAAATGGGTAAATGGACACATTGAAGTGTGACATGTCACCTAAGAATAGGTGAGTAATGGAGAAGTCAAAGTAGGTGACTCCCAGGTTGGTATTCTAATCACTTAACTGCATTTCCTATGGGGCTCCAAACTATTAAAACGGGGAGTTTTTTGTTCAGCTTCCATATTACCATCAGCATTGACATAGCTATTAATAACATAGACACTAAAGGAAGAAAATGTAATTAACAATGGTTTCCCATCAGCTAGGTCTTCATCAAACTATGAACAAGAAGAGTCAGTTTCAAAACAGTGCATGCAATGGTTTTCTTGATTTCTAGGTTGCATATATCAAATAAAGACTATATTCATTAAAAAGACTTTTTTTCATTTAAAATCTCTTGCCATTATATTATGATAATATGTAGATTCTTCTGGCACCAATTCACATGTGAATGCTTTTTGGTGTTTTAGTTTCCTCCCGTAAATAGAGACTTATGTTAAAATAAAGTGGAATCCATAGAGTAAGGTTAATTATGCCCTGCTCTCTTTTTTATTTCTAAGGCTTATGATACAATTACTAATTGAATCTAATGAAAGCCGTGGTTATCCCTTTAATCATGTTTTAAAGAAAAAGCTGTAAAGAAAAAAAATGCTCATTTACTGTATAATTTTCTCTTAAAAGCTTTTGCTAGCCCTACTGACTTTGGATAGATTAGGACCATGGATTACAACTACTGGAAGGATTTTTAAGTTCATCAAAAAATCCTGTGGTCTATGGATATAGAGACGTGACTGAGGGCCTTTGACTCTTGCCCAGGTCAGTAGCAGACTTGAGAAAGCAAGCCAAACTGGAGTGCTAGTTCAGTGCTTTTCTATTGCAGGCATGGAATTTGGCATTTTACCCTTCTTGTTTCCAATCACACTTCTTGTAAAGTTGTCTGATTTGCTCTCTTTCCATTTGTCACTATGACGGTTAAATAAGATAATGATATAAGTGACAAGAAATGGATTATTATCTGTTGATAATAACATGTTTTGTATCCTCAACTGGACTGGTGTGAAGTGTATTAATACTGGGTAAATTCAATTTGCAAGCTAAGTGATGTATAGTGATTAAATGTACAAAATAAATAAATAAATCTAGATTTGCAGGGGGAAAAAAAAGAGAAATATGAAATTTAAAAAATGCCAGTTGTTCCTTTTTGCTTTCTAAAACTTTGTATAAATGTGATTTAATGAGTCATATTTAAGGATATGTAAGAAAGCTCTCTGTTTCAAGAAATCTGAAAGGGAATAATTTTTGAAAAGGGAGAAACTTTTATAAGGCAAATTACCATTCCTAAGCAACCTATTTTGCCATCCTGGATATTTATAGTGCTGCAAGAAGAGTTTGTGACTTTGGGATTGACAGAAAGTTCCCTTATGCACAACGTGCAATTGGCAAATGGCAAAGTTCATATGCAATTTACCAGCTCTGTCCTTGATGCATTAGATATGGCCCCTGTGCATTCTTCAGGCACTGCACTGCAAACTACTCAATCTGCCTAAGACAAGGGACCATGTGTGCATATTCCCTACCCTCTCCAAGAAATCAGAATTCATTGGCTGTATAGGGTTATTACCTTGAGACAGGAGCTGGGCAGGCTGGCAATAAAGTCTACGTTTCCTATCAAGATGAGCTGACCATGGCTTTTTCTTCTTTGGCTCCTTCTCATGAGGGGAAGAAATCTGTTCTCCCTGAGAACCATAACATTATTATAGCAATATACTGAAGGGGCCTCCAACATGCAGACTGCCACCTAAATTCATTGGTCCTCGAAGTGTCTGCTTTTAATTAAATGTGCTATCATAAATTATTGGATATTCTTTGATGATGATGGCATCTGAAAAATGATTCATACCCTTAAAACACATCAGCGTGCTTCTACATATTTCTCTTCCAATAGTACTAAATTATTAGTATCAGTGCTTTAAAAAAGTATACTTTCTGAGTTGTTTGGTGGTAACATGGGATTGCATCTTTCTTTACATTTTTGTAGCTGATCTCTCTTCTGGCCAGTACTGGTTGCTGTGGCTTCTCAGGTCCGTTCTGTGCTCATGCAGCCAAGCGTAGAAGTAGTATCATGTAGTGAAAAGGACGCCAGGAAAACAAATCTCAGCTTTACTGGTTCCTAGTTCTGTGACCCTAGGCAAGTATATTGACTATCGAGTGCCTCGGTTTATTCATCTGTAAATTTAAAATAGTTGTAATGATATCAGCCTCACAGGACGATTGTGAAATGAATTTAATTACGATTGGGTCATTAGGAAAGTCATGACATATTTTTCTATCCAAAAATGCATCATGACTTCTCCAATGACCCGACTTTTAGAATTGGGGGTAGGCAGGTGGCATGGTGGTTAAGGCTCTGGACTTCCACATGGCTGACTTCAGTTCAAGTCCTGGACCTGGCAGCTTGCTTTCTTACTTTTCTTCTCCCTTTCTGTCTCTTTCTGGTCAAATTTAGTAATAATACTGATAATAATAATAATACATTAAATTAAATATAATTCTTTTTTTTTTTTTTTTGAGAAAGAGATTTTTGCTATGAGGTGTGTGCACTTGCTACAGAGGTAGAGAGACAGAAAGAGAAAAATCACCCACCCAGGGGGGAATGGCCATGTGGTTATTCCTCCATTCTCCTCTTGGGATTTTGGGCACACACACAAATGCGCCCAGCATGACTTTCAAGTCAACCCGAACCATGGTCAGTTGTGTGAGCCTCTGGTGCCTCAACCACTAGGCTACTTACTGGCCCCTATAAATAATGCTTGAAAAAAATAAGAATTATGGTTGATTCTGTGTGAGTTTCCAGTATTACTATTTTGCAGATACGTGACATCAAGGCATTAGAAAAGTGATAAGCCTTGTCATAATTAACAACTTGCTTTAACTGATTAGTCTCAGATTAGGTACATTTACCAACTTATCCTCTTTGTCATTTGATCCATTCCATAACTTGGGAGATATCTCCTTTATAGATTTTTTTTTTTTCACATGTTTGCAATCAGGTATAGAGGCAAGGTAGAGGAGCTCATGGATTGTAAGATTTCCTTAAATATATGATAATTTGTTATCTAGTCATGTAAACCTCTTCTTTCTTTTGAGAAGAGAGCTGATAGCCTGATACATAGCTCTTAATCTCCCTAATGGTTTAGGTACACTGAAAAATTAGCATACTTCATTAACTTTGAAACATCATATCTCTACTCTTTGACAGTTGTCTATGAACATATCAAAAAGGAACTTCAATTAGTCACTATTTTTTTAGCTTCATCGAAATTTCACTGAAGCATAGAAAGCTAAGAAATGCCTAAAAACACATTCATTAAATTTGAATGTGGCATTCTTGGAATAGTTGTATTTTAATATTAATAAAATCATTTTAAATATGCAAGTAGATATGTAATTCTGTTTTCTTACAAGAGAATGAATTAAAAAATTGAGTTAACTTATTTTAATGAGAAAATTATATGTAGGTAAACATATATGTGTTTGTATTTTTAGTCAACTCTTGTCTCATACCAGAATTTGGTATAATTATTAATAAAAAATTTATCTAATAAGAAAAAATTATTTCCTATGAGGACTGCAGGTGCAGAGATATGCTACCTTTTCTCAACCATCACAAGAGTCATGGCCAATGTTCCCATAACAAAAGGCAAGTTAACAAGAGAAAAACGTAAAATTAATTGAGTCCAAGTGTTTTGAGACATGGGAGATCTTAGAATAAAGGTCCAAAGTTAAAGGGAAAACTGCCCATTGTTATGCTTAGATTGATGAAGAGTGAATATGTAGCAATGTGGCTAGACAAAAAGAGAAAGAGCTAAGACCCAGTGGGGAAACCCAGCAAGGCCTGGCTGTTGATTCTTCTTGGCCTCTCAGAGCAGCATTCCCGCCCACCTCCACCATACAGGGCAGGACTTCTTCTGGATGAGTCTTATCATGTTGTCAAGCAAAGTAGATCAGATCATTTCTTTATGACCAGTTTATACACAGAAAAGTGAGGGAACGTTAGAAGAACATTTTTTGGCTTTATTGCTTGTTTTTTTGGGGGAAAAATTTCTATTTTCTATGTCCTGCCTTGGGGAAGAGGGTTTTTATTACTTGCTTTGGGGGTAATAGGAAAACAAGAGAAGGTCAGAGAGACCTCACTTCTGAGACCTTTCAGTGTTCTTAAGTTCTCCAAAGCACCTTACTTCGGGATATTGTTTTTTAGCATCTCCAATGTATTTGGCAACATGTTTGAATTTTATAAAGATTAACTTACTTGGGGCCAGCAGATGGTGTAGGGGTTACATCGCTGGATTCCCACATAGTCAACCAACCACGTTTTGAGTCCCAGACCCAGTGGCTTGAAAAATCACACCAGGTGTTTATGCATACATGCCCAAAATCTCAAGAAGAGAATAGAGAAGAAGGGATTATGGCGCAGCCACCCCCTAATGAGAAGTGGTTTTTCACTTTCCCTCTCACTGACTCTCTCTCTCTCTAGCAAGTGCACACATGCTAAGGCAAAAATCTCTTTAAAAAATTAGCTCATTTATTATTTAAAGTTAAGGGAATGCAATCCAATAGTATAGTAAGATCAATAGTCATTGATGATAGATAGCTAAGAGAAAGACCATTTGTAATTTTTTTGTATCTAAAACAGTGATGAAGAATAGGATATGCTATCTGAAAACAGGAGTATTTTATGCTGAAGAAAACTGAGAAAACTGCAGAAGTTGGAAAAGCTGTGTGAACTTTTTCTGCCTCCTCTCTCCTGAAGTGGCCATAGAACAATCTCCTTTTCCCTTTCTTCCCTGAAGCAAGGCATAGAAATTAGAATTCTTCTTACTCCCTTTTCTCTAAAGCAGACCATAAAACCAAAAAAGTCATTTTCTAACCTTCTTCTTCCTGCCTTGAAGACCCTCTTGTTACAGGTATCTTGCCTTATATCCAGACCAACTGAATGTCACACAGAGAGCTCCAGAAGAATCTGAACAGGACATGCTAAGTTCCCATCAATTTATTATTACCAGATCACACCAGCTGTCCACCAAACACACTTTACATAAAATACACAGGCCTCCCTGGGTATCTGGGTTTTCATTTCTTCTTTTCTTCTAAAACTATTTTTAGGGGCCAGCAGGTTGCATAGTGGTTAGGGTGCTGGAATCCCATGTGGTAGAACGTGGTTTGAGCCCCAGACCTGGTAGCTTGAAACTCAATTGGGCATGTGTGCTTGAGTGCCCCAAATCCCGAGAGTAGAATGGAGCAGAAGGGATAGCAGCATGGCCATTCCCCCTGAGGGGTGATTTTTCATTTTCTGTCTCTCTGTCTCTCTCTCTGTCTTATCAGCAAGTGCATGCACTCTATAGCAAAAAATCTCTGAAACAAATTATTTTTAAATTTATTTATTTATTTATTTATTTCATTATTGAGAGAGACAGAGATGAAGAGCTAGCATCCTAAATAGGGTCTTGATGGCATGATTCACGCCCAACTTCAGTCGGCCCTAGATCAGAGATACACATATGCCTGGTGCACCCAGGGGAGTCTCCAGGCATGAACCCGGAATCTTCCCATGTAGTAAGCCTCACAATATTACATTTTACCACTGTGCCACCATATGACCCCCTGGACCTTCATCTCTGAAGGCCCTTATGTCACAAAGAAACCTTATTAAATAAACTGTGTATGCTTTTCTATGAATAATCTGCCTTTTGTTATAGAGTGTCAGCCATGAATATTCACTGTAATAAATGAAATATTACAACAATGTTTGTTATATAACAGATGCTCAATCAATGTTTAATGAAATGTGAATGTATGAATAACTGACTTGGGTACTTCCAAAGAAATATATTAGAATTTTAAAAAACACAACTAAAGTTTTTTCAAAGAATTATTTATTTAATTTAATTTTTCATTATTATTATTTAATTTGCTATAGGACATGTATGCTCACCAGAGAAAGAAAGAAAGAGAGAAAGAGAGGGGAAGTGAGAAATCAAGCCACCAGGTCCCAAGTTCAAACCATGGTCAGCCATGCAGGAGTCCAAAGCCTTAACCACTATGACACCTGTTGGCCCAGCAAGTAAGATTTTATACAGGTAAAACACTGTATGCATGACCTACAGTAGGCAATTTACCATTTTGAGTCTCAGTTTACCTATTTGCCAATCAAAGTTTTGATCACAACAACTCTACAGTCTTAAAAATTCACCAAGGAATTTACATCAATTACTGCCAATCGTTTTTCTGTGTTACAAAAAAACCTTTCACATTTCCATTAGCTGCTGAACAACGACTCCTGAAATACTCACTTTTTTCTCCTTTTAACTTTGTGATTTACAAGTAAAACTTTAAAAACAATAATGCAAGAAATAGGCACATATTAGACTCAACCCCAAAGGACAGTGAGATATAACTGCTGCATGAAAATAGAATATGGTATTTGATATTTAAAATATATTCCTTTTTTAAAGTGGCATCTTTTCTTTCCTTATTTCTATTTTTTTTTATTTGACCTAGTTTCTTAGTTATGTGGAAATGCTTCACTCCTGGACCTTCTTTTCCTTCACCTTAAAAATAATACAGATTGGACATATTCTTTAGCTTTGACTAGTCCACTTGTAATAATTTGCCAACATTTCATTTTTTATTTTCCCAAAAATTGCCAGGGGTAGAAATTAAATTAAACCGCAAACTACGTAGTGAATGCAGAGTACAGCCAATGATTAGAGCTTAGGAGATAATGAAATGAAGGCTGACAGGAGTAAGTTTTACCTAGTATTTATGGCAACTGTCAAATTAATGGACTTGACAAAATTATTTCAGCAACTCTCTGAAGCACTCTCTTCCTTTTGCAGTTCAGAGAATCTCTCTCTCACACACACACAGACACACACACACACACACACACACACACACGGCTGTAATTCTAAAAATAAAGCTCTGTGTAGTCTTAGACTTGCCCCTCTAGGAATTAAGAACCTAGGGTCTAAGCTCCAAAGTATGTGACAGTCTGCTTATGTAAGCAGAACTCACAATCAAAAGCAGTTTACATTTTCCACAGCTGCTTTGAGTCTGGTACAAGCAGTGCTAAAAATTGCTTAACCAGTTCACTAGTAATCTACAGCTAGGCAATTCCCAGGGAACAAACCTATTATTCTAATTAAGTAGGTTTGCCCTGTTCACATAATCTCGTTTTCTCATGTAATCACACTTTAGACCTTCATCTTCTGTGCCTGACCCTTTCTGTCCTATAGGAAGCAGATTGCCTAAGGAGAACGACATTAACTCTTTCATCTTAATAGGGATTAAAATGAAGTTTAGCTCAACTTTTCTCCCCAATTATTCCTTACAAGAAAATTCATTAATAAAAGCTCTCCAAACATAAAATGATTCATTACAAACAACAATTGGATAATCCTGGTTTCAGTAAAACAGAACAAAGTGGATAGTCCCTGGAGAATGTTGTGACACTCACTGTATGTCCTGAAAATAACCAGTCTCTATCCATATTTCTTCTGCCTTGCCCATTGCTAGTAACAGGAAATATCCAAAAGTAAGTGTTCTGTTCAGTTCAAGATTTGAAAGTGCAGGGACCAGTCTGGTAGGGCCGCACCATGACATGCCCAAGGACAAGAGAGTGCAGTTTGTGTTCCATATGTCTGTCTCGTTCTCTCTCCTTGTGAACCCACTAGAACTCAGTCATGGCCCCCTGCCCCATTCTAACCACCCAATCACCAATTGCTTTCCCAAGTCCCTACCCTTTGACAGAATATTGGACTCGTAAACCTGTTATAATCAAATCTCAGTGCATGAATTTTGAGGTACACCCAAACCATAGCAATGTTCTTAGGAAATACTTCTGTCTCCGTACAGTTCTCTCCAAACTTCAGTACAGAAGTTAATTGTGTTCTTTTCACCACAATCAGCAGTCATAGGAATTAAGCAGCTTTGTGGGGGTTTAAAACCTGTCTGTTGGTATTAAACAAAGACTTCACTCAGGTAAGGAAGAAGACTGTATTAGAATAATAAGCCCTCCTTATCAATTCAAATATAATAAGCTTCATTGCACATCAGTTTTGTGAGCCATCTGGAAATAACTTCTTTACTTGCCAAGACAATGAAATATTGATACAAGTAGATTAAAAAATACTGATTCCAGTGATTAGATATACAAAAGGTATTTAATGTTCTCATCTTATTGCAGATCCTCCTTCTTTACAGGCTAATACTAGACTAGACACCCCTTCTCACAGAAGGTGGATATACTTTGTTAAAATGTTTTTGCCAGAAGGTGCATGTGCTTATAAGAGAGAGATAGAGGTGATAAAGGGAAAGTGAGAACGCATACCCCATGAAGAACATCACCCCACAGTCTCTTCTCTATCTTTCCTTTCTTCGGGGATTTTGGACATGCATGCATGTGCACCAGGCATGTTTTCAAGCTGCCTCATCTGGAACTTGAACTACACAACTGGCCATGTAGGATCTAGCTGCCTTAACCATCACACTACAGGCATACTCCAGAATCTATTTAAAATACTGCAGATTTTTTTATCCCAAGTAGTTTTTCTGAATCCATGTGATAGATTAATGAGGCTCAGAATAATTAATTCTATTAAAACAAATTTAGCCCAGATTGCATAGCTTATGCAAATACTGAGATTATTGCTTCTTACTAAGTTCCAAATACATATGACAGAAAAACATTTCTACAAAGGCAGATGGCCATCCTCTTTCCTGATGACTATCACAAAGTGGTGAGATGTGTAAGTGCTGATTGTGAAAGGCACACAACTAGCTTCTGAATTAAGGTTTGGGGACTTCAGGACCAAGACCTAAAAATTTCACAAAAAGACCTTGGTTAAATATTGGTTGTGTTTTAGAACACATGATGAAAAGGCATAGAGAACTGAAAAAGTCAAATGTCTGACCATAAAGTCTTCAAAGGTTTGTTGCTCTCTCAGGTCATCATGTCTTGGTTCATGAAATCCACTTCACTTCCTTCTCCCCTCCTCTCCCCTATTAGACATCATCCTTGGGATGATACACAGACATTTCAAACTTAGCAAAAGTTGTTTCTCTAGCCCAGGCTGGAACGCTTCATCATGCAAGATTTCAGTGAATCTCTGCTCAACAACTGGGAAAACAGGAATTCAGATTGTCCTCTGGTGGTTAAATCTTGATGCAAACAAAATAAGGATTAGTGAAATAGCCCCCTAATCACTGTGTAGGAACAATTTATCTTGGATTTGTCTATGCTCAGACTGATACTCTTAACCATTAGAAATGTAGAACCAATTTTCCTTTTCCTGATTTTTATTTATAGTCCCTCCTAGCCTCTGTGTTTTTGTGTTCCTCCTGCCCTGGGGTGGGTCATTGCTCCGGTTTTCTTTACTGTATACATTCTTACTGTGCCAAGCAAATAAGACCCCTGTAGAACGTGACCTGTTGGCTATTGTGTAGTAGATGTTAAGGAATTTTTTTTTTTTTTTAATGAAACGACCTGAAGAGCTCATAAAGGTACTCAAGGGCAGTGTTAGCCCTTTCAAGAATGGTGAACTACATGGTGACATATTCTTTCCCCAATTCCAAGGAAAAGTCAGATGAATGACAGATGTATTTCAATATCTTCAGATTTTGTGATAGGATACTTTCCATCTATTTCAAAAGAAAGTACTGTGTAATGTAATTAACATACCCTGTTGTGTCTCTGTCCCTTGCTTCTGGTGAGTTGATAGGGGATGGAAGGTTAAAGATGCATGCTAATTACATATTTTTATTTAAAAGATCTTTTTTATGAACTGGGAATGTTCTAGAATAAGGTGTAAGACCTACTTAAAAAGCAAGTATTTTGGGACCAGCAGATGGCATACTGGTTGTGTTGCTGGACTCCCATGTACTGGACTGCAGTTTGAGTCCAGGACTTGGTAGCTTCAATTCACGCTGGATGCATTTATATGCATGCCTAGGATCCCAAGGGAGAATGGAGGAGAAGTGATTGTGGCATGGACACTCCCCCTCACCCCCGCCAGGGCCCCCTCACCCTCTGGTGAGGGGGGGGGTGGAGATTTCTCGCTTTCTATCACTCTCACTCTCTCTCTCTCTCTCTCTCTCTCTCTCTCTCTCCAGCTACTGCACACACCCTAGAGCAAAAAATCTCTCTCTCTCTCAAAAAAGGGAAGCATCTTACTTTTCTCAAGATTAAAAAAAAAAAAAAGAAAAAAATTAACACATGAATCACCATTATAAGACACAGTACTAAAATATGAAAGAAAAAATACCAGTCTTCTTACTAGGGAAAATTGTAAATTGAATCACACACATGAATTTCACTGGGGGATAAATATACTTGGATACTCTTTCTGATTTCTTGAAGTAGTAATAATTTTATTTTACCATTTTCTTTTATTTTATTTTACAGGAAGTTTCTAATCTTGACAACATAAAACAAAAAAAGAGAAAGTAAGTCAAATTTATTCTATAAACTACATTCTTTGTTCTATGACGTTGAGTATGAATACTTTCATGGGTTTCCTGTCAAGGTGTTTATTTTTTTCGTTTTAAACCGTTAGGTGCAAATGTAGATGTACGTTACTTTCCTACCATTTCTCTGTTTATGCTGATGCATAGGAAACTTGAGTTGTGGCATTCCTGTAGACAGGAATGTGAAAATTAAATTTTCAGAAGAAACATGTTTAAACTAGGCTCAGATTAAAATGGGAGCCCACTTGAAAATGTGTTTCTATCAGTGACCTATTAATCTTCTGAAGAATTCTTCTAATCCAAATAAAAATGTATTTGCAAAGAGATTTGGGTTATTTAGGTCAGGACTGGCTTTACATTCAGCTCATGGAGCTGCCAAGGGATGTGACAGACACATGTTGCATAAGGTAATGGGATTTCAACAAACATTCAGGAAATACACAGGGGCAGGAAGCTGGTTCATGGGGAAACTTCCAGATCGGTTCCTGATGACACAGAAGAATGGTTTCTTTGCACCCAGGATTGGTCTGAGGCCAAACTGAATTTCTGCGTATCCTCTTCTTGTCAGCCCTTCCTCTCTTCTCATGAGGTGCCCTATGCTTTCATATTCTTTTTTCTCTTTTCTGCTTTCTCCCAGTTAGAGATAGAAAATGCATCTATACTAAGTAGGTAACTGGGTAATTAACAGTTGAGGGCACCTGCCAGTCAGGCGTAATTGTATTTTAGCCACAGGTAACTATGTAAACTACAGCACTGGCACTTTCAAC
Source organism: Tupaia tana (assembly GCA_026018925.1). Lineage (NCBI taxonomy): Eukaryota > Metazoa > Chordata > Mammalia > Scandentia > Tupaiidae > Tupaia > Tupaia tana. Next base: position 166,093,640 of record JAKSZU010000001.1, read on the forward strand.
TTGAAATGGAGTAAAGGAAGGGTGTTGGCAGGGTACTCCTCAGTCTTACCGCCCCAACTATGCAGCTGTTCATTCCGTCCATGGATAAGGAACTCACTAGTTCCACATCCGATGCTTAAAGGAAATTGCACCTGTTGGTTTATGATTGATGCCTCCATGAATTAGAGAATAAACAAACACAGAGATGCAGAGGGAAGATGAATTAAAGGGAATGTGCCTGATATTGAATGAATTACAATTTTTCCAATGCAAACATATCGATTGAGGTTACTTTAACCAATAAATGTAAAACTGAAGACTCTTTTGAGTCCCTCATCCCCTGCCCTTTCTGTTTGTTTGTTTTGTGTCCACCATTCTCCAAAGGGAATGATATCTCATGCTACATGCTTACTTCACTTTATAACGTGATGAATAGCTTTTCTGGGGGAAACATTTGCTATATGCAAAGAAATATCCAGTTTGCGTAATGGCTATGTCGCTGGACTCCCACGTAGTTGACCGCGGTTCGCGTCCTGGACCCGGTGGCTTAAACTCACGCCGGGCACGTGTGCGTGCGTGCCCAAGATCCTGAGAGGAGAATGGAGGAGAAGGGATTGCGGCGTGGCCATCCCCCGTGGGGGGGGTGATTTCTCGCTTTCTGTCTCTATGCCTCTCTCTGGCGAGCGCATGCGCCCTATAGCAAAAACCTCTCAAAAAAAAAAAAAAATATCCTAAACATTTTGTGTTTAAAAAAAATAAAAGCAAACAAAAAAAAAGATTAAAGGGAAAAAAATAAACCTGGTTTCATTTGCAATCTTGAGTTTTTAAAAAAGGGTGAGCTTAACTGAAAGTTAATGCCTATTAAGAATATCAGTAGTGGATGGGACCAGCAGTTAGCATAATGGCTATGTCACTGGACTCCCATGTAGTCGATCACGGTTCGAGTCCCAGACCCGGTGGCTTAAACTCACGCTGGGCGCATGTGCGTGCATGCCCAAGATCCTGAGAGGAGAATGGAGGAGAAGGAATTGTGGTATGGCCATCCCCCTGGAGGATGATTTCTCGCCTTCTATCTCTCTGTCTCTCTCTGTCTTTCTGGCGAACGCACATGCCCTATAGCAAAAACCTCTCCAAAAAAAAAATAAAAGAAAGAAAGAAAGAAAGAAAGAAAGAAAGAAAGAAAGAAAGAAAGAAAGAAAGAAAGAAAGAAAAAGAAAACGAATATCAGTAGTGGAAAACACTTTAGTTGTAACAAAGTAAATTATATGGATAAGATATGTGTGTGTTTACCCACGTGCATTAATGATTAACGTGGTCAGCTCGGAATTGTCCCATCCTCTGTTTCTGTTTTGAAACATCTCACTGTGAAAATTTCAAATAATACACAGAGGAAAAGATCATGATGGATTCATGTCACCAAGTTTGAACACTCATATCATCAATCTATAGGCAATCTTATTATTTTATCTCTACTTATTCTACACCTGCCACTCCCATCCCCACTGGGCTTTTTAATAAAGCAGACCCCCAGACATATCATTTCATGCTTCATATATTGTTATAAAACAAGAAATGTTTTTTAAAGAGCATAACCACAATACTGTACTAGAACAAAATAAGAAAAATGATATAATAGCATCAAATATATGGCCAATGTTAACATTTCTTTGATAGCCTCGAGTGCTTTTTCAGTTGGTTTATTTGAACCAAGACCCAAAAAAGTTCCATGCAATGCATTTAGTTCTTGGCTCATAATTTACATCTCTGTCCATTTGTTTGTTGAAGAAACTGGGGAATTTCTCACACTCATTTGAAGAAACCAGAGATTTCACATTCTTTAATGTTGCCGATTGAATCCTTATGACATTTTTACAAACTGGGTTCTTCCGACTGTTTCCTCTAAACTTTTAGTTAAATATTAAGGTATGGTAGGACTAGCAGTTGGCATAATGGCTATGTCGCTGGACTCCCACGTAGTTGACTGCGGTTCGAGTTCTGGACTCAGAGGCTTAAACTCACGCCGGGCACATGTTTGTGTGTGCCCAAGATCCCAAGAGCAGAATGGAGGAGAAGGGATTGTGGTGTGGCTATCCCCCTTGGGGGAGTGATTTTCTGCCTTCTGTCTCTCTGTTTCTTTCTCTGTCTTTCTGGCAAGTGCACGTGCCCTACAGCAGAAATCTCTCTTTGCCCTATAACAAAAATCTCTCATATATATATATATATATATATATATATATACATATATATATATATATATATTAAGGTAAGATTCAAGTTTAATATACTTACATATTTAAAATATTTAAAAATAGGTCTTCAGTACTGTATACTTCCTTTGCATTGCATTGTAAGCCATATGTCTGGTTATCTCTATTTTTGCAATTGTGGTATTGCTCAGTGAATTGAGGTTGTAACAGGTTGATTTAGCCAGTAAAAAGTTGTCTAGTAGACTTTCGCTTAAAGACTTTAGCAGCAATTGATGACTACTTCCAGATCTATTATTTTATTAAGGGTTGCATAATGTTGTATTCAATTTGCCTTATTCTTTTTTTATTTATTAAAAATATATTGGCAGGGGCAGCAGATGGTATAATAGTTATGTCACTAGATTTCTACATGGATGACAGTGGTTCAAGTCCCAGACCTGGTGACTTGAATATCATCTCAGGCCTGTGTGTGTACATGTCCAAGACACAGGAGGAGGATGGAGGAGAAGGGACTGCAGCGTGGCCATCCCCTCTGGGGCATGGGGGATTTCTCACTTTCCTTCTTACTGTTTCTGTCTGTCTCTCTCTCTCTCCAGAAAGCACATGCACCCTAAAGCAAAACCTCTTAAATAAATAACAATTTAGGAAGAAGCTTTCCCAAATTAGCTATTTGGTTTTCTTGAAATGCATTTATATAGAAATGACTTACTTTTTTGCTCCAGGTTTTTATAAATCCTTATTTCTTGATAAAAACCAAGATTATATTTATATTTACTGTAATTTGTCACCTAGGGTCAGGAAAATTCAAGACAGTAGAAGACCTTAGTTAGAGGTAGAATTTACTTCTGCTCTCTAAGGAATTGTACACATTCTAATATCTATTTGGTTATACAATAAATAGCATTTTATTTATTATAACTTTACTTACATATCTGTTTCTTTTATTCTTCTAGGTCATTCCGGAGATTTATGTCTGAAAATAAAGTATTTGGTTAGTGATTCATAAGACTACTTGAATAAATAATATATTCAATGTCCCTGAAATTTTTTTCTGTTACTGCCATAAAATAACAATAAGTGATTAATAAATGTCAAATTGAGTTATCTTTAAATTCTGTAGAAGAAATTTTACAAAGAAATGTGGTCCCAATCTCATTTTAAGTGGCAAAGACAGAAATTATTGATTTATTTGGAATAATTTCCTTTTACATTAAAAAAATTATTCTCTTTTGTAGTTTATTGGCTGATTCCAGCTTACCATATTTATTGCCTGGTTCATGACCAAGGTGACCTGTTGGAGGTTTTGCTAGATTTGTGAATCTGGGAGTAAATAAAAAAGAAGCAGAAAATTGTTTTATTACTGACACTTTCACAGCATTTCACATACCAGATTTTAGCTTCGGGTTTTGTCATTGTAGCATTCATAGTAATAATAATGACAATTGGTTTGATTGGTGTTTTAATTCTAAAGTAAAAATATAGTTTTAAAAATTACTTTCAGAAAGCTCTCTCTCTCCTTCCTTTATAGAATATAAGAAGCCAATAATGATCAGACATTTATAGTGGGTGAAGGATCTGAAAGCTCATTCTGACCAAGGTGGTGATCCTTGGTGGATACATCTTCTTCCCAAGATACCCACATTTCCCAGGACTGATGTTCCAGCAGCGACACCCCCAGGGGCCACATCCTATCTCAGGGTCCTGTGCACACTAGTGAAATACTTTGGAGTGGGCTTCGTGGTCTGGTGGTTTAGGCAGCTAGATCCTAGACAACCTACCTACTGTGACTCCAGTCACAGACCAGTGGCTTGAGAAACCCAGTAGGCATGCATGTGTGGGTCCTTAAAATCCCAAAAGGAAGGAGAGCGAGAGAAGACATTGCAGTGTGTCCATTCCCCATCAAGGGTGCTTTCTCTTACCACTTTATCTTTGTTTCTCTCAGGAAAGCACAATTACACTTTTTGTTTTTTGAATATTAACACTGACTTGAATAGTGCATAATTGTGAATAAAAGGAAGTAAGGTTTGTTCTTTTAATTGCCAGAAGATGCTTGTGCTTGCCAGAGAGACCTAGAAAGTGAGAAAGCACTCCTCAGTGGGGTGTAGTCACACCATAATCTTTTTTCCTCTGTTTGTCTATTCTGTCAAGATTTGCAGGAGATATGCAAATATTCCTGGAGCATTTATCAAGCTGCTGGGGAGGGGATTGGAACTGCAGTTGGGCATGTGGGGGTCTAACTCCCTATGCACAGCGCAAGAATGTTCTATGTGCTAGAACTGATGCCAGTTCTTTATTTCGTGCAGTTTATTTCTTTGCATGTCCAGACCTTGCTTTAGGTGTTGGGAGGATAAAACTAAGCAAATCATGACCCTTCAACTCAGGGATCTTATAGTTTCTTGAAAGTATCACAGCTCATATTCTCTTTACCTACTCAATCATTTTGTTAAAATTATGGAGAATATGGAGGGTAGGGATACTTTATATATAAATTTAGTTATGAATTTAAGAAAACTACTTCAAATAATAATGCCCTCAAGAACTATCAACTATCATTTGAGTTACAGCTTTTTACAGTGTATGTGTGACTACTCATATAGTTCATGGAAGGAAGTGGGCAGCTCTTAGAATAGCTGGGGTTGTCCATCAAGGACTAGAACTCTCCATAATGGGCCAAACAGCTCTCATAACATCACCACCATGTATTAAGCTTGCTTTGCTTTCAAATTTCTCACACTAAATGGACAGCTATTACCATACATTTTGCTAACCAATCCTCTGCTTTATTTCAGAAGGAAAAACTGTGAATGACACAATCTGGCAGGAACCCAGCAAGCCTGAGACTGATTCCCACATCGAAAGACCCTGTCAGCTCAACGGTACTAACTAAATATAGTTCAGTAGATACTGCATCTTCCCAAAGTAGTTTAAAGGTCAAGTAGGAAAAATTGACATCTTTCACCATTAAAAGAAGCGGTGTGGCACAGCAGTGGTGGCGCAGGCACTAAGGCCACTGTTGTCTGATTCTGAAGATCACATAGGAAAACTCTAAGTTCACACCCTCAGCTCTCCTCAAGATGCCAGGCTTGCCTATAGGTGCTCCCCTGATCCTGGATGGCTGCAGGAGCTGGGGAAGGATTTTGGTGTGGAGATCCTTTCAAGGTGCCTGTATTTTTCTCTCCCATTAAGAAAATAAATCCAAATTAATAAAAAAAGGAAAGATAAAAGGAACCCAGCATTGTGGTCTTCATAAAAAGAAAAAACAAATAAGATAGAATATACATTTTTATAAATTACTAGTATGTACATACACATATATATGCATATATATACACACACATAGAGAAAAAACTCAAATAAATAAAGTTGCCTGATAAAGCAAACAATCAATTGAAAATAATATTTAAAAGTCCTTAATGTCCAAAAGAGTTCTCATATGTATTAAAAATCAGGACAGGGACCAGCAGTTAGCGTAATGGCTAAGTCACTGGACTCCCACATAGTCGACCGCGGTTCCAGTCCCGACCCGGTGGCTTAAGCTCACTCTGGGCGCGTGTGCGTGCATGCCCAAGATCCCGAGAGGAGAATGGAGGAGAAGGGATTGTGGCATGGCCATCCCCCCTGAGGGGTAATTTTTCCCTTTCTGTCTCTCTGTCTCTTTCTGTCTGTCTGGCGAGTGCACGCGCCCTATAGCAAAAACCTCTCCCAAAAAAGAAAAAAAAAAAATCAGGACATAGGAAAGCTCTCTGAAAACATCAATATACTAATAGTTGTTATGTTTAGGCTTCCAAAAATATTTAGAGAAATAACATTATTTATACAAAATTATGTCATTTTATAATTTAAAAATTCCCAAGAGGAGCTAATTAGGAGTCAGGTATAGAAGAATTTATTAATAATAACTGATATCATAATTAAAATTCCTAACATTGAGAAGAGGATGAATAAAACAAAATGTCTTAAGAGTTCACAAAGAAGAAAAACAGCATGAAAAGTTGATCTGCTTGGTGTTTGCTAGAAGGTATGGCCACTCACCAGAAAAAAAGAGAAAAAGAGGAAACACCCCACAATGGGACATGATCACACTGTAGTGATTTTCACTCCATTAATACTTCCTGTCAGGATTTTGGAATTGCAGACACACATGCCTTGCATGCTTTTCAAGGCACTGGGGCTGAGGTTCCAACCACAGTCAGCCCTGACTGGCTCCTAATGCACAGTGTTTAACCACCATGTTTGAGGGATGGCCATTTTTAAAATATTTTGGAACAAAGGCAATTTTAATTTATTATTATAACTAAGAGATTGGGAGTTTGATTATACATTCTGCTCAAATTTTGATTTTTTTAAAGATTGCTTAGATTTACAATGTAATTATTTATGAAAATAATAATTTGTCTTTGAAATATTTCAAATTTATACAAGATTATATAATATTTTGGTGAGTAATTTCAATGAATTTTTAATTATTTCAAAATTTTTTTGGAATAAGTAGGTGAAACATTGTAGGATTACTGAAAATTTTTGCTTGTAATTACAACAAAAAGAAGGTTTTAATATTATTATGTTTAGATTGAACTTTTTCTTCACTACATGAATGCTAGCTATATTTATCCTCACCTTTAGTCTATTGCTCAAATATTGACCTCATTGTCTTCAGTTTGTGATTTGTTCACCTGTTCACTCATCCATCCATCCCTCTACTAATCATATATTTTAGATTATTGTATGTCCATCTATGGATAGAAAAGGTATAACTGAATTAAAGATCGTTTTCAGTCATAAATTTTGCCATAAAATATTCAAGCATTCTATTTTCAAAAATTGTCTTTCTGTGAACTGTTGTGCTATTATTAATTTTTTAAATTTAGGGATAATAGGCAGGCAATTCTGTTATATCTACAGTGACAAAACAGTAAGGTGCTTCTGATTGGTGATCTGTTCTTTTTCAGAGAAGAACAAAGAAACTTTTTATAGACTACTTCCCAGCTTTCTATTTCTCAGGTTCTTGAGTGACTGTGTGTGTTCTGAGTGTGTGTGTGAGTGTGTGTATGTGCATGTCTCTAAGAGTTTCAGACTACATTTCAGCAGTAGCAGTTGAGTCATAGGACATTTCTAGGGATTAATGTCATGCTAGGAAGAGTTGATGGCCTGAGACCAAGGCTGTCGGTGCCATTATAAATTGAAGGGAGAAATTCAGAGGAGGAGGGAGGGCCACAAGTTGTGGACTCAAATTTTATGGGAGTAGTAGCTTCATTTGGAAAGCACAGAGTATTTCTAAGCAATTAGTGCCCTGCATATCAACCCATAATATTTCTTTCTCATTTTAAACACTACTTTTTTAGCTGCTAATTGGGTAATTGCTTAAGAGTGGTTTACTGTGCCTGAGGATAGGCAGTCTGTGAAGTTTAGTGCGATGGAGATGGGAAAGTGCAACATTACTATCATCCATAGTGTGATTTTATTGGACACTAATGATGAAATTCTAAAGACAGCTTCAATAAAACAGAAGAAAATATAGAGGGAAATAAACAGTAGGCGTGACATTAACTCCTAAAGATTGCTGTAAGCTCCAAGCCCCAAAACGGGTCCTTTCCCTTGACTTCTATTTCAAAGTAATATTTCTACATGACACATATTGTATCAGTAACATTTCAGCCCTAAAGAGTATTTGGGCCTAATGAAAAAACATCCCTAGACCATATTTTGCCAAGGATTTGTGTCTGATGTACATATTGCTTAGTAACATGACTTATGTTGAATCAATTAAGACAAACATTACCGGAATAAGTTGAGTGTCATAAACATAACATTTTAAGTTTATCTAGTCCGTTTCCTTCTAAGAAGAATTTTATCTAAAGCTACATCTGTGCTATTAAAAGAGACTGCATCTGTAAAATAAATGTAGGAGAAGTTGAGTGCTGAGAACCTTACAACTAAAAACTTTACAGCTAAAAATAGTTTAAGTGTTAAGAGAAATTAATCTGTAGTTTATGTTGTTACATTTTCAGCATTATAAACAGTAAGAATATTCATAATATTCATTTTAGTAAGTTAACATCGATTTTAAATTTTTAAATTTATTTGGCTTTAGTTTTATGGGAGGGGAAAAAACCCTGAGAACAAACTTTTGAAATTCACGAATTGGAGTTTACCCAAGACCAAGTTATGATTTAAGTAAAGATAGTTTCAAGAATGGGGTTTTCATATTTTGTATCAGAAAGTACAAAGAATGAAAACAAAGTAGCATTCCAGGATAATAAGAAGAAACAAAAAATACTTTGGTATTTAGAAATATTTAAAAAATAATAAGTACAAATGTGATAGACCTGTCCATTCAAAATTTAAAGACAGTAACATATGTTACAAAAGGAAGTTAGGAACTGGATAAAGTCAGAAAACATGGTAAAAAGTAAAATGAGTATTAACTCCACTCACATTGCTGCAAGATTACTTTGAAAGTAAATTCTTTGCATATGATTTTGATGAGATTCATTATCAAAGGAAACTCATTGGGGAGAGGTGTTTAAAGGTCTCTTAGGGTCTTTTAGTCTATTGTCCCAATGGCCATTGGTTTGAAACCTCCTTTCTCTCCTAAATTTGAGCCAATTTGGCCAAATAAATAATCTAACATCCCAACGTACAGTGCCTATGCTATACAGTCAGCCTTATCTCATTCTCTTTTATTTATTTATTTATTTATTTATTTATTTATTTATTTATTTAAATTTACTTGTTTATTGCATCTACATTTGAGAATCAGTTGGAGTATCAGCTTTTATCCAGGATGATGCATTCTTCTTTTTTGGAGATGTTTTTGCTATAGGGCACGTGCACTAGCCAGAAAGACAACGAGAGACAGAAAGACAGAAAGCGAGAAATCACCCCTCAGGAAGGATGGCCACTCTGCAATCCCTTCTCCTCCATTCTCATTTTGTGATCTTGGGCATGCACATACATGCGCCTGGCATGAGTTTAAGCCACCGGGTCCGGAACTCAAACCGTGGTCGACTACATGGGAGTCTAGCGACATAGCCGTTATGCCAACTGCTGGTCCCCAGAATAATGCATTCTTATGCACACTGACATTTATGATCCACTTATATAGTACATATAAGTTTTGATAACCTATTGCGGCAGACAAATACCCCAAAATTTAGTGGTTTGAAACCAAATTTCATTAAGCTTATAAATTTTGCAGATCACAGTGCTGCCTTATAATATGATGTCTGACGTTTTATTTGGGAAGACTTGAATGACTGAGGATAATTTAAGCTTTGGGTAGCTGCGGGGCTCCATGACCTGGTAGTTAAGGGACCTGGATCCCTGTGGCTGACTGCACAGTTCAAATTCAGGTGGGTTGTTTGAGAAATACACTCGGTACATGTGCCTACATGTCCTGACAGGGTAGAAGAATGAAGTGGTGTGGCCATGCCCCATGGAGCTGCTTTTCCCCTCCCCCATCTCTGGTGAGTGCATGCACCCTATGACAAAATTAGAAAAAATAATCGGGTGTCTGGACTATGAAGTCTTCTTCTCTAACATGGCTGGCTTGGCTCAGCTGGGATTGTCAACTGGAGAGACTCTATGTGGCCTCTCCATATGACTTCAGCTCCTCCCAGCATAAGGGCTGTGTTTTAAGATGGAGGTACATGCAATAGAGCTTCACACATCTCATGAAGAAGAGAGTAGAAATGGACACCCCAAGAGACCAAGGCAGAAGCTCAAGGCGTCTTCTGACCTTTGAGGGTCCCGAAGCATCACTGTATTGCACTCTACTGTGACATCGAGTCTCTGAGGTCAGCTAAGGTTCAGTATGAGGAAAATTAGACTCAACTTCTTGTTGGAGGAGCACCAAAATCATGTTGCAGAATACACGACACAGAAACATGATTGTGACCATCTTCGGAAAACACAATCTACACATTGCTTAACACTTATTACCTGTGTTGCTGCTTCAGCTAATTGTCCTCTGTCTTTATAAAGGTTCTTTGTAGGGTAATATTTGGGAGATCACAAATAAATAAAAATGTGTAAGACCGCAAAACAATGGGGTTAGTTTACATAAAATGCTTTCATTCTGGTGTCCCACCTTAGCTGAAACCCCTCAAATGTTCCCCCATTTTCTATAACCATAAACTAGAGCCTCTATAATCAGATTTATCCTGAAGAAAGTTTATTTGGGTTCTTACGGTATTTTAAAAGGAAACTTTATATTAAAGTCCTTATGTTTATACTCCATTGAAAAACATGAGGAAAACTGTCAATCCTGGACCCAAAGTCTCAGGTGACTTCAGCTGAGAGAGCTGAGAGCCATCTCTACCCCTGACCTGGGGCATTTCTTTGACTCCTATAGATATTTATATTTGTAACATTGATCCAGTAGCTTATGCCTAAATTCTTTCCCAGGTACTCAAGGGTCATTGAAACATGGCCTCACTCATCCATCTAGCCCTACCTCCTCCCACACTGTATTCAGAATTATCCTGTGGCCTGGCAAGTCTTAATCTCTGCATTTCATAAAACATGCTAGCTTCATGCCACACTCTAGGCCGGTGTTCATTATTGCTATATTTAGACTTTTTTCTTTCTTCCACTGTTCTGAACTTTTTCCATTCTTCAAGCTTCCATTCCGGCCTTTGCACTTTCGCAAGCTCTCTGGGTCACAGTGGCCTCTCCCCACGGTACTATGTCTAAGCACTCATCTTACTGTCTTGTGTTGTTAGGTGCGTGCTACGTACATGTTCATATTTCCTCAGCTAGATTCCAGATTCTAGAGCACAAGGAGCCATCTTAGGTTCTTTTTCTATTTCTATTTTTAAGAATGCTTATAGAAGGACCTCTCCAAAATTCATGTTAAAGATATAAAAAAGAGATGGAAAGGAATAAGGGAAGGGAGAAAGCTTTTTTCTAAATAAAAAAAATCCTGAAAACAAAATCACAAAAACTGACCTTCTAACATCTTGATCCTGTGATGGAAGATCTTGTTTCAAAGAACCAGATCATAAAACCATTTCACTTAAAATATGGGTGGGCCATCCCTGTGTCCTAATGGTTAAGGGAGCAGAATCTCACCTGGCTGATCACATGGTTCAAGTACCAGCCATACGGCTTGGGAAACATGCTGAGTATGTGTGTGAGTACCCAGATCTCAACAGAATGAAGAGATGGAGAAGGGGTTGCAAGACCAACTCCATTGGAGAGGCTCTTTTTTTCTCTCTCTGTCTCTCTGGAATGTGCATATGCCCTATAATAGACAAATAAGTGATGGGTATTTTCTGGAATCCTGTAGCATGGTTACTCAGATTTTAAATATTAAGTTATTGGTGCTCATAAAATAACTCTGAGACTGAGTTGTACATTTAGCCTATATTTTAAATATACCTATAATGGTGATTTGGAGGAAAATCTGCACTTGTTTTTCACTATGTATGGAGGATAGGCTTAGCTTGTTCCTTCTTCCTCTCCACAGAATAAGAGAACGAGCAATAGTGGAAAATTGAAGCAGTCTTTTCTAGTAAAAAGGAGCAAAGGTGAAAGGAAACATCACTGGCCTGGTGGCCAGGTGATTTCTGTGGGTCTCAGTATCTTCATCCAAAATAAGAGGCTTGGATTAAGTGATCTGTAATATCCTGTCCTCTTTGACATGCTGTATATTTCAGATTTAAATAAATGAAGCCCCTTTTATAGGGGCTGAAAGGGAAGTGCTGCTACTTTCCAAAAGGTTTCATTTAGCTGCAAGCAAATGGATGCCGCATTCCAAAGCTTTCACTACAGCATGCACAGAACAATTTTGGCATAAATAATTCATGTTGCGAAGACCTAAACTAATGAAGCTCAAAATGCCAGGAGTTGAAAGCTTAGTTTAACAGAAACAGGTGAGGTGATAACTGCATGGGATCATAGCATTTTGAAGTTAGCGGTGGCTTTCATAGCTCATATGCCCTCTTTTTATTACCAAGACAGAAAAGGAGTCTCAGCAAGGTTCTGTGACTTTCTCAAGCTCATAGCTGGCTGGTGGCAGCCTGGGCATTTATTTTGTTAAATTTGCATTTAATTCTGATCTGTTTCTTATAAAATACAGCATCTCTTTAAGAAAAGAAATATTCATGGGACCAGCAGATAGCATAATGGCTATGTCGCTGGACTCCCACGTAGTCGGCCGCGGTTTGTGTCCTGGACCTGGTGGCTTAAAACTCACGCCGGGTGCGTGTGCGTGTGTGCCCAAGATCCAGAGAGGAGAATGGAGGAGAAGGGATTGCGGCGTGACCATCCCCCCTGGGGGGTATTTCTCACTTTCTGTTTCTCTGTCTCTCTCTGTCTGTCTGGCGAGCGCACACGCCCTATAGGAAAAACCTCTCCAAAAAAAAAAAAAAAAAAAAAGAATAAAGAAATATTCACATTCTAGCCAAAGTTTTAATAGACTAAATAAAAATATAATGAGGGTTTTTTAAAAAAAAAGAAGTCAAGCTGGGGGGGAATATATATATATATATATATGTATATATATATATATATATATGTGTGTGTGTGTGTGTGTGTGTGTGTATGTGTGTATATATATATATATATATATGGGTTAAATTACCCCTAAATGTCCTCAATCCTGTAATTTCTAATAATCTGTATGTAACATTAAATTCTTTTCATAGATCCAAATGAAGAGGTATTTTTTTCGAGTAATAACATAGATACCCTTCAAGAAAAGAGTCCACAAGGAACTTCTGATCAGGTAATGTGAATAATCAACATTTACATGGTGTTTTGTGAAAGTCATCTTGTTACTGAGCCCTGAAATATGCTAGATGTAGTGTACAATATTTAGACAGCCTGGTAGGTATTGTGTATTTAGTTATTATAAGGTTGTTTGGAATTGATATGCTGATATCCCTGTGAATTGGAATATCAATGAAAAAAAATGAAATGGCAAGATAGAAACTATTTTGATTAGGCAAAACGTCAAACTCTACAGCTTTTGGTAAGTAACCCTGGGCCTGTAAAGTTAATATTACTGGAATGTTCTCTGACAAGACCTGTGCTGAAGGCTTAGAACTATCTGGCAATCTTTAGTGTGGGGCCTGTGCCTTGTGTGTTTACGCATATACTGTGATTCCTGAATACCCCTTTTACAATTGTATTAATTAGCCTAGCAGTTCCAGTAATTAAGAATGAATGTTGGGCCTTCCTAATAATAATGAAATAACATTAATTAGCAGTCCAATAGCTGCTATTCACCCTGTAACAAGAGTGTATGAGTCAATAGGGCCACCTCAGGCATCAAACTGGTTTTTTTGTATATGTTACTGACAGCCATAGGGTTCTCTTTAATCATTCTGATACTTTTATTAGAAAATTTAGAATCTACTTCTTTTGTGCAGTAGATTGTTCAATAGGTAGACAGGATACAGCATATGAATTGTGAAGGGCTGATGTGGTAAGAAAAGGGAGCCCACGTTCTTAAATCTAGCCTGATTTCTGAGGCTGTCGAAGGCCCTCTGATGAATTAGACAGTGGGTCATAACTTTTGATCAACTGCAGATGCTGCTGGCTGTTGCAATGCTGCAGGAATGATAGAACCATGCTTTTAAGCCTGTTAGCACATTGGTTGAACACCATGTTCAGAGGATCCTCCCTGCAATGTATGGATGAGAGCTCTGATATCAGACAGGTGTGTTTGTAATTTGGCTTAGCCCTCAGTAGGTAGGTGACGTTGGGCAGTTTACTTAACCTCTTTCTACCTCAGCTGCCATCATCGGTGAAATCCATCTATAAAGAATCTGAATCTCTTGGCTACCAGGAGGATTAAGTGAGATACTTTGTTAAAGTGCTTTGCTTCATGGCCGGCATTTAGTTAATACTCAAAAACAATTTAATTATCGTCATTGTTTTCCTCTTTCCCCTCCTTTTCCCCCTTCTCCTCATTTATTCCTCTTACTCTTTACGAGGACTTCATAACACTTTCACATGCACGGCTGGCAGATTATCTCAGAAATATGCTGTCTCATTTTCCTAAATTCGGATGAGGCCTCAGATACAATATCTAAGTGAAACATTGTCTGATAGCCAGGAAAAAATGATGGTTGGTTTACAGGAAGAGCTTCCCACATATGCCCTGTGCCAAGAGAAATCTTATTTTAGATTTTTTAGTAGAAAATTTAAACCAACCACTTTTGAGAAAGAAAAAAAATAATGTAGAAAGTTCCTAGAAAAAAGAAAAAAAGAAAAATCTTCACTCAAACACCAATCCTTCTGGAGGTTTTAATTGACCAGGAAATAGTACTTCTAGAATGGTAACCATTCAATTGTGCCATGTAGTTTTTCATTAAAGATCAGTTGAAGGCATTCAGACTGGTAACAGACAAACAGGATCCATCTAGTCTAAAAGTCTTAATTTAAGAGTAGGGACTAGTTTTATCTACCTATAAAAACTCTGATCTTGGGACTGGCAGTTGGCATAATGGCTATGTCGCTGGACTCCCATGTAGTCAACTGTGGTTTGAGTCTTGGACCCGGTGGATTAAACTCACGCCAGGCGCATGTGCATACATGCCCAAAATTCCTGAGAGAGGAAAACGGAGGAGAAGGGATTGTGGTGTGGCCATCCCCCTGAGGGGTGACTTCTCGTTTTCTGTTTCTTTGTCTTTCTGGCAAGCGCACAAGCCATATAGCAAAAACCTCTGAAAACAAAACAAAACTCTCTGTTCTTATGTATAGCAGGCATTCAGTTGAACTTAACTAAGAAACATTTCTCTATATGACCCTGTATGACCATACTTTGGTTTAACAATAAAAATGTTATGCAAAACATTAATGTTTTAATTTCTGTAACTGAGAAAGAGTAGACACAGTGTAGCTTTTGAAAGATGGGGAGGTGTAAAAACCATTCTCAAATGGAGAGGCCAATCCAGTATGAAGAGAGACACCTGGCTTGTCAGGCGTGAGAGCAGACTTTGGCATGGGCCTTCACTTCCCAACAGTGAGAAAATAACCAGCACCCCATAATTTCTCCAAATGCAGCCTGAAGACAGTCTATATCAGACCCACACGGAATATTTGCTTAAAATGCACACTTCTGGCCAAGCTGCTATGGTGCACACTGTTCACCTATTGTATTCTGCAGGCTGGGGCCCCAGGGGAGGGCTGGGTTCAGTTACTGATCCAACCATAAACTGAGTACAGTACCAGGCAACTCAAGAACTGTCTTGGAAAGCAAAAAAACAAAAACGAAAGTACACTTCTGAGCCACATTCCTGCACAACTGAATTGTCGTAACTGAGGACTACAAAGTAGTTATTTTTTAATGTGACTATTTAGGAAAACTGGTGGACACTTGTCCAAAGATGTGACACCTTGTGCATTTTCACTTTACAACTCCAAACTCAGCTCAGGTCTGGTCTTGGAAGACAACAGTCTTTTGAGAAAAGCAAAGTTGAGTTTTCTCATTATGGGTATGATATACATTCATTACACAATTTTGAAAACTATGTAAAAGTCATAGGGCTAGCTCTATGGTACAGTGGTAACTCTCTGCTTAAGAGAAGTCCAATTCCACATGTCAGCCTCAATCCGAATCCCCAAGAGGGCAGGACTAGAGGAAGAGGATTGAGGCATGGCCAGACTCTACTGAGGGTCCTCGTCTCTCTCTCTGATTCTCACTCTATCATATGTGCCCTATAATGAACAAAGGGAAAAAATGTTTACCTATGTAAAAGTATGAAGGACTAAACTGTGAACAATATCTTAACAAGGCAAACATTTCCATAAGGCCGTTATCTGAAGTTTTTAATTTTTTTTTGAAGAGGTTTTCTTTAGCTGTAGTGCGCGTGCACTCGCCAGACAGACAGAAAGAGACAGAGAGATAGAAAGCGAGAAATCAACCCCTAGAGGGGATGGTCATGCCGCAATCCCTTCTCCTCCATTCTCCTCTCAGGATCTTGGGCATGCATGCACATGCGCCCAGCGTAAATTTAAGCCACCGGGTCCAGGACTCGAACCGAGGTCGACTATATGGGAGTCCAGTGACATAGCCATTACGCTAACTGCTGGTCCCCGAGGCCATTATCTGAATATTAAGAACATGAGTTAAAGTCATAGAATGCATGAACTTCCAACTAAAATTTCCAATTAAAATTTCCTTCATATTCTCAAAGAGAGGGAACATCATAGACAAAGAAGAAGGTACAAGGAACCAAGTGGCAGGGGTAGAAGATTTCCATATACTATTTTCTCCAGTACCAGCTTTGCTTCATACATATTTCTGCAAATATGGTCTGGGATAAGCTTGATGGAGAACCAGCTTGCAGAAGTGCTGATGAAGAGTTTGAAACAAAGCAGTCTGCTTACTCCTGTGATCACTAACCCAGCTATAAAGAACACTTGGGGAAACTTGACTCCCAGCATTTATTTTTGTATCCTTGATCTTGTTTGTTCTTCTTTGGCAACATTCAGTTGATGGCTCAAACCTTTTGTAGCATGTTGAGAAGAGCATAAAATATGCAGTAATACAGACTTTGGGCCATTATATTTTCAAAAATGTTGCATGCCTCATTTCTCAGTAAATTCTTAGGTTGTATTCAGCCTTCAGTGCGTCATTCATATTCATGATAGAAAAGAGGGATAACATTTATTACCTTCAGTGCTAAGCACTGCTAAGCACCCCTACCTGAACTGAACCTAAACATTTTTTTTTTTAAGAGAGATTTTGCTATAGGGTGCGTGTGCTTACCAGAGAGGCAGAGACAGAGAGACAGAAAGTGAGAAATCACCCTCCAGGGGGGTTGGCCATGTCTCAATCCCTTCTCTTCCATTCTCCTTTTGGTATGCTAGGCATGCACGCACATGTGCCTAGTGTTTTTAAGCCACCAAATCCCGTACTCAAACCATGGTCAAACATGTGAGAGTCCAGCAACATAATCATTATGCCATCTGCTTATCTCAACTTTTTTTTTTTTTTTTTTTTGAGAGATTTTTGCTATAGGGTGCATATACTTCCTGGAGAAACAGAGAGAGAGAATTCAAGAAATCATCCCCCAAGGGGGGGATGGTCATGCTACAGTCCTTGCATGCACATGTGCCCAGTGTTAGTCTTAAGTCCCTGGGTCTGGGAGTTGAAACGCAGTTAACCACGGTGGGAGACCAGCACCTTAGCCACTGTGCCACCTGCTGTGGCCTAGACTTAAACATTTTTTCTCTAAGTTCCTTTTTTTGAGAAAAAGTGTTGCAGAGTGAATTAATAAAAAGATACAAATGCACATACACATACTTACATATTAGGTGTTGTTGGGAAAGTCATGATGCTTTTTTGAATAGAAAAACATAGAAAAATAAGTCATGACTTTCCTGACAACCTAATACGTATGTTTCCCACAACCCTGGAGTTTCTTTAGCAGTATTAAAATACTAAGGGTTAGATCTCTCTACAGACATTTCAACTAGTTGCTTCCTTGATACCCTCTACTACAAAGACCACTACCCTAAATATTTGTTTCAGAGTCTCCCCTGTAGTTAGAGGTGACCATAGGATTCAGTTCTGGCCAATGAAATATAGGCACACATTCCTGAGGAAGACTTTCTTTTCTGAAAAAGAAAATTTAAAAGGCAAACTCTCATGAGGTTAAAACTTTATCCTTTGCTCTCCCTTCCTATCTGGAGTTGGAAATGATACCTTGTGAGTCAGCTGCCATATTCCAACCATGAGGCAAAAGCATGCATGAAAGATGCTTGAATAGGCAAATGCATGGAGCTGGGTTCATTAACAATATTCTTGAGAAGCTGCACCAGGGTTGGACTGCCTATATTTGGACTTATATTTTATGGAAACATGACTCTCACACTTGTTTAAGCCACTATTGATGGGTTTTCTTTTTTTTTTCTTTTTTTCATTTTTTTATTTCATTTCCTTTTATACATTCAATCATATTATTTAGCTTACAAAATGAATATTTCAACAGGTGAACATTTCTCCCTAGTACAGTTGATAAATTTATAAAATATCTTCAACAGATAATACCACATTACTTGTCCCATTAATGCTTTTCCTCCCTATTTTTCTTCTAAATGTCTTTCTTCAGACCCTCCTCTTTCACATACACTATATCTGGTATGTACATCTATATACTGTGTTTCTATATCTTTTATTCAATTAGTTTCAGTCATAGGGTGTGGACAGTCGGTATATATTAAGTGGGGACATATAATGCCTCTCCTTCATAGCCTGGCTTGCTTCATTCAGCAGTAAATCTTCCACATTCATTCACTTCCTGTCAAAAGCCAATTTTTTTATGGCTGAATAGTATTCCATAGAGTATAATTTCCACAGTTTTTCTATCCATTCATCAGTTCGTGGGCATTTGGGTTGTTTCCATGACAGCAATTGTGAAAAATGCCACAATAAACATCGATGTGCAAGCACTTTTCTGATAAAGTATTCTTCTGTACTTTGGGTAGATACCAAGGAGTGGGGATTGCTGGATCATATGGTAGTTCTATTTGTAGATTTTTGAGGAATCTCCAAATTGTTCTCCACAGTGGCTGGACCTATTTACATTCCCACCAGCAGTGTAAGAGAGTGAGGGGTTTTCAATTCTTCAAGCTGAGTACATTTCTGAGTGGTACATCTTATCTGTAAAACAGTGACTTTGGTAATGCTGTAGTCTAATTGATCTAGTTAAACAATCAGACAAAACTGCATCCACAGAGTTGAATAGTACATAGATTCAGCTCTGAGTGTGCAACCTGGACTCATTCCCTTCAGTTCTCATGTAGTGTGATCACTATCTAGAGATAATCATTCAGTATTTAAGATTAAACTATATTAACAATTTAACAAATAAAATATTGGCTAGATACAGCTCATTGCCTACATATAGATGTAAAACTATATCTAATGTAGCTCACCGTTGCTGGGTTAGGTATGTAGAGTAAATCATAGTGGGTCTGCTTTTTGGTGAGCTTAACTAAAGTCACAATGCTGAACCACTTAGGAAGTACTTCAAAGTCATGCTTATGATTTGTTAATAAGCAAGAGAAGCAAGTTTCTCAATGAATTTCATCAGTCAAATTTGGGTGCTTCTAAACAGAAGTGTGGTCAACTTGTAAGGGAGAGAAGAAGAAAAAGAGTCCAAAGTAACAAGGTATTGAATAAATACCTGAAAGTATAAACCAAAAGATAGTCTTTCTATATGGTATTTAAAATTGAGATGAAATAATAATACTGTGTATTAATCTAGATTTCTTATTCCAAGTAATTTCTTACCCATTATTAAACTTCAGCTGATATGTTAGGTTCCTACACACACAAAATATTAGTCCCAAATTTAGGGGCTTAAAGTGACAAATATGTATTATTCTATAATTTCTGTGGGTCAGGACTTTGGGAGTGGTATAGCTTGGCATTTCTAGGTCAGGATCACTCATGTGGTTGCAGTCAGGGAGTCATCTGAAGGCTTAACTGGGAATGGACCATTGACTTCCAAATATTTCTCATGGCTGTAGAGGACCTCAATTCCTTACAAGAGTTTATTTGGAAACATCAGTCTCTTGCCATGTTGGCAAGACAGTCTTGTCCACAGGACTGCCCACGTAATATGGCATTAGTTTCGCCAAGAGTGAAAGATCCAAGACACGGAACAAGACCTGGTCTTCCAATGCCTGTTGGGACATAATCTCAGAAATCAAACACCATTTCTTTCTCTTTATTCTGTTTGTTAGAAGCAAGTTACTAAATTCAGTTTACACTAAACAGAAGGGCATTATGAATCACCATTTGAAGAGAGCAGTATAAAAATTCATAGATATATTTTAAAACCACCAGGGGCCAGCAGGTGTGGTAGGGAGCCAGCAGGTAGTGTGGAGGTTGAGGTGCTGGATCCCACATAGTCGACTGCATGATTCAAGTCCCAGACCCACATAGTGGACTGCATGATTCAAGTCCTAGACCTGGCAGCTGGAAAAGCATGCTGGTTACATGTGCATGTATGCCCTAAATCCCAATAGGAGAATGAAGAAGAGGGATCTGAAGCTTGATGACCCCCTTTGAGGAGCGATTTATCACATTCTCTCTTTCTCTCTCTGGCTAGCACATATATCCTATAACAAACCAAGAAAGGAAAAAAACACAAAACAAAACAAAAGGAAACAACAAATAACCAAAAACAAACTTACCAGAGCAGCAGAACAACCTAATAATATTTTGAGGGTATAGATGTAGGAGTTTTCCAACTTCCCAAGAGCAAGATTATAACTCATAAAGAAAAAATATAGGGTTGTAATCGTTAGCTAGAAAAAGAACCTACTCCTCTCTCTTTAATGGTAGAAGACACTAAAGAGTAGCTTTATTTTGTGTTAAAGATGGAAAGAATGCTAATGGGAATCCACAAATTTTTGTTTTTTGATAAAAAAATGAAAATTACACAATATTTTCTTTTTCTTTTTTCTTTTTTTTTTTTTTAATAGGGCACATGTGCTTGCCAGAGAGAGACAGAGAGGAAAAGTGAGAAATCACCCCCCCCCCCCCCCAGCCCCTAGGAGTGGATAACCATGTCACAATCCCTTCTCTCCTCTGTGCTCTTCTTTGGATTGTAGGTATGCACACACATGTATCCTGTATGAATTTCAAGTCATCGGGTCAGGGACTCTAACTGTTAACTGGTCATATGGGACCCAGCTACCTTAATCTCTATGCCACGTGTTGTCCCCTACACTTTAAAACAAGAAAAGTTTAGGCAGCTTTCAATTTTGACTTATACTCAAAGAAAAAGAAAGGCGTCATTCTAACAAATTTTATGAATGAACCATATTTTCTATCATCAATTTTCAACTCCAAATATGCATGAGTTTTTTCTTCTGATTACCTTAAAAGGTTGAGAAAGATCAGGTCCCTTGTACAGGGACAAAGGCTTGTGCTACGCCCTGTGAATAGAGAGCCAGATTCCACATGACACACTGTGGTTTGAATTTTGGTGAGGCAGCTTGAAAAACAGGCTGGAAGTGTTCATGCGTGCATGCCCCAAATACCAGTGGAATGGAGAAGTGAAGGAAAAAGGATTGTGGTGTGATTACACACTCTTGAAGGATGACTTCTCTCTGTATCTCTCTCTTTGTCTCTTTCTCTCAGCACATGCAGCCTCTGATTTCAAAAATTTTAACAAAGTTAAGGGAAATTATGTGACATTCTTAGGCATTATTCTCATTTTTAAAAGGAATTATATAATTTGGAAAATGACTAATAAGCATATTCTTGAAACTTACACTGTGAGAAGCATGAGGTAGCATTCTTAAAATGTGAGCCCAGTCTTCCCCCAAAATGCCAGGCGAAAAGAAATAATAAAGGTTCGAGCAGAAATAAATGAAATAGAAAATAAATGAACCATACAGAAAATAAATGAAAGCAAAAGCTGGTTCTTTGAAAAGATTAACAAGATCGACACACCATTGGCTAGACTGATCAAGAAGAAGAAAGAAACCAGATTAATCAAATATGTGATGAAAAAGGCAATATTACCACAGACATAGCAGAAATACAAAATATCACTAGAGGATACTATGAGTGACTTTACGCCAACAACCAAGAAAACCTGGAAGAGATGGACAAATTCCTGGATGCATATAATCTACCAAGATTGGATCAGGAAGACATAGAGAACCTGAATAGACCTATAACAAGCCAGGAGATTGAATCAGTAATAAATAACCTCCCAACAAAGAAAAGCCCAGGTCCAGATGGCTTCACTTCTGAATTCTACGAAACTTTTAAGGAAGAGTTAACCCCTATCCTACTAAAATTATTTCTAAAGATTCAAAAGGAAGGAAACCTTCCAAATTCATTTTTTGAAGCCTCCATCATCCTCATCCCCCAAACAGATAAAGATATGACAAAAAAGGAAAACTACAGACCAATATCATTGATGAATATAGATGCAAAAATTCTCAACAAGATACTCGCAAATTGTATCCAGCAACATATAACAAAGATCATTCATCACGACCAGGTAGGCTTTATACCAGGGATGCAAGGTTGGTTCAATATACGCAAGGGCATAAATGTAATACACCACATTAACAGAAAGAAAGATAAAAACCATATGATCATCTCAATTGATGCGGAGAAAGCATTTGATAAAATACAACATCCTTTTATGATTAAGACTCTCAGTAAGATTGGTATAGAAGGGTCATTTCTGAACACAATAAAAGCAATCTATGAAAAACCTACAGCTAACATTATACTGAATGGAGAAAAGCTGAAAGCTTGTCTTCTGAAAACAGGTACTAGGCAAGGCTGCCCACTTTCTCCACTGCTCTTTAATATAGTTACTGGAAGTCTTAGCTATTGCAATCAGAGAAGAGAACAATATTAAAGGCATTCGAATAGGCAAAGAAGAGTTGAAAATATCTTTATTTGCAGATGACATGATGGTATACTTAGGAGACCCAAAGGTATCCATGAAAAAACTGCTTGAAGTAATAAGTGAATACAGTAAGGTGGCAGGATACAAAATCAATATCCAAAAATCTATACCATTTCTATTTATGAACAAGTTGAACGAAGCAGAGCTGAAGAAAGGAATCCCTTTCACCATAGCAACAAGGTGTATAAGATACCTAGGGATAAACCTAACTAAGAAAGTCAAAGACCTTTGTAAAGAAAACTATGAAAATCTTAAAAAAGACATTGAAAGTGACATAAAAAAGTGGAAGGACATCCCATGCTCCTGGATTGGAAGAACTAACATAATCAAAATGGCAATTCTACCCAAATTAATCTACATGTTTAATGCAATTCCAATCAAAATACCAGAAATATTCTTCACAGATCTAGAAAAGCCAATCATAGAATTTGTCTGGAATCATAAAAGGCCTTGTATTGCAAAAGCAATCCGGTGCAAGAAGAATGGAGTAGGAGGCATATCACTCCCTGATCCCAAGATGTACTATAAAGCTGTGGTCATCAAAACAGCATGGTATTGGCATAAAAACAGACATGTGGACCAATGGAAGAGAATAGAGACCCCAGAAATAACCCCCAAAGCTTACAGCCAACTGATCTTTGACAAAGGATATCAGTCAATCCATTGGGAAAAGGAAAACCCCTTTAGTAAATGATGCTGGAAAAACTGAGTATCCCCCTGCAGAAAGATGAAACTGAACCCCCATCTTTCACCATTAACAACAGTCAACTCAAAATGGATCAAAGATCTGAACCTAAGACCTCAAACAATAAAACTACTGGTGGAAAATGCTGGGGAAACTCTGGGAGACATTGGAGTAGGCAAAGACTTCTTAAATAAGACTCCCAAAGCACAGGCAATAATCCTTAAAATAGACAAGTGGGACTACTTCAGACTAAGAAGTTTCTGCACAGCAGAGGTCACAGTAACAAGTGTGAACCGACAACCCTCAGAATGGGAAAATATCTCTGTTAAATATCCCTCAGACAAGGGACTTATAACCAGAATACATAGGGAACTCAAGTGCCTTATGCAAAAAAAAAAATGATTAACCCAATTAAAAGATGGGGAAATGAGCTGAACAAAAATCTCTCTAAAGAAGACACACGAACAGCCAAAACACATATGAGGAAATGCTCGACATCCCTCATCATAAGGGAGATGCAGATAAAAACATCAATGAGATATCACCTAACCCCTGTCAGAATGGCAAAGATGAAGAATATAAAATGTGATAAGTGTTGGCAGGGATGTGGTGAAAAGGGAACCCTCCTACACTGTTGGTGGTAATGTAAACTAGTTCAACCACTGTGGAGAACAATATGGAGGTTCCTTAAAGATCTACAAATAGAACTACCATTTGATCCAGCAATCCCACTTCTGGGTATTTACCCGAAAGACAGGAGAACATTCAGTCAGAAAAGTGCTTGCACATCAGTGTTTATTGCAGAATTATTCACAATTGCCAAGACATGGAACCAACCTAAAGTCCACAAACTGATGAATGGATTGAGAAGTGTGGCATATATACTCTATGGAATACTACTCAGCCATAAAAAATAACAAGACCCTGGCATTTGATAGAAAGTGGTCGGATGTGGAGGATCTATTGCTGAGTGAAGCAAGCCAAGCTATGAAAGAAAGATATTGTATGTATCCGCTTAATATATACCGACTGTCCGCACTCTATGGTAGAGAGCAAAAAATTGGAGGACATAAAGGCAGTGAAGGTACTTAACGAGAATAGGACAGTGTGCAATGGGGGACGTGAAGAGAAGAGGATAGAGAAAGATAGCAAGAGAAATAGAGAGGCAGGACGTTAGTGAGAAACAGATATGGCTTATTAACTGTAGATAATGACATGTATAGTATTCTCAACTGGATTGGTCTGAGAAGTATTTCATGATGGGCAAAGTCTTTTTACAAGCAAAATGAGAAATAGTGATTGACTATTTTTAAAAAAATAATTAGAATAATAATAATAATGACTGGGGAAAACATAGAAAAGATATTGAATGTTGAAGCGGGGAGATTAATGACTCTGTATTGACTGACATGCATGGCATTCCCTTTTGAAAAAGCATTGTAATACACTGTAAAGTTATATGCAATCCAATGTAATATAAAGAAGATTATGATGATAATAAATAAAATTAAATAAGCAATTCTAAAAAAAAAAAAAAAAATGTGAGCCCAGTCTTTCTAGACGCCACAGAATAAAATCTAATCACTTAGTGCTTGCTTCGTTTCAGCTGCTCTGTCAATTTTCTGCTCCTTGTTCTTTGGATGTGAAGTCGGGCTCAAATGAGACTTTGCTTAACTTTAGGCTTCACAGTAACCAAACTTGTCCTAACCCTTTACACTGGTAGGTATAATATATAAATCCCATGCAGTTACAAAATACTACTTAATTCCAAGTGTATATTTGGACTTCTGTTTAAACTCTGTGCTTCAATTTCTTCATGCATAAAATGATGACAATGAACATTTCTTGCAATTTAACTCTTAAATGAAGCAGCCTATGTACACTGCTCCCATAGGATGTTCAATGAGCATCTTCACGTTCATCTTCACATTCTCCATATTCTCCTCTCTGAATTCCCCTCAATCTTTTTGAAGCACCTCCACCCCCCAATAACATGTCCTTTGTCTTAGCTCACTCAAGGTTTCTCTGTCAAAATAACTTAGACTGTGTAATTTATAAGCAACAGAAATTTATGACTTACATTTCTGGAGTTTGGGAAGTCCAAGATCAAGGTCCAGCAGATCTGGCATCTGGTGAGGGCTTGCTCTCTGCCACAAAGACGCCATCTTCTTGCTGCATCCTTACCTCGTAAAACTGGGACATGGCAGCGCCTGTCAACCTCCATAAGGGTACTAATCCCATTAATGAGGGCAGAGCTTTCATACTTTAGTCACCACCCTTAAAACCTTACCTCTTCATGCTATTACATTTGGTATTAGGTTCCAAAACATGAATTGGAGTGGGGCACCAATACTCAGACCATAGAGACCTTCTACTTTTGTTATAAACTTTATCGAATGCCCTTTGCTGCAGCCTTCAAGTGCCCTCAGTAGCCACTGTGCTTGATACCAGGTACACAGAGTTTTCAAAAGAAGTGGACAGTAAGAAGCTTACACTGATAGGTATTGAATATATATATATATATATATATATATATATATATATATATATATATATAAAATCCCATGCAATGACAAAATACTACTTAATTCCAAGTGTATATTCAGTTTGAGTGTAAACCCCATCAGAGTTTCAAAAATGGATACACATTATATACCAAGTAATACAGGGCCCTGAGGTATTATAGAATAGAGTGCTTCATGAAACATTTTTCTGACCCTAACTCTCTTTCCACCAAACTTTTTCTGGATGTTGGAGTGCAGATTGGTCGTTCGTTTGCAGGCCAGGACTGCTGCTTACAGCAGGTTTTCCTGGCGTTGCTTGTGTGTGTTGAGTTGTAACTTCTAGATGCAAAGGTTGACTTTTTTTTTTTTTCAATTTAATTTCCCATTCTTACAGTTCCTCCTACTGTTACAAATCCAGTAGGTGCTTAATAAAAATTAATTTATGGGGACCAGCAGGTGGCGTGGTGGTTAAGGCGCTGGACACTCCCACATGGCCTACTGCCGTTCGAATACTGGACCTGGTGGCTTGCTTTCTCATTTTCCCTCTATCTCTGTGTGTGTGTATCTCTCTCTGGTCTAATTAAAATAAATGAATGAATAAATAAAATTAAATAAATAATTATTTTAAAAATTAATTTATACACACACACACACACACACACACACACATATATATATATATATATATATATATATATATACTGACTCTTAATTTCCTACTGTTCATATATTTTTGTCAGCTGGGAAGCATATATAAAAAGACAAATGTTCTTATGAACAGTTCTGGAAACGTACTTAAAATTTCAGCACAGGGGATATTACACAGGAAGTAAGAGAGATGTTTCTTCTCAGTCTTTTTCCCTTAAATTAACACAACCTTCATTTGCATCTCTGATTTGTGTAATCCTGGCAGTTCTCAGTTGGTTTGGCAGTGGTCAAGCCATTAAAACACTAGCCTCAACACAAGTGTAAGGACATGGCCAGGAAGTTGCCACTTCCTTAGGCCATGGAAAAAAGAGACAGCGTCTAAAAACCCTTTCCTTGCTTCTTTCCCAGAGGGCACATTATCCCAAGACCAGTTTTATGCACCTGAAAATCTGCTTGACAGGAGGGAGAAGGAACTAGACACTAGACACATGTACTAATGTTTCAGTGGATGATTCGTGTTTACATAGTGGGATAAAACCGTTATGTAAAGGGCTTTGTTAGAGATGCTAAATTACAGTGCTTAACTCTTCAAATGCCTGGTAATCCTCTAGCCAAACACAGTTTCCATTTCCCTTCCTTTCCCCTCCTGCTGAAATCTTCCTCTTCTGCGAATAATCATCAAATTTTATTTGCAATTCTCATATGATTCATAGTAACCTTTTCCTCTAGCTCTATTTTTGGTAACTGTTCAGTTCAAGTACCTTTATATGGACCACACTAAAGCTAGGCATTGTGAAGTACAAAACAGCACTGGAGCCCCAAAGAACTTACATCTAGTGGAGGGGATAGGCACTGAAACAGATGACCATTTCTTCTTAGCGCTCACAGGAAACCATGAGCAGCACAGGTAGACAAAATGTCTCGCTCTCCTTTGTATCTCCCATAGATTAGGTGCTCGGTAAATATGTGTTGAATGAATATATAAATGTCTTTTAAAACTTTTTTTGTTTTGTTTTGTTTTTGCCAGAGAGTGGTGAGAGAGAGAAAGAGAGAGAGAGAAAAAGAGAAAGAGAGAGAGAGAGAGGAAAATGAGAAAATACCCTCGCCCTTGGTGAGTGTTCATTCATAATCCCTTTTCTTCCTTTTCTACCTTCTTATGTGATTCTGAGCATGCGTGCATACACACCCAGCCTGTTTCTCAAGCCACAGGGTCCAGGACTCGAGACCCACAGCTCGCTATATGGGATCCAGCTGCCTTAACTACCACACAAACAGCTGGTCCAATTTATAAGCCTTTTAGGAGAATATGTTTACTACCATTAATGAATTCTTTCAATTATTTATTCATTCAATGATCATTTTCACTGTGCCTCACACTATTTTAAGTGTTGGTTTTAGTTTAATTTTTATCACTGAAAAAGTAATTTTTGCAATTATAATTATGTTTGAATATCTAATACAAACATGGTAATTTTCCTACCAACTGTAATCATTCCTCCAATCAATATTTTATTTGTACTAATGAATTATTTTTGAATTGTCTTTTTAGTTAGTTGTAGTTCTAGGAAAGCAGAAAGCAAACCTCTACAATGAAAAGTATTTATTCTCATGGTTTTCACTGAATGATTCTAGCTCATAATCCTCTTGGTTTTACTATTGTCCTTTGAGTTACTAAATGTCAATCGATTATTGCGTCCTCACAAATTCTCATTTTAGTTCCTGTTTTAAATAATAAATAAAGACTAGTCATTTTTATATAGCAGAAATGGAGATGTAGATTTGAAGGGTAGAAGAAGGTTAGGAATTCGCCATTTAAAGTTATCATTTATTTTTGTTTCTACCATGAAAATAGTCTTCTCCTTTTTATCAAGTCCCGCGATACCTTTCCTCTCGAGTGGCTATGAATAAAGTCACAGGAAAGAAATCTAGATAGTTTTATCTTTCTTAGCAGAGACAGATTTAATGATAAAAATCTACATCCTGAGACCAGCAATGGTATAATGGTTACGTCCCTGGGCTCCTATATTGTCAACCATGGTCTGAGTCCCAGACCTGTCAGATAAAAACACGCCAGGTGTATGTGCATGCATGCCTAAGATCCTGAGAGGAAAATGTTTGGAAGGGATTGCAGTGTTGCCAAACCCCCGGGGGGTTGATTTCTCACTTTCTGTCTTAAAGTGTCTCCAGCATGTGTACATGCCCTGTAGCAAAAATTTCTCTCAAACAAACAAACTAAACAAAACAAATAAACCTACATTCCTAAGTACATTTTTGAATTGTAGAATTTCTCCCAATTATAGAAAAAAAATGCATCTTCATTGTAGAAAACTTAGAAACACAGAATATATAAACAAGAGAAAAGCCACTTACAGTGTTTTTTTTTCCAAATTTACATTCTGATTTTCTATTTAATATAAGCATAAAAAAATTCTAAAATCCTATGAATTGATAAATTTTTAACAAGCAAGCATAGAGTCATACACTAGAAAGTTCAGAGAAAATTGTCAATATAAAACACATGAAACTGCCAGGAACCAGCAGTTGGCCTAATGGCTATGTCGCTGGACTCCCACGTAGTCGACTGTGGTTCGCGTCCCAGACCCGGTGGCTTAAAACTCAAGCCGGGCGCGTGTGCGTGCGTGCCCAAGATCCCAAGAGGAGAATGGAGGAGAAGGGATTGTGGCCTGACCATCCCCACCGGGGGGTGATTTCTCGCTTTCTGTCTTTCTGTCTCTCTCTGTCTGTCTGGCGAGTGCATGCGCTCTATAGCAAAAACCTCTCCAAAAACAAACAAACAAACAAAAAACACATGAAACTGCCCAAAGTTTCACTTCCAGGTTTTCATTAGTGCTCATTTTAAAATAAACTAAGATACCAATTTTAAAACTTCTTCACTTTTTTGTTGAATGAATTATGTAAAATAGACACCAGGTGACCAGAATTTTCTGTTTGACTACATGCTAAAGGTCACACTAAAGAGGAAATTTTTTTCTGAATCAAAAATTAAGAATAAAAGAAAAGACAAAGGGGATTTCTTTTTTTTTTTTTTTTTATTCAAGGTCTATCACATTACTTTCCAGCTTCCTTTTCACTACTGGGGTAAAGAGAGCATAATTCAGACAGATAGGAGATTTGATTTTATTTACTCTCCATAAGCCTTCATAAGGATAAAATTAGAAGATATTTCAATGCCCTTCTAGCAAATACCAGTCTTATAAAAGTTCGTGGAAAATGAATATTATTCCAAAGCTATGCATGGATTTCAAAATTTTTTGCTCCAGTGTAAACCTCAAACTTTAATTTAATTTTTCATAAACTTTTTAAAACTTCCTCAAATATGTGTATATGATATGTATGTATGTATATGTGTGCATATATGTGTATACATTTTCCTCATACGTGTATATATATGTTAAATAAATATCCAAGTATATATTTTTAAATAAATATATATAAATATTTAAGATGAAAAGTCTGTACACCTGAGAATGTCTACTTAATGCCTTTCCTCTGTAATGAAAAACACATTTAACTTACAAATCAAAGACTCTGAATTTGATTGGTCCTAATTTGACTGGTAATACTATATAACTATTAATAATACTGGCTTCTAAAAATCATTAAATAAACATTAGAATTAAGAGTTACAATACTTGATTCTCATCCCAACTCTACTATTAATAAATTACCTTGGGTAAGCCACTTAACTTCTCTGGGTTTTCTCATTTTTTAAATAGGCTGGTAGACTAGATGTCCAATAGTTTCCTTCTCAGCTCATAAATAATAATAAGGTTAATCCAGTTCAATAATTCATTGATTCTGTTTTCTAAAAACTATTCTATAATCCTAATAGCTAAGCAAAGTGTCAGAAAATAAGATGTATTTAGACTAGCTCTTCTAAAAAAATTTACATTATTAAGAAAGTGTACAAAATGAACTAAATATTTG
Organism: Tupaia tana; assembly: GCA_026018925.1. NCBI lineage: Eukaryota > Metazoa > Chordata > Mammalia > Scandentia > Tupaiidae > Tupaia > Tupaia tana. Next base: position 166,124,016 of record JAKSZU010000001.1, read on the forward strand.
TATTCATAGACAATTATATATGAAAGATACAGTATATATAAATTAAGTATATAATATGAAAATTTATATTCACATATAATTATTTTGATGGAGAGTCACATCTGTAAAAATATTTTTTTTTCTTTCTTTTGAGAGGTTTTTTCTATAGGGCGCATGCACTCGCCAGACAGACAGAGAGAGACACAGAGACAGAAAGCGAGAAATCACCCCCCAGGGGGGATGGTCATGCCGCAATCCATTCTCCTCCATTCTCCTCTTGGGATCTTGGGCACGCATGCACATGTGCCTGGCGTGAGTTTTAAGTCACCGGGTCCGGGACGCGAACCGCAGTCGACTACGTGGGAGTCCAGCGACATAGCCATTACACTAACTTTTGGTCCCTGTAAAAATAATTTTAACTTAGAAAGGCAAAAGTAAAAAAAAAAAAAATCAGAAACTGACAATACTTTCAATGAGAGAAAATTAAACTTGGACATTAGCAATGAATATGTAGATAAGAAACAGTTTTAAGATATGTTTTGGAGGTAGACTAGACCAAACTGATTATGAAGTTTGCAGTTGTGTGGATAAATATGAGTTGAAGACTGAATGAGAATTGTGTTTAGGGGAAAGATCAAAAAGTCAGTCTTGATCATGCCTATAAATTATTTTAAGTAGGCTGTTGGAGATGTGAGTTCAAAGCTCTGAAGAGAGGCCTGGAGAAAGAAAGAAATTGGGATTTATCAGTATATAATTGATATTTATGTGTGTCTGCTCATACATATTACATGCACATGAGAAGAGAATGAAGATGATATTAAATGAGAGCCCAGAGCTCATCCCAAAAGATTTTAAGTATTTAATTTCAAAAAAAGGAAGATTTGAGCATGCAGGAGTTAGACAAAGAACAAGCAAAGAAGACAAAAGGAAAACTAGTAGAACATGGTGTCACAAAAACAAAGGAAATTTTGTTTCCAGAAAGTCACTGTGGTCACCATTGCTGAATATCAAGTAGGAAAGGAATTTGGGAATATTTCATTGAAATACAAAAGCAAATTGAAATGGAATGTTAGAGACAAATGCTGGTTGGTGAGTAGAGGAGGTGGATTGAAAGGATGGGAAATTGAAGGACTTAAGGAAAGCATACCTAGTTCACTTTTCTGAGACCTATGTGCACAAAAAGGAGTAGAAAAAGTAATTTAAAAAAAAGTTAAAGAACTAAGGATGGATGTGATCAGAGCATGTTCAAAGGTTACTGGGAAGAGTTCATTGAAAAGGCAGAGATGATCAAATTCAAATGTAAACCAGGGTGTGTAGTCCCTTGATTAGATATTGTAGTTCTTCAACCTACTGTGCAAAAACCTTCTTGAAATACCCCTGTTAATCTTTTGCTTCATCTCATAATACTCCTGTCTTTCTCTTTCTCAGTACACACTACTAATTCTTCCAGGAATCCCAGCTTTAGAACCTTTGCACAAACTGCATCCACTTTCAAGACTTCTCTTCCCTCTGTTCTTTGCCTGGCTAACCCTTTTCTATCATTCAAACCTCAGGTGAAATGTCTTTCCTGGCCATCTGCTGAGTCCAAGATTATCTTCATGTCTTCTTTGTCCCTTAGGCCTCAGTTTTAATATTTTTAATGAAGGGCTTTCTGATGACTAAATCTAAAATCAGTAAAGCTCCCTTCTCTCTGTCTTTACTATCTCACATAGTAGTAGGATTCTGTTTATAAAGGTATGGTCTATTACCTTCCTTTAGGATGTAGACTCTATGATAGCAGTGATCGTATATTACTTGCTTAATGTTATATCCCCAGAATATGTGATAATGCTTGGCATATAGCAGGAGCCCAGTAAACCTTCTCTGACTGAGTGAATGCTAAGTTTAACCTCTGAGTCAGTCTTAGAATACAACCATAAATTAAAAGATGCACTATTATAAATTAAAATCATAACCAGTAAAAATATACAGGTAACATATTTGGAGATTGAAGTGAATATTTTGAAAATATTTGAGAATATTTCTTTCTAATATTCTTAATGATTCTATAGCTCTTATGATAATATTAACTATAATTTTGATCACTTGGGTATATATTACCTAATAGTGAGAGGAGGTTGTCCAGAAATACTTGACTGTTGGAAAGTAGCTAGTCTAGTATCAAAAATAGCTACAGCTCCTCCATTTAGTAGATAAAACATGTATTAAGTCAAGAACATGGCTAAATTCAGCAAACATTTAGCTATTTACTACATTTAGCCATTCACTATTTAAGGCACATGATATTCAAAAATGAATAAAAAGCAGTAGGTTATGTAGTAATTCAAGGATGAGCAAGTGAATACAGATACATAAGTTACCATGGCTCCATTGCCACAGTGCTGGTGGAAGGTCAATGGAGTTACCTGAGCCGTAGGAGGTCCTGGGTTTGGATCCTCAGCTGATGTGAACATTCTGAGTGTGCCGAAAAGCATGCCTACGATCTTGGCTGGCTTGAAAATTGGGGGTGGAGATATTACAGCATTCTAAGACCCTGTCAAGGGTACCTGTCTTTCTCTTTCTTTCTTCCTCTTTCTTATGAAATAAACAAACTCAAAAAAAGATACAAAAATGAACAATCTTGTGTTTTAAAGAACCTATAATAGAATGTAGATAAAATAACTAGGGGTCAGTTTGTTTTAAAGCCACTGTTTCGTAAGAGCTCACTCACCAGATTCTTCCATTTCATCCCTCCAAGGACCTGATCTTTAATATGACATTCAGTTTTCTTGGTATATCACACTGTTCCCCAAATCAAGTGAAAGTATTTTTCACAAAGTAAGAGAGAGAGAAGGCCATTGTCAATGACAGTGTTTCAGTGGAACAATTAAACTTTGGCTGTAACCAGAAAAGGTTGCCATAAGGAAAGAAGCACAGCACACACGCACACACACACACACACACACGCACACACGCACACACAATGGTTGTGCAGTGTCAGCTTAGTACTTCTGGAAGGGAATAAAGACAAGAAAATGACATGCAAGGCATTTTTAAAACCAAGTCAGAAAGCATTGACTGAAAAGGAATACTGAGAAAATAATGCAAAAATACATAGCAATAGAAATTGTGTTGAACTGAGCATGACCTTTGGAAAGAGAGGGAAGATTTTGCATATCTAAGAATATCTAATCACAGTTCTGTCTGAAAGAGTAAAATGGTTTTAATATTTTCCCATTAATTCAATGCAAACAGGTATGGCTTGCTCTGACAAAACGTCACATTTCCTACTTAGGTATTATGCAGAGACAGAACATCAAGTTTATATTGGTTGTTCAGTCATTCTTAAAGACCATAAGTAAAACCTGAATATAAAGATTAGAAATGTTTGCCTGCCGGAGATCCTTTACTTCCAAACATTTCTTTAGCCTTAGAGTCTCTCTCCAAGGATTGGAAAGCAGTGTTGTAAATATGTCTCTTCAAATGCTTATAAAGAAGTAAATAATTTGCCTCCTGAAATTTGCAGTGTCTATTTAGATGTCACTTATCAACTATTCAATGGAAGGAACAAGTCAAAGTAGGAGGAAATATATTCCAGAATTTTCTTGATGAAAAAAATGTATTCCTGTATGTATTAGCTCATATAGCTAATTTAACAAAACACAATATTTTACTGACATGTATAAAATTTAGCACTTGAAATACTAATTTCCAAAATTTTTTGAAATCCTTAAGAGTAAATATTCTAAAAATAATAAATAAAGGCAACATGAATACAAATTTGTCTACATTACATTAGGGGAAAATACTTCCGTATCTCTCAAAAAACTTAAAGAATTATTAAAGCAATGTTAATTCTTTTTAAATCCATATTTTGACATAATATACAATTGACAGTCACATACTAAAACATCATGTGATATTCTGTGACGTTGTTTTATTGCACTCCTTGCGTTTATTCTAGGAAGCAAGAGACTATTTTAAGCAAAGTGTATTATTTGAAAACGTTGCATACTTAAAATAAAAAATGTTTTCTCAGAATTCTTAAGAGGAAAGTTAAAAGATCGGTGGTGGCATGATGATTGAGGCCCTGGACTCACACGTGGCCCAACATGGTTTGAGTCCCAGACATGGTGGCTTACTTTCTCACTTTCCTTCTGTGTGTGTGTGTGTGTCTCTTTCTAGGAACTAATGTATCCTATAGCAAAACATTTTAAAAATAATAATAAAAAAACAAATAATTATTTAATTTATTATTATTATTATCATTATTATTTTGGAGAGGTTTCTGCTATAGGGTACATGTGCTCGCCAGAAAGACAGAGACAGATAGAAAGTGAGAAATCACCTCCCAGGGAGGATGGCCACGCCGCAATCCCTTCTCCTCCATTCTCCTCTTGGGATCTTGGGCACGCATGCACACATGTCTGGTGTAAGTTTAAGCCACCGGGTCTGGAACCCGAACCATGGTTGACTGTATAGGAGTCCAGCGACATAGCCATTAAGCCAACTGCTGGTCCCAATAGTTAATTTTAAAAAAGAAAAAATAAATTAAATTTTTGCTTTCCCTGATATTAGCAGTCATTTCTTATGCTTTATTACTTTTTTTTTAATTAAGAGAGAGATTTGCTATAAGGTGTGTGCACTTGTCAGAGATACAGAGACAAACAGAATAAGAGAAAGTAAGAAATCACCCCATAGGGGAGATGGGTATGCTCAAATCCCTTCTCTCCATTCTCCTCTCAGGATTTTGGGTACACATGCACTTGTGTCTGATGTGTTTTAAGCCCCCAGGTTCAGGATTGAAACCACAGTCGGCCATGTGAGAGTCCAGTGCCTTAATCACTATACCACCTGCTGACCCAACAGTCTATTTTTAAAATTAAAAAAAAAATTAAAAAAATATTTTTAATCCTCACATTAAATATTATTCCTTTCAGTTATGTGCACCTGTTTTTTTTTTTTTTTTTATTTTTTCCCTAAGTTTTTACTACAGGGCATGTGTGCTTGCCAGAAAGAGACAGAGAGCAAGAGAGAGAGATTGAGAGAGAGGATGAGAAATCATCCCCATCAGGACCATGTCGCAATCCCTTCTCCTCCACTCTTCTTTCTCAATCTGGGCATGCCTGCACACGCATCCAGCATGATTTTCAAGCCTCCAGGTCAGGGGCTCAAACTATAAAGCTAGCTACGTGGGATCTAGCATCTAAAACTTCATGCGTCCCGCTAGCCTATCTGTGTACCTATTTTTAATTTTAGTTTTAAAATTATGATTTCTGGTCTATGTATAATTACTACTATTGCTTGCCTATGTATATTATGCTGCTAAAAACTTCTTCCCTTCTATTAATTCACACTGGGCAGAAATGAGCCATTTATAGGTATTTTTGGATTCAATTCATTTTGCTGCATTTTGAAATAAAAACTAAATGAAATTGCTAAAAACCCTGGTTTTATATGACTGGCTAGTTGTAATATATTTTACAATTTAGAACCTCAAAAATGTAGTATGCTTTCAAATTATTGCATGAATTGTCAGACTTTGGGCTTTAAGGTCACATTATTAATTTTTCCACGTTCATGATCTTGACATATTTTATATTTAATCTCTTGTGGAAAATAATTTGTCTTTACCTTGAGCTGTGTTTGTACTAGGTCATAAAATCAGGTGACGACCCGGTGGGATCAATGGGGACATTAAGGCGACTTCAGAAACTGGTTTGGACTAAGAAAGCCAGAGTGCAGAGCCTGGATGAGGGGAAGCCTACATTCATAAATCCCCGTAAGTGAGACTTCAATAAACTACTAAAAGTTCTTCGAGCACTGGGGAAGCAGATACTACTGAAGTTTGTTTTAATAAGGCATTAAAATAATCATTAGCTATTGGCTATTTTTTAATTGCCAAGCAATTTTGAAACAGACGGCCTCATCCTGTTCCAGCATGTCACCCTATGCCTTCGTCCCACTGCCTTTTTTCTTCCCTTCAGCACCAGGTTTGGGGACATGGGACAAGAGAGCTATGGGTGAAGCTCAGCAAATGAGAGTCTGCCATGTCCACTGTTCCTATTACATGGACATAGAACACAGTGTTTTTGAATTTTGATATAAGTGCAGTAAGTTGGGTATGTCTGTGACATGCAACTCTGATTTACATTTTCTTATTTACAGAACTGCCCTATTAATCACACTCCTTTGTTTATTCCCATTAAACATTTGAATTTAAAGAGATCCAATGACATAGAGCAATTTACTATAGGTGATATATATTTCTATTTTCTGTAACTGTTTTATGTATTACTAGAAATTTCATGAGGCCCATTGCCACATTGCATAAATATAGATCTCACTAGTCAACTTAATAGTTTTAAAGATACGCTTTTTACTTTTGTTTCTGTCTTGTTCTTGCTTTTCTGAAATATTTCACTATGAGATGCATTGCCTGTATATGTCCCTTTGAAGACTGATATTTAAATAGACATTTTAGAATAGTAGTAGTATTTCGGCCCATATCCACTGAGATTTCATTTTTTTAAGAGAGATTTTTGCTATAAGGTGCTTGAGTTCACTGGAGAGACAAAGAGAAACAGAGAGATAGAAAGCAAGAAATTCTCCCCCCTCCCCTCAGGGGTGATGGCCACATTGCAATCCCGTCTCCTCCGTTATCCTTTCAGGATGTTGGGCACACATGCACACATGCCCAACGTGAGTAATAAGCTGCCAGGTCCAGGACTTGTACCACAGTTGACTGCATGGGAGTCCAGAGATGTAACCATTATGTCATCTCTGGCCTCAAGATTTCATTCTTTTAATGAAAAGAATTCTTTTTCCTCCTTATGATGCTGTCTTACAAACATGCCCTTAAACATTAAAATATTAAGAATAGAAACATATTTTGCTTATAAGATTTTGTTTTAGTTTTTGCTAAAGCGCACGTGTTCACCAGAGAGAGAGACATAGAGAATGAGAGAGAAAGAAATTGATAAATCACCCCCACCCCCAGCCCTCCACTGTGGAGATGGTCACTCTGCAATTCCTTGTCCTCCATTTTCTTCTTGGAATTTTGGGCATGCATGTAAACACACCCAGCCTGATTTTCAAGCCACTGGGTTTGGGACTCAAACTATAGAGCCACCCATGTAGGATCCAGTACCTTAACCTACATGTTACCTGCTGGCCTAAGATGTAGATTTTTTTTTAATATATAGTTTTTCTCAAGTATTGTTCAGTATACTCTTTACATGTGACTTCCATTCACTCAAGTCCAATTGAATTTGATCAATAGATATAATTTCAAATATTACAAGTAAATCTGAAATTTTCTAAAACTTAAATTTTATGTAATAAGAGAACTTATTTTTTCTTTTACACTTAATTGTAAATCTTTGCAGAGTACATATAGGATGTTCCCACATATGTACATATTGTATAATGATCAAATCATAGTATTTAGCATATTCATGGTCCCAAACATTTATATTTTATTACACTTTTCTTCTATTTTCTTACTTATTTTTTTACATTCAATCACTGTATGCCTTTACAACATTAAAAATGAATTTCCCCAGCTTGAATACACTGTATATTAGTCCATTCAAAGATACTACTATACACATTATCATTGTGGTGAGAACATTCAAAACCTTCTCTTTCAGTTATTTCTAAATATACAAGGTTCACAGTTATCATTCTTCTGTACAATAGCACACCAGAAGTTATTTTTCATAAACTGTGACTCTATGCCTGTTTATCAATCTCTCCCTAGCCCCTCCTTCTTACTACCTGCATAAAACTCTAGTAAATGCTATTATATCCTCCACTTTTATGAGTTCAGCCTTTTAGATTCCAATATAAGTGGTACCATGTGGTGTTTGACTTCTGTGCCTGAGTCACTTCACTTAACATATGTCCTCCAGGTACATTCATAAGGCCTCAAGCTAAATAGTATTAAATTTTTTAAGGTGTATATCATTTTCTTTATTCTTTATTCATCCATCCATCATCCATCAGTTGATGAAAAGTTGGGTTAATATATATCTTGGCTATTGTGAACAGTGTAATGATAAACATGGGGGTTCATATATGTCTTTAACAAGTATATATGTACATACACACACACACACACACACATATAGAGAGATTTTTGCTATAGGGCTTGTGTGCTTACCAGAGAAACAGAGAGAGAGATAGAGAGATAGAAAGTGATAAATCACACCCTAGGGAGGATGACCACACTGCAATCCCTTCTCTTTCATTCTCCTCTTGGGATTTTGGGCATGCACACACATGTGCCCGGCTTGAGTTTGAAGCTTCTGAGTCCAGGACTCAAACTGTGGTCGACTACGTAGGAGTCCAGGAACATAACCATTATGCCATCTGTTAATCCCGTCTTTAATATATTTATTCATTTCATTTGGGTATATAATCAGTAGTGGAATCAATGGATCATATAATAATTTTATTTTATGTATTTTATTTTTGACACCAACAGCATATGAGAGCTTCTCTTCCTCCAAATCTTCAGCAGAATATTAAATTTTGTCTTTTTTATAATAACCATTCTAACTGGATGAGATGATAACTTATTGTGATTTTGATTTGATTCACCCTTATACTTTATGATAAGTATTTTTTCATTACCTGCTGGCCATTTGCCAGTTGTATGTCTTTATTTGGGAGATGAACATTCAGGTCTTTTGTTCCCTTTTTAATGAGAGGTTTTCTCTTGTTTGTTTTTTTGCTATTGAGTTGTTTCAGTTCCTTATATATTTTGTATATTAGCCTTAAGTCATATGTATACTCTGTAAACACTTTTCTCCCATTCTGTAGGTTATTTTTAAAAAAGCCCTACTCCTTAAAGAAATTCTAGTAAGACTGAATGATCTCCTGTTTTATTGTGTTGTTTTTTCACTTCTATAATATAAAAGGGAATATTATATTCATAATTTATACATGTGAAGAATTATTAATCAGTCTTATCTTTTAATTATTAGAGAAAGCATGAACTTGCCAGAAAGAGAGAGAGAGAGAAACCATCCCTCGGTGGGACATAGCCATGCCACTATTCTATTATCCCCATTTCTCCATCCCATCAGAAATTTGAACAGGCACACAAAAGTACTCAACATGTTTTTCAAGCCAAAATGACTGGGATTTTAACTGCAGTTGGCCATGTGGGATCTAGCTCCAATACACAGTGCTTAACCAATATGCTATGGGGCCAGGCCAAGAATTATTAAACAACCCTAATTTTCATTTTTTTCTTTATCATCCAGAAGACGAAGATGACACATTGATTTCCTGTTTGAAATTAACCAAATCTCAAGAAAAGAAATTTAACAGTATTAGTTCAAAGAGCAAAGAAGAAATAGACATCAGACTGAATTCATTTTCTGCATCATTGGATAGATCCAGCACTTCCAACAGTTGCAACTTGGAAGATATATTATACCACAATGATGATGAGGTTCAGATGTGGCACAGCTGGAAGACTTTTCCAGAAAACCCACTATGGACAAGTATTGATTTCCAGATTGCCCAAGTTGGTACCTGGGGCAACTGCTCATCCTGTACTCACCTACCACATCTCAAGTCTTCTTACACAGATTTGGATCTCCTGCATTCATGGGTAAGTTTGTAAACTACGGAAATGTATCATCTTATCTGCGTGTTTGCACTGGCAGAAAAAAACAGATGACAAACATGTTAATCAGTCAAATTTATCATTGTCAGAAAAATTATCAAAACTAATGTTGTCATTCCAAAAAATAATGCAGTTCTTTTGATTTTAGTCCTTGTTAATATTGCCTATATTCTTTTCTGTATAAAATAAGCTAAGGCATAATGTTTTCCAGGTATTATTTTTTAACTCAAGGAAAATGTTGCTTGTTGGTTAGGATCAAGAAAATGTGCATTAAATTGTATAAATGATTGGTATTACAATGAGTTTCACATAAAAATAATAGCTAATTTTAATGAGTATTTTCTTTGGATATGGCATGTATAATAATACTTGTATTATCTCATTTAAATCTCACTATAACCCTATAAGGTAATGATGATCATTCTAATATTATCCGTCCCCATGTTTTACAGTTGAGGAAACTGAGACACAAAAAATTTAGCAACCGATGCAAAGTCAAACAGCTAGAAAGAGCTGGAGCCAAGATCTAGATGCTGTAGATAGTCTAATCTAGGGTTCCTGTTTTACTATAAGTGTTTTCTGTATACTAAGCTAGACACTTAAGGCTATATGGTGCAAGATAAAGAGCAAAGACAATGAAGTTGAAATAAATTTGGATTTGGATCCTGGCTGTGCTACTTTTTAAGCTTTAAACCTTTGAATTTTAATGTCCTTAACTATACAACGAAAATAGTAATATTAAACTTATAAGGTACTTTAGAAACTAAAATTAAATACTATAAATCTTCTAAATCTTAAAGAGTGTCTAACTTGTTTTTAAACTTGATTGTAAGTCAAGGAATATATTGTACTTTATTTCCCTACAGATCATGGTTGCTTATATTTGCACTGAATGAGTAGAACAACTTTGAGTATCCAGAAAGCCTACTCTATATCATATTGCTCAAAGAATCAGTCTCTCATTAGACAGGGGTTATATTTAATAATGCAGTAGATGTCTCTGAAGGGGCTCACTCTCTCTGGGAATCCTGTCCACCTTTTAATGTCTGTATAAACTGTGTTCAAAATACTACGTTAAATATTGCAGGTGTCTTGTAACAGAATTGGGCTGGTAAATTAATTGATATGAATCATTTTAAGGAATGTCTTTCCTACTTCCTTAGTCCTCATTTTCTCTTTTCTGAGGCTGGACTTTGCAAGTTTTCTCTTGCAGCAGCTTTTTAGACAGTAACAGGTAATATATTTAAGACCTACTTCTGAAGATTCTCTGACAGTTTCAGTAGCGGGATCAAGGATGATGACTCCTCGGCAAATGGCAAAGCTGATGGATAAGAATCTAAACAGAAATATTCAGAGTTTCTTTCTAAAATAAAAACTAGTCTCCCTAACTTGGCATTTCTAGAAATCTGGCCTCAATCTAATTTTTCAACCTTACCTACTTAATTACTTTTTCCTTATGGATTTCCTATGCTGGACTGCCACACTGAATGATTTGCCATTCCTAAAGACTACCCTGCATTTTCATGCTTGTGTATCTTTGTGTTTGTTTGATATTCTCTAAGTGGTATGTTAGTCTTTCCTTTAGAACCGTTCCCCTCATCCATTAGAGTAGATCAAATACTTTGTCCTCTAGAAAACCTTACTGGATCATGCCAAAAGTAATCTAACCTTCCTTTGCACTTGCAGATCACTTAAAGGCATTATTCTTTCATTATATATTCATCAAATACATACTGGCATCTACTCTCTGCTGTTCACAATACTAGGCACTGGGGATACGAAGCTAAATAATGCCTGCACTGTCCCTGTGTTCCTGAAAATGTGTTCAAAATCCTATGTTCAAAAGCCTACCCTGTGCTGGAATTAGTTGGGCATTTGTTTATTCCAATAAGTAGTTTATCTTTGTACCCTCCATAATCCCTAGAAGTAAAGGGTAGCAAATAAATATTTGAATAGCATACACTACATTTCTAAATGAATGGAGTTTTAGAAACCAATGGATTATGTTTCCACAGATCTAGAGAAAATGTGTCTTATTTTTTGGTTGTCAGCCAAACCTTTCTTCATTCTAATCCAGTTGTGTATATACTCAGTTATTGTGCATATGTGTTTGTGGATGTATGTATAATTCAGATAATCACACAACAATCATATTTTTCTTTTTGTATTTAGGTAGTTGTCTATCTTAGTACATAACTAAATGATTAAGTGAGTTTTATCTGCAGAAGGTCAAACATACCTGCAGGATTTCAGATGATAATGTTCAGTATTTATGACAGGAAAGCCTTGATAGGTTTGGGAGAGAAGATTCAAGAGTATGTTAGAGTTAAATTGCTTTGGTAAACTTAATGAGATCACTTACACTCAGGGATTTGAAACATTAGAGTGAAAGAAGTTGGAAGAGTGCAAATTATTATTTTTATATTCTACACATATATTCTATAATAATAACAAGTAAAAATATCCAGTTTCACTTAGCATAACTGGTATTTTTCTGTGATAAATTCAGGGTTATCATTTAGGTTATTTAACTTTCATATTACAGAAGGTAAAGAAGGCAGATAGTGTTGAGAGAAATGTGCTCCTGAAATGTGTGCTACTTACTATTAATGATAGGTAGTTAAAGGTGACATTATTACAATTTGAAAGGGTAAATGCAGGGATAGATTTTTTTTTTTAAATGGGCCAACATGTATAGATATGGTGCAGCTGGACCTAAGACTTATATTTCATGAGAAATTCATTCAATCCACAGTGACACTAGTATTTCCTTGACTTCAGAAATTTCAGGAATAGTGCATTCCAGTGTTTCCAAGTACATTACCAAATCGAAATTTTGATGAGGCATGAAACTGACTTGTCTCCCAGAACACTATTTACCCAGATAGAACTTCCTGCTAAGCCCCCCACAGGCTCACACTGTCAAGGCTAGTTCTGACAAATCACACCCAGTCCTGACATTACCAATAGAGCAAGCTTGAGCAAAAACCTTATCTTTTTTAACTCAAAAATTTTAGTTTTGTATAAAGCTTTTGGTCCCTACTCACTCCCTTTCCTCAAAGTGACTGCTTGCATGCCAGAAAAATCCCTTTGTAAAGCAAGGTTATCAGTATCTACCGTGTGGGCTCCTGGACAGACGAAGTGAAATGGTATCAGGACTCAGTCTAAAGTAGGTAGTATTTACATTGAAATCAATGAGTCCAGAGGATTGTGTTCAAACTGGAAAGCCACAGTTTATTCAGCTGAGATGCTATAAATAAATTTAATCAGACGGAGATGTATTATTTGGGAAGGACTCTCCACAGAAGTCAACATGAGAACGAGACACCCACAGATGTTTAATGTGCAGTTTAGTTGTTTGTGAGGTCTGTGGAATCTGGGAAATGAGGAAAGATATATGATTATGGAATTGATATAAATTGAGAGTGGTAAAGATCAGATGTATGAAAGGAGTATATACTTTCATAGACATGAAATGTGAAAAAAAACCTTAAGGAATTGAGTCTCTTCTAATATTTGAGAGGAGTGGTGGTAAGAAGGGATTTCAGGAACTGGCAGATGACACGGTGCTTAAGGTACTGGACTCCCACATGGCTGATTGCAGTTCGAGTCCTGGACCTGGAGGTTGCTTTCCCACTTTCCCTTTCTCTCTTTCTCTGTCTTTTCCTGGTCAAATTAAAAAATAACAGTAAGTAAAATAAAAAATTATTTTAAAAAAGAGAAGGAATTTCAGATGCATCTTAAGAGAGGTATTTGTGGAAGTAACCAAAAATAATATTTAAAGCTAAGTATTTATAATCAGTTTATAAGAAGTGAAACTGAAGGGTACTTATGAGCCTCTGTATACTAAGAGATTGAAATGTCTTAATGCAAACAGTAAGTGAGCTATAGGCTTGATAGGGAATAGGAGTAAAGAAGAACCAAGCAAGCAGTGTTGCAAAGCATGATACCTTTCTTTAATAGAGTATTGCAATAATAGCAAACATATTTTTCAAAACCTGGGAGTTTTTTTAGGTATATAAGATAAGTAAACTATTTTAATACTGGGTACATCAGGTGGAGAGATGGTTAAGGCTCTGGACTCCCACATGGTTGGCAGTAGTTCAAGTCCTGAACCTGGTAGCTTGAAAATCATGCCAGGCATGTGTGTATGTGTGCCCAAAATCCCAGGAGGAGAATGAAGAAGGGATTGTGGTGTTGCCACCCTCCCAGGAAATGGGGTGACTTCTTACTTTCCCTTTCATTGCCTCTTTCTATTTATCTTCAGTGAGCACACATGCTCTATGTCAAAGAACCTTAAAATAATAAATAAATAAATAATATAAATAAATAAATAAATAAATATATTTTAATATTAAAAGTGGAAGTAATGCAGTGATTTGGTCATAATGAAAGGGGAGAACAAATAGCCAAGTCTTCTCTCAAGTGTATAACATATTTTGAAATCTGTTTTATAAAAATTGTATAATATATTTAAAAAGCAACTGTAATAAAAGTTCTCAGAAAGAAGCAAAGTGGGGCTAGACAGTGTCATGGCAGTTGAGGAGGCTGGATATCTTACAAGATCAATTGTGCAGTTTGAGTCTCAGACCTGGCTGCTTATAAAACATGCTGGATGCATGTGCATACATGCCCAAAATCCCTAAAGGAGAACAGAGGAGAAGCACTTGTGGCAATATCTTCCCCCTATGGGATATATTCTTACTCCTCTTTCCCAGACCCCCAGTCTCTCCCTGGCAAGTACATGTCCCTATAGCCAAACTTTCTAAAAAGGAAGAAAAAGAGGAAGAAAAGAGTAAAGTCAAAAGCCTAAAAGGACAAAACAGAGACCTAAATATAGAAGAATTTAAATGCGATATAGATAGAAAAATAATAATAGAGTCACACAACACAAATTTTAAAAATGAGTGAAGAATCTCAACGTGAGAAAATAAACAAAGCTCTACTTAAAAACATCTAAGAAGATGATAAGGTGGTCTTATTGGAATATAAACTTGCTAAAATGGTGACAAAACATGTAGACAATGGGAAAAAATCCTTCACACACCAGTTTCAGTGGGAGGAACAGCAAGTGGGATAATGCTAATCAAGAAATAAAGGAACAAAAGATTTTGCAATTAACCTTTCAGTTCAGATGAGGAGCAGTGGATGCCAATATGGACCTAGGAAAATGCTGTTGTGATACTTAGTCCCACTGTTAAGTGGTAGAAGAGTTTTAATACTGCCCAAGAAAGCCAGTGTTCTATAGAGAGAGGGAACAAAAACCAAGCTATGCTATTTATGTTTCAATTTTTCTCTCTATTATCTTTCTGGTAATTTCTCCCAATCTCTCTGACCTTTCTCTTCTCCCTTCAATCAACATAACACACTGTCATGAGGTTAATCTACCAGATTAATTTACTTGACTAGTCTAACTAATTAATGCAACCTGATAAATGATCCAGAAGCTCAAATTTAATAATGCCACAATTACCTTCAAAATTCTTTAACTATCTCCCCAACACCTACATGGTCAAATTAAAACTCATCGCTAGTTCCTAATCAATTCCCCACATGTCTCTTTTGTGTTATCTTTCTTACGGGCAAAGTATCATCCTTTCACCCAACACTGTAGCTTTTCCCGTCTTCATACCTTTGTACTACTTTGTTTGGCTTTTGTTTCTTCTCTACTTATTTGATGAATAGTATGAAAGTTTAAAAGTGTCCATTGATGATTGGGAGTCCATGCTGGGCCCAGCCTTTATGGTACAGTCAGTGGTATACTAAACTACGGAGTTGGAAGCCACTTATTGACCACAATTCTGGTCCCCATACTGATCAACCTGAAAACGCACCAGGAGCATGTGCGCGTGCCCAGGATCCTGGTGAATTGGAGGACTAGAGGAAGCAGATTATGACATGACTGAACCTTGTGAAGAGTGGTCCTCTTTCTCTCTCTGTCATGTGTGTGCACACACTCTTGTAAATAATATATATTACAAACTCATGATGTAGCCCTTAAAGAAAAAGATATGTGAAAAGGAATTAAGATGAATGATAGTGATATTAGACTCGGGGTAAAAGGTCTCTGTATTGTAGTGATGATTTTGTTCGTTTGTTTGTGTTCTGAACCTATGAATAATAAGATGTAATAAAATGATAGCTCCCACTTTTGCCCAGAAGGTAGTCTGTGAGTCGTCAATGCATAATTCCTCATAGTTTAACTCCCTTGTGTTTCAACTCTGAGACAGTGAAAACCAATTACTGGAACAGTTTTTGAGTTTATTGCTTACATTAGAATTATGGTGGAATGGAAAGAGAAAGTATCAGCAAATAGATTTAGACAACTTGTGAAAAGGCAGGTATAATAAATGATAAGTTGTACTGAAAATTTCAACCGGAAAATGTGGTATAAAAATACCAAAATATATATAAACTTCCTATACTCTGCACTGAAATTAATGAACATGAGAATTATAATTCTAAAAATAATTGTAAGAGCCTCAAATGAACAAGAATAATTAATTATGAATATCTTATATGACAAATTTTTAATTACAGTCAATATGTTTGATGGACAGAGAGCATGTATTGAAGGGAAGAATCTGAGAAACAGGTGATGCTGCAATATCTTATTCATTCATTCACCCAAGCATTCATTCATTCACTTAACAAATCCATGTCAAATGCCTCTTGACACAGTTTATGAACCTGGGAGCCTAGAAGTTTGTGTAAGTGAGAGAGAAAAATATATGTGGGGAACGGGGCATGGAGGTGGATAATCTATCATTTTATATTTATAATGAGAGTTTATGAGCTCTTATTGAAAGGAAAAAGTAAAAAAGAACAGATAACCACAATCCTTGATGTAAAAATGGACTAGGATAGCAAAATATTGCAATAATTATACATAAAATAAACCTGGAAAAGATCTGGCCAGATATGCACATTTTACATTTAAAAAAAAAACTTTTAAAAGGAACATTTAAAATATGAAATATTATAATAGCGTCAATGTCAGGTTTATGGAAATTCTCTAGGTTGAGTTTAAACAAAGTAAATCATAAATACGTATTAAATGTTTCAATGCTTTTTCCAATAAAATATTTTATAATAAAAATAAAGATAAAATAAGAAAATATAATTGCTCTGTAAGTGTGAAGTATTATTTTAGAAGTCCAGGACAGTTATTAAATAAAACATTGGAGGTACAGTAATGCAGTATTCAAACTAACCAATTATTGGGTCTTCAGAAAAGTCAGGACATATTTTTCTATGTTTTTCTCTGCAAAATATGCATCTTGACTTTTCCAATGACTCAATATGTAGGTTGACATTTGATTTTTCCCAATTATATAAACCTCATACATTCCTCTTTTTTTTACGGGTTTTGCCTCTTTTCAATGTATGTTATCACTCTGCGCTTGTTTATTCAAGAGCATTAAATTAAGGAGAAAGTTGAATTGGTAGTCCCTATAAGAAAATCTTTGTAAAGTCATGGCAAAATATTTGTCATATAAAATAGCTCTCATGATAATGAAATAGGAACTGGGATAATCAATTACAACTACATTTTGACCTCTACAAGAAAGTTAAGATTTGTCTCATTGGATCCTCAAATAGGAGGAAGAAATGAGCATAAATCTGAAGGGGCACAGTTATCCCATTACCGATGGAAGACCTAAAGCTCCTTCTTACTTGGAGCCTTACTCGCTTACTTGGTTCAATAGAATAAAGCAAATCCCCAGAGCTGGACATCAACATTTGGCAGGAGGCCTGAATATTAGAGCATTTCATAAAATGATCTTTGGCCAACTGAGTGTTGCCAAATTTTCTTTTGTGACAGAGAAATAAGTTCATAATTCAAATATTGCTAAGCTAAAAACAAAGGCATATTCTGTTTGTGTAGCATGGTACCTCAGAGGCTCTTAACCACTCCGAGGAGCCCATGTCAGAACTAGGAGACATTCATAAGCTAAACTCTCTTAGGCCCTTAGTAGGATCTCTTCAGCTCAGGCTACTTAATCTCCATAGGCTTCCACCTCTTCATCTTTAGAATGGAGAAGAGCTTTCAATGCTTTTAAAAATGCTTTTAAATATCTTTAGTAATTTGGGCTATGCAGGCACACCAGGGATAAAAAATTCTATGTGCAGAAGAGATTAATGTATAAAGTTTTCTTTCCGCTTTTTCAAAGCAGCTCTTTTCTCACTCTTCAGATGACTCTTTGTTGACCTCATTTCTACATTTTTTTCTTTGCATAAGCTATTTTAGGTTAAGCGTTGGTGTTGTTTTATTTTTTTCCTTTTGCCTGACCAACTATACTTCCTCTGCTTCAAGTACTTCCTCTGTCCCTCATATTCTCTGGATCCCTCAGCCAAAACTCAAACAATGTAAGACAGAACCAGCTACTATACATATGAGTTCCCTTCACTTGAGAGATAACCTGTTTCTCTGGTCTTGAAAACCTCCTCATCCATCAAATTGTCTACATTTTAACTCTTAAGAGCTAATAAGGTCCCTGCTACTCACAGAGGAATTACTTTTTTAAACTTTTTAATTTTTTTTCTTAAATACATTGTCTTACAAGGTTACAGGTGGAAATTCTCTTTTCTCAGCATCCAGAGTGTTTGGGACTATAGACAAACACTGCCATATCTGGTCTTTAGTTTGGACAAGGATCAAACCCAGACCTCCCATGTATCCCAGACTACAGAGCAGGGATTTGTAACAGTGTGCACCACCATGGCTGGGTCAAATGCCATTTTGGCAGTGTTTAAGACTAAATACTGCTTTGAAAAATAGATGGGTGAGTTTATTAAGATTGTTCAAGAAAGCAGAAGAGAGAGGCTATACAGCTTAAAGACTGCTGAGGTGGAGGGAGACATTGCTTTTGCCACAATCACCCACAGCACACAACGTGCATACACACTTGCACACACACACACACACACACACAATGCCACTTTGAGTGGTTCATGTCTTTGAGACTGTGTTTTAATCATGTGGAACTATCAGTATAATGATAAACATGGTCTCCATTGACAGCACTTGACTATCTTGCAGGTGCTTTTATATATGCTCTGCTTAATTATGTTATGATTCAGTCAGGTGGAATTATTACTACTCCCATTTTAAAGACATAATCTGATGCTCAAAGAGGCTAAATCATACAATGTAATAGTAAGTAGCAGAGCTGGATTTTTTTTTTTTTTGAGGTTTTTTTTTTTTTTTATTTTTGTATATACTTTCAATCATATTGTTTGGCTTACAATGAGACCATTTCGATATGTGAACATTTCTCCCCAGACCCGTTGATCGAAATATCTTCAACAGATAACACCACACCTCCCCATCCCGTCAATGCTCTACCTCTGTATCCCTTCTCTAAATGTCTTTCGTTGGGCCCCACTCCTCCACATACACCTCATCTGACATTCACACCCATCTCTTGTGTTTGTTCAACTGTTAGTCAATCAGTTTCAGACATAGAATGCAGACAAACGGTATATGTTAAGTGGGGACATACAATGTCTCTCCTTCATAGTCTGGCTTGCCTCACTCAGCAGTACATCTTCCATATTCTTCCACTTTCTGTCAAAAGCCAGGGCTCTGTTGGTTTTTATGGCTGAGTAGTATTCCATAGAGTATATGTGCCACAGTTTTTCAATCCATTCCTCCATACGGGGACATCTGGGTTGGTTCCAAGCCTTAGCAATTGTGAATAGTGCCGCAATAAATATCGATGTGCAAGCACTTTTCCAATGAAGAATTCTTCTGTCCTTTGGGTAGATACCGAGGAGTGGGATCTCTGGATCATATGGCAGATCTATCTGTAGATTTTTGAGGAATCTCCAAATTATTCTCCACAGTGGTTGGACCAATCTACATTCCCACCAGCAGTGTAAAAGAGTTCCCCTTTCACCACACCCCCGCCAACACTTATCATTTTTTGTTTTTTTAATATTAGACAATCTGACTGGGGTTAGGTGGTACCTCATTGTTGTTTTTATCTGCATTTCCCTTACGATGAGGGAGGTTGAACATTTTTTCATATGCCTTTTGGCCATTCGTATGTCATCTTTAGAGAGTGTTTTCTTCATCTCCTTCTCCCATCTTTTAATAGGGTTGATCATCTTTTTTCCAAACACCTTTTTTAGTTCCTTGTGTATTCTGGTTATCAGTCCCTTATCTGATGCAGCATTTACAAAAATATTTTCCCATTCTGAGGGCTGTCGATTCACACTAACTACTGTGTCTTTGGCCATGCAGAAACTTCTTAGTCTGATGTAATCCCACTTGTCTATTTTGTGGACGATGGACTCTGCTTTGAGTGTCTTCTTTAGGAAGTCTTTCCCTACACCAATGTCTCCCAGAGTTTCCCCAGCATTCTCCAGGAGCAGCTTTATAGTTTGAGGTCTTAGATTTAGATCCTTGATCCACCTTGACTTGATTCTTGTCAAAGGAGAGAGGTAGGGGTTCAGACTCATCTTTCTGCAAGTGGAAGTCCAGTTTCTCCAGCACCACTTGCTGAAGAGGCTTTCATTTTCCCACTGGATTGACTGGTACCCCTTGTCAAAGATCAGTTGACTGTATGTTTGGGCACTTATTTCTGGGGACTCTATTCTGTTCCATTGGTCCACATGTCTGTTTCTGTGCCAATACCATGCTGTCTTTATTACCACAGCTTTGTAATACATTTTTGGATCGGGGATTGAGATGCCACCCACTCCATTCTTCTTGTGTAGAAGTGCTTTGGCAATACGGGGTCTTTTATGATTCCAGACAAATTTTAAGATTGTCTTTTCTAGATCTGTGAAGAATGTGTCTGGTACTTTGATTGGCATTGCATTAAATAGGTAGATTAATTTGGGTAGAATTGCCATTTTGATTACATTAACTCTTCCAATCCATGAACATGGGATGTCCTTCCATTTTTTTGTGTCATTTTCAATTTCTTTTTTTACCTTCTCATAGTTTTCCTTGTGGAGGTCTTTAACTTCTTTGGTTAGATTTATTCCTAAATATCTTATACTTTTAGTGGCTATGGTAAACGGAATAAGTTTTTTCAGTTCTATCTCAGTCTGCCTGTTATTCGTATACAGAAATGCTATCGATTTCTGTATATTGATTTTATATCCTGCAATTTTACTGAATTCATGTATTACTTCCAGTAGTTTTTCCATGGAGACCATTGGGTCTTCTATGTATACAATCATGTCATCTGCAAATAGAGAGAGTTTCACCTCTTCTTTTCCTATTCGAATGCCCTTTATTTTTTCCTCTTTTCTGATTGCGTTGGCGAGGACTTCCAGAACTATGTTGAAAAGGAGAGGAGAAAGTGGGCATCCTTGTCTTGTTCCTGTGTTTAGTGGGAAAGCTTTCAGCTTTTCTCCATTCAGGATGATGTTCGCTATGGGTTTTAAGACAAAATTTATAGGGGTCCAAAGTTTTTCTATAGAGATCAAGGCTTTGTAACTCTTTTTTTTTTTTTTTTTTTTTTTTGGAGTGGTTTTTGCTATAGGGCGTGTGTGCTCGCTAGACAGACAGACAGAGACAGAGAGACAGAAAGCAGAAAATCACCCCCCGGGGGGGGGATGGCCACGCCGCAATCCCTTCTCCTCCATTCTCCTCTCGGGATCTTTGGCACGCATGCACACGTGCCCGGTATGAGTTTAAGCCACCGGGTCTGGGACTCGAACCGCGGTCGACTACATGGGAGTCCAGCGACATAGCCATTACGCTAACTGCTGGTCCGAGGCTTTGTAACTCTTGAGACTAGGCTAGTAACTTACTCCCACTTTTCTCATCTGTAAATGTGGAGTCATGAGTTCCTAACTCACAGTGTAAAATGAAATGATGCATGTAGAAGTGGTGGTTAAGGTAGGGGTTTACTAGCTTAACAGAGCTCCTGCCTTCAAGGCACATATAACTTTTCTCAGATTTAATCTTAAAACTTGCTCTATGAGTAGGCAAAATGCTTTTGCCATTTTGCAGACGGAGAAATGAAGGCATTTGGAGATTAAATTAATTACCTGGGGGCCATCAGGTGGCGTGGCAGTTAAAGTGCTGGACTCCCATATGGCTGACTGCAGTTTGAGTTTTGGAGCTGTTGGCCTGCAAAATCACCCCAGGTGCATGTATGTGTGTACCCAAAATCCCAGAAGGAGAATGGAGGAGAAAGGACTGCAGCATGGCCATCTCCCCAGGGGGTTGATTTTGCACTTCGTCTCTCACTGTCTCAGTTTCTCTCTAGTGAGTGCACATTCACTATGGCAAAAAATTTAATTAAAAAAAATAAATACCTGAGGTTTTGAAGCTGCTGATGGCAGTATTTCTGAACACAAACCTAACTCAGTCCAGACTTTTTCTATCATTAAATTGTCTACAAATTTTTTAGCAGATTAATAAATAAACACAGCAGTAGAGAGGAGCAGTATCTGGTGGAAACTCAATGAGTGCTAGAGCTCAATAAGCCTGACCCTCAATTGTAATCTCTCTTTTTTTTTAATTTATTGTTTATTTCATTTTCTTTTATACATTCAATCACATTACTATTTGGCTTACAAAGTGGTTATTTCAACAGGTGAACATTTCTCCCTAGTACAGGTGATAAAACTACAAAATATCTTTGCCATTTCCTGTCTACAGGTTACTTGATTTCTCTGAGTTCCAATCTCTTATCTATTACATGGACAAAACTATTTCTCTGTGTAGTTCTTTTAACACTTTTACTATGGAATATATGTAAATGTTTTTAACTGAACCTGTTAATAACACCTAGGAAGAACACAGTGAAGAGCTACTATTTTAAATGGAAATAGTACTATTTAATTATAATTTATAATTGTGTGTTTGTAATTATTGCCCCTTCATTCAGTGAATGACAGCATAATGTCTATGATATGTCAGGTATTTCCCTGACATAACCACCAAGACGTGTAAATGTGCTTGCTATCAGGGTATCAACATTAGCAATGTTCAGCAATTCTATGTCATATGAGATAATGTTGCATTGAATGTACACTATTAGTTTTCACTAGATTTTAAGACAATATGTAGTTGGCCCAGTTGCTCCTCCCTACATATAAGAAAGCCAACTACCTCATTGCAGTGTCAAGGAATGGGGCCGGTCAGCAGCATGGTGTTTAAGGTGACAGGATGCAACAGGGTTGAGTGGGCAATTTGAGTCCCAGATCCAGTGGTTTGAAAAATATGCCAGGTTCATGTGTACGTACATGCCCAAAGACCTGAGAGAAGAATAGAGGAGAAGGGATTGTAGCACAGCCATCCCCCCTGGGGAGTGCTTTCTCACTTTCCCTCTCTCTCTTTTTTCCAGCAAATTCATGCACCTAAAGTAAATTTTAAAATCAAAATTAATGTACAATGATTGTAGGGTGAGACTTGATTTTGATTCTCGAAGTGCTCCAGTGACCCGATACATGTGGGTCTCTGGAACATGGAGACAAAGCGAAGATAAGGTTGGGTGCATGGACTGGGCTTACCATTGCCCTTTTCTGACCTCTTAAATTATCACAGAATTGACAGTGTCTTGCATATAAGTCAAATAATTTTGGCTTTTAAAAACTCCTCTCATATATTTTCTCATAGCCACACTACATATGCATTTCACAATATTTTACTTCAGAGTCAAAATATAACTCTCAAGAATAGCTAAGTTTTTCAGAAGAGAATGAAAAATGAAATAAAGAAATACATGTTCTCTTTCCTTCCTGGGAAGTTGTAAAGTGGCCGAATTTGCTCTAAACCTTTATAAATATTCAGCGCAAGATCTTTATGCATCTCATGGTTCCCAGCTATTAAATACAACCAGTCAGATGAATAATTGGATTAGAAATATGGCCTTATTTGTAGTTCACCTATCCTTAAATCTACATCTCACCCAGAAAAAAAAAAAAATTTAACCAGGACAAAAGATGCAATAAACTTGAGAATTTATTATTTCATTTACTAACAATTTATTTTGCAGTATTTACTTTTTGCCAGATATAGAAGATAAAGTGAATATTGGGTCAAGACAGACATTGTGACTCTCCTAGACTAATGAGAGACAAAAATAGAAATAATCACATACATAACTACAAAATGGAAACTTTCATAAGAGCTATGCTATGGTTGTATATGGTTATAATAAAGGCCTATAATGTGCAGAATTGACCTAGTCAAGGAGTCAGGAAATATTTTCAGCAGTGGTAATGAATGAATTAAATTTGATGGAAGATAGGTGTTAACTAGCCAAAAAATAGCGAGAACATTACACCATGGCGAGAAAAAAGGAGGGGATGGTGGAACGGGTAAGTCTCAAGAAGGAGTTAGTTGATATATAGTCTCATAGATCATCTAAGTTTTTGTTATTGTTGTTTTGTTGTTTTTTATTTATTTATTGTATGCTATAGTGCATGTGCTCTCACCAGAGAGAGACAGAGAGAACTAGAGAAAACAAAAGTGAGAAATCATTCCCCGGGAGGATGGTCACACCACAATCTTCTCTAATTTCCTCTTGGGATTCTGGGCACATGTGCACATGTACACAGGATGATTTTCAAGCCACCAAGTCCAGAACTTGAACCGCACTGCTGATCATATGAGATCCAGTGCCTTAACCTCCACATTACCTATGGGCCTAGTCATTGCTAAGTTTTTTTTTTTTTTTTTTTTTTTTTTTTTTTTTTTTTTTTTTTTTTGCTTGTTTCCTAAGAATAATAGGGAGCTATGAGAAAAGTTTTAAGCCAAGGGCTTGTTTTTTGTTGTTGTAGTTTCTTTTTGGTTTGTTGAGAGTATGAGGCAAAATGCTAATGTTTATATTTTAAAATAATCCCTCTGCATACAGTGAATAAATCGGAGACAAACAGAGGAAAGATGATAGTGTCTTGAATTGCGGTGACAGAAAGATCTCCAGAGATGATAAAAAGCTCTCAGGCTCATAGTCTTATTTCCCCATTTCTCCAAAAGAGTGAAATGTCAATTTCAAAAGTCATCTGTTGCGATGCCAACCAAAAAGCCCCATTTACTTTAGGACATATGGTCACAGATAACAGCAAGGAAGTGATACAATGACATGACCGCACATTCCAAATCTATCCTTTAATTTTGAAACTCAGAAGCTCATAGCCACCACAGCACTTTAATGGAATCATTACCAATGGATAAGGAAATGTCATCCATTTGCCTCCCCTGATTCCACTTGGACATAGGCCATTGTTTCTACAAAGAGTGGCTTGGAGCCATGCGAGGTTTCAAGGGAAATTGGCCTTTCAGAGGGGCACACGAATAGATAATGCATATTGCCACCGTAAAATCTCTAATGAATATTAAGGGTGGCTTTCATTTGTGGTGATTGAAATGAACTCATAAATTCTCTCTCTAGGATGCGGGAATTTCTTCCTCCCTGTGGAGAGATTTAATGGATTTGCGGCATTTTGAATGATTTGGCAAGAAATCAGAGGTACCTGCGCAGTCACCCGCAAAGGGCACTTAGTCTCCTACATGTGATAGTCAACCACCACAAAACATTTTCTGTAAGAACCCAGAATGATTGATGCAACCCACCATAAGTCACGGCAAGACGTCAACTGAAAAACTGGAAAAAGAAGTGGTTAAAGACGCCACAGCTTTAAAAACAAATTTGACTTTTAGAGAAGGGTTATTTCCTTTCAGAAAAAAAGTTAGATCTGCCACCTGCAAGAAAGTTAGATCAGTTGTTTGTAGTAAGGGCCATCAGATTTTGAAGCTATCGAGATCTCCTACTGCTCTCTGTATGGAGTAGATTAAACTGTTCCCACACAGTGATAAATATATTGCAAAAAGCTGTAACAGGAATACAGTAGTTGTAGCAGTTAATGGTACAATTTCCAGTTAAAACAATATTCTTTGGCTAGTTCCCATTTCATGCGTGCAATTTTTTGATAAGTTAATTTTTCACATTTGTGCATCAATAACTTCCAAAGCTTTATAAAATTGAGAATTGAAGACTAGAGTTCTAGGGAATTTTGGTGACTGGGTGGGCTTGGGTTAACCACACACGTTCTGAAAAGTGCAAGAATAATCTATCAAGACGGCAGATGGGGATTAAAATTTAAAATACCATCAGGTCTACATTTTTGTACATGTGTAAAGAAAATGAGGAAATAAGCCAAAGGAGCAGTCACCCAAAATTCATTCATATGAAGCAGAAAGTACCCACAGTTCATTCATTTCACTATGGAATATGGGAGAGAATGCCTTTTTAGAGAAAGTAACTTTTAACGCTTTACTGCTCAATTTTCAATATTTGAACTAAAAAGAATTCTAAGAAGTTTTGTTCTGTTAAAGGAGTGAATTCCTTTGTGAAATGAAGTGTGATCCTGCTTTCTTGTTCCATGATTAAGTTATTCGGAAGGAAGTTAACCCAAATGTCCTGCTTTATTTATATAAAGGGATTATTACTGTGACTTAAAGTATTTGAGTCCCTTTTTTTAAAAAACAAAACAAAACAAAAAAAACCCAAAAACAGGGTTTCTTCACAATATTCCTGACTCAACTTCCCAGCTGGAACTACAGGCAGCACCACCGTTTCCAGTTCTTTTTTTTATTTTCAACAGTGTCTCGCTGTGTTGCTCAGGCCAGCCTCAGGTTTGTAGTCTTCCTGCCTTGGTCTCCCTGATTGGCTGGGATGCCCAGCACTTAGATTGGACAAGGAATTGAACCCTGGCCTCCCCTGGGGTTCCAGCCTATGGAGTACAGCACCTGAACAGTGTGTACCACTGTGACTGGGCCTGGATTCCCTTTTGTTTAAAAAAGAAAATTTTACTTTCATTTTTATGTGTATTTCTTTCTTTCATGAGAGTGAGAGATGGAGAGAAAGAGCCATGCTCATGTGCAATCCCCAGCCTTCCTAGGCTGCCAAGATTACAGGTGTACACGCTCAGTACTGACCAAGGAACTGAACCTGTGATCTTATGAATGGATTTATCATCATTTGAGTAGCACACTACTGCTGTACCACTGGGCCAGCTCTGAATTCCTGGTGCATGTTTGTTTTTAGAAACAAGGTCTCACTGTGTTTCCCAGGCTAGCCACTAACTGGCATGGCTTCCCTTTTAACACCAGATAACATTTTGTTTAGTGGAGAAGTCTTTCTAAGTGTAGACTTGGCTTTCAGTTAGGTTTGCTATGGGTGGGCAACTTTTTCGTATGTAAAAATTCTGGATTGGAGAACAAGCCAGATAGTACTAGGTAAGGATTCTCAGCTGTGAAATAAATGGCCAGTACTAGTGACCACTAAGAACTCTCCCATGAACAAATATTTGTGAATCAACTTTGTGAAGTATTGAATTGTAGTTATGGATTATGTTAAGCCATTATCTAGGGGATTTAATTCTCATGAAAATATCACCAGACTTAATACCTTATTAGGCAAGATGGTGAACATATTTTATTACCAAATTTCAAGACAATTAGGCAAGAAGTAGTGTATACCATTTATCCAATTTCCACTACATACTTGGCCATCTTGCCATTCCACATTTATTAGAATTCAGTGCTGCTCAGATTTGAAAGGTTGACAGAGCTTTATGAGGAAAAGTTAGGGAATTCATTTTAGTTGAGAATCAGAGACTTTGCAAGTCTGAACGTGTGAGAGAGAGAAATGACATTGGATAAAAGCATCACTGCACCTCTGGTGATTTTCAATAAAATGATCGCTATTTCCCCAAAATTACGGTTCCCAATGTGTGGTTCCATGACCAACCGCAGAAGAACCGCCTAAGGCATTACAAATGTCAGCCTTCTCCAGACTCACTGAATAAGGATTGCTAGGATGGCCTGTCCCGAACAGCAGGACAGTCGAACAGGTTTCCTGGGGGAGGGAGTAAGAGATGGGACAAACAAACACAGACACACAGAATGGAGACAATACAAGGTGCTCATCAAGTCTTCAAGTCTTCTTTATTAAGGAAGAACAGCGAGCTTATATACAGGCTGGTGGGCATTGATTGGTTGCACGAAATGCAAATGAGATTGAACACTATGAACCAATCA
The DNA here is from genome assembly GCA_026018925.1 of Tupaia tana. NCBI lineage: Eukaryota > Metazoa > Chordata > Mammalia > Scandentia > Tupaiidae > Tupaia > Tupaia tana. Next base: position 166,151,630 of record JAKSZU010000001.1, read on the forward strand.
TTGGTGTGGGTGGATCTCTCTCGTTGCCTAGAAACCCAACCGCCCCATGGGGAGAACAGTTGGTCACATGATTTCTGAGAAAAGGTTTGCTCAGTGAGGAAGTGAAACCTAATGGTTTCCAAGATGATGGCTAGCTCAAGATGGCAGATAGCTCAAGATGGCTTCCATATGTAGTGCCCTCCACAATGGACTTCTTTCACAAGCTCCTGAGGTGATGTTTTTATACGCACCCAAGTTTGAGAATCACAACTGATTAGAAGAAAATAATTCATTATTCCCTGTTTTTTTAGTTTAATCTTCACTTATTTAAGAAGTCTTTTTTGGGGGGACCAGCAGTTAGCATAATGGCTATGTCGCTGAACTGCCATATAGTCGACTACAGTTCAAGTCCCGGATCCTGTGGCTTAAACTCACACCGGGTGCATGTGCGTGCGTGCCCAAGATCCTGAGAGAATAGAGGAGAAGGGATTGCGGCATGGCCATCCCCCAGGGGATGAATTCTCTCTTTCTATCTCTCTGTCTCTCTCTGCCTTTGTGGCGAGTGCACGTGCCCTAAAGCAAAAACCTCTCCAAAAAAAAAAAAAAAAAGACGCCTTTTTGAATTTTGAAATTTTCTCACATGTATATTCTTTTCACAAATTATTAAACTAAAAGATATAGCAACCATGGAAAATAGTTAATTTTCCAATTGAAGTCATGGAGCTTGGAGGATTGAGGAAGTTGATAAAAGTCAGTCAGTTTCAGGATAGAACTGAGATTTCAGTCAAGGACTTCTGAACTCTCTTCTTATAAGAGACATACCTCATGTTGAGAAAAAAGAAAAGGAAACCAGGGATCCTCTGGGTATCCCTCAGTAACACTAAATGCTCAAGGCCTTCACGATCAACTTGGAAAGTATACAGAAACCCTAATAAGTGCAGCAGTTAAGTCCCCAGAGGTAGTTTTGGGCTTTCCTACTGACTCAGTTAAAAATCCCTCTAGAGAGTGTTTGGGACTTTTGATATATCTTGGAGTAGAAAAATACCCTGAAAAAAATCATCAGGCCAATTACCGCCCCTCTCAGATTTTAAAAAGTGTCTTTAAATGAAGATTCCATAATCATGATCTTCTTTGACAGTTAAGTAAATAGAATCTTATTCTCTTAAGTGGGTCATTGATTTTTTTTTTCTTCCCAAGTTTAACATCTAAAGTGGGTCAAAAATCATTCACCTATCTCATTTGTACAACTTCCTCTAAAAATAGGCATCTCTTTTATTTGTTGCCATTTTCAATTCTCCTGACAACTCCTCCCCAATAAAGATGTGTTGGCAGTTTACCTTCGCTTGGTTTAGAAGCCATGAAACCCTGTGTTAAGACTGTTTCTATATGACAAAAGGCTCTGAACACAGCATTCTACCCAATCACTAAAGAATAGAAGTCATCCCTTTGTCAGAGGGTCAAAGAAAATGCCTAGTTTACTAGTTATAAAGCCAACTTACTTTGGTAAAATTTCTAATATTGTTTGGCCATAATCTCTGAATCCTAAGAAGCTTGAAGCATGCTGAGGGGTTTGAAAGAGATCTCTACATAGAGTGTGTGTATGTGTATACACGTGTATGTGTGTACATGTGTGCTTGTATTGGTTAACACTAACATAGGTCAAAAAGAAATATGAAAAAAAAAATCCATTTGATTCACCATGGCTAATCTCTCTCTATCCTTTCCTTTAGAAAATACTGTCATTCTTAAGTGGCATTATATGGTGGCAGTTACATGTAATGCAATAGGTATTTAAACTTTTTTCCTTTAAATGTCAGAAGAAATTGTGGGAAATGAAAATCACTAATGTTAAAAGGTAACAAAACCAATGATTTTGAAATATTTATGTTAAAAGGCTTTTGAAATTGAGTGCTTAGCTTCTGTAATGTGCTTTTCCTGATAGTCTTGCAACCCTCAGATATCCTAATTTAACACAATTAGTAAATTTGATGGCCATGTTTATTGTGCATTAATTCAGTTCCAGTGAAAGTGAAGAAAAGTCTCTCTTAACTAAAATAGAACTGAATTTAAATTGAACCAAAGGAACTGCAGCATCCAGGTGACTAATGCCAAGACTTGTCAACCAGAGCTTGGTCTTTGTATCTGGGCAAATCACTAGGAAGGTCATATTACATCTTTACTAGTAACAAAAATGGAACTAACTAGAAAGAATATACATGTGTGTAATTGGAAGTGAAGGACCTATGGCATGTTCCTAGTATTTCCATCATCTAGACATACACCCCCTCCCACCCTATTGGCAGGGAAAAACAGTACTTTGGATTGTCTTTTAAATTAAATGTCTCAATCAGTCACCAAATATTTATTAAAATCTTAGTGTTAGAACCAGCAGATGGAGTAATGGTTATGTGACTGGACTCCCACATAGTTGACCATGGTTCAAGTCTCAGACCCGGCAGCTTAAAACTCATGCCAGGTTGGAACCAGCAGTTAGCGTAATGGCTATGTCGCTGGACTCCCACGTAGTCGACTACGGTTCGAGTCCCGGACCCAGTGGCTTAAACTCACGCTGGGCGCGTGTGTGTGCGTGCCCAAGATCCCGAGAGGAGAATGGAGGAGAAGGGATTGCGGCGTGGCCATCCCCCCTGGGGGGTGATTTCCTGCTTTCTGTCTCTCTGTCTCTCTCTGTCTGTCTGGTGAGTGCACACGCCCTATAGTGAAAACGTCTCCAAAAAAAGGAAAAAAAAAAAAAAAAAGAACTCATGCCAGGTGCATTGTGTGTGCGTGCCCCAAATCTTGAGAGGATACTGAAGGAGAAGGGATTGCAGTGTGGCCATCCCTCTCTGTCTCTCTGACAAGTAAACGCATCCTATAGCAAAAATCTCTCAGGGAAAAAAAAAATCTTAGTGTCTGCAGAGCATTTTTGCCCTTTTAGTGTGATTAGCACTGGGTTTCCCATGATGTTTAGAAGTTTATGAAGTATGGTTCAAGGGAAAGACCACTAGACTTTAGAAGTAGGAATTTTAAGTTTAAATTTGAAATCATGCATATATAATCACCCTACTCTCTGATCCTCAGTTATTTCTTCTGTGTGGCGGGAAAGATACAGCCTTTGTCTCAGACTTACTGTTATGATGGTAACAGGTATGTTATGTGACATTGCTTAGCTCTCTGCATGGTTTAGTGGTGGGGCCAAGAACCAATGTTAAAAGAAAACAAATACATATTTTAGAAAACCACATGTCAAAACCAGGAAGGTAATTATAGACTCATATGTAAAGATAGCATTTTGTTGAGTTCACTAAGCTACTTTGTCACTTCAACTCCATCTCTTCACCTCTTATGGCTACTAGGATGACTAGTGGAAGAACTTTTCCATATATCTTTGAGGGTTGCTATATGTTGTACACAACCAAAATGTGATTTTTCTCTTCCTGGCTTGACATGCTCCCTTGTTTGTTCATTTTGATTTTCTCCCTGTCACCTCTGCTTAGGTTCAATTACTGCTCTTTCCTCGCATTCTCTATGTTATCTTATGAGCTTCTGCACACGATGACTTTTTCCTGAATTGATTGAGAGTCACTCTCCACAGATTTCAGTTTTCTCCTTTGATTGTACCTGAGAAATATTCCCTTGGGTTTTAGGAGAAGGGGAAAATGTAGTGAGACCTTAGAAAGGAATTACAAGGTAGGAAGTGGGAAAGGAAAGAACCAGAAGAAAGAAAGGTAGAGAAAAAGGAGAAGGCTATGTTCTTAGATTAGAAAAGCAACGTTTATATGTATAGCCACTGCTAGAGTAATGAACGGGGTTTCTTCTGGCTTATAATCTTCCTAATTTGTTTGTGAACTTCAGGCTGCATGAAATTTTACTATAAAGAATAAAGAAATCAGACAGGCCTGGATTTAAATCTTTCCTACTCTTAATTAGGTGAGTTATCTGTTTTGTGCCACTTTGTACTCTTTGATACAGCTGTTAAGAGGGTTAGATGAGTTGTTGTGATCTATAGTCAAATATAATTAAATGTTTGCTCATCTTCTTCTTCCAAGAAATCTCTCTTCTTCTTGTCTTCTTCTGTACATTAGTAATAAAATAGACTTAGTATATGAATATGGGAAAGAGTGATTTTTAAATTACAAACAATATTCTTCACTTTCATTTCTATATAATTCTTCCTTAAAATCAGTATGGAATCATCAAAGGTCTTCTCTGATATTATCTTATTTGAAAGCCATTACTTGCATTCAGAGCTAGACATTACTGCTTTTAAAATTCAGATAGTATTTGTAAATCTGGCCTTTTAAAAATAGGGAGATTTTTGTGCCAGTCAGTGGTGTGGTGGTTAAGGCATCCCACATGGTTGACTAAGCAATTCAAATCCAGGACAGGGTGACTTGGAAAACACACTCAGCATGTGTGCATGAGTGCCCAAAATCCTGAGAGGAGAATGGGGCAGAAGGGATTGCAGTGTGGCCACCACCCTGGGAGATAATTTCTCACTTTCCATCTCACTCTCTCTCTCTCTGGTGAGCATACACACCCTATAGCAAGCCAAAAATAAAAAAAAAAAAAAGAAGAAAAAGTAAAAGAAAAGAAAGAGAAATGTATCAAATTAGAAACATAGTAGGAACTTAAAAATAGTACTGGGAAAAGAAATGAAAACACAAATACCTGATTGCCAGTGGGTAAGTAAAGCCAACTCAACCAAACCATATGGGTTTAGAGTCTTTTTGTTTCATTTTCACTGATATTTGTTATGAGCTCGTATTGTTTTTTAGTCTTTTGTGATTCAGGTAATTCCGCCACTACTGATACTGACATAAATGTTAAATATAGGGAGACAGCACACACCTCTCTCAATGTCCATGTTCACAACTCCTTCCAGATGTTTTATATCTGTTCTTTCCTTGGAGAAAACAGGATTTGCTGGGTAAGAAATTATCATACAGTTCTAGTTAAGTCTTCCAGCTTCTCTAAAATATTTTGTAGCAGCCATTAAGAACAGAAACCTCCGTTGTGTTGGTAGCCACGGTTTAATCAGTGGGGAAGGAGGTCACATGAGAACAGCACGTGCTTCATCTACACCACCAGGAACTATGCTAGGTCTCTAGACCCAGTCTGACCTCAGCTCTCTGTTTCCTTAAATCAAGCCTCTTCACCTTAACTTACACCTTAATTCTTCACCTCTGAGCCTTAACTTTCCTAAATAAACTTTGTTATTTTACATATCGGTGTAAAGACATCTGAATACTAAATTGTGTATACAAAGTTTTATGTTTAGAAAGTTTCAATTTAATAATATAATTGATTTTTAAATTTATTATATTATATATTTCATTTTTTAAACAAAGGGACATCATGTTAATTTTTTTCAATATGATTACATTAGAAATATATGCTTTATATTCTTTGTTTTGTCATATAGTTAATATTTTAACAGTGTCAGTAATAGTATTTTGGTAAATAAAGGAAAGTTAAATTGGGATATGTCTTATATACATTAAATTATTCACTCACATGCACAAGTACAACATGTTGTGTCTCTGGAGGTTATAATCAAATTACAGAATGTGAATCAGAATACTTTATCACTCTCTTTTGCTCTTTAGTGAATTTTGTCACTCTAGTAAAGACATATCTCTTAAAAAGCATGCATGGATGTGTGTGTGTCTGTGCATTCAGGTTGCTTGATATACAGCGCACTCAAGTCTTCTATATTTATAATAGGACCTACTGAAACTATTCGAGATTAGAAATAGCTAACAGGTACATAGCTTTAGGAGTGTCATAGGTTAAGATGCCACCTACCCAAATTAGAAAGAAGTCATTATCAAAATTCCAATTGTTATCACAGTTTATGATATTTGGAAGAAATACATCTAGCAGAACCAATAGTTGTATTCCAGTATCCTTAGTATTGATCTTTGATATAATATGTTTCTTAAATATTTTACTCGCATGAGAATAGACATTTCAAGATATAGATATAAATCAGTTTTTCAATTAGGATAAAGATTCAGGAAAACAATTCTGGGAACTCAAGTGGCTTGCTACTGGAAAATTAATTTTATTCATTTCATGGTTATGAGTTTTCAACTGAATTATTTTTTCATCAACATCAAAATATCTATTCAAATAATTTTAAGTGCCCATATTGTAGCATTAGTACTGTCATTTTTCATTGTGACATTCTTCTCACTAAAATGGGGTATGGCGGGACTGAATTTCAAAGCATGCCACTTTTTTTATCCAGTTAACATTATGAGACAGGAGAACTCTAACACAACATTTTGGACCAAATTGAGAGTAGGAAAAAGATGATCTTTTCTTTATTCTAAGCACTTATTTCACAAAGAAACACTGAGAAAATATAGTAGTCAATAAGCCTGGAAAATTTGAAACTTGGAGGAAAGGTACATCTGTCCATTTCCCATCTCCAGATCACACTTCTACATTTTATTTGGCGCTTTTCATTTTACCCTCAAATCGTTGTCTCTGTCTTGCTTTGGTAACAGTTTTTCAAGTTTCCTGTCCCATAGAAAACTCCATAATATTAAAAACAACGTTGTTTAGCATAGTATGTTAGTTTCCTAGGGCTGCCATAACAAAGTAGTACAAACTGGGTGACTTAAAAACAGTTAATAATGGAATCAGCAAATGGAATAATGGTTATGTCACTGCACTCCCACGCAGTCAACCGTGGTTCAAGTCCTCTATCCAGTGGCTTCAAACTCACACCAAGTGCATGTGTGTGCATACCCAGAATCCCAAAGGGAGAATGGAGGAGAAGGGATTGGGATGTGGCCATTCCCCTGGGGGATGTTTTCTTGTTTTCTGTTTCTCTGTCTCTCTCCCACAAACACAAATGCCCTGTAGCAAAATCTCTCTAAAGAAACAAACAAACAAAAAGTAAAAGCCCAAAAACAAACAAAATAAACAACAGATATTATTGTCTCACAGCTCTGGAGACTAGAAGTCCAAAATGAAGGTGCTGGCAGAATCATACTCTCTTCAAAGAGAGAGCCTGTCAGGGAGAAGCCTTTCTTCCTCCAGCTTCTGGCAGCCCAAAGCATCCTTTGATTTGTGGCGGTGTAACTCCTGCCTCTGTCTTTACATGGCCAACCTATCATGATGTTTTCTTGTGTTGATTTCACTTTGTGCATGTGAGTGTCTAAATATACCCCTTTAATTAAGGACACCATATCAGAATAAAAGTCCACCCAATTGCAGTATGACCCCATATCAGCTAACCAAATATGTCTGCAACATTATTTCCAAAGCAGATCACATACTGAGGTACTAGGGGTTAGGATTTCCACATATCTTTATTGAGGACTCCATTGAATCCATAACACGCACCACACAACCTCTTTCTAACCTGGCCTTGAACAAACACCTGGCAGCCCCTTTACCTGTTGTTTTCCTTTCCTTGTGTCTGTTTCCACTACATACACTTGCTGTAAGGAGTTATTCCTCTCTTAGACCATATCAAACACTCTCACACCTCTAATCTGATCATATACTTTGCCTACCACTTTCCCTTGTCTGCCTAGAAAGTTCCTAGTTTGCTTGATATTTCCGCAAGCATCACTTTCTTCGTACTAAAAGCACATCTTCATGTCTCGAGGCAAATTAGCCATTTACCCTCTATTCTTTCACTACTGATTGTACTTTGGATTATTACAGACAATGTTATAAAGGTTTTTCTTGTCTATTAATAGATGTGTCTTCTCACTGCACTATAAACTCCAAAAGGTAGTGTCCAGGACTTTCCATCTTTGGACACCTGGCAGAGTGCCAGGTTCATAGTATACATTCTATAAATACTTGCTAAACAAATAAAATAGAACCCTCCTCTTAATCTTGGAACATGAGAGAAATAACAGGACCAGCCCAGAAGCAATGCCTTAATTTTTTGGGGAATTGAAATACCACTCTGTCTTTTCTCCACCTAGTTAAAAGAGGGGTTCTGCTAAGGGATTATCACTAGTGCAAAATATCAGTCAGTTGTAGGAAAGGTACTTAAGCATGTTAGAGTTTCTCAGGCTGGTGACCAAAGCTGTATGGACTTAAAGACCAGTGCAAACTTCTGCAGTTTTCAAGTTGGTACCTTCGCAAGGTGACTTTAACAAGAGGGTTCTGTTCAACTTTTGATTCTGTTCAACAATTTGCTGACTGAAATAATGAAGTTGGCTTTTCATGAAACATGACATACTGACTGTACCATGAACTAGAAAACAAAAGTCTATGTTTTTCCCCTAAGTATTTATCATTTATTGAGAAGTTTCTTTTCTCTTTAGAAAGAGAAGTGTTCTTTTTCTAAAGCATATATGATGAGTTAGCAAATTCAAATCAAGTTATAATACTTAGAGAATTATAGGTCCCAGATTTCAGTGAAAATGGGACCAATATATATGTATATATTTCAACATGCAAGGAGGTATTTTATTTCAATGAATGCTTTGCAGGAACATTCTGGGTGGGCTCAGAATGAGAAGTACTGGAATCAGGAGCTGAGTCGGTAGAAAAGAAAATTCAAATAGTCAGTTTCCCATACACATAAAATCAGGGTAAGTACCTCACAGAAAAGCTGTTAGGATCAAATAATTTATGTTAAAAGGTGTTGAAGCCTTGAGAAAGAATATTATGTAAATCGATAACTCATCATTATCATCATTACGAAGGTATTTTGACATATCTATGGATTTCTCCATAAAGGATAAAGTATTTTTTCAAGTGGTTTATACTGTGTGTTTCAAAATTTTTGCAAGATTTTTTCTGATACCACTTAATCCAATATTTGTTCTGCTTGCCATCATCCTTTTTAGTTTTGAGGGATATGGATTCTGCGATCTTAATCTTGATCCTTTCTAAGGAGATGGTCTACACACCTAGAGTTGGCCATCCACTCAACAACACTCCCTAAGATCCTCTCTGACCCATGCTTTATGCTAAAGCTAATGGTGGGCATGGCTTCTCTGTTCCAGGTAACCAGAAAAAAATAAAATAAAATAAAAAAATAAACCAGCAAAACAGTAAAAACTATCAGGCCCATATATGTCTGTAGTTAGGAAAGACTTTCTATGGAGGTGCGGTGAAGGCATCATGGTACTCCCATGATGACAAGGAACCAGCCATGTCAAAGGCAAAAGGAAGAACACTTTAAGCAGAAGAAGGAGCTTGAGAAAAAGCCAAAGATTAAAAAAAAAAAAAGGCACTGAGTGATGTTCAAGCACAAAGAGAAGACCAGCATGAGCAAATCAGAGGAAAAAAACAGAGTGACGAGAGTAGGCAAAGGTCAGATAGATTAAGACCTTCCTAGTCACATGGAAGAGTGTGGCATTTTAATGCAATTGAATATCCACAGTTCAATGCTTACTGCTGAATCTAAATGAAAGCAGAACTGAATTCCCCTGCAGAAATTCCCCTAGCCGGTAAGGGGGATAAATGGACATTCAGTCGCCCTTACAGCATGTGACAAAGAGAGAACATCAGCAACAACATAGTTGAAGTAGCAATAGCCTGTGTACAGGCTTTGGAAATCAGAGGTTGAACACATTACCAGGAAGTTGGGTCACACCGTGATGACATGCTAGAATGAGAATGAGGCTTGAACGTCTGTGAACCTCCCAGTTTTCTACCTTTGTAGAAGGAGTGAAGATGAAATTGGCATTTGTTAAGATCTCCTCTATACTCAAACTTTATACATATTGTTTGTTTTAATTCCAACAAGGATCTCAAGAGGAAACCTTAGTTTTGCCTTATTCAGTGAGACTACTGAGACTCAGAGAAGACAAATGCTGGGTCCAAGTTCAAATAGCTTGTTTGACTTCCAGTCCATGCTAATCCTCCATTGTCCACATGCTCTCACAATACTGCATTGCTCCTGTGGATGGATGACATGAGCAGAAGAAGGCCCCCAAGCCAGACTTTATCGGCAGAGAACTTGTCAGAGTGAATAACTGCTTGGGGAGGCTATGTCAGGTGTTCAGATTCTCATGCCCTTGGGCTGGCCCTGTTGCCTTGTGATGAAGGAAGCCATATCACACATGGCTGACCAAGGTCTGAATCCCGGCCCTTATTGCTTGAAAAATATTCCTACCATGGGTGTGTTCAAAGTCCTGACAAGATGGAGAAATGGAGACGGGATTGTAGTGTGACTATGCCCTATTGAGGTGTGCTTTCTCTCTCTCTTTTTTTGTCTCTCCATCCCTCTTTGTCAAGTGCATGTTTCCTCTAGCAATTAAAAAAAAATCCATGCCCTTGAAAAGATAATAAAATATAACCTGGCTTCTCTACAAGCAGATATTAATTTTCAGCTCATCAGTTAGTTTACTTGGACTACTGGACACGGATGTTAACTCATCTAGTTGGTTCATCATTCTACAGTAGTTGGTTGACAAACAAGAGCTAGATGTCTTTTCATTTCTCACAAGCATAGCTAAAAAGTTATGGAAAGTTTTCTCATTAGAGAGTAAAAGAGAATTGAGTTGCTGGTAACGTATTGTAAAATCCTGTAAATGATCACTTGATTTTTCCTTTCCCACAAATGACAAATACAAATGCTTTAAAATTAGAATACAGAGGGTTTCTGAGGAGCTGTGCCTTGCTGTAGCTTCATGCTTTATGTGGAAACCTCACTTTGTGTGTGTTGGGATGGGGTGGGAAAGCGTACCTATTTACAATACACAGTCTCTGAAGAAACTCTATTACCTGTCATGTTAAAGGAAAATACAGAATTTCATTTAAATGAAGTTTGTCCTAATCCTGGTTGTGTACATACACACATAAGACATCATGAAATTGACTTTTACTGTGGCAATCATTTTTACCTTAAAAACATCCACCATAATTATATTCATTAGAAATTAAATGGATACATAATTAAAGTATTTCATATTATAATTATATTGAAGTCATACTTGAGGGCATAAAGATCATACAAGGAGTTTGATTGTTTCAATAAATAGATTATACAATTACCATCTCTTATTGCTTTGCAACATAGCATAGTTTAAAATGATAAGATCTAAAAACAATCCAATCATTCTTGAATCTGCTATAAATTTTTCTGATAAGTAAAAATAGAAGGGAAATAGAGGTAATCTTGCTCTTCCTGTTAAAGAATAGCTTTTCTAGGGAAAGGAAGATCATATATATATCTCTTTGCAATATTTTATTAATAACATTTTTCTTTAGTAGGTAAAGACAGGAAATCATGGTCGATTGATCAGTACAATCCACCTTCCTCTTGTGCTTCTGAGGAACAAAGTATAAATTAAGTGGAAGATTTTTAATAGTACACGTGAAGTGTACTGTGTTAAGATAAACACTAAAAAAGGTATTGTGCAAAAATTTAGTTTGCTTTGTTCTGTCTGTACTGTACTATGGACAGGGCTTGGTTTCTGTCATCTAAGATGTAATTCAGGTGGTGAATTATATTCTTAGTTTAAAAGTTATTTTAAAGAGTTTTATTGAAAACGTGAGTTACTGACTGTTGTTTTATACTGTCTTCTTAAGAATGAAAAGGCAAACTCTTCCCAGGATAGAGATTTTCTGTGCTCCTGAAAAGAATATGCAAATATGGAGAGACAAAATTACTTTAATGTGGGCATGAACCTCCAATGGACAGCATCGTGTTTCTGTCCTTCCTTCCTCCTACATGTGATGCCAGGAGCCTCGTCCTTCTGTTCAGGGATCAGTGTTATGTGACTAGCAACAAATTTCATGTAGTTCACAACAGAACAAATGAGATAAAGATATATGAATGTGTTAAAGGGCAGTGTGAAAGAAAAGAGTTAAATAATAATAATAATAATAATAATAATAAACATGAAGAAATATACTTGACAAAAGTAGACTTTGCTTAAATAGAGTCTATTAGCCACATATGTTTACTGCAAAGACACGAATCTACAGAGACACATATATATATGAAAAAGAGGAGGAAAAATGGCAACTAGTATTTTGGATGCTGAAAGGAGAATGGAGGATTGCAACTACTGGCAATCTCAGAATCTGGAGAGATAATGCTGCAATGAAACTAAAACTCTGTGCACCACAGAGCTCTGGAAAGCCTTAGCATTTGAAGAGAACAAGGAAGATTCTTTCCTCCACAGCCCCAGCAGGGCAGGGAAAGATTATTACCTGCATAACCTGAATAGTCTCAGAGAAAGAATTCAAGAAACTGAAATCTGAGCATCTTATGAAAAGTCTTCCTCACTGTGTGACCACCTAACAAGCCCACCAGTGTACACAGAGCTTCTGGTAGGGTTTTTCATACCATGCTATTAGTCATGCATTGATAACCAATATCATTAGACATTTGATGATAGCCTCAAAAAAGAACAGAAATCAAAGCATACAGAAAAAATCAGAAAGAAACAAAGACAGTGAAGAGAATAGAAGGAAATTTGTAAAGATAATAACCTCATAGAGGTAACAGGACATATTCAAATATGTATTTAGTTATTATCTACTGCTTGGTATATGTCAGGTGTTTTTCTACTAATCTCTATTACAAAGTCATTTAATTCTCATAGCAATCTCTTTCAAGTAGGCATGACTGTCATGCCCCATTTTATGGAAAGCTAAGTAACTTGCCAAGGTCACCCTAGTAAATGGGAGAGCCAGGATTTGAACCTAGAAAGTCTTGTTAAAGTCCATCTTCTTGACCATTACATTTAACTGCCTCTCCAAGACTTAAGAACCAAATGTTTTCAAAACAAAACAATCACAAAGAACTTTTGTAACCTAGAAGTATTATAGCTAAAATAAAACATGTATTATAATAGTAGAAAAAGTAATACAATTTTCCTAAAAAGTAAAATAAAAAGTCAAATAATAGAGGACAGAGAGAGATGTAAAAAATATGAGAGCATCAACCCAGGGTATTCTACAATGGATCTATCAGTTTCCAGAAAGGGAGACCAAAGAAAGATTTAATTTGTCAAGGAAACACAGACCTGAAAAGAATTTCTGAAATAATCCATATTGAAACATATAATATGATAATTTAGATCACACCAAGGACAATGGGCAAATAAAGAGAGAGAAAGAGAGTAAGCAAGGGAGAGAGGAATAGATCATACACAACAAACCAGGAATCACAATGGTGTTAGATTTCTCAACTCTGAAAGCTAAAAGGCAATTGGAGAGGCCTTCTGAAGTTTGAGGAAAATCTCATTTGCAAGCTAGAAATCTATTTCAAGTCAAAAGAGCATCCAAATATATATAAGAATCTAAAAAGAACTAGGAGTCATTTTTCTGTTAAGGAGGTATACTCAAAAAAATGAGAAAGTAGACCAAAACAACAACAACATGATTTAAGACTCAGTGAAGAGAGGATTAGAGGAGATTAAGGAGAATTTGATTTCAGCCTCAGTGGAGAACAAACAAACCACATTGGAACCCAAGGATGGAAAAATAAGTTTCAGCATTCAAAATTATAAGTATCTGGCATTAAATATTCAAAACAAATCACAAGACAGATTTGTGGGAGGATATATTTGGGAAATATTAACCATAATGTGTAGGAAACCAATCATATAAAAATAAAGGGTTTTTTTTAGAGGCTTTTGTCTTAAGACACATGCAGTCCTGGAGAGAGAGACGAGAGACAGTGAGAGGGAAAGTGAGAAATCACCCCCAAGGGCAATGGCCATGCCACAATCCCTTCTCCTCTATTCTCCTCTCGGGATCTTGGGAACACATGCACATGCGCCTGGCATGATCTTTAAGTCACCAGGTCCAAGACTTTAAACGCGGTCTTCTATGTGGGAGTCCAGTGACATAACCACCTTTGCTGATCCCATTTTTCCCCCCGAAGTTTTGCCATAGGACTTGTGTGCTCACTGGATAGGAGAGAGACAGTGAGTGGGAAAGTTAGAAATCACCCCCTAAGGGGGATGGTCACACTACCATCCCTTCTCTTCCATTGTTCTCCTAAAACTTTGGGCACATCTGCACACAAGCCCAGTGTGATTCTCAAACCACTAAGTCTGGGACTCGAACTGTGGATGGCCATATGGGAGTCCAGCGCCTTAACCATTACTCCACCAGCTGGCCCCCCAAAATTTATTAATTCCAAAATACATGGCAAAGAGGACATAAAGCATTGGACACCATTTGACTTGGCTGTGAACAATATTACTTACATAATGATAATGTAAACAATGACTAATGATTTAAGAAAATAATTGTAAGGAAGTTGAAGAGTGAAAGAGTATAAAATTCCCAGGACAAAAGCAGGAATTAATAGGTAATGTCAAGAGACAAACAGAAGATGTAAGGTGTGGTGGTTACACTGCTGGACTCCCACCTAGTTGACTGTGGTTACATTGCTAGAATCTCACCTAGTTGACTGTAGTTCGAGTCTCAAACCCAGTGGATTAAAACTCACACCAGGCATGTGTACGTGCGTACCCAAAATTCCAAGAGAATAATGGAGGAGCAGGGAGTGTGGCATGGCCAACCCCCTGGGGGGTGATTTCTTGCTTTCTGTCTCTCTGTCTCTCTTTATCTCTCTGGTGAGCACATGAGCCCTATAGGAAAAATCTCACTATTAAAAAATAGGTAATGTCTAATACATAAATCAAAGTATTGGCCTACAGCTTAGAAAAGTTGATAAAATTGACTAGAAAGATATCTTTAATATGGGAGCAATTAGGAAAAAAAGTTAAAATAGGAATTCTGGGAGTAGAGAGAAATGGGACAAGGGCCATCTGGTTTTTAATTCTTTTCATTGTGAATGCTATATGTTTTATAAAACTTAATATGACATTTAAAAATGTAGAAGGGAAAAATATTATAGAAAGGTGAAGATTATGACCACAATTTGTATGTGATATTGAGGCAAGCAAAAGCTGGTAAAATAAGAAATCAAAGATTAAAGGAATAATAAACACTTGATAAAAATAGAAATTAGGGAGCTCTATCTCCAGATGGAGATAAAGTGGAATAGTCTTATGGTAGTAACTTCACAGATAATATCAGTTTATAGCGAGATACTGAATAAAAAGCCATCATTAGATCTTTTAGTCTGTTCAGGCTGCTATGAAAAAAATACTATACATTGGATAGCCTACAGAGAAAATACACTTATTGTTCACAATTCTGGAAGCTGGGAAGATGAAAATGATGTCACTGTCAGCTGTAGGCTGCAGAGGAGCTGTTTCCAGGCTCACAAAGGATGCCTTCTTGCTGTCCTCACATGATAGAAAGGGCTGGAGTTTCTCTCCTGCCTCTTATAAGGGCACTAATGCCATCCATAAGAGCTCTGTTCCCGTGGCCTAATCCTCCAAGGTGCTCTATCTCCTAATTCTATCACCCTGTAATTTCAAAATATGAATTCAGGGAGCATCTTAAAACATTCAGAACATAATACATGGGAACCTTGGAACTGAAGGAATTTTATGAAGTGTGGAAAAGTCTAATTGGTGTTCCTACTCGGAATATCTACACCCATTTTTATAAACATGAAATTGGAGAAAATGATTATTATCTAGGGTGGACTGAGGAGCAGTAAAGATCACAATAAAGTACCTTGGGTTGGAGAAAACAACGAAGGGGTAGGTTTCTCCCCACAGTGCTGAGTCCTAATTATAGGAGGGGGTACTGGGTTGGTTGCAAACTTCCTGGTTTCAATTTGTGTGTGTGTGTGTGTGTGTGTGTGTGTGTATGTTATGATTGAACCAATTCTCTCTACATATAGCTGCCAGCAGCTCAACATAATCCTTCCCTGAGCCTTACTCTTTCTGACTTCAACTGCCAAATGAGTCACTCCATACTAAGCCAGGTCTAGCTATGCCAAAATGGACTTGTGACATGGAGTGACAGTTACAGCTGAAGCTTTGGGCTGAATCCTGACTCCACCACTTTCTAGCCATGTAAATTAGATGTATTCCCAAACCTCACTTAAAAGTTTGGAAGGATTAGTGGCAGCTCATAGAGATTTTTGTGAAGATTCCATAGGAAATTCAGATACATAAAGCACAGCATCATTTCTGGCATATAGCAAGCACTCAAAATAATAGTTATTATTATTAATAACATCAAGAATAAAATCAGTCTATGAATATAATAACTTTTAGCCATAAATGGATATTTTATATCATCTTTATTATGACCAACAAGACCATTATGACTTTACCACTTAGAAAGTATCTATTTATAATTTATCAAAGCAGTATAAATAATTTGCATTTATTTAAAATTCTTTTACATTGTGCTTTCAAACATCTTGTAATGTATAAGTGTTATCTAAGACCTTCTTGGTTTCTTTCAAGACAGTTTCATCCCATATTATGATTCTTTAAATTCACCATTTGTCTTAGATCATTGATCCTTTCCCTTTTAGATAGGGTTTTTCTGTGTCATAGTCCTTCTGTCTCAGCCTCCCAAACAGTTAGGACTACAGGTCCGTGCTGCCCATGGCGCCCAGTGGACCAAGAATCAGACCTGGGCTTGCCTTGTGGTCTCAGCATCTACCAATGTGTGCTACAGTGGCTGGGGTCAATGGTCCTTTTTATCGCTACCAATGCTCTATTTCTTCTACAACCAAGATAACAAGGTAATGTTACACTATCATCTCTCAGAAACATGTTTCAAGCACACCAAGGGTAGATAGATCCCTTTTTTGGAAAACATTCTAGTGAACTACTACAGCAATCTTCAAATTTGTGAGAATTAGTAATTTCAAGGTTTCAGTTACTTTAGATCCATATAAATATTGCATTTTTCTCCTATAGACATAACCTACTCAAGGAACCAAATCATCATTTACTTGTATAGCTTTAAGTCAAAACAAAAGGAAATGGACAAATTTGTTAGTTATTATTTATTAAAACCTGGTAAATTGCTTGATATATCCATCTCCACATGATATTTTACTTTGTCAGGAGAGTTAAAATACTCAGAATTCACTGAGACTCTCTTATTCTTAAACTCACTAGTTTGCATGAATACTACCAACATCTGCCTCTGTTACTGTCCCTTTTCTATATGAGGTAAAATTAATCCAACTTCTTCCCCAACCTTCTTAATCAATTAGGAGAAGTGGTTTGGGCATCACCCAATACCATTAGTGAATACATTGGAATTCTACAATGAAACTCACACAAGGCATCATTTCATAAGGAGAAATTAATAGGCAAGATATTAATTTCTCATGTATACTTGATCCAGATTGTTGGAAAAAATAATTCTTGTTTTAGATATACTGAATTTCAGATCTTGTTGAGAAAAATAAACTTTAATAGATTTCTACCTTCCTTCCTCTCCCTGTGAGTAGGATTTCTTCTCCCTGTAACTTCTCCTCAAAATTTGAGCTTATCACTCCCCAGAACTCTCCAGATCACCAGGAGAAAGAGAAAAGTGATTGTAAGGCTTTTCAATTAGTAAAACATGAGAAGAGACATCAAGAGCTAGGGAAGGAGGTGGCTCTCTTACAGAACAGGATTAGTAAACCAGAGACAGAATGGGAAAATTACTTCGGAGAACTAGGGAATGTAAGAGGTTCACAGAGAAGGCACCATCCCTGCTCTAAGCCTGGAGCAATATTAGGCCATCGTTCCTCTGTAACCCCCCAAATTCAAACAAGGAGGTGTTTTAGCCACGTACAGTAAGAACAAACTCTGTAACCATAGGTAAGTACAGCACCCAGTTCCCCCACATGACTTGGAAACCATCTCCTGAATTATTGAATAGAGCGCTATTCAGAACTTCATCAGGTTGGTCAATATGAAATGCTTAGAGAAATCTTGAGTAGAGAGGGGTTTCATAATAGTTTAGGATGACCAATTCCACCAAAACAGAAACAAGAAGAAACACAATATTCTCTTCCCCCTGGACTTCTTTCTATAAGATTTCCTTCTCTGTATTATGAAATGATGCCTATTCTTAGGGGCCAGAAAGAAGAAGGAAGCCATAAGGTTAAGTTGCATTTATCAGTGAATCCTTTTCTTTAATTATAGGTGACTAAATATTGCAGACTTAAATAGAAAACAATCCATTTTTTTTTTCTGCACAGTGACTATTGCTTAGCCAAGGTTTCCCAGCAATACAAGTGGGCATGAAACTATGGCCAAGTCCAGATGTTAGAGAAGATTAAGGCAATCCGGGGAACCCGGTCTCATTCTAAAAGGTTTGATTTCAAAACCCTTTGTCCATTGAACAAATGTCCTTGTCCTAAATAAAATACAGACGAGAATTGATCTAAATATTAATATATAATTTTGTTCTTCGACTTCATGATAGAAGACTAAGAGATATAGATGGAGGTACTTAGACAATCAATGTTTCTCAATCAAAGTCCTCAGATGTAATTTTACTATCATCTGCTCTTCTCTTATGGTTTGAATTTGTCAATTTATGTTTTAGCAATCCAACAAATACATATTTAAAATGATATTTTTATGACTTACCTTCCCATAAAGTACAT
Organism: Tupaia tana; assembly: GCA_026018925.1. Classification (NCBI taxonomy): domain Eukaryota; kingdom Metazoa; phylum Chordata; class Mammalia; order Scandentia; family Tupaiidae; genus Tupaia; species Tupaia tana. The sequence continues at coordinate 166,170,045 of JAKSZU010000001.1, forward strand.
TTCTCAATGTCTGCTATTTTAGTGCAATTATCTTTAAATTTTTGACTCATCACCTATGACGCAGAAACAGTAACTGATATACATGCCACAAAGTTCCAACCTTGCTTTATCCTGCCTGGGTTATAAGACTGTTAAGGTAATATGTGAAAACAGAGCACCCAGACTTTGCACTTTTGCAATTTTCCTGTTTCAGAACATGTCTTAAGCAACATGTGGTCAAGCGTTTTAATCACGATTGGGAGTTAGGTGTGCTCACTGGTGACTCTGTCCCATACCTGTTCTATGTACCTTTTACTTTGGACTTGATGGAATACTCTGAGTCACTCCTTAAAGAGCTGTGTGTAATAGGACATCATGTGTGATACCTGTCTTTTAATGTCCTGAGAAGGAGTAGGAGAAAATGGAAAAATTCCTTCTTAAATCTGTAATTTTGAAGAGAAATATTCATTTTATTTATATGTTAAATAGTTCTTACAGTGGTAATGATCACAAAATGCCTAGAGATCATAAATTAATATTTAAACAAATTACTTGAGTCTAACACTACTTAAAAAGTACATCCAGTCTAGCTGTGGGCACCATAAATGTATGTCTCTATTCTTTAGTTATCCTTGTATAAATATTAACTATAGAACACACTACCATGAACAGAACTATTTGAAATCTCATACCTCTTTGGGATTCACAAACATTTTTTAATATAACACATTACTGAGTAAGTCATATGATAAGAAAGAGACAGAGAGAGAATCACACTACAAAGGGGATGGCCATCCTGCCTTATCCTCTCTTTCATTCTCCTCTTAGGATTTGGTCATGCATGCACATGTACATGCACATGATTTGAAAGCCACTGGGTCTGGGATTCAAACCATGGGTAGCCATGTGAGAGTCCAGGGCCTTAACCACCACACCACCTGCTGGCCCAATGGCTTCCAATTTCTTAAGAGATGAAATAAAAAAATTTTTAGGCTGCTGCCTTAACTGAGACCCGAAGAGTCTAAACAATAGGCCTATTTCTAGAAAACATCCATTCTTAGAGTTTTCAGGTTTTCTAGTTTTATCTTCTGTTAGTATTTTTTTTAAATTACTTCAATTTATTTTATGTGTTCAATCACTATGCATCACTACAGCTTGTAAGATGAATTTACCCAACATGAAAACACTTAACACCAGTTAAGTTGCAGATACCATACACGTTACATCAACAGATAATCATCCATTTCTGTGTCCCATAAATGTCTTGTCACTCTTATTTTCTCCTTGATTCTTTTCTGTCAGTAGTTTGAAAACTACCAGCTCACAGATCTCAGAAACATAATTTTTTTTTTAATATCTGGTAGAAGCATATTAACTGTACTATTGGCAAATGCATTCTTTCCGTTCTCTCATAGAACCAAAACAGGTTTTTTCTAGCTACTCAGGAGGCTTAACATGTTGTCAGACAGTACACACAATGGACATGCAATTTGTCCAATGAATTAGTGAAATTTAAACTGAACTAAGCCTCAGAAAGGAGGGAATTAGAGGTGTGAGGGCAAGTGGGGAAATGGAACCAGTTGGTTTGTCATGTAGTCAAGCTGCTAATTAGGATATGGCGTGCCTACCTTCCAGCTCGGGTTTATAAACAGACATCCAGGTCAGCTTCCTTAAACAAGCCTGCTTAATCAAACCAGCGATCTGCATGTTCTGTGAGCCTTTCTTCGGTAAAACCTCATTTCACCAGAAAGTTTACACATCTGGCTTTTACATCTGGGGATTTTGGGTTTGATGCCATACTAAAAATTTTTTTTAAACTTTAAGGAGAAAAACCTTTTCAAATAATATTTGCTCAGTTCAAAGATAATTAAATAAATGTTTCATTTGAAGGGACAATTGATCTGTTGATCATTGCTGGAATAGCAATTACCAATATATGGTATTATAGTTTGCAGCAAAAGATATATGGTTAATTGGGGGATCTGATTAATTGATTTAGTAGTCTGGGCTTTATAATATGTTTAAAAATTAACATGTACATAATCATTTAGGTTTCGAATCATGGACCCATTTTTATTTAGAATGAATCTCTTCCATAATCTATTTTTAAAAATATATACATATGTGATTTGAATAAGATTAATATTTTTGAAGTCTAGTTTATTTTACCTTCTAACAGTATATATTTAGAAATGTAGACTACACTGAGTGTTCGCTCTTTTTTTAAAATAGTGTACAGTCAACATCTGAAGTTTGATTTTATTTATTACATAGATATATTCTTCTTTCTACCCACAGAATTGGGTTGCAAGTTTTAATTTGTATATAGACTGAGAAAATGAGTTTGGGTTTAAAATCCTTATGGCTCTTATGATAACTGCAGGCATAATAAAGTGTGAGATTCGAGAACCAATCTCACACATACAGTAGGAACAGGACAGTAAAGGGTTACCAATGATTTACGGTAAGGGGGAAAAAATTAACCATGTAGATGTTGAAGTCATATCCTGACCAAAGGAGGAAGTGGCGGGTCACTGGGCTCAAACTTATCTGATGCTGTACATCACAGACAGCACTCTGCCGACTGTTTCCAGTTGTTTCTGTAACAGCAGAAAGTACGCTCAGCAGGAGTAGTCTGAATTCAAAATGCTGAAGCGAAAACCATCCAATGTTTCGGAGAAGGAGAAACATCAAAAACCAAAGGTAAGATAATTTTACACATAGACTAAAAAAAAAACCATTTACTAGAACACACACAAACACACACAGTCACTTGTATACACTTTGTTCTTATCTGTCAGTCATAAAATAATTCAAGCATAGGGTTGCATGCTTCACGGCAAATATGGAAAACACTGAATTGTCAAGTTAGATTATACCTGACAATGATTGTTTCTGTAATTTTGTCCTCTAGTGCATATTTGATGATTTATATCTCACTGGGTTGGAGCTCTTCACATCATCATCTTCATGGAAATTAGTTTGGTGGCTTCTAAGAGATTGATACTATGAAAACTTCTTGCACATTTTTAATGACTATGAAGTTGTCACTATGTATTGAAGTCTATTCAGTTTTATCTCTTAACAGCTTAGTTCTTCATAATATAATTATGAGGAGGTTGTAAAGTGTGGATTTTTGTTAAATATATACGTTCATTTTGGAAGTTAATATATGAGAGATTGTTGTAGAGATGTATCTTTTTACTTTCTGTCTTTAATTAGATTCAGTATTGGGCTATTTTTTGAGAAGCATCAAAACTTCATAAATTGGTAGATGTGACAAATTAGTCATTTGTGTTCTGTTATTCTATTTTTTGTCTTGATAATCATTGCCACTTAAAACAAAGTAGGATGTGGGATAACAAAACTTAGATTCCATTGTAAAACTAAATTAGATCCATTAATAATATAAAAGAAACTATTACTTGTAAAATACTATGTATATTTCTTAAATTTCTTAGGTAAATAGAATTTTCAATGTGTTTGTGACAAAAACAACAGCTGAATACAGAAGACTTTTTTATTTTTTATTTTTGGAGAGGTTTTTGCTATAGGGCGTGTGCACTCGCCAGAAAGACAGACAGAGACAGAGAGACAGAAAGCGAGAAATCACCCGCCGCAATCCATTCTCCTCTCAGTATCTTGGGCACACACGCACATGCGCCTGGCGTGAGTTTAAGCTACCGGGTCCAGGACTCGAACCGCAGTCGACTACATGGGAGTCCAGCGACATAGCCATTACGCTAACTGCTGGTCCCAACAGAAGACTTTTTAAGGGACTGATTTATTGTCTGTTATCAGTCTTTATTTGTCAGACACCCTTTTCAGAAAAATGGTTTAGAAATTGACTGTGACCTTTTTAATTGATGTGGCTTTGACCAGTCATCAATATTTTGACTCCGTAAGTTACTATGCAACTTCTCTGAAGGAAACCAAAACTAAAGTAGTTTCAATCTTTGGAAACTAAGACTTAATGATTATCAGTGTGAATTATTTTTTGACACAATGGCCTGATAATGAAGAAATACGCATCTTTAGCTAAAAATACAACTGGATAACATATCATGATTTTTGTCTTTTTCATAATTAAAAAAAGTCAAGATAATTTTTTTTTTTTTTTTTTTTTTTTTTTTTTTTTTTTTTTTTTTTAGAGAGGTTTTTCGCTATAGGGCGCGTGCGCTCGCCAGACAGACAGAGAGAAACAGAGAGACAGAAAGCGAGAAATCACCCCCCAGGGGGGATGGTCACGCCGCAATCCCTTCTCCTCCATTCTCCTCTGGGATCTTGGGCACGCACGCACACGCGCCCGGCGTGAGTTGTAAGCCACCGGGTCCGAGACGCGAACCGCGGTCGACTACGTGGGAGTCCAGCGACATAGCCATTACGCTAACTGCTGGTTCCCAAGATAATTTTTTTGAGGAGAGTTTTTTTGTTGTTGTTTGTTTGTTTGTTTTGCTGTAGGGCACGTGCACTCACCGGAGAGACAGAAAGACAGAAAGTGAGAAATCACCCTCCGGGGGAATGGCCATGCTGCAGTCCCTTCTCATTCATATACTCTCTGGATTTTGAGCACTCGCACACACGTGCCCAACATGAGTTTCAAACCACTGAGTCTTGGATTCAATCTGTAGTTGGCCACGTGGGAGTTCTGCCCCTTAACCACTATGCCACCTGCTGGCCCCTCAAGATAATATATTCTAGGGACTAGTAGTTGGCGTAACTGCTATTCGCTGGACTCCCATGTAGTGGACCGCGGTTTGAGTTCTGGACCTGGTGGCTTAAACTCACGCCGAGCACGTGTGCATGTGTACCCAAGATCCTGAGAGGAGAAAGGAGGAGAAGGGATTGCAACATGACCATCCTCTGGGGGATAATTTCTTGCTTTATGTGTCTTTGTTTCTCTCTTTCTGGCTAGTGTATGTGTCCTATAGCAAAAACTTCTCAAAAAAAAAAAAAAAAAGATAATATATTCTAAAGCTTATATAAAAGCATTTTAAAAGCATTAATTATAATTCTACATAGGATAAATTTTCATATAAAACTTAACTGATTAAATTCAGCAAATATTTAGTTGGCAATAGAATCACTAAAACTATGAAGCAGAGGTTTTCATCAATGTATTTAAAATCTAAAGGTAAAGTATCCTGAAAGGACTATTGTGTAGTGAGATACTTATTTATAACATTGAATTATTTTCAAAGTGCCACTGTATGTAGTTTATCATAGTTTTTCTGTGTAAACATGTGTCATGACTTTTATGACAACCCAATAATTTCTCTTAATAGCAGGGACAACTATAATACAAGTAGAGTATTGTTGTTCTTATTGGTTTCCTTACTCATAAAGTTAAAAATATATTTATTGTAAAAGATCAGTGGATAAAACATATCACAGAAAATGGTCATATTGCAATTATATTACCTTGCAGATTAATTTCCTTTTTTCTTAGACAGATTGTTTCATTACATATGAATTTAAAAATGATATGTGAAGATATATGCTCAGGTTTGTTTTTATGCATTCCAAAGCCACTAAATGGATCCTTTCCTTTTAATACGGAGGTGATATTATCTCCAGTTTTTGTAATTTTGCCTTAGAAACAACTCCTCTCTCCCTCTTAATTCACATTTTATTAGATAATCTTGTCTGTATATTTTATAGATACAGAGCAGAATCTGTAAGGTGTGACACAGATACATGCTATGATGGTCTCTACAAATGGACAGTAGAGTGAAGAGTCTATATCCCTCCCTCTACTGTAAGGGAACATAGGTCTCGTGTATAGAAAAACAGAATAGAACAATGTAAAAAAAGGTCTAAAGTATAGGGACTCACTGTCTACGTTAATTACACATCAGTTGATAGTTTATGTGGCTTGATGTGGAAATATACAATCCCTGTACTAGCAAAATTTATGAAAGGGATTATTTTTTACTATAAATTCTCAAGTAGATAAAAAATGATAATATTACAAATGAGGCAAATATTATTTAATTATCTAGTTCACATTAACTCCCATGGATTACATTTCAGGTGACCTCATACCCAAATCAAATGTTATCCATATTATGTCAAATGTTACCTTAAATAAAAGATATGAAACTTTTCACTTAAAAAGGAAATGAATGAAGAAAGTCTTTGTTAGTATTTTCAAATAGTTGCAATAAAGTTCAAAAAATTCATAGATATAATATGCAGTAACAGATTTTTAAGTGTCCTCTATCCAAAATATTTTTTTTCTTTTTTTTGTATTCGTGAGACTTGTCAATAAACATGTTCATGAATAACAAAAATCAAAACACCTGTCAAAATACAGTTTTACTCTCTGTAATTATATCATTAATATTACCACTCTTTCACCTTAATATCTCTGTCTCTCTATTTTTGGTATGGCTTCTTCCTTTTGAATAGCTCATAAACATAAACAAGGCCAATAACAGTCAGATTTATTATAAGTTAATCACTACATATGCTGAGAGGCATGAGAGAAACTAGGAAATCATTGGAAGGTGCTGGAATGTTAATAAAGTCTAACAAGTTTAATATGTAGCTAAAAACTCCCTATGGTGCAAAGGGAAATTCCAAATTCAGATATTTGGTGAATAGTGATTAAGTATTCTACATTTAGATTAGTTAAAAGATAACCTTGGCTCAGCCTTGCTGGAGCATGCTGCCAAGGCATTGTACTCTGCAAACTGGGACCATATGGAGACCTGGGTTTAAGTCCCTGTCCAATCGAAAGGGGGACAGGGAGAAAGAAGGGGCATACACCTGTAATCTCAGTAACTTGGGAAACTGAGTCAGGAAAATCACAAGCTCAGGCTGGCCTGAACAACATAGTAAAATCCTGTCTGAATAAAAGTTGATGGTGTGGAGATTAAGACAGCTGCCAATTGGATGGTTCAAGTCCCAGACCTGGGAGCTTGAAAAATACTCAGGGTGCATGTGTATATGTGTCCATACTCCTGACAGAGGGAAGAAATAGAGGGGAAGGGATTGTGGTGTAACCAATTTCCATGGGGCATGCTTACTCACTTTTTCTAGCTCTCTCTCCCTCTTCGGTGACTGTACGGGCTATTTGTAAAGTTAGAAGATTTGGGTATGATGGCCTGTGCCTGTAGTCCAGCTGCAAGGCTGAGGCAGGAGGATCATGGTAGAGTGAGAACCTGTCTTTGCAAAGTACTGTACCTTCTTTCTTAGATTTTATTTTTACCTTCTTACCACCAGTGTTCATTACTCATAGTGATTTTCCTTCTTTTTTAAAGAATTATTTATTTAATTTTATTTTGCATATTTATTTATTTATTATTTTAATTTGAGAGAGAGAGAAAGTGAGAGAGCAAGCCACCAGGTCTGGGACTTGAACCACAGTTACCATGTGGGAGTCCAGTGCCTTAACTACCCCACCATCTGTCAGTCCCACTGATATTTATTTTAAAAAAAAAGAAAGTCTAAGATTCAGATTTGATGAGATATTATCACAGTATACAAATGCTTTAAGTATAGGACATGACAATTTTTTGTTTGCTTTTTCTAACTAAAATTTTTAATTTTATTTTCTTTATTTATTGTGAATTTACTACAGTTGATGTGCTTAGAATTTTGTGTACACTAATTTATTTAATATTTATAACAACACAGAGAGCCTGACTCTTATTTAACCTCATAAATAAAGAACTTAAGGCATAAAGGTGAATTACCTTCACTATAGATGGGTGAAAAATAAAGCTGTGATGTGAAATACACATGTCAACTTGCAATACTTCTAATTATCATACTTAATTACATACTTACAAGCAATGAGACTATAGGTATTGTGTCTTTCTGTATTAACTCTCAGCTAAATTTTAAGAGAACAGACAAACCAAGTCTTTGAGATTCTCCATAAATTGAAAAGGGATTTAGAAGTCCTCCATTCTCATCTCTGATTAAATACAGAATGTCCACCTAAGAAACCACTCCAGTTGTCCATTCAAGTTTCAATACTGATGATTGAAAAACAGTGGTTATATTAATAATCCAATATTCAAATTATCCCGAGAAATCATGACCTAATATTGGAATATCAATATAACATGTTGGAGGGAACTTCAAAAAGTTAATGGAAAATGTGTATTGCAGAAAAACTATGCATGTTGGCCAGCAGGTGGCAAGGTGGTTAAGGTACTGGACTTTCCCATGGCTGACCATGGTTCAAGTCCTGGACTCAGTGGCTTGCAATCATGTAGGGCATGTGTGCACGTGTGGCCAAAGTCCCAAGAGGAGAATGGAGAAGAAGGGAATGCAGCATGGCCATTCCCCCAGGGGGTGATTTCTCACTTTCCTTCTGTTTTTCTCTGTCTCTCTCCAGTGATCCCAAATGACCTATGGCAAAAACATAAACAACAACAAAAAGCTGTGCATGTATCTGAATTTTCTTGCCCTCAAAATTAACTCACACTTTAATTCCAGTTTTCCAAGGACTTTTCAAAGTCCTCTCATATCTTCCTTCTGTAGCTGGCCAACAGCATTAACGTAGTAAGCTCTCAATGAATGTTTGAAAGTCAATGCAGTTTCTCAAGTCTACTGTATGCAGCTTTGTTCAAGTATGGATGCTCAGCAGTGTTGTGTACTTTCACTTTCCTCAGTAGCAAGTCTGTTGGTGTGTAGGAAAGAAAGTTTGTATGTTTGTAAATATAACTGTAATTCATTTTTAAGTTTTATTTTAAGAAGTACTCCAGTATACCAGATGTTATACAAGGATTTCTAGAAAGGACATTTATGTAACAGTAGGTTTTTGTTTCAGGTTAGAAAATGGTAAAAACATTGAAAATACAAAAGGGATACACCACACAAATGAAACTTGGTAACTGTAATTAGAACAATTTAGTTTTAACTTAGCTGGGATTAATGGTGTGTGCTAATAAATTTTAACGAAGCTTTTCTTTGAGTGAAGGAGATTCAAGTACCACTGTTTGAAATAAGGGAAACATTGGAATAATGGCAGTTCTGGAAATAGCTATTTTTTAAAACATTCTTTTTAATCTAAAGTGCATACTAAATGAGACACCATTAGTGTCACAGATGCTAATTTTCACTAGCAGTGACTGAAGTGGCATTCTTTCCCATTTGCATTTGATCCTAGCAATGATGTGAGCTGATGAGTTGATTATGAGCTGTTTTCACTGCACTGCCCGCTGTGCAAATTTATGCTCCTAGACAAGGATGACACGTAGTTGTAGCATTAAAGAGCTTTCTTCAGTGATTTTTGTCTAGAGCCTTTAAGATTTATTTTAACTCTTATCTAACCAGGTTTAGGAAGGAGAAGTATCTGTGTGTCCTGGTACTTACTAGAGGCCAAACGGTTGTGCAAAGTGCTCTTTTCCGTTATTCTTTAAAATCCTCTTGAATGCTCTACGAGATAAACATTGCATTTTTCCCTCAATTTACAGGGAAGAAAATAGTCCTTTAGATGTGAAATATTTTGCCCAAGGTATCATAGCTAGTAAAAAATGAAAATGCTTTGGACATTTTTATTTCTTAGTAAAACAACTACTTTCTGTTGTTCCTTCATCTGGGGTATAATTTTCAGAATTTAATTTAGATGAATTCAGTTGAATGTTGGACTTTTCAAACAAGGTAATCTGGAATAAGATAAATGATAGATATACCCTTTTCCCATTTAAAAAATGGTGGCTACAAATAAATGTTTGGTTTTACTTTTGGTTATTACCTACTTCACCTCCAAAAAATACAAAAATAAATTTAAAAAAAGATCTTTCAATAGGTTCTCTTCATTTATATACTTACTTAGTGTTGATGTTAAGGAGTGCCTCACTTAACAACATGGGAGTCCAGCAATGTAACCATCATGCCATCTGTTGGTCCCAGGGTATGTATTTTTCAGTAGATGTCATACAACACGGCACTAGAATAATATAATTCTATTGATACCAAAAGCATGCATTAGATAAGGCCCAGAAAGTGACAAGACACTTACACAATATAAATCTAGGGGAATCATTATTATTTATTCTGAAAACTATTATGGGTGTACAATAAAGCAGAAATTTATAAGTAAAATATGTAGTTTCATGTGATTGCAAACTCTTCTTGTAGTAAATACTAAATGGCTGCAAGAAGACAAAGGCTGAGAAAGATTTCCTATCCCAGAAACCTGGTAATAAGTCCTAGCAGTCATTAAACAAGTCAGTAGTAAAGTGAGAAATGGCTGTATTGAAAGATTTGGCAAAGTGACAGGGTTTAGTTTACATGTATGTGTTTAATTTGGCTTTTGTGCTTCAAATAAATTGAAGAGAGTGAGGGTGAAAGCAGGGAAATTGGCTAGGAAGCTATTGATGAAACTAAGTATGAGATAATTATGGCTCATACAAAACTGGCATATAGAATTGAATGCTGAGAAAAGTTTATATTTGGGTTCTATTTTTACATATTTTATCCATTGGGTTATGTATCCTAAAGGTGGAAAACAGAAAGGTTGCCACTGTCCTGCACCATTCTTATCTTCTAGGTGGTGTTCAAATTCCATCGCTCACAGCCATCAGAAATGCATCCCAAAATTGATGTGTCACTTCTCAAAGTCTTCTGCTTTTCTTGAAAATACAATTTTTATTCTACTTTTTATGGTACCTTAAATTATAAGAACTAGTAACTTGCCCATTTAATCATGTTTAATTGATTAAAAGAGATAAATAAGTTTTAGCCTTGCACAATTCTCTCCAAACAAACACTAACTCATTTCAGCTTTTCCTTTTTATAGAATAGGAAACTATAATCAGGTTTAATCCCAAGCAAATAGCAAAAGGTTTGGGATTTAAGCAGATTGACTGTACTCGGAAAGTGTTCAGACAACATGCAGAAAGTACAAAACACAAATGGCTGAGAGAAATGAAGGAAGTGTAGGCTCCCCTTTGTTTGAAAATTTGGGTTTAGAAAGAGCATAAAGTCAGTATCTTGACTACCAATGCACTAGATTTGTTGAAAATCAATTTAATCAAGCACTTATCTCTTTAATCTTTCCTTACTTGGCTTTGGAGACAAATGACTTCATTATCCCTGAAGATCCTGGGTTTTTGTTTTTTTTTTAAATTGAATCAAGCCCATACTCTACATATCTAAGTTTTCAAATTTAGCAATTACCAGCATGATCCATTTCTCTTCCTTCCTAGTGTTAAGAATTTAGGTGAACTTGTAGAAACAAAACATTCTTATTAGCTTCTTAGTAAAGAACAAAAACATCCTCCATTAAGAATTGATTAATAAGAATAGAAGTTTTTAAGCTGTCTCTGATGGTAGATGAAGCGATTCTTGTATAGATAGAGTCATTTGTCACCAAAGCTGGTTAGGTCCCCTTCCTCCCCCTTCTGTGATGAAATTCAGGGATTTTTGCCTAGTTCGTATTGGTTTGACAGGGCTGCAATAACAAAATATGGATGGTTTAAACAACAGAAATTTATTTTCTCAAAATTCTGGAGATGGCAATTCCAAGATGAAGGTGCTGGAAATGTTGGTTTCCACTGAGGGCTATAGAGAAGGGTCTGTTCCAGGCCTCTCTTTTTGGTTTACCAATCATTGCCCTCTTTCTGCCTCTTCTTTCCACATGTGTGCCCTGGATGGCTCTCTCTGTGTATCCTAGTGTTATCTCATAAGGACACCAGAAGAATTGGATTAGAACTCATGCTAATGGCTACATTTTTAACCTACTTATCTCTTTAAAGGTCATATTTCCAAATACAGTCACATACTAACATACTAGGAGTTAGGGTTCAACACATGACTTTTGGGAGAATATAATTCAGTCCATAACATAGTCAATGAGCTCCTAGTGAGAGTGAGGATCTGCTTTCCAGCTGCTGCTTCCCTTCCACTTCACCCCCACTTCACTTCCAGTCAGCTAGCGCCCTGAGTCTGCAACCTCACATTTGACCTGCGCTTACCCCTGAACTGCCGCCCTTTTACATGTATTCTCCAGTATTTTTTTCCTCATTCTTTCCTTTCACCTATTCAGTCACACCTCTGCTATCTCTCACAAGGTCTCCACTAAAAATTATTGAAAAAGTATTAAAAGTAAAATATCTGCTCTACCCCCTTGATGTATGTTTTCTGGCTATATATTAAAATTATGTTGGGGGAGCAGCCAATGGTGTGATGGCTAAAGCACTGGACTCCCACATGGTCAATTGAGGTTCAGGCCCTGGGCTTGGTGGCTTGAAAATCACGCCAGGTGCTTGTGTGTGCACACCCAAAATCTCAAGAGGAGAATGAAGGAGAAGGAATTGTAGCATAGCCATCTCTCCTGGGGTGATTTCTCACTTTCCCTTTCTCTGTCTGTCTCTCTCTCTCTCCAGCAAGTACACATGCCCTATTGCACACACAAACACACACCTTAAATAAAATTTTACGTGGGGTACTTTTCAAAAATACCTATGTCTAGACACCAGCAGATGGTGTAATGTTTACGTTGTTGGACTCCCACAAAGTTGATTGAGGTTTGAGTCCTGGACCCAGTGGCTTAAATCTCATGTGGCGCACATGTGCGTGCATGCCCAAAATCCCGAGGAGAACGGAGAAGAAGGAATCGCAGCATAGCCAAAACCCTAGGGGGTTTTACCCCTAAGGGAGTAATTTCTTGCCTTCTGTCTCTTTGTCTCTCTCTCTATCTCTCTGTTGAGTGCATGCACCCTATAGCAAAAATTTCTCTAAAAAAAATACCTACGTCTGGGTCCAACTACCTAGTCTGGATTAGTTGGTCTAGTGAAGTCTAAGTTACCAATGCTCTCACAGACTTTTCTGTCTGTGCTTCCTTTAGCCTATAATGCCTCTGTACATTTTTTCCAACTCATGAACTCCTACATGTTTGAATACCTAGCTGAACAATTGCCCCACTCCCAGTCCTCTGAGAAAGCCTCAACCAATTACTCCAAGTCTGGAAGAGCAGTAGACAACACTGACTAAATCATATAAACCTGAGTTTACAGGTTTTATTTTGTATTTACTAGCCAGGGAACTTTAAACATTTTGTTAAACCTCTTTTGAGCCTCAATGTGGTAATCTGGAAAAGGGGAAATGTGAAAGTATGTCATACTGGACTGATGTGAGAATTAAGTTAACTATTGGGTCATTGGAAAAATCATGGCTTTTTCTCTGTTTTTCTATGCAAAAAATGCATCATGACTTTTCAAAAGACCCAATATTATATGTCAGCTTTCTAGCCCATAATACATGCGTGCTTAGTAATCTCTCCCTCCTTTTTATTTTTGTAGTGCTTTTTCTATACTTCTATTGTTTTTCTTATCACAATTTATTTATTTCAGTAGGTCCCCCCATCTAGATTTACCATCAAGAACAGAGCAGTGTCTAATTTATACTAGTAATTTTTATCCATGAGATTTTTTTTTTTTCCTGGGGATCCAGAAGGGGTTGGAGTTCAATATGTTTGACTTTCAAATTCCACATGACTTCTCTTCCACTTTGGTGACCAACAAAAACTTTTATAGCATAGAACATAGTTTCAGAGGTTTTTCAATATACGTAAAATGAGCATGGAATGACTAATGGATAATATTAGTCATTTAGAGAAGTGACCTACTCCAGAATATCGTGTGTAAATGGGTTACTGATAAAGAACTAAGCAATTCTCACACTGAAACAAAGAAAGCATTAGAATCAGAATGTAATAAAACTAAACAATAATAAATTATTAAAATGTAATATGTCTGAGTGGGGAAAAAGTGTTAGCAAAAGGGCATTGCTTTTCTAGGAGTCTAGAAATGTGTGGCAGGGCAGAGATACATTGCTTCCTTGACAAAACAATGCAGCACAGCTGAAGCAAATAATCCCATTCATTACAGGTTGGCAGACTCATCCACTTAGGAGATACGTACTTCAGGTTATTACAACGAAGTTGATACCACCTAGTTGATTTTACTGTGGCTCTTCTACACTAACCAAACAAACTCTAGCAATGATCTGACGTCCCACATAGTGTTTCTTCCAAAGGAGACAATTCTTTTTTTTTTTTTTTTTTTTTTGGAGAGGTTTTTTGCTATAGAGCGCGTGCACTCGCCAGACAGACAGAGAGAGACATAGAGACAGAAAGCGAGAAATCACCCCCCCAGGGGGGATGGTCACGCCGCAATCCCTTCTCCTCCATTCTCCTCTTGGGATCTTGGGCACGCACGCACACGCACCCGGCATGAGTTTTAAGCCACCAGGTCCGGGACGCGAACCGCGGTCAACTACGTGGGAGTCCAGCGACATAGCCATTACGTTAACTGCTGGTTCCCCAGGAGACAATTCTTTAATCAATCAACAGGATATGCATTTTCTTCTTGACAGATGAATTTCTCCTAGCAAAACAATACTTGGAATTGCCATTTTTGGTACCTTATCAGTTTGGTTTATGAGTCATTCACATTGATGTTTATTTCTGCATGCTTGAAAATAAAAGTTCCTCTCACTATTGAAGTGAGGGTTCTCTCTCTGTTGAAGTAAGGGCCTCACACAAGACAAAGAGACCTGACCAAGGTATTAGCTTCATAGAAGGACTAACCTGAGTTGCCATCTGTCCTCACGACCATATACCTTTTTTCACACAAATAAAATCAAGTAAATAATGTTTATTTTCTATATTTTTTTATAATTTTCATAGTTTATAATTTTTATAGTGTTATAATTTTCATAGTTTTAGTCCTGGAATAAGATTTCTAACAGATTAATCTTATATCAAATTATGTTTTACAATACATAATGGTATGATAGTCTTGATATTTAGTTTAAAAAATGCAAACTGAAATTTTCTGATTTTTAAGAAATATTTTGCAGTGTTACAACTATGCAGCTGATTTTTTAAATTAAGCAAAATATGTAATTAGATATATAAATTTTGTAATACTATGGTTATATATTTTCTTTATATTGTCATTTATTATATAACCATCATTTCTGTCTTTTGTTTATTGATATCTTTAGTTTCATTTGCTTAAGTTAACACATCTACAATTTCAAATTACTTTCAGATATGAATCTCTTCCTGTAATTATTTAGCAACTTAAAACAGCAATTACCAATGAAACAGATGTTTATAATTTTAGAAATACCATTCCTTTAAAAATAAATGTTCTACAATTGCCAGACATTACATGGCCAGTCAAGAATTATCACAAACTGAGTACATTTCTACCACTATTATTACATTTTAACATGGCTACCAACCCTTCAATAAATTGGAATAGTCATATAGCCATATCCAAATTTTCTGAAAGGGAATAAATATAATTGACCAGGAGAAAGTTATATAACTCAATAATCTTTTCCGAATATCCTAACAGGAACTTACTACTATTTTTTTTTCAACCATTCTCTTCGTGTTTGGGATTACATACCATATATTTGCCACACATAAACATGTCTGTTCTTACTAAGAAAAAAACGTTTAACTTCCTAAGCCTAGTGGCAGCGGGCGCTGCCTGAGATGGGAATGTTTATAAGCTTTATGATATTAACTGCAGCACTCAACCTCAGGTGGCATAAAGCATGCAAAAAAGAACTTTCTGTCAGTTTTATTATTTCTACAAAGGTTCCCCTTGAAGCAGAAGAGTGACCTTGCTCTGCTGAGCTGACATATGCCACTGGATTAATGGTCGAGCTCTGCTGGAGGGAAGCTCATGGAAACATTTCAACTTCAGAAGCTGGGCTGGCGGTGACCATTAATCAGGGGGACCAAAATCATGCATCAAACATACTCATTTAAAAGTAGTAAAAATGACTTAAAAAAACACTTTTTGGGGAATTAGCTTATTGTTTGTCATTACTTGTGTTCAAGGAGATAACTGCATGACTAAAATATTCCTCAGGGAGACCTTTAGAAAGGTTACTGTGTACCCAGGGACCAGGTGCATTCTGAGGGCATTTAAGACTAATGGAACAGGAAGTTTTGGTTCCAGGGAATCTGATGGGAAAGTTTATTCAATAAATTCTATTTTCCCAACTTAATGCTCACACTTCTATTTAACCATGATGTCAAGTGTTGGGAGCTATGAATGTTTGCCTCTTTCTGATCATTTTGTTTTCTCTTTTGAAGTTTACTTATTTATTTTGTCTGAGAGAGAAAGAGTGTGAGAAAGACAGGCAACCCAATAGGGCCTCCATGCCATGATGCAACCCCAGCT
This sequence comes from Tupaia tana, assembly GCA_026018925.1. NCBI lineage: Eukaryota > Metazoa > Chordata > Mammalia > Scandentia > Tupaiidae > Tupaia > Tupaia tana. Next base: position 166,186,193 of record JAKSZU010000001.1, read on the forward strand.
TTGGCCAGCATGGCTCACAGGCATGCACGTGTGTGCCCAGGGTGACAGGGAGGCCTCTGGGCACGAACCCAGGACATTTCCATGTGTCTTCAGCATCACAGAGTGTCACAGTATTGCTGCTACACCACCAGAGCTGGACAAATTATTTTATTTTATTTTTAAAACCAGAGTGACTGGATTTAGAATTTGTGCTAAATATATATATATTTAGCATATATTCATGACTGGGAAACTTGTTAAGGGATTTTTTTAAGAATCTAAAGCCTTAATCAACCTATTCAATTATTAAATATATTAAAAAGTATTTTGTACTGCACATTCTTTCATCATGTTAGCTAATAAAAAACGTTTAAGACTTTTCCTCTGTTATTATTGAAAAGAAAAAAGGCTTACATTTAAAATCTTGAAAGAGATTGTTCTATTAAACTTAGTGGAAAACAAGTTACTCTTGTTTAAAAAACTCCTTTGATGACAAAAATTCAAAAGATACCATTTCCCTTTCATACTTCTAAAAGTTTGGCTTTTAGATTAATGATACTATACATAATACATGTGATATGATTTCCTCAATAACCAGAATATATAGAAAAATAAGGCACTTACTAAGAAAATCAGAATAAATTTGATATTTAAGATTATATTTAATGTACTAAAGTTTCTTATGATCAATATTTCAAAGTTATTCTCCTAAATAACAGTTTTCTTCATTTATTATGATCTTCAATATTACCTTCTGTTTATTATTCTTCTACACAGTATTATTTATAAGAATTATATATTTACAGAACTCTTTTTCAATTTAATTATAAGATTAAAATAATTGTAATGATGTGACCGACTAAAATATTATTTAGGGGCTGGCCCTGTGGCCTAGTGGTTAAAGCAATCTGGATTCCATATGGCCAGCACTGTTTGAATCCTGGTTGCAGTGGCTTGAGAAACATGCCAAGCATGTGTGTGTGTGTGTGTGTGTGTGTGTGTGTGTGTGTGTGTCCAAACTTCTATAGGATGGAGAAATGGAGGAGAAGGGATTGAGGTGTCATCACGCCAATTGGGGGTGCTTTTTCTCCCTCTCTGTCTTTCTCTGTCTCTGGTGAGCACATACACTCTCTGGCAGCTATACGTTTTAAATTTTGTTTCTTTTAAATTTGCTAGCAAGCACATGAGAGAGACGAGGGTGGGTGGGTGGGTGGGGGAATGAGAAAGCACCCTCCAGGGGTAATGTCCATACTACAAGTCCTTCTCCTCCTTCTCAGGGTTTTCCATGCATGCACACCCTGTGTGTTTTTCAAGCCCTCAGGTCCAGAGCTCAAACTGCATAGTCAGCCATGTGATGTCCAGCTGCCTTAATCACCACACCATCAGTTGGTCCTAATAATTGTTTTTAAATAAAAAATAATCAAATATGCACACAGTAGAGAGTTCATTTCTAACTTTATGGGAGGAAAATAGGTACTATATTTTTTAAATGGAAATTTGAATTGCCCATCCCTGGTACTTCTCTCCTTATATCAAAGTTTCTGGAAAACAAAATTAATAATGTGAAATTTGCTCAAGGGAATTATTTATCTCAGAGTAGGGATGGCAAATGCATGAAACTTATGTTACCTGTAAGTCCTCATTCCTCTGCCCATCACCCTCCCCAGAACACCCAATATTGTCTAAAATCATTTAAAAACAGTAAGTCATGACCTCTTTAAGTCTAAGCCTGAGAGTGGCTTCAGAGCCCTTCTCAACACAGCTTTCCATGAAGCTTTTTATTTTTCTAGAGGTTTTTGCTATAGAGTGTGTGTGCTCGCCAGAAAGACAGAGAGAGACAGAGAGACAGAAAGCGAGAAATCACCCCCCTGGGGGGATGGCCACGCCACAATCCCATCTCCTCCATTCTCCTCTCAGGATCTTGGGCACGCACGCACACGCGCCTGGCTTGAGTTTAAGCCACCAGGTCCGGGACTCAAACCGTGTTCGACTACATGGGAGTCCAGTGATGTAACCATTATACCATCCGCTGGTCTCCTCGATGAAGCTTTTAACAAGCTATCCAGACTGGTACAGAAATTGAAAACTTCTTGAAATTTTGGGTGAAAGATAGTATATGCAGATAAAGGGAAATCCTAGAGAAAATCCTGCATCAAATGCAAAACACATTGTCTTTTGTATTTGTTGCAGGTGTTGTGACCAAATGATCATGTTCACTAGAGAAAATACATTTCCCTTCTGAAAGTTTGGGAGAGGCTCAGCTCAATAATCTAGTGGTTAAACCCTGTGAATTAAAAAGTTGAGTCTCAGACCTCGCAGCTTACTTTATCACTTTCCCTTTCTCTCCCTCTATCTCTCTCTGGTCAAATTAAAAAGTAATAATAATAATAAATTAAATAATTGTTTTTTTTTAAAAAGTCAGATCCTACATATCTAACTGCAGTTCAAATCCTGGCCCCAGCAGCTTGAAAAACATACCAGTCACATGTACATGCAAGTCCAACAACATAATGGGATGAAGAAATGGAGAAAAAAATATTCAGCATGAACATTACCCACAGAGGAGCAAGGAGTGTTTTCTCTTTCTCTGTTTCATGCGTGTGTATGTGTACACATGCACAAAAGTGTATGTGCTTTCTGGTCCAAAAAAAAAAAAAAAGGATTTTGAGAGAGTTACATTAGAAATTAGAAACATTTTTGCCATCCAGGGATCTTTTCCTATATACAGTGTATGTTCCACCACCTGTTTCTTTATCATAATTTTAGCAATCCCATCTTTGGATTTGGTGATTTCTAATATGTCTGTCAGTCAACTAGTAAACAAATCTCTTAGAGTAATTAATTTTTGAAGCTGGTGAAGCAAATTGAAATTGTATTGATTTCAGTTCATTTAACTTCCAAAATCTGTGATAATCTTAAAGTACTATCCTAGACTAACTATAAATATAGAAATACAAGCAAATGCACACAAAATGTCTTTCATGTACTAAGTAATCAATACAAATCCGTATTTGTAAATGAATGACTATAAATTTCCAAGTTGACACCTCCTATACCTTTCATTTATTTTGTGCTGATGTAATCTGCTTATGGGAATTGCATCTATATTTGTGTACCTTTCATTCGAACATGGCTTTATTTAGCTCATAGGGATTGAAATGATTTGGTTGATGGCTCCAGTAGAATATAAATTTTTCCAGGACAGATTCTTGTCTCATTCATACAGACAGCCTCTACCTCGAGTACAAGTTTAGCCACAGAAGCCACTGAGTCTATTTATGTTGAATTGCATGGTGCATACCTTATGGTCTTTACTTAAACATCACTAAATCATTTTTGTTGGCTGAATATGCGATTAGGTTATAATTTGCTTTTATGTAACTGTGAAATGTATAATTATTGATGTTGACCATGAAGAGTAATGTGGGACTGAGGTTTTCTCCAAACCTCACAACTGTAGAATTATTTTTTTTGCATAGCACTATAAGCATTTCAGAGCAAGAGCAATCAATGTGCACTAAAATACTATCAATAAATGGTTTCATTGGAAAGGGAAAATTTATTCTACCCTTGAAGAACAAACTGGGTCTGAGTAGGCAGAAGGAGAAAAGACCTTCCTAGAAGGTCACAGAACGAGCATCAGCTTAGAGACCTATATGAGTACATCCATACTAGCCAGCAAAACTCTCAGATACTAAGAGGCAGTCATGAATGAGCTGCATACTGAGCTTTAGCTTTATTTTGTTGAAGAGTTACTTAAATACTCTGGGACTCAGTTCTTCTCATCTACAAACTGGGAAAATTAATACCTAACTCATAGGTGAATTGTGTTTACTTACTAAAATAATTATAAACCAATTGCTTGGCATGAAGATTGGCACATAGCAAGCTCACAGGAACCATCCCTGCAATATGAACAAACTTTACATTTTGAGAAAAAGAATGCAATATTGAGACTTGGTACTTCAAGAAAATTAGTATGGCATATGCTATTAGATGATTGGAGGCCCAAGAATTTGGTGACAAACGAGGTGGAGGTTGTTGCATTGTCTTAAGAATTAGCACACAGATCTGAGTAGGAGTAATGGGAAAAAAAGTACCTGAAATAAAGATTTGGAGAAAGAATTGAGCAGCTGTGGAGGCCGAGTGTGTGTTTGTTGTGCATTATATTTTGCAATAAGTTGCACGGTATTAAGAATTAGCACACAGATCTGAGTAGAAGTAATGAAGAAAAAAATACCTGAAATAAAGATTTGGAGAAAGAATTGAGCAGCTGTAGAGGCTAAAAGAGTGTGTGTTTGTTGTGTATTATATTTTGCAATACGCATTCAAGCTCCCCGAAGAGAGCAGTGAGCAGAAACAAGTTTCCAACAGAGTTAGTGAAGGCTTCAGAGGCGGGGCCAAAGCTGATCTCTAAGGGCAGTAGGACACAGCCCAGAGAGCCTTGTATTGGCATGCCTGCCTTTCAGCACAAAGGCAGGCAGAGAACAACTGTGGGGTAGGGCAGCTATGATGTGGATTCCCTGAAGAAATTGACAATAACAAGAAAGTGGTGGTATAATGAAAGAATTCTAGGAGGATCAAGAGGGACCATCTAGCATATGCATTCATGGGTTTGTAGTTAGAAAAGGAGAGAAAGAGAAAGAATAGAACGTGAGCAATAAAATAAAAAGATAGAGTGAGTGGACCAAACCGAAACTTAATAGTTGGAACACAAGAAGCTGAACAGTTCAGGGTAACATGATCATGGCCATATTAAAGCTTTTCATTCTTTTTATTCTACAGAATTTTTAAAGAATTGGTGATATCAAGTGACTAAACTTTTGCCTCATTATGCTGTTCATTATGTTTAAAAGAATAAACATATTAAAATATTAAAGTAAAACTCCTTTCAACTGAAACAAAATATCAAATCATCTTCTCTACTTAATTGCTAAAACTATAATATGACTTACAGTTTATAGATTCATGGAAATAATGAGATATCATGTATTATGTAGCTGTACAATTGCTCATTTAAAATTTTGAGTCTTCTTTACCACTCATTACACTGTTTTATTTCATTAAGTGGATTGATAGGAATGATCATCTTTATAGGTTACAGATCATTCTGCACTGCTGTTTTTTTAAGTTTGAGTGTCTTTCCTTTGGGTAGTTTCAATTTGCATAAAATATTTCTAGTGGTACTTTAACTTCTGAAAGTAAAGCTTTAGCATGGAAATTCTGACAAAACTTTTAAAACTATGGCGAAATCATAAGCTGCACTTCCTTTATATATTTTGCAGATAGAAAAGATACGGAACCAAAGATATGGAGTGCACAAGTTTTTGTTAAGATGTACATTGACGATATTTAAAACAGTGATACAAGGGGACTTAAAAACCTTATGTACAAATGGAACTAAAGTGGGAGTTTATTTTGATGCAAAAGCATTTTTGAAAAGCAAGTATAGGTTTTTTATAATACACATTTTCCATGAACTTTTTCAAGCCCACAACCCTCCCTACACCGCTCCCTTTATTCAAGGTTAAATTATCAGTGTCGAAGGCAAGGTTTCACAGCTATGGTTGTCTTTTAGCCTTCAGTTCCCTGACACCCCACTCAAATGTCTTCTGTAGGCACCACATGACAGTGTAATTATTTAACACTGAGGCAATCCTAACAGATTATTTTAAGTGAGTTAAATTTGTTTCACACTATTCAAAAAGATCTCAGCACCTGAATTAGTTAGAACAATTAAATCCTCGAATGCCTTTGGATACAGGCTGACAAGCTGATTGAGATTTAGCATTTTATTATAAAAGAATATTCATACAAGGATGTACTGAAACAGAATTCTGATCTTCAAGAGTATCTTATTAACCAATGCTCTAACTGCAATATTTAGAAGATGTGAGAACTCTCTGGCAGAGTGTGTGTAATTTTTAATTTGCCAGTTTATTTCAAAATACTCGGATGTCTGACTCATATGCAAATTTTTTATTTCAAATAGATGGAAACTTTTCCACCAGTGCCTTACTCAAATATTAAGTCATGCTGGAAATAAGATTTTATTTTAAGACACCCCCCAAAAAATTAGTGGCCGATTAAGAAAAAAATAATGAGTTTTTCTATTTTAGGTCAAAAACTTGTTTACATTTCTTAAAAGATATCCTTTAATTCTCCCTTATGTTGGTGAATTAAACTTTGTCATTGTTTGAAGAAACCTATTTAGTTCCATTTGTATTAAGCTAATTTTGTCATACTTTTCATCTAGCTCAGACATCACGTTTGTTTGAGAGAAGATAGAATCAGAATTCTGTGATAAAATGGCAAGGTGGAAAGCACATCGGGCTTGGAAATTTTAATTAAGGATTGCTTTTTTGCAATTTCTTGTTCTTCAATTATTGAGAAGGATTAGATGATGTTTAAGAACCCTGCCCATTTGGGACCAGCAGTTAGCGTAACGGCTATGTCGCTGGACTACCACGTAGTCGACCGCGGTTCGAGTCCGGACCCGGTGGCTTAAACTCATGCCGGGCGTGTGTGCGTGCGTGCCCAAGATCCCGAGAGGAGAATGGAGGAGAAGGGATTGCGGCGTGGCCATCCCCCCTGGGGGGTGATTTCTCACTTTCTATCTCTCTGTCTCTGTCTGTCTGGCGAGCGCACACGCCCTATAGCAAAAACCTCTCAAAAAAAAAATTAAAAAAAAAAAGAATCCTGCCCATTTGAAATCTGTTCTACTAGCTCTTTATTGAAGTATATATTGAGTTATCATAATTATCATATTTCATAATCTATTCCACTTGTTTCCATGAAGTCTTGGGTCTGTGAACCAATGTATCCAAACATCACTCCCTATCCTCTACAGAGGCTCAATATCTACCACTACTCTGCTTCTGTTCTTTCTAGTCCTTTAGTTTCTACTGAGTGGGGATATTCAGTATTTGTCAACCAGGGATATACGGTATTTGTCTTTCATAACCTGATTTATTTCACTCAGCATTATGTTAATATCTTCTAGGTGCATCCTCTTTGTCTCGAATGACAGAAATTCATTTTTCTTTATGGATGAATAGTATTTCATTTAATATATATGGGCCACTTTTAAATAGAGATGGTGAATATGTGAATAGCCTTGATTTAATTATTATACACAATAGGCATGTTTTTTAAAACATACTGGAGCCAGCAGGTAGTACAGTGGTTAAGGTGCTGGACTCCCACATGGTCCAACCATGGTTCAAGTACCAGATCTGATGGTTCAAAAAATCATGCTGGGTACATGTGCATGTGTGCCCAAAATCTGAAGAGGAGACTGAAGCAGAGGGGACTGTTGTGTAGCCATCCTCCCCTGGTGGTGATTTCTCACCTTCCCTATCTCTCTGTCTCTATCTCTGATGAATACACATGTGCAAAAAAATCTAAATTAATAAATAAAATAAAAATTTTAAAAATGTACTGGGGCCAGCTGGTGGCATCGCAGTTAAGATGGATGCATCTTACATGGCCAGTTGTGCAGGTCAAGTCTCAAACCTACAAGTTTGTAAAACACAGCAGGTGCACGTATATGCATACCCAAATTCTTAAGAGGAGAATGGAGAAGGGATTGGAGTATGGCCAGAATCCCAAGGGGGTGGTTTGTCACTTTCTCCCTTTTTATGTCTCTCCTAGGTTGGCACATACACTCTACAGCAAATTAAAGAAAAAAAAAGTATATATGCAGTGAATATATATAACTGCTGTATGTAAATCATAAATGACATTCTATAGTAATTATAATTGTTATGCAAAACTAGAGTAACAGAAAAAGAATTATCTTTCAAGTTTTTAATTGTACTTATTGCATTATGTAGGAGTACATGTACACAAATGTGTTCACCACTATTTTGTGGAAGTCAAGTGAACTATGAAAGAAGGTAATATGTACCATGTTATCACAGATATTCTTCAAAAAGACAATCCAAAGACACAAACACACATACATATATCAGAAAATTTGTTTAGCTAAAATAAACTTAGAAAATAATTTTCTCCTTCAATATCTGTATTTCCAAATCTAAACAATATTTGATATTTTATAAAATTGGCATTTTTAGCAAAGTTATGAGACCATTAGTTCTTTATGAGTAATCCTTTAGTCACTATATAGGTATATTTCTTTTTTTAAATTTTGCTATAGGGCACATACACTGGCTGGAAAGAAACACAGAAGAGAGAGGGAGAGAGAGAAAGAGAGGGAGTGAGCCAGGGAGAGAGAGAAGGAAAGTGAGAAAGCACCTCTAGTGTCCTCCATTCTCTTAGGATTTGGGGCACACACACATACTTACCCAATGCACTTTTTAAGCTGCCAGGCGTGGGACTCAAACCACACAGGCAGTTGACCATTTGGGATCCAGCTACCTCAACCACCGCACCGCTGGTCTGGTCTGGTATATTTCTTTTTTCTAACCTAACAATTTATTATAAAACATTTTAAGGGTATGCAAAAATGGAGAATAGTATGATCCAACCCATATATCCACTATCCAGATAATCATTACATAACAATACTTCCTTAATATCATCAAATACCTAGTCATTTGTAAAATGTCCCTTGTCATCTGTCGAATGTTTTGGGTATAGTGGTTTATTTGTGGGTTTGTGGATTGTACTTGGTTGATGTTACCTTTCAAGGCTCTTGGTTTGTACTTTCTCCCTCCTCTATAATTTCATTCCGTTGATTCGTTGAAGAAACCAGGTTGTCTTATCTTGTAGTTTTTCACCTGGATGTTTTTCTGCTTGACTGCGTCTTGGTGTCATTTAATGTGCTCCTCTGTCTCTGTATTTCCCTAATCTAGAAGTTACGTACAGAAACTGTATTTGATTACATGCCTTCCTTCCTTTCTCTGGTCTTCTCTTGCCTGCCTGCCTTCCTTTTTATCTTTTGAATATAATATGTTGTTAGTGATATTAGGCACTTCCATCACAAAGCATATTGTCGTTTCTTTTTCTTTGTGATTTTTTTAGTGACCATTCATAATGATTGCCTGGAGATCCAATATTGCCTTAACGGGTCACAAAATTGTAATTTTTTAATTTCATTATTCTTCATTGATTAGCTAGAATATACAAGTATATAGAGTAATTTTCTCTCATTGGTTATTCTGAGATAAATTTTATATAGGAAAAGCAAGTTAAATGTTTAAGTCTTTCCCTTTATTTATGAGTTTTCAGAATCTAACTGTGACATTTCTCAAGGTAAGCACTGATTTTTTTCTTTGTAGTATCATTATAAATAGACAAATTTGTCATAAAAGATGTATTTCAATATATTGCAATTATTATTCTTTTTTTTCCTTTAATGTGCCATAAGGTACATGCATTCGAGAGAGAGAAAGTACCCCTTGGGAATATGGCCACACCACACTCCTTTCTCCTCCATTCTCTTCTCAAGCTTTTGGGCATGCATACGTATGCACTTGGCATGTTTCTCAAGCTGCCAGGTCTGGGACCTAAACTGTGCAATCAGCCATGTGGTACTCATCCTCCTTAACCACCATGCCACCTACTGGCTCTACAACTGTTATTCTTGATGCTAAACTTTGCCAATTTGGGGATATAATATACTACAGTAAGAATATTTCGAAATGACCCCTGAGTTGTATCGAAAACTTACTTGTTTTATAATATGACAAGATGACCAGCTTCATCTTGTACATTTTCTATACCAATTCTCAAAGGAGACCTAGTTCTTTCTAGGGAAAATGTACTTAGGGTCCATTGTCTGGGTACTAGAACACCACAATTCTGGATAATCATTGTTCTACACCTTGTCTATAGGTAGAGCTAGGAAGTATATATGTATATATTTTAAGAGAAAAACATTTTAAACTATCACTGATGTTTTCCATTGAGATTTAAGATTTCAGAGTTTTAATAACTTTAATTTATGTTTGTATTGACTTTTTGTACACTAAAAATTTTGATTCCAAATGTCATCATTACTGATTTTGATTGTTTTATATATATATATATATATATATATATATATATATATATATATATTTGTAACAACATAATGAAAACAGGTTAAAGTTTAGTTTAAGATTACTTCTTGTCTTTGGAATTATATTTCTATTATGAGTGTATGAAGCTAATTACTGTGTTTTAAAAATCTCTCAGCATCATTCCTGTCTCTTAAGCTATGAAACTAGGTTCAATTTGTTTCCTTTTGACTTTGGATTTTAGGAATTTTAAAATTTTATTTAATTTTAATTGTAAATATGTAAAACATTTATATGATTTTGAAGTCAAATCTGTAAGAGAAGGTATATTCAGAGAATTTTGTTTTCTCTCCTGTCCACTTCACTTTAGTTTGCCTCGTATCTTTAGGAAATAAAATACATGTTTGCCTCTATTAAAACACACAAGTAGGCCAGGCCACAGCTTGGTGACTAAAGTGGCTGGATTCCCACCTAGCTGACCATGCAGCTGGAGTTCAGATCCAATAGCTTAAGAAACATGCTGGGCACATGTATGTACATTCACAAAATCTTTAAAGGAGGGAGAAGTGTAAGAGAAGGAATTCAGACCAGTCCCCATGTAAGGTATTGTCTTATTTTCTCCTTCTCACTCTCTCTGTCCTCTGTCTCTCTCTCTCTCTCTCTCTCTCTCGCGCGCGCACGCACGCGGACAAGAACACATGCCCTTTGGTCAATTAAAATAGAACACACACACACACATTTCCATGCTTAGGTAAATGGTAGCCTATTGAGTGTACTTTTCCCCATTATTTTTCATTCACATAATATCCTACAGATTATTCCACTGCCTTTAAAAGATATAGTTTAATTGTTTAAGCTGCATATACTTCTATTGTGTACATTTGCTACTCATGTAGTATTCAATCAGTACCCGCTCAATAAATATTGAAGATTACTGCTTTTTGATCATCTAAAATGGCCACAATGAATTTGAGGATGTAAACAAACTCATAGCCAAGTGTATCAATGGTACAGATGTCCAGAAATGGAATTCCTAGCACAAAGGCAAACACAAGTGTAATTTTGCTAAATGTTACCAAATATTTCTCCTTAGGTGTGACATTTTGCAAGTACACTGCCAATTGCATAAGGAAAGACTGTAGTCAATTATATAAAGTACAGTTGAAGACTAAATAGGATCTAATGTCAATGAAAACAAAGAATTAGCAAAGATATGAATTGCATTTTTATTTAAGCTACTTTTCTTGTTGATATTTGTCTATACAGTAGTTCTGTGCTGATGGGAGTTTATGTCACAAGATAATATTCGCTAAGTCTAATTCACTCCAGTTATACAATGCAAAAGTATTAGGATTCAAACATATTCTCTTTTATTAAGGGCTATTATCTAGAAAGCAAGTTTTACTCCCACATGATTCACCTTTTTATTAAAAAACTTCCCAAGAGTAGAAATTGTGGATTTGTTCATTGTTCGTAACTCACGGTGGACATTAGCCACTTTTCATGATAAGCCATAACCTATACATTAGGAAGCCATCTTAGAATGTCACTAACTTTCAGACTAGAGAATAATAAAAAAATTTAAATGTCCTTTTAAAGACTTAGATTTGCTTCTTAAGTGTGTCTTAGCATGGATTGACGTGGCTTAAAGCTGTAGCGTGATTAGCACTAAGATGACTGACCAAACCCAAAGTAATAGTTCAGTATCTTAAACCACTACTCCTAAATATGCCTTTCTTTATTGATATAGCGGGCGGGGGGGAATTAATTTTAAAAGGTGGTGACTATTGATTACTTAATGGAAGAAGATCGTGTAGAGAAATGCTGAAGTGAGTCTATTCTGTGCCCTCCTGTGAAACAGGACCCATTACCCAGTAGTGGAAATCATGTCATAACTCTCATTAATATTTAACAGACAGGAGGCAGGCTGGATCTAGGCTACAAAATTACCCTAGGCATGGACTCCAAGAGGCCATAAGAATGCTTTAAGTATATAAAACAGTAATAGATTTTCCTGTGCTCAGATTGTTTATAAGAAGGACAATAATAGGCTCAATTCCCCTCTGTGATCTCAGCAATGATGGCCCGATGGAAATGTCTACTAGGCAAGTTGGAGTGATTAATGCTCTAGGAAGTCACTCCAGGTTAGCGAGCACTGCATGAAAAGACTACATTTTCCACTGTGGTTCTCAATTTCAGCCCTTCTCTTCCTCTCCTCTCCCACAAGCTGGAAGGGCTTGTTCAGCAGGGGTAGCAAGTTGGGAAAAGGTGTTAATTGTGTCTAACACAGACATCACCCTTGGGGCAGTATTCTGTATCACACTGTCTATCAAGCTAACCTCTTGTCACATGTCAGTATTTTTAAATTTTAACTTATTTAAAAGAGAAACAAGGAGTTTTAAAGATAGCTGGTGGGGAGACATGAGTTTAAGAGTGCTACTAAAAACTAAGAGGCTTTGAAGCCTACAGGAAGTAAGATGAGCTCTGATTTCTGAAGGATATCACAATGTTGTATACGTTTCTAACTCCTATTATTAATTTTTCAAATTACTATGTAATTTATCAGTAGCTCTGGCTTATTTTTTAAGATACAATACACAAGAAATGATATAAAGTCCTTAAGATAGGACATATTCTTTGCATGGATATACAAAAAACATAAGAGCAGATACCCACCATCCCAAACAATGCATATGATTAAATAGGTAGTGAAGGAAATATCAATTTTTTGACTCAGTGACTCTAAAGAATTTTGAGAATGCATTTAAGAGAATCATTTTCTTTGTAGCATATAAAGAATTATTTGTAATTACCTGCCTAGAATGAGTTGCATAAGAATAAAAATTTAGCTTTGTAAGCAGAAAGTATCCTAGGGACTAGTCTTCTATTAACATATTGAATTTTTTTTTCAAAATCAGTGAATGAAACTGACCCAGAGGTCTCATTGTAATTTCATATTAAATGTGGAAAAAATTCAGTTTTGCTCCCTACATTAAATCTTGCATATCTAAATGCTGCTTTCAATTTATTAATAGTTGTATGTCTGGGCCTTTTCTTTGTGCTATCCAGCAGAGATTTTCAAATTATTGAGAGTTTATCATAACAAATGCATTTGTATTTGTTTTCTTAAGAATTATTTATTTTATTTTATTTGTTATTATTAGTTTTTAAATTTGACCAGAGAGAGACAAAGAGAGAAAGGGAAAGTGTGAAAACAAACCACCAGGTCTGGGACTTGAACCACGGTCAGCCATGTGGGAGTGCAGCACATTAATCACCATGCCACCCGCCAGCTCCAGTGATTTGTTTTTTTAATAAATTTGATCTTTTTGAGATCTAAGGGTTGATCTACTCAGATATCTTTTAAAAATATGTTTTGTTGTTGTAATTTGTTTATTGGTTGGCTAGCTCATTGCATCAGGTTCTATGCCATCAATTTATTGAAACTAAGTTAGTGGTTAGCTGAATTCAAGAAGAGTCCATTTAAAACTCATAAATTCTTCAGTTGCCTCTCCCAAGAGCAAAAGTAATTCTGTAAGTTAAAAATAATTTAACTGAGATTTTCTTGAAAGTACTTAACACTATAGCATAAAACATAAGAAGACATTTTATCAACTGTAAATATAAAAATATTAATCATTGTTATGCCTTTCATGCCTCTGGATATTCCTGAGAGAAAAGTTTTTAAAGCCTATATTTGTGAGAGCTAGTGCTTATTAAACTATAGTTTAATACATTTATTTTAGCATTTAATGTTGCAAACCTTAACTTTCCTTTCTTTTTCTTTGCCTATTTTTATAGCGCAGCAGCAGCTTTGGAAATTTTGACCGTCTTCGGAATAATTCCATGTCAAAACCAGATGATTCAACTGAGGTAAGTATTTTGTTCTATTTTTAAAATGTATGAGATCACCTTATGAAAAATTATGACAATATCTCTTTTGCAAATTACAGCAATAAAAATAAAATATGTTTTAAAATCATAGCATTACACATATTTTGTGATAAATGAACAAACAATTATTTAGTACCATGCTGGCTATTATTTGGGCCATAAGATGGTGTGGCAGTTACATTTCTAGACTCCTACATGACCGACCGTTTTGAGTCCCAGACCTAGCAGCTTAAAACTCACAGCCAGAGAATGTGCATGTGTGCCCAGGATCCCGGGAGGAGAATGAAGAAGGGATTGCGGTGTGGCCATCACCCACGCCCCAGAGGATGGTTTCTCATTCTCTCTCTCTCTCTCTCTCTCTCTCTCTCTCTCTCTCTCTCTCTCTCCTTCTCTCTCTCTGGTAAGCACATGTGTCCTAAGGCAAAAGTCTCTAAAACATTTTTTTTAAAAAGGGTAAAAATCTAAGAAGCCTACCAGATGTTTGGGAAGGCAGAACATAAAAGATAGTTATAATGAAAAACAACATTGTCTATTTCTAATTTCCTGATATTAATATATATAGACATACTTTACCAAATATATTACTATAATAACTACATAAAGACGGAATCAGTTGCTTGGTGGCGGAAAAGCCAACCTCTGTACTACAAGGAGTGTCAAGGAGGAAGTTATTATCATGGGTGACATCAGTGGGGAGAGGGCTAGGTTTCCTCAAAACACAGTCACGCCAAATATAATCAGGTATGAGCTATTATAGAGGAGTAATTCCTACCCAAAGTCTTCAACCACATCTTTGCACACAAATAAAGGATTGCAACTTTTGCAGCTCTGACTAGTTAACTCAAGAAGTTGTCCCTCTGGTCCATTATTGAAACCAGTACTGCTTCAGCCATCATCCACACTCCCTCCCTGCAGGTGGGGTCAACTTTAGGTCATTCGTGTGCATGAACCCTCTAAACAAACCTACAAAACAGCATTGGTTCTCTCCCATCCAGATTAGTTCTAGACAGTTACACAACACACACACACACACACACACACACACACATTGCTTTATGTAAGTTGAAATTGCTCTAAGTTAGGAAATGATTAAGTGACAATTATAAATTTGTTACGAGCATATGGCTATTCAATTGTACTCTCACACTTTTACTATGTACATTGAAATATCTCATTGGTAATTGTTACATACACATTTGTAAACTGTGAACGCTTTAAATGTAGTTTGAGAAAAGTTTCCCGTAAAATTAAATTTACACAATAAGAATACCAGTAATACTTACATTTAATTGAGCACCTAATATGAAATAAGCACAATGCTAAACACTTTTCCTATCAATAACATAGGAACAATAATATTCATATTTCATTTTCACTGTTGAAAAGTATATGCTTGCTTCACTGAATAAAGTTTCCGCAAAATTGTAGTTAGGAAATGACTAAGGCAGACCACAAGAATGGTCTCTCTGACTCCAAAGTTTGCCATTCTGTTCTACTATTCTCATAAACTATGGGCTACCTGTGCTAAATGATTCAGGAATGTGTAAATAATAAAATAATAGAGAGAGGGAATATAGACTGAGAATATTGAAAATATATTTTTATCATTTAATCTAAATCAGTGACCTCACAGTCAACAATTTTTTTGATCTTATATATATATATTGATGTATCTATTAATAACATTTAAAACTATTTTATTTCAATAAGGGATATTTAAAACAAAAGTAATGGACATGAAATGACTTCTATTATTAGTTTATAAGTATCTCCATTCATGCATAAATATGCATCTGTGTATGTATATCTCCTTTTACCCATTTATATATATTGTATTTCCTTTTATTTCCATCTATACATGTATGTGTTTATAAATGCATGTTCATGTATAACTTAAAAGCAGCTATATAGCCTATCAAAACTTACACAATTATAATAATACAATGTAATATGTGTTAATAGTAAGATTTTTTATATTATATTATTTTCAGTAGACATTTTACATAAACCTTTAAGTCAGAGTCACAGCTTATTATATTGTTATTTAGTTTATAAATCTAGAATTAGCCTATAAAAATAGCTCAAGCTTATTGAATAATAATGCTGACCTAAACACTATGAAAGAATTTATGGAACCTGATGAAATAGTTTGCATATATTTTAGAAACCCCGTATTCATTCATTTATTCAAGTGCCTACTCTTGAATAAGTGGATTTTTCTCAGACACTCAGGAAGGACTACTACAGTAACAGATGAAAATTCTTACTTCATGAAGGCTGGAACCTAGAAATGAACACAAGTCTTAAAAAGGCAGCAACAATGACAAACCTACAAAAAAAACTCTAAATAAAATTGATTCTGGCTATAAGAAGTGGCAGAGAACTTTTAAAATTCCAAAGAAATGGACATAAATTCTTTGAAACTTGGGTCAACAATGACAGAAAACCTGAAAAATATCTGTAGGGGTTTGTTTGTTTGTTTGGAGTTTAGGCCATTGTAAATTAACAACTGTAGTAAGAAATCAGGTATTTTTATTTTAATTAGCTAATTTTACAGTGAAGTCTGTAGAAAGTTTAAGTAGAAAGAAGAGAGAAGAAAAAAAGCTAATTCTAGGGAACCAGCAGTTAGCATAATGGCTATGTCGCTGGACTCCCACGTAGTCGACCGCGGTTTGCTTCCCGGACCCGGTGGCTTAAAACTCACGCCAGGCGCGTATGCGTGCGTGCCCAAGATCCCGAGAGGACAATGGAGGAGAAGGGATTGTGGTGTGACCATCCCATCGCTTTCTGTCTCTCTTTCTCTGTCTGGCGAGCGCACGCGCCCTATAGCGAAAACCTCTCCAAAAAAAAACAAAAAAAAAACAAAAAGCTAATTCTAAAATTTTAAAGTGCTTTCAAATTACATTTTATTCGGGGGTTTTGAATTAAGCAAAGAATCTCTGCCTCCATAACCTTGAATATAGGAATTAATAAAGTGCAATGAGTGTGTAAATTGGCTGTTCATTCATATTTATCATAAGCAATTTGGGGTAAGATATGAAGCAAAACATAATATTGATTAATAATGATGTTAACTATGTGGTTAAACTTTCATATTAAAATATCCAAGTTCATGTAAGAGAAAGTTCGCATTGTTTTTTATACTGAGGAAATGACTGGCTGACAGTCTATCAGAAATGGTGGGCAGTGGTAAACTAGTGACCTTCATGTGTCCTGTCTTGCAAATCTGAGGTGGTAAGGATGTGCAATCCAAACATGTCCTCTAATAAAATGGGGCCAGCAGATAGCATGGTGGTTAAAACACTGGACTCTCACATGTTTGACTATGGTTCAAGTCTTGGACCTGGTGTTTTGAAACTCACACTGGGCCCATGTGGGTACGTGTCCAAAATCCCAAGAGGAGAATGGAGGAGAAGGAATTGTGGCATGACTTTCCTCTCTGGGGGATGATTCCTTACTTTCTGTCTCTCTGTCTCTCTCTGTTTCTTTGGTGAGAGCATGTGTCCTATAGAAAAATCTCTCAAAAAAAAAAAAAAGGAAGGAAGGAAGGAAGGAAGGAAGGAAGGAAGGAAGGAAGGAAGGAAGGAAGAAAGAGAGAAAGAAAATATTGCTGCAAATTTCTTCATGAAAAGTTTCAAGTATTTAAAAACTATCAAGTGCCAGTGATAAGCTTGGAACTATTCTAGATACTCGGAACAAATAAAGCAGATAAAATGTCTAGCCTCATGGAGAATATATTGTAATGGGAGGTTCAGATTAAATCTAACAGACATATGTATTACCTGGTCGTGTTAAGTGCTTACAAGAAGAAAAAATCAGGGTAAACAAAAAAGAAATATAGTCAGGTATGAGGGGTGATTGATCAAAAAACTTATTTGAATTGTGAGTAAAATTCTGGATGACTTAAGGCAAAATTGTATGTTATCTAGGAAAAAACAATGGCAAAAGGAAAGAATAAACCTCGACAAGGACCTGATAGAAAAATAGTAAGGAGGCTGGCATTGTAACACTTTATTAGAGTTATTTTCAAACTCATAGCAAGTATCAGAATCACTTGAAGAACTTAACAAAACACACTGCTCCCAAGTGAAGCTGCTACTGCTGCTCAAGGGACCTTGTGCTGGGAATCACTGCTGTGGTGAGCAAGGGAGATCTTAGAAGTAGCTAGAAATATCTATGTCACATAGAATCTGTAATATAACAGACATCACATTGTAATATATAATAAATACAGCACATTATTTTGGGTTGTTATAGGGTCTTGTGGAATCTGAGTCAGATGAGAAGCTATTGGTTTAACACAATTTCTAAGCACAGACTGAAGCAGTTGAAATAAGAAATTTGATCAGTATAGCACATGAATTAAATGGAGATTCCTGTATTAATGACTGAAATCAGGTTGTATTCACTATTGACAGAGAATGTGGGAAATGGGCCTGTTAAGATAAACAACAACAACAACAACAACATACAGTTTCTGAAAGGGTTTAATTAAAGCTAAAACTCAAAAATAACTAAAAAATGGCTCAGAAATAACTATGACCATCTCAATTTCTCTAAGAAGGAGGATATTTTAATGCCTATTTATCGTGAGATTTTGTCTTTTGGAATTATGATTGTTACGGGTAATCAGGACTGAGCAACTTCTGAGTATTATGCACAGACTGAAATTTTGGAGGCCTCTGTATAGAATGTACAGTAAGTTCATAAGCTTGAATCTTCTCACTTACAACGTTTTCCGAGCAATGCTTATCATTGCCTTACTATTTTGTCTTATGTAAATAATCCCAAACTAGGTACATGAAGGGGAACCCATAAGTGAAAGTGAAGAACAAAATAAAACTTCAAATAATGGAAGAAGTTTGGGTAAAAAAATGAGAGCCATTTCATGGACGATGAAGAAAAAAGTGGGTAAAAAGTACATCAAAGCCCTTTCTGAGGAAAAGGTCAGTGTTCTCTGTAATCATTTGTATTTTTGTGTTAAACTTTTCTTAAAATATTTGACAGGTTGTTTTTGGAAACAGATACCAGTACTTGTGCTTTATGAACTACTTAAACGTCTTTTTTCTTCTTCAGTCACTATGCCCAAAGTTAGGCAAAAGAAAGTATTACCATATTACTACTGTTTTATCAGGAGAAACAGGTTCAGGGGCTGGCTCCATGTCCTAGTGGTTAATGGAGGTGAATTCTGCCTAGCTGACTATGGTTTGAATCTTGGCCTAGTCTTTGAAAAACATGCTGAATGCACTTGTGAGTGACCAGAATCCCAACAGAATGTGGAGGAGAAGGGATTATGGCATGACCACACTCCATTGGAGGATGCCTTCTCCCTCTCTTTCTCCCTATTTCTTTCTTTCTTCCCCCCCCCACCCCCGAAGAGTTGCACACACCCTCTAGTAAATAAATTAGAAAAAGAAATGGGCTCAGAAAGATCATGTATCTAGCACAAAGAACAAGATGTCATTTATGTTGTAGCAAGTATGAGTACTTCATTCATTTTTGTTGCCAGATCATATTTTATTTTATAGGTAATCACATTTATTTGTTCATCAGTTGAAAATAAATGCATGTTTGATTGTTTCTACTTTCTGGTTATTATGAATAATGCTGCTATAAACATTTCTGTATAATTTTTGTGTGGAAATATTTATTCATTTCTTTTGAGTAGACTTCATGTATAATTTTTAAAAGATGGCAAACTATTTCCCAAAGCAACTGCATCATTTTATATTCTCATTAGCAATGTATGAGGATAACAATTTCTCCACTACTTTGTCAACATTTGTTATTTTCTGTTTTATTTTGTTTTGTTTTGTTTTGATTTGTTTTGTTTTGCTTTAATGCTGGCCCATTTCATCAGATGTAAGGTGAAATCTCATTGTGGTTCTGGTATACATTTCCCTGATGATTAATCATGTTGAAGATCTTTTTCTGTGCTTATCGGCCATTTGTTTATCTTTGTGGAGAAATGTTTATTCAAATCTTTTTCCCATTTAATTAAAAATTAAAATTTTTAATTTTCTCTTTTCCATCTGTTTACTGTCATTTATCAGATATGTTATTTGTAATGTGAAATATTTTCTCCTGTAGACTGCATTTTTGTTTTCTTGATGATATCACTTGCAGCATAAATTAGTAGTTTTGTTGTAGTTTATCTATTTTTTTCTGTCATTTTTTTCTTTTGGTTTATCTAATAAGCCATCACCTAACCTAAGGTCTCAGAGATTTACTCCTATGCTTTCTTCTAAGAGTTTCATACTTTTGATTCATAAATTTTGGTGTGTGATTTGTTTCAAGTTAATTTTTCCACATGATGTGTTAAAGTCCAACTTCAATTTTATTGCATATGGGTATTCTGTTGTCCAAATTCTGTTAGTTGAAAAGCCTATTCTTTCTCCATTGTATTATCTTGGAATTCTTGTTGAAAATCAATTGACCATACATATATAGTCATTAATGTTTAGACCATAAATGTCTAAGTATAGTTACAGACTCCTAATTTTATTGTACTTATTTATATGTCTTATATCCATTCTCTCTTTTTTCAATTTTAATTTATTTTATACATTCAATCACTATACATCACTTAGCTTCTAAAGTGAAATGTCCATTCTCTTTTATAACCCACTTTTATAGGGGGGTTTATTTCACAATACTCCAAAACAGTGTCACAGTTCGTACTGACATGTGTTACCAATTCCAGTGATCACTTTTCTGTCTTCTTCTATTACTTTTTGGCTAAATTTGACACAAGCTGACACAAGTAGAGAGTGTGTACTCTCAGTTTCTCTGGGTTCTTCTGACTCTTCTTTTTCGCTTTCTTGACTTTGGTTTATTTAGTGTCCCTCAAGATAGCAAGTGCTCCTGAGGCTTGATCTTGGGAGCTCTGAACTTACCTCCTTTCCTAAGTGATGTCATCCAGTCTCATGACTTTGTCATAATTCCATCTCTACCTGTTCATTATCTGTACTTAAATGGCCAATGAATTATTTGACATTATCATTTAAATGTCTAATATTTATCTGAAAGCTACCAAACTTAAAACCAAAATATTGACTCCCTGCACCTTTAGAAAAAGGGGGGGGGGGATTTTTTTTAGTCTGATATTCCCAGTGGCAACAGACGACACGGTCATAATTCTACTGAAGAGAAAGAAGGAAGGAGAGAAGGAAAGGAAAGAATAGGAGAAAGGAAAGGAAAAAAGAAAAGAAAAAGAAAGAGAAAAAAGGAAAAAAAATAAAAGGAAAGGAAAATGAAAACCTAAGAATCATCCTAAATTCTTCTGTCACTTATCACACCAATTCATCACCACAACTTCTTGGTTCTGATTCTGTTTATCTAAAACTCCTGATTTTGCCATATGAATTATTTATGCTTTAGACTAAGTAACCAAACTCTCTGGCCTGAATTATCATAATACCAACTCATTGCTTTCCTCTCTTGTACTCCTTCCCCCATAAAATCTATTCTTCACATGAAAACCAGAAAGATCTCTGAAAAAGGGAAGTCAAAACATGTCACATCCCTGGTAAAACTCAAATGCCTTCACAATGCATGTCCTTACTATCATATGTTCATTTCAGCCTTCTGAGAAGCAGATTCCAAAAGGGAATATAAAAATCAGAGGTTTATTGGGGTAAATTGCTTGTGGTGTTTAAATAGGAGGAAGGAGTGGGTAGGGGAAAACTTAAGGTGGCAATGTGAGTCTCACATATTTAAAAGGAAAGGAAGGAGAATCAGGTAGAAAGAGACTTAGAAGACATTAACACAGTTTTAAGAAAGCTTTAACTAGGTTAATGGGAAAATCCTTAAATGAAAATTTTCCCATTTTCCACATCCCACCAGAATGGACTCAGGTACCATCCCACTTGTTTACGTCACTGGCAGGGATGCAGGGCTTCAGTGCAGACACTGTGTTGGAAACAGAAGGGCAGTAATGGAACTGGCCGGAAAGAAGCGAAGTGTCCTACAGCAAGGAATCAAGTGGCACACTTCCATGTAGTCGACCAAGCCTTGTCATCTGATTCCAGTCTCTGGGTTTGAACTCATATACAGTATCACCTTTCTCTTACTCCACTGACCTTGTTGTTTCCCCCCGGTTCAACTCAAGCTAATTCTGAGTTTAGTTATCTGCTCTTACTGTTCCTTTTCCTTATAAAACTGTCTCCAAAACGTAACAAAATTGTATTTTCCTATCATTCAGGTCAATACTTTACAGTGCATATTACCTCATGGCAGACTCTTTGGAGTCTATTGGAAGTCAGCCAGCCTTCCTTTAACCCTGATCCCAGTAGCTAACTCTCACATTCCTCAGTTTTATATCCTTCATGTCACTATTGTCTGAAACAGTCTTGCTCGTTTTGTTTACACACACCCTCTCCAAACACTCTATACACACCTGTAGCCTAACACAGTAGAATGTACCCCATTTGAATAAGGATCTTGCTATCCTCTTTGCTATGGTCTCCCTAGTTCCTAGGCAGTAGCAAAGAGGTATTTTAAACATTGGTATTGAACGACTGATTTGAATGAATAAATAAAGGAATGGATAAAAGTAGAGAATTAAACTGAGTATTTATCACATATATCATATTCCAAAGTTTTATTAATGTTTAGAAATACTAAAAGATGAAAAATATTTAATTACACTCTGACGACTATTAAGAAATTCACAGGTTTTCTTCAAACTGTCTAAATATGGAAAACACTTGAGATGTTTTCAAGGAAATATAATTTGTTTTGAAATTGTCTTTCTTTTCTAATTTTATGCAAGATTTGCTTTTCATTTGACTAGGTGGCAAGCACGGTATGAGATTTGTAAAGCTTCTTAGATAAGCTTTGCTTTAGAATTGCAAAGTGTGCATGTTTTATTCATATCTAATGATCGGGTAGGGTGCAAATAACTGACATAAAACAACTATGCAGTTTAAACTTGTAGTTTCAGATCTCAAAGGATTAGTAATGGTGGTAAATAAAGGATAAGGAGGACATGAAGAAGTAAAAGTGCTGTAAGAGATAAAGCTTAGAAGTCAATAAATCTAACATTTCTGACTAAATAGTCTTGATATGATATTAATCCTAATTTGCACAAATGAACCATTGTGTTTCAGTTGAATTCCACAATAAAGAATATCTCCTCGAAGTTAAATTTCCAAGTAGACTCTAAAACGATTTGCTAGAAATTGAATGAAGGATTAATGGCTCTCATATTTTATGCTGATGTATTCTCAAGTATTTTATTACTAGAATATGTCTTGTTTGTGAAATCAGTGCACACAGTGAACATCTCCATGGGACTTTGTGCTCTGTACCTAATCTCTGATGTATTTCTCTGAAGGATGAGGAAGATGGAGAGGATGCTCTTCCATATCGAAACAGTGACCCAGTGATGGGGACCCACACAGAGAAGGTCTCCCTCAAAGCCAGTGACTCAATGGACAGTCTTTACAGTGGTCAGAGCTCATCAAGTAAGGCTAATGAATAAGGGACAAGAGCCTATATCTGGGTTAAAATAATTATAAAAAGAACAATAAATTTACCTTTTGGTACTTGTTCATCAAATCAGCAACAAAGTTCCAGCTACTTGACGAGAGAATGATAAAAATGTGGGATCTATTCAGTCAATACAGAGATGCTATTGTTTAAAATAATACATTATATTGGGACCAGCAGCTGCATAATAGCTAAGTCGCTGGACTCCCATGTAGTCGACCGCGGTTCGAGTCCCAGACCGAGTCAAAGACCTGGTCTTGGACTTAACCTTGGCTGCTTAAACTTAACACCAGGCGCATGTGCATGCGTGCCCAAGATCCCGAGAGGAGAATGGAGGATCAGGGATTGCGGCGTGGCCAGGCCCCTGGGGAGTGATTTTCTGCTTTCTGTCTCTCTGTCTCTGTCTTTCTTGCAAGCGCACGCACGCACCCTATAGCAAAAACCTTAAAAAAAAAAGATACATTATACTTTAGACAGAATTATGTATCATTTAAAAATGCCATAGTCAGTAGCACTATTAAGAATATGCCTTTAAAAAGGTGTGTGGGGTAATTAAATATGCATGTCTAAAATAAAAATGATTGCTAGACAAAACTAACATTATCTTGAGTCAAAATTTAAAAACTGACTAGAAGTATTCAGATAAATGAAATCCTGTTTGCTTGCTCTCTTTAACTCTATCTTACTCCCCACCCTCTCACCTCTCTCTTTCTTTCTCTATTTTTCCTTGCATTCTTTTTATTATTTCATAAGATTTTCTGAAAAGTGCAGGGCATTGGCATCAGTTCTGGCATTTACTTTTTAGGACACAAACAAATGAAGCAATATACAAATACTAAATGGTAAGAATATCACCAATTTTCGTTGACATAAAGGAATTAGTAAGTGACCAATGAGGACTTTTTAAAGAACACTGATATTTTTCTAAGAAGGAAATCACTCAGTATTTAGTCACGTTTCCTACTACATTGGACTGAAACTATTGATATGGTAGGGTGCCTTCTAACTTTTTATATGTAGACTGTTTCATACCTCCATAATCTTTTCAAGGCTTTTAATGTTTTTACAAAGTTTATTTTCCATTTCCTTTTAAATCAAATGCTTCTGTTATTGAGGATGGATTGCAAAGACCAGATGTTTCAAATATCCTGAATTTTATTCCTATTTTCCTATTGGCTGTAGGACAATTACTTTGGGAAAAAGCTAATGCAGGAACATTTGAACGATGTATGTTTGCACATGTAAAATTCAGATTTCATTAGTATTCATTTCTGCTTGAAGTTTTAAAGTTCTAAATTGTACTGCTGAATGTGGGGAGAATTTTATTAACTACAAAGTATCATGTGATGCCCAGGCCTAGGATGATGAAAGTGAGGGTCTAATGGAAAGGTTGCCCATTCAGCTGCTATACAATTTAATCTCTGTATTAGATGCAGCCCCAGTTCATATACCACATACAGCATTTTGAATGTTCTTCACCTTGTTTCCGTAATGGATGGTAGTGAAACTAAGGCTTTTCTTCCTCCGAACAGAGACCAGAAAGGCCAGACTGAAGGAGGCAGTGACAGAGGTGGGAGGAAACCAAGAGCTACTTTCTCTGGAAATCCTTCTTGGCCCCAGGCATCCAGCAGAATGAAATCTTTGTTTCCCCTTAGATTGAAGATCAGACAGGAAGTGGACCTGAAAACAAGGATTTAAAGCAATTTTAAAAGCCCAATTTAGTATGGCTTTGAACCACCTGGGTGTCCGGACATCCAGACACACTTCCTCCTTCCCTCATTCTCACACAATAAGCAAAAGTTCACCTTATATGTACAGAAATATTGCTCAAAATGGCTGGTGGTATACGGTAGAAACTCTGGAAGATAAGACCTCGGGAGCCTTGAAATCTTGTACTTCAACCATGTGTGATCAATAGTACACAAAGATCGAACTGCTTCTGTCAGTTTCTGTCTTTGTTCACGTGTGTGAAGTCAATGTTCTTGCTCGCTCCAGGGTTAAATTTACGCCAGTCTCTTCTTTAGCAAGTGTCCCCTGCTTCACCACTGTGCACTGCGTCAGATCACAGACCCAGAGGATGTCTGGGTGAGCAGCTGAGGGGACAGTGGCAGGAAGAAAGGGGGAAGTGCTCAGAGAACCTAGTCACTGACGGAGAGTGACGAGGAGATTGAGACTGGACATCCCAGGAAACCACCCTCGGGTGGCGTGCAGTGCCTCAGCACTTTCCATGCTTACCTGTACCCAGCTGATGGTTCACAGCGTTAAAAGCCTTGGGTGAAAACTGTTCATGTCTGCTTTCATCAGGTGGAATAACAA
The DNA here is from genome assembly GCA_026018925.1 of Tupaia tana. Taxonomy (NCBI): domain Eukaryota; kingdom Metazoa; phylum Chordata; class Mammalia; order Scandentia; family Tupaiidae; genus Tupaia; species Tupaia tana. Next base: position 166,211,839 of record JAKSZU010000001.1, read on the forward strand.
GCTGTTCAGATGGTACAAGTAACCGGGACAGCTTTCGGCTGGATGATGACAGCCCCTACTCGGGACCATTCTGTGGTCGGGCCAGAGTGCATACTGATTTTACACCAAGTCCCTATGACACTGACTCCCTCAAAATCAAGGTGAGTGAGCATCAGCTGTGTCTTCTAAAACTTGTCAAATGCGGATTTCATGATCTGCTGTGGGAAGTACAAGGCGCAGGAACTGGTGTTGTGAGTGTATGCCTTCCAACGGTAGAACTCGGGTCTGGTACTGCGGTAAGAATTTGAATGAAAGAACTGGGGGGTGGGTAGAAGGGATCAGTCTGTGCAGGCTATTACTGTAAGTTACTATTATACAGATAGTACTAGTTCAAAGGCTATCAGAGAGAAGGGAATGGTCTACCTTTTTCAGAAAACCAGGTCTCACAGGTTGCTTGAGGTGCCCAGGTCTGCCTGATACTTGCTGTTGTAAAAATAATGGAGCCAATCAACATGGAGAGAAGATGGAAATATCAGACAGGAGCCCAGCAGAGCACAAGCATTGGGAACAGACTTGGTGGACAACTCCAGCACTTTTTGGTTCTTATAAGTAACCAGAAATCTTTCTTCCAATGATATTCACTCTCAAATGCCCTCTTTTTTTAAAAAAATCAGTAATTTTTTAACACTGTTTTATTTTAAGATTTATTTAATTTATTCATTCATTTATTTTAATTTGACCAGAGAGAGAGAGACAGAGAGAGAGAGAGGGAAAGTGAGAAAGCAAGCTACCAGGTCCAGGACTTGAACTGTTGTCAGCCATGTGGGAGGGTCCAACACCTTAACCACCACACTGGTCCTGCCCTCTTCTTACTCTTATCCTCTATACTTGTTTTTTATTGTTGTATAACAAATTATCCCAACCTTGTAGACTTCAAAAAACACAAATTTATTATCTCACTGTTTCTGTAGTTTATAAGTCTGGGCATGGGCTGAAGTTCTCTGCTTAAGGTCTCACTGGGTTCAAATCAGTGTCAGCCAGGCTATGATCTCATCTGTGGCTTGGGGGTCCACTTTCAAGCTAACTGGCTATTAGCAGAATTTACTTCCTTGTCATTGTGGGAGTAAGCCCCTGCTTCATGCTGGCTACCAGATGGTGGCCATTCTCAACCCCTAGATTCCTTCAGCCATGACCTTCACTCCTTTAAGGCCAGCAGAAGGAAAGCCCAGCTAGGCTTCCTGATTAGGTCAGACCCAACCAGATAATCTTATTATTGATTATTTCAAAATCAACCACGTTGAGGCATTAATTACATCTTCAAAGTCCATTCTATCTTGCAAGGTAGCATTTTATGAGTATGAAATCGACCATTTTCATAATCTTGCTCATATTGGAAGGGAACAAAAGTAGGAGAAGGTTTTGTGCTAAAGTATCTATAGATGTCAAATTATTCTCCTTTCAGTATCATGAAGTGTTGCAGCTAAGGGAACATAAATTATGTATTTTCTATTCTGTGAACACCGAACCAATATTAACTAATAGTTATGAAATGGTACGAAGTACTGATATTATTGTTTAACATTGAAGACACTCAGCTCCTCTCTTTATCCTCTCTATGCTAATCAAATCAGAGAAGATCAGTCAGAGAATGAGAAAAACATGGTTCCCCACAGTTCATTCCTTAGTCATTTGTATGAAATGATTTGAAGTCTAAGGTCAAGTCTTGGGGAAAAGATGCTTGTAGCCTACTAACCCCTGTGAGAGGAGGGCATTATAAAGGAATAAAGATAAAGGGAACATATTTTAAGTCAGGATAGCTTTTTCAACTTCCCTACAGTACAAGGCCAGCATGCCACCACTTGCACTGCCTACGGTGATTCTTTTTTTTTTTTTTGAGAGAGATTTTCGCTATAGGGCGCGTGCGCTCACCAGACAGACAGAGAAAGACATAGAGACAGAAAGTGAGAAATCACTCCCCAGGGGGATGGTCACGCCGCAATCCCTTCTCCTCCATTCTCCTCTCCGGCTCTTGGGCATGCACGTACACGCGCCCAACGTGAGTTTTTAGCCACCGGGTCCGGGATGCGAATCGCGGTCGACTACGTGGGAGTCCAGCAACATAGCCATTATGCTAACTGCTGGTTCCTGCCTACGGTGATTCCTACGAAGTGCTTACAGGCTGTAGAATCTTGCGGTGCCACCGAGGATTGAAAGCCTATTGTTCCCATCATGGTTCTTATCCAAAATGATTCAGTGTGTGTTTGTTGACCTGTTGGCTTTCCTGGCATGTGTAGGTTTACAGACTTAAAGGTTACAAGTTTACATGTTTAAAGGATAATAAAGAGGATGCAGCAAGGGGCCATCAAAACTAGAAACTTCCTAGGGCTTCTGGGGAGTTTCTTGGTCTCCTTAGCTGAGACCATTTAACTAGCTGGGATTTGATTCCCTTATATAGATATTTAAAGACAGAAAGACCTAGAGTAACAGCTCACGGGCCGAACAAGATGACTACAGTTCAGAAAGACCAGATCTTTCAATCACACTGAATTCTATCATTACAAATAAGATGTGTGTTTTACATAGGAAAATATGCATGCACAGAGTAGAAGGGAAAAATATTTTTAGTAGCAGATCTAATGCTTTATTTGATGGTAGACTCTCAAAAGTGACATAAATATTGGAATCTGTGTCATTTTCTGAGGCATAAATTGGTAAGTCTCCAAGGAATAATTATGACTCTTAAATGCACAGAAATTTATATTCTTTACTAAGAAATATCCCCCCCATGAGGTTTCCACTCTTGACAATAACTAGCAGCCTGTAACCAATTATGGTCTTAGATTTTAATAAAAATACATCTATAGATTATCCATTCCAATGTGCTCCATATCTACGTCAATCAAAATTTTGTTGTGGAGCCCAATCTAGATATCATTTTCTCTTAATACAAGGAGTAATATTAGTACCTAAATAAGAAGTAAGGAGCATAAGTTATCCTTAGCACACCGAAACTCTTGTTACATATTTATTTGCCAGTTTCTATATAATTTTATTATGTTATATGGATGAGTTTATTTAGTTAATGGGTTTATATCATACTACAAGTGAATTTTCTAGGTGAACTAGAAGCAAGAAAAAAGCCACAGACATCTTTCTTCTTTCTTTTGCTCACTTGGGGGGAATTCTCCAGGAATGATGACCTTAGCTTTGCTACATATATATTGCTTTGATAATATGAAAAAAAAACAGAATTTTTTTTTCAGTTTAGACCATTTGGACTTGAGTTATGATATTGCAATTAACATTCTATATACTCTTGTAAAGTCATTTAACATCTCTATTTCTTTTTTGCAATACTTAAAACAATAATAATGATGATATTCCTTTATATACCTCAGATATATCTTGTGAGTAAAAAATAACTTAGTGTATGTAAAAGTATGCTGTAAATTGTACTTTGCTCTAAATATAAGTTGATATGATCACAAGAACATAAATGTGTCATCAAATGTATGTAGAAGATTTTCTTTAAGTATGTTGAAGCTTTCTTCATTAGTACTAATAAGTAATTTCCTTCAGCTTTGGAGAGAAGTGAACTCTTAGACTCAATTCTGTTACTGCCGAACCTCTTTAGCATAATGTCCTCATTTTCCTATGATTCCATTTTTTTCTATAAATTTTCATAGCAGCATAGTTCTCTGAAATCTGACTTGTACATTATTTTTTCCTTTAGAAAGGAGACATCATAGACATTATCTGCAAAACACCAATGGGGATGTGGACAGGAATGTTGAATAATAAGGTGGGAAACTTCAAATTCATTTATGTGGATGTTATCTCAGAAGAGGAAGCAGCCCCCAAGAAAATAAAGGCACACCGAAGGAGCAGAGGGGAAAAACCCAAGACTCTGCAGGAGTTCTTAGAGATGATTCACCTTCAGGTTAGTGTGGTTTGGGTGCGATATGGATGGAATAATAACAGAGAGTGGTCAGTGCTTGTGTAGTGTTGTTTAAAAATGTGAGACTTCCCCCAACGAAAATCTGCTTTCCTAGAACAGCTCTCGTTTCTCCTTTATTACTTTTATTATGCAGGGACGGGTCTTGATACTGCATCCCTTACTAAACTCTCATGGTACTTAGCAGTGACAGTAGAGATTAATGCTAAAAGTGTGCAGAGAAAAATGAAAAATGCCTAGAAGAATACAAGACCCAGAGGTGACCATCCAAGTGAGAGTGATAAAGAGAACGTAAATAGTAAAGTAAAAGCCCAGAGAAGGGAAAGGAAAAATGAAAATTGTGCTTTCTATAGAGCAGAGATCAAAATCAACTTGAGAGATGATAACTAAATATAATCAGTTTAAAAGTAATTTGTTAGCAGTGACCGTTTATCTCCATAATGACTGTGTTAAGGAAACTGTGTTGTCTATATTTATAATCCAATTATTTTCTTGTTATGTTAGCAAATTTTTCTATGAAATATCTACCTCATTATATGGTATGTATATATGGTGTACCTAGTCACACCAATTTATGGTTTTCCCATACAATTCTAAAATTAACTCAGAGGTACTTTGATAGTTTCTTAAATTCATCAAAGCAATAGACTATTAACTTTCCTTTATTATTTTAGCCTGAGTTATCTAGTTTTGTCCTGTCTATAGATTCACTATCAAAGCCTTTTTATATCATTATGTGTGCACTGCTAATGAGAAACTCCTTGAAGGAAGTACAGGTCTTAATCTTGCCTTTGCTACTTGTTCTGTGACCTGTGAGAAAACCCAGGTCCAAAAAAGGGAAATAACTTCCCCGTGAAACCACACTTAGATGGTTATGTCACAATGGGAATTTTGTTCTCTGTTTCAATTCAGTGCTCTTTTAAAGTACTGTTTTTCAAAAGAATTGTCACTCTTCTTTCCTGTTTTCTGTGGGTTTTTTTGGTTTTTTTTTTTGGGGGGGGGAGAGGGGTTTGTTGTTTTTTTTGTTTTTTGAAAAAGACTGGTTATAATTTCTTCCAAATTCCTTAAAGCTTTTAGATTTCTTCTTATTCCATTTCAATAACTAACCGAGGTTATCAAAATTAATCTTAAAAAATAGAAGGAATTTTTGGGGAAGTTGGAAAAGTGTTCAACTTCTTTTTGCATTTTCTTTCTGTTAGAGGTTACATAGATAGTATGTAGACTATGTTTATATTTTGATCAACTAGACCGGGGAGAAATGTTCATATATTGAAATGATCACCTTGTAAGCTAAATAATGTAATTGAATGTATTTTTAAAAATGTAAACAAAAATTAAAAAAAGAAGCCAATGAATTTTAAACTAAGACATATTGATGCAAATGATGACAAAAATATAGGTGCTGAAAAAAAGAAAACAATATTTTTCCCAACTAGAGTGCTTTTGTGCTTAATAAAAGCTTTTAATTAAATAGAAAGTCTGAGATTCCTTAGGTTTATATAAAGTCTTTCAACCAAAATGCTAAATTCACTTTAATATAGAATTGTGTCTGTTTCAAATTAGTTTACAACCTACCCTGAGGAGTTAAGGAGAATGATGGTTTTGCAGTCAAACAAACAAGAAGCATATAGGTTCAGAAATATCACGATAATATCCTCTGTTAGAAGTATTTTACTGATTGACTTAAGAAAACAGTTCTGTCAATTTAGCTAGTTCAGAAGTGAAAAATGCCAAATGGGAGAAATGACTCAGCTATTTAATTGATCTATGATTTAGCATTGTATAGTTTAAGGTAATTATGTCATCTTTATATTTGTGTTTACAGAAGGTGGGATTTATACAATGTAAGTTTTAAGTGCCCTAGAGTTCCCCTGTGAGAAACTAGTACAAATAAAATAAAGTTAAGCAAGAGTTCTACTGGCACCTGTGATTTCCATACGCATTCCTACACTTCTTTAAATTTAAAGAGAACTAAAAATAAAATATTTGGATCTGACTATATTATACTATACATATTTTTCTTCCCCATAGGAATACACCTCAACACTTTTGCTCAATGGTTATGAGACTCTAGAAGATTTAAAGGATATAAAAGAGAGTCATCTCATTGAATTAAACATTGAAAACTCAGAAGACAGAATGAGGTTACTATCAGCTGCTGAAAACCTCCTCGATGAAGAAAGTAAGTGTACACACCTCCTCTTCTCCCTGGCTTATAATCACAGTTTAATGTAAATAGTAAGACCATTAAAAGCAAAGCTCACTTTTATTTTTATTTACCGAGAATCATATATATATATATATATATATATATATATATATATATATTTTTTTTTTTTTTTTTTTTTTTCCCCTGATGAAATGAGAATTTTTGTCTAAGTTTGGAAGCAAGTCTGGTCAAGTCTGCAATTAGGAAAGTAACTTTATTTCTTATTGGACCCTTAGGAAATAAAAGGACTATTCTGGGTACCTTATTTCAATTCTGCAGAGCTGTTAATTTGCACGCAAGTATATGCATGCATTACCAAAGACTGAGGGAGTTAGAGACAAATATTTAGTGACAGCATGAGCCATTAGTGAGTAATGTCACACATGGCTTCTGTAGAACAACACAGAGCATGGCTCGAAGCTAATGAGCCTTCGCAACATCCAGGAAAATTCATTTCATTACCATATAGTCACATCTTGTACGTGTTTATAGTACCCTTTCAAAATCCTATAATAGCTTGCAAAAATATTCAGCTCCCACTTTTATTATCTGAGTTGGTTCTCTGTATTTGTAAGTATAAACTGAAGATGGAATAACACATGCAGATTCACTTGTGGCAGAATACTGGCAATGCTGTTCAGGTTTGTAAAGATAGAATAGCTTTTATTTTATAAGTATCCAACCAGAACACTCTTCCTACTAAATCTGGTCAGGCACTCAGCTCAAGGATTTTGTAAGAAAGAAAAAGAGGGGTAGGTGTCTGCCTAATTTTAAAAATGAAAAAGAACTTAGATCATTTAATCTAGCCTTCTCTTTCAGAAATTTTATCAATAGTAATTCTTAACTACTGTTTTTGAACATGTGTTGAATGAAACTTCGGGCCAAGGTCTTTACATGTGTTATCTTTTGTAGTGTTCCCTGCAGCTCTCTAAGATAGTACCACCTCCATTTTTATGATCAGAAATGGAGATGATAAGTAACTTGTCTAAGCTTACAGACTTAGCAAAATTGGAGAGTTAGATTCCAATCGGGTGGAGTGTTTGTGAAGTTATGCTGTACTTTCTGAAACAATGTAACAGCCCAGATGGAAAGCAAGAAGGAAAACTGTTTTTAGGATCCAGACTTCCTGACTGTCCCTTTTAGGCTATCCTAAAAGATCTCTCCTAAGTCCCACAAAACTGGGACATAGCACATGTTTACTGTACACTGGCATTTTATCTAGTAGGAATTAATTTACTTTTTTAGAAACTGTTACTTACTTTATTCTTACTTGCTGTCTTGTTTGCATAGATCTTCATCCTTTTCTGCGAGCTTTCACATATATGACTAATTTCACACCAGAAGAAGTGATTTCATCATTAGGGCTGGCATTTTTATATGTTTTCTTTGAAGTTGTGGAGGCTGGGAGGTGAAAATGAGAAGGGGATGAAGTTGCAGAGGCACAGAAAGGCCAAACTTAAGAAAGTAGGCAATTTACTCATCAGTACAAGCCAGAGCAAAATCACCAGTGTAAACCAAGTCGCAACATCTGCCAGGTTAAACAAGGCAGTTTTTTTCACATCTTGCAAGATATGCCTGCCCACTAAGACGTTTTTGTTAAGAGAGATCTGTAGATTTCTTTATTTTTTAGAGAGACATTTTTGATATGGGGCATGTACGCTCACCATGGAGAATGAAAGTGAGAAATCACCCTCCAGGGGGATGGCCATGCCACAATCCCTTCTCTTCCATTCTCCTCTCAGGATTTCGGGCACACATGCACATGCACGCAGCATGAGTTTCAAACTGCCGAGTCCGGGACTTGAACTGTGGGCAATGGCATGGGAGCCCAGCCATGTAACCATTATACCATATGCCGGTCCCTAGATCTGTAGATTGCTTATATTGATAAAGTTCAGGCTCATTGTCAGTACTCTTCAAAATCATTTGACCATGAAGTACAGGCAGCGAGAAGAGCAAGTAGTTTTTGAACACCTCGCAAATAATTGCTTTTCTTCTACATTGTTATACATGTAGGTATTTTGTCTAATTCACAGCTGAGGAAATAATTGAGTTTAAAGAGCTAGATAAGTAAGTAGCAGAGGTAGGGGTTTACTCAGAGGAGGTCTGGTATAAAACATGGAAATTCTACCTTCTGCCTGTACAAACTGGTAAATACGAGAACAATGAATATTTGAACATTGAAGTTCTCTACTACCTCACCAATTTTCTCCAAAACAAAAGTTTTCCATCACAGAAAGTAGAAGTTAATGTTTAAGTGAGCACAAAAGTCTGGCAGCCTCGCGGCTCTCTGAAAAGTGGGAGGCTGCTGTGGACAGCTTTCGTGACAAGAAGGGGCAGGAAAGCCTCAGGAAACAGCACTTCCGGTTCAGGGCCACAGACTTATATCCACATCATTTTTTTTTTTTTTTTTTTTTTTTTTTGGAGAGGTTTTTTTCGCTATAGGGCGCGTGCGCTCGCCAGAGAGACAGAGAGAGACATAGAGACAAAAAGCGAGAAATCACCCCCCAGGGGGGATGGTCATGCCGCAATCCCTTCTCCACCATTCTCCTCTCGGGATCCTGGGCACGCACGCACACGCGCCCGGCGTGAGTTGTAAGCCACCGGGTCCGAGACGCGAACCGCGGTCGGCTACGTGGGAGTCCAGCGACATAGCCATTACGCTAACTGCTGGTTCCCCACATCATTTTTAAAATTCCACCTTTTTCACTTTTCTGTTTCTTTCTATGTTAATGCAAGGATAATGATTTGTAGACAATACAGTATGAGATCTGGGTATTGGTACTGGTAATTTTAAAAACCACATAGCCAAAATTCTTCTTTTGCATCATGGGAAAAATAAAACCCAAATTAGCCAAGAGGCTTTCTCCAGCCCAAATATCTAAACTCTATCCCCTGAATCTATTAGGTATATGTTCTACTAAATTCTGGTCTCTGAAGACAAAACATTAAGCATGAAGCAATTTTCAGTGTTAGGTATTATAAAAAAAAAAGTACCAGAAATCATTCTGAAGTCTAAAACTTCAGGAAATGCTACGTGAAGGTCACCAGAAGTTGATCACTTAATAATATCTGGTAATGTGCAGACATACACACACAGGGCCAAATTCTGGGAGATGAAAAATGGAAAAAATGCAGATTCAACCAGTATTTCTTGTCAACACACAGCCCTGAAATTTTTCTTATTTTAATCTTAAGGTCTAAAGTAGTATTAGAATATACATGTCAAAAAGATGCATATTGCATGTTAGGCTATTCTGACTGAAAGCTATTTATCTTATATGAAACTGCTTTGCTCAAGAAATAAAGAAGAATGACTTCCATTTGTTGATAAGATGGTGAGTTCTGATGATTTGGCACCATGCTGCTGCATGCTTATTTTTATCTATTTTCTACTCTGTGAATCATATCTTCTGCAACCATGCTAAAGATTAAATGCACAACCTTCATGTACCTTGAATGATAAAGACCTTGAATATATGGTTATATGAAACTGAGACATTATTAAAAACAAATGCATGTCACAGTCATAGGTTAAAAACAGCTTTTTTTTTTGATGAATGGAGTATGTAAATTGGCCAGGATTTTATGTATGTATTTTCTTTTCATCATTGAATAATGTCAATTTGGAGAATTCAGTAAATTTCTATTTTGGATTTCATTGCTAGTTAGGTTGGGAGTTTGAAGATTTTTGCTTTCCTAATTGGTCAGTATAGAAGTTAAACCAACTGGGCATGTGGTTTGATAAGCATTAAAGCTTTAAGATAAAGTAGAAAAGACCACAGATCCCATGTGAGCCTTATAATACATCTAGAGGGACCAAACGATGAAAAACAGGACAGAGAAAAAAAATTTTTTAAACAACAGGAATCTAAAATTTAGACAAGAAATTTTCCTTTTCTCTTAGCCCAAGATAGATAGAATTGTACCCACTTTGACCTTGTAAAAGTAAACCGGATTAAACTTTTTAGGTCACTACTTGGCAGGAGGTAAAGATGCTTCTCCAACAAGCTGATAGAAGGGCTGGCAAGTGATGTCAGAGCTGATGACAGATTATTTCTAGAGGAGGATGACACTGGGGTTCTGCAAGCCCAGGAAGACCAGCAGAGATATTCGGAATATGTTCTCATGTTGCACTAAAACAGAGCAGAATGAGGTAATTGACTCCTCACCCGGGAATCTAGATGAGGTTAGAGGGAGAAGAAAAATAGTTGAGACTCAACCGGTAAGAGCAAAAGAGTAGGACCTGTTTATTTTGTGAACATTAAGGTTTCTCTGTTTATCATTCCAAATTTAAAAATGCTTTTTTACTTTAGGAGTTAATATTTCCGGGAGGCAAAAGAGAGAGAGATTAAGTGCGTGGGTGTTTGTGTGTATGGAACACCCTACACCCGTGTGTATGGAGTGCCCTGCGCCCATGTGTATGGAGCGCCCTACACCTACGCCCGTGTGTATGGAGCGCCCTACACCTACGCCCGTGTGTATGGAGCGCCCTACACCTACGCCCGTGTGTATGGAGCGCCCTACACCTACGCCCGTGTGTATGGAGCGCCCTACACCTACGCCCGTGTGTATGGAGCGCCCTACACCTACGCCCGTGTGTATGGAGCGCCCTACACCTACGCCCGTGTGTATGGAGCGCCCTACACCTACGCCCGTGTGTATGGAGCGCCCTGCGCCCGTGTGTATGGAGCGCCCTACACCTACGCCCGTGTGTATGGAGCGCCCTACACCTACGCCCGTGTGTATGGAGCACCCTACACCTACGCCCGTGTGTATGGAGCGCCCTACACCTACGCCCGTGTGTATGGAGCGTCCTATGCCTGTGTATATTGGAGCGCCCCACGTCCATGTGCATGGAGCACCCTACACCTACGCCCGTGTGTATGGAGCACCCTACACCTACGCCCGTGTGTATGGAGCGCCCTGCGCCCGTGTATATTGGAGCGCCCCACGTCCATGTGCATGGAGTGCCCTGCGTCTGTGTGTTGGAGCTCCCCACGTCTGTGTGTATGGAGCACCATACACACAAATTTTAAGGTCCCTTGCCTTACTCAAAAATGCCTCTTTAAAATAGCATAGTTAACTACTTTTTTGTAAATACTTTCTCTTTATTCTGCATATTCTTCTCTTTTCTCCATAGTTAGATGTACTTTGATGTGTCTTAAAAATGTGTCTATGAGAATGTGTACTATTGTCCTTGGGAAAAAATGAGTGATGGAAATATTTTGATTTCCCTAGAGTGCAGGGATAATTACACTTTAAACTGAAGGAAGAAGAAGAAAAATAAAAGAAAAAGAAAACTACAGAATCTGTATACTGTATTTAGGTACCTGCAAACTTGAGTGGCAGTGCCAGATGAGGAGGCAGGGGAAAGGGTGGGCTGGGTGCCAAGCCACTGGCACCAGCTCTGGTCACAGCAACCCCTCATTGCTCCAGAGGCCCCAGTTGTACCATCTCAACTGCCTGCCTGCTTATATCGACACAGGGCAAATGGCAGAGCTGGGCCAGAAGCCTGGCTCATGAGCTGCCAGAGGAGAGCTTGTAGTGCCAAACAGCAGTCCCCCAGTTAGCCTGACAGCATGCCAGGGCAGTCTGCTGCCCTAACCCCTGACGTGAGGACCCGGGGTTTCCAACCCACTTGCCATATTATTTGAACCTAGGTTCAAGAAATGTACACCTTTTAAGAAAAGATATGCTAATCGTCCACACACACAAAGTAGAGAAGACATGCAGGCTTTTACTTGTATGTATTTATGAATATGTATTTAATATCTATTTCTAGACATCGCTGTTTGGCTTTATGCCTTTTGATTTCTTCATATTTATTTTTGGTTTTGCTCCCTAGGATTTCATATAAAACAGATGCCATATTATATATCATACAAAAAAATAAAATAAAACAGAAACACTTTTACTCTTTTGCCAGAGAACAGTTGCTAAAAGGGTTCATAGATTATTCACCTCAGTCACCTAAGGAACTTTGTAATGCCAGTACATAGGAAACACTGGCTCTGCTATTGCACTGTGACAGTGTTCTGTGACTATTCTGCCCAAACAAGACCGAATCTGCTGTCACTCTGCATTTTTCCAAAGCCACTAGTCCTATGCTTTGCATCAAGTGCATCATTAACAAACGCTTTATAGAATAAATGCTGAGTGAGGACATGAAGAGATTCACAAATATTAAGCAAGACTTTTTTCCTGATTATAACAATGAAAGTCACATGCAATCCCACCTCAACACACAAGTTCTTGTAACACGTGGGTGGATATTGCTATGTGTTGTCAAGATTTATTTTACATGAATGCTAATTGTGCATGCGAGTGTGTTCACAAGTATAAACAAGTATTTTCTTTGGGGCAATGCTATGAAACCATTCAAGTTTAAAATGTGTCAACTTTTGTATCTAGATATTCCAGTTTTAGGAATTTGTTCTACATATAAACTCATAAAAACACTAGTAGTTTCAGTTAAAAAGTGAAAACAATATTTAATAATAATTTGTTAAATGAACTCAGATATACCCAAAAAACAAATTGGTTTGAAGGTGAGAAGAGAATAAGAGTGGTTTAAGTGACTCAAAGGTGCTGAAACATGAAGATGAGTTTTGGAGACATCTTAAAATGTATATCTCTATTTTCTTTTGGAGATGGTACCGGGCCAAAGAAAGAGGATAATTTATAGAGTCAAAGGTACATCCATTTGAATCTCAGCGAAAGTCCTTTTTAAAAATCTTTAGATCCTGTTTCCTTTAATTCATCTAAACATCATTTTGTGTATTTAAGAAATTGGTTATCAAACACGCTCTTTGGCCAGGCACTTTCCTGTGAATTAATTTATATGACTCGATCCAAAGAAATAAAGACTTTGGACCTAAGGCAAGTGAACAATAAAGTCGAAATCTGAGGTTTGGATAAAGAAACCTGGGAAACTCAAGCAAAAATTTGTTTTCATTTTTATTGAAGCCTTAACTTTATAGCATGTGAAGATTTCTCTCCTTAAAATATAACTTTTTCCCAGAATAAGATCTAGTTTTATTTTCTTAAAACTTTCTTCACTTTTAGTATAGTTGAGATTGCCTATGATTAATTAATTAAAAGTCACATCTCCAGTATAATTATTACATGAATAATTATATTAGCTGTCTTCTATTTTAATCGCCATGCCACGTTTTTCAACATTGATGACTATCGTAAAATGTTGACCCATGGGTTTTATACAATTCTATGCCAATTTTGGTAAGAAATAAAATATTTTAACATTCAAATTAGTCCTTCATGGTAAAATATTTTCTAAATAATTTTTAATACAATTATTTTATTTTTATTACACAGAGTACAAACTGTACTGCTTTCTGGAATTTCTGTTATGTCTGCTGTTAGCTGACTGCAATAAGAGAGTCCCTTTATCAAGATATTTAATCATTCTTCAGGGGACCAGCAAAAGGCATAGTAGTTAAAGCACTGAACACCCACATGGCCTACTGCGGTTTGAATACCAGACCTGATGGCTTGAAACTCATGTAGAGCACGTGTGTGTGTGTGTGTCCAAAATCCTGAAAGGAAATTGTAAGAGAAAGGATTGTGGTATCACTGTCCCTCTGAGGGGTGATTTCTTGTTTTCTGTCTCTCTAGTGAGCACACACATCATATAGCAAAAATCTCTCAAAAAATCATAATAATAATTCTTCAATATTCTCAGATTTGAAACTGTATAGCTTTATGATATCTAAAAGCCATTCAGAGGGTTATTAAAAATGATGCCAGTTTTGGGAACCAGCAGTTAGCGTAATGACTCCCACGTAGTCGACCGTGGTTCGCGTCTGGACCCGGTGGCTTAAAACTCACGCCCGGCGCGTGTGCGTGCGTGCCCAAGATCCCAAGAGGAGAATGGAGGAGAAGGGATTGTGGCGTGACCATCCCCCTGGGGGGTGATTTCTCGCTTTCTGTCTCTATGTCTCTCTCTGTTTGTCTGGTGAGCACACGCGTCCTATAGTGAAAACCTCTCCAAAAAGAAAAAAAAAAATGATGCCAGTTTCTATTTTTAAAAATATAAAATGTAAGATATTATAGGTGATCTGAGATATATAGAGGAACACTAAAATTGAATACTTTCATTTGAGAATTACATATGAAGGCGAAAACATATACATGCATGTATGTTTTTATATCATTTAAATAATCAAATACATAAATCATATGTACTTTAAAATTTTTAATAATTTGTCAGAAACATTTGGTATGAAAGATTCACTTGGATATCCTATGGGAAGTCTGTAATGTTGGAGGCAAACTGTTTCTTATTCCAATGTGTTACTTGCCTGGTTAACTCAGATGATTAGACCATGGGACGAAACTGATGAAGGTTATGGTTTCAATTTCTGGGTAGGCCAGCTAGCTTTACTCTGTTTCATGGTTACATGAAGGGAATAAATGACTTAGAAAGAAAATATGGATAAATTAGAGTGAATTCATCCCCTCTGCAATAAGAAACAGTCCTAGCACAAGACCTAGTAGGACACCAATCTCTGTCGTTTGTGTCGCAATGAAAAGAAACTAGAAGAGGAAAACCATGACTCTCCAAATACAAAAACCAAATGCTGTCTAGCTCTCATCTTCATAATATAACATAATTATAACTAACATGTGAGGGGTTTCAACTGATCACCTGACTGAAATTACTGTGAGCCTGGTGGGAAGCATTTGAGGAGACCTAGTCATGTTTTCATTTAACTAGGAAATTATTTGGCAAATTACTACAGTTGTGTAAATCACTGGGCTGCATAACTTGCAAACTGAGAAACTATTTCCTTTATCCATAAACATTTCAGATGAAAGGTTTTTATAATAAATAACCTGTATTTAAAACAAACCAATTTCTACAATTTAGAGAATGTGAAAAAGCATTTCTAGGGTGGAAATAAAAACAAATATAGGTTTACTACTAATATTAAACAATGATATAGTCTTTGGTAAAGTTAGTTTTTCATTTATTACCTGTTTACTTTGTTACCATTTGAGGCAAATATATATAGACTTTGGAAGATGAAATAAAAAGCTAAGTGCTTATTTTTGAAAGAAACGGCGAATTTTTGAAATTTGAGTTCTTTAAACGCAAGTTTTCAATCTTGAAAGGAGACTAACAATTGATAATCAACCTAAATAGAACGATCTTGAGAGCAGTTTTTATTATGCCAAGTCTTATTTAGGGTATCAACATGAAGGAAACTAGTGCAATCTTTCCATTTTGTGTTGAGATGACAGACCCAAACATAATCTGAGGAGATGTGGAAATGTGTCCTTTTCTCCACAACCGTTTTGACTAAGAGGGTCATAATCCAAATATGGCGATCATAAATAATATGCTAGAATGCATACGAAAGGACTAATTCCCCTGGCTTTGTCCAGAAACATGGGAAATGGGACACAGAGTTGGCTCATTTCATTTCAGTGGCAATAGATACAAAAGTAAAGTCAAGAAGCAAAGCAATTCCTCAAAGAATGAGATCCCACTTCTGTGTTGCCTTTTCATAAGGGAAGGACTTAGAAACAAATACATTACTAGTATTTTTTTTCTTTTCTCTTTTTTTTTTTTTTTTTTTTGAGAGCTTTTTTTTTTTGCTATAGGGCGCGTGCGCTTACCAGACAGAGAGAGACAGACAGACAGACAGAAAGCGAGAAATCACCTCCCAGGGGGGATGGCCACGCTGCAATCCCTTCTCCTCCATTCTCCTCTCGGGATCTTGGGCACGCACGCACATGTGCCTGGCATGAGTTTTAAGCCACGGGGTCCACGACGCGAGCCGCGGTTGACTACATGGGAGTCCAGCGACATAGCCATTATGCTAACTGCTGGTCCTAAGGAAGGACTTAGAAGCAAATACATTACTAATATTCGTAAAGACTAGTAACTAGGAAGTAAATGCTCCAAAACTTAAAGATTATTATGACCTATAAACATAAAATACTTCATGGTGGTTCAAAATTTAAAATATCAATCACAATAGGTACATATTAAAATGAAGGCCAAAATTAATTCCCCTACTAGTAATGACATCACTAGACTTACTGTGATCTTTGAATCTACAGTTAAATAAACATGCAGGATGTGTGGAGAAGATTCTTCTGAATGGCATACATATGGTTTCCCTATTACAAATAAAAGCCTTGAGGAAAGGTTAAAAGAACTATTATGATTCATTTTGAAGATGAATAGAGTAAGAAGCAATTTATAGCACCTTTTTTCAGCCTTTATCAACCAATGTTCATCATCAAAACTACAGAATACAGAAAATGTTTTAAGTGATCATTTTCTCAGTTCTCCCATGAAGGGTACATAACTAATAGTATTTTAGATACATTAAAAAGAAGTTAATTCATTAAATGTAAGGGTGCCACAGTGTTCTGGGGCCCAATTTTCACTTTTGACAGAGGTTGATGACAACTGATTACATAGTGCATCATAAACTCATGCTGGCAAGATATGTGGAACCTAGGAAATGCACCTAAAAGCAGATGTATAGGGCCTGCAGGTAGTATGGTCGTTAAGAGCTAAACTCTCACATGGCAAACTGTGGTTCAAGTCCCAGATCTGGCGGCCTGCATTTTAACTTTTTCTCTCTCTCTGGTGCCTTGTTGCAAAATAAACTAATAATAATAAATAATTAGAAAGGATGTTTTATTTTTAAAAAGCAGGTGTATAAATAACAGATTATTTCCTAAAGACAAATTAATTAACACTAAAATAATCTACTGAAGAAAGTTATACAATTTCCTTCTTCCAAAGATTTGAAGTTTGAATTTACCATCTTCTCACCAGAAGGAATGGAGGACATAGCCTTAGAAGGCAAGGTTCTTCTCTCTCCATTAATATGTGTGTTTGGTTCTGATGTGGGGTTATTCAAATATCTAAAGTGGTAAAGCTCCACTAGCACAGCTAGCCTGAGACCATTTCTTTTCTTTACTTATTTCTTTTCTTTCCTTATTTCTTTTCTTTATTATTATTATTATTATTATTATTATTATTATTTGGAAAGGTTTCTTTGTTATAGGGCTCGTGCAATCGCCATGAGAGACAGAGAGACAGAAAGCAAGAAATCACCCACTAGGGGGTATGGCTGCACCATAATCCCTTCGCCTCTATCCTCCTTTCAGAATTTTGGCATCCACACACACGCACCCAGTGTGAGTTTAAGCTACCAGGTCTGGGACTCGAACCGTGGTCAACTACATGGGAGTCCAGAGACATAGCCATTACGCCAACTGCTGGTCCCTGAGACCATTTATTTTCTAAAGAGCTCAGCTCATGATGCAGAGAAACATCCATCTCTCTGTGTCCAGGACGGCAAAGAAACTTCTCGTTGACACAGAGAAAGTTGTTGCTAAAGGAATCTTTTGAAGAGTAACACTTTATAAGCCTGCTTAGGTTCTTTAGAAATAGCTTTATTAAAATATTAATTTTTTCCAAAAAATAATACCTGCTAAATCTAGAGCACTGCTTTCACAGTTATCAGTCTGAACTTAAATGATGGTTGTGCAGCAGTACAAAGATGCAAACTACAGACTAATATTCATAAGGCCGGTTAACAATGGAAATCTTGGTGCTTTCACTCTCTAAGAGCAACCTGGTTTCTTAATTGTATTTTTCTGATGAATACAAACAAAGGAAATTCTGAATGCTTAAGGTTTTATTAGTTCGATTCCAAGTGATTGAAGTCCTACTGTACATTGCTACCATGGTAATAATTTATTCATTGATTCACATTGTCATGATTCAATTCCAGAATCGTTCACAAAGTTCACTATTGACTGGATTGTACATTTAAACTATAAATGACTTTTTCTAATGATAATTTAAGGAGTATTTGTACAAGGCATCAGTCACACTGTGGATATAATTTGCTTTCTCTGGCACCTTATTATTAATGTAAACTGAGAGTCCATACTGATCTTTATTTATGTAAGCAGTACACATGAATTCCATGAAACTATGAGTGGACAGGGAAGAGCAAACTGTTGTCTTCTAAGAAAATGGTGGCTTGAATAGTTAAGTACACCTATCTCCTTTTAACAAGCAAATATATATTTTACTTACAGAATTTTTCATTGCAGCGAAGTAAGGTTGGAACAGGTAAAATGGGATAATCCTTGAAAGTGAATGAATACGTAAGTACAATTTTTCTTGGCTTTTCCTAACTTCTGGCCTTTTTTCTATCTACAGCTATTCAAGAGCAAGAAAATGAACCTATTCCCTTATCCTTAAACCCAGACATCCCCTTAAACAAGTCACAGTTAGATGACTGCCCAAGGGACTCTGGCTGTTATATATCATCAGGAAATTCAGATAATGGCAAAGAAGATGTGGAAACCGAAAATCTGCCTGACATGGTAGAGAAGATTACTATCACAGAAGCAAGTGAATGAACACACATTCTCAACTATATATCTACGGATGGACTTCATTTTAACTCTTCTTGAGCTTAAAAAAAAAAAGAAAGAAAGAAAAAAAAGAAAGAAAAAAGAAAGAAAGAAAAGAGGAGGAAAAGTATTTGTAAATAGAAAATAAAACTAAAATAGTTTAATCTGGATGATTGTACATAATAGTTAATATCCTTAACATTCTCAATTATTGTAAATAAAATGTGTATTTATTATTTTAAATGTTCTGTATAAATATGCCACTTACCTATATTAGGAAAATCATATGCAAGCCCTTAGTGTGTGTGTTATTCTGGTTTTAGTTACAAGTACAAAATGATAAAATCTACAAAAAAGTTACTTTTTTCATACCTACCAGTTTTAAATTTATGAATATTATCGAGTCTATAGTAATGGAGGATGTCTCTGAACCAATTTATTCAAACAGCATCTACACTCATTCTTATTGGAGAATGACTTTATTGTGGAGACATTTGATCCTAATCCACAGTGGAGTTTTACTAATTACTTTTTGTTGATTTCTTCATTCTGATATCTGATATAAAAGGATAGATAATAATTATTGTCACTTCCGATTTTTTAAAATGAATTTTAATCATCATGCAGATGTTTTAAAGTGTAAAGATTTTTAATTTTGACAAGCCCTAATGTTAATAATAAAAAGAACTGTGTACACATTTTATTTTCTTTTTTTAAATTTATTTATCATCATCATAATCTTGTCTATATTACATTGAATCACATATAACTTTACAGTGTATTACATTGCTTTTTCAAAAAGGAATGCCATGCATGTCAGTCAATACAGAGACATTAACATCCCTACTTCATCATTCAATATCTTTTCATTGTTTCTTCCGATCATTATTATTATTATTCCAATTATTTTTTTAACCAGTCAAACACTATTTCTCATTTTGCTTGTAAAAAGACTTTACCCATCATGAAATACTTCTCAGACCAATCCAGTTGAGAATACTATACATGTCATCATCAACAGGTAATAAACCATATCTGTGTCCCACTAATGTCATGCCTCTCTATTTGTTCTCTTGCTATCTTTCTCTATTCTCTTCTCTTCACCCCCAAAGCCACACTGTCTTATCCTCGTTAAGTATTTTCACTGCTTTTATGTCCTCCAATATTCAGCTCTCTACCATAGAGTGCGGATAGTCGGTATATATTAAGTGGATA
This sequence comes from Tupaia tana, assembly GCA_026018925.1. NCBI lineage: Eukaryota > Metazoa > Chordata > Mammalia > Scandentia > Tupaiidae > Tupaia > Tupaia tana. Next base: position 166,231,617 of record JAKSZU010000001.1, read on the forward strand.
CATACAATATCTTTCTTTCATAGCTTGGTTTGCTTCACTCAGCAATGGATCCTCCATATCCGACCACTTTCTATCAAATGCTAGGGTCTTGTTATTTTTTATGGCTGAGTAGTATTCCATAGAGTATATATACCACACTTTTCCAATCCATTCATCAGTTTGTGGACTTTAGGTTGGTTCCATGTCTTAGCAATTGTGAATAATGCTGCAATAAACATTGATGTGCAAGCACTTTTCCAACTGAGCATTCTCCTGTCCTTTGGGTAGATACCCAGAAGTGGGATTGCTGGATCAAATGGTAGTTCTATTTGTAGATCTTTGAGGAACCTCCATATTGTTCTTCACAGTGGCTGAACCAGTTTACATTCTCCCCAGCAGTGTAGGAGAGTTCCCTTTCACCACATCCCCACCAACTCTTATCACTTTTTATATTCCTAATCTTTGCCATTCTGATAGGGGTTAGGTGATATCTCATTGTGGTTTTTATCTGCATCTCCCTTATGATGAGGGATGCTGAGCATTTCTTCATATGTTTTTGGCTGTTCATATGTCTTCCTTAGAGAGATTTTGTTCAGCTCATTTTCCCATCTTTTAATTGGGTTAATCTTTTTTTTTTTTTTTTTTTTTTTTTCTCATAAGGCACTTGAGTTCCCTATGTATTCTGGTTATCAGTCCCTTGTCTGAGGCATATTTAACAAAAATATTTTCCCATTCTGAGGGTTGTCAGTTTACACATGTTACTGTGTCCTTTGTTGTGCAGAAACTTCTTAGTCTGATGTAGTCCCACTTGTCTATTTTAGGGATTATTGCCTTGCTTTGGGAGTCTTATTTAAGAGCTCTTTGCCTATTCCAATGTCTTCCAGAGTTTCCCCAGCATTTTCCACCAGTAGTTTCATTGTTTGAGTTCATTGTTTGAGTGTTTTCATATTCATGGTTTTATATCCATTCTAATGGATCCTTTCTTGCTTTGAAAACTTAAGATCTCATGTGTGCACAACTTTCCAACTGAACTCCTAATCCATCCTCCACACAGCCTTCAAAAAAAAAACCTCTCTAATCCTCAAGTCAAATCAAATACTGACCTGCTTGGAATTTTTTGCTGGTTCTCATTGTCTGTAGTATATTATTTAAACTTTCTTCCAGGATGTAAGAGGTCTTTTCCACTCATCCCTTTTTACATACTTTTCTAGTCATATCTTTCCACTCCCACCTCTGTCTACATTCCAGCCCTAACAATTTTTGCAATATTTGCAATTTCCTGAATTCACTATCCTCTTTATGACTTTTCACACTTTTCACGTGCTATTTACTTTCCTGGAGTGGCATCTGCTATTTTCTACATCTAGAAACCTCCCTCTATTCTCCATCTCAACACTCATTACAAAAGTCACTTATTCTGGGAAGCTTTCCATGACTCCCTTTGCTGCTCTTTTCTTTGTGCTTTCAGAGCAACTTATAAATTGTGGGTTATAGCAATTGTCACATTATACTTTATGAATAAGAAGATTGCAAACACAAGACTGTGACTTCCTTATGACAGAGATTGTTTTGTTTAGCCTTTCAAATCCTTGGTGCCTAACATAGTGTGTGGCACAGAGTGCGTATTCAGGGAATGTTTGCAGGAGTACACTTAACACAGTGATAACTGCCTTTAAGTGGTTTTAGTTCTATATTTTTAGATTTTTTTCAAGTTTCTTTATCTCTTTTATGAACGTGATAGAGACAGAGTGAGAAAAGTAAGCACCTTGAACAAAGACTCACACACTCATCCACCACCCCATGACCCAGCCCTTCAGCCAACCAGGATCTCAGGCATGTGGTGACTGGCATGTACAGGTTGACCTGGAAAATGATTCCAGGTCTTCCATACAGCCTTTAGAATGACAGAAGGCTGCATCATCACTGCCCCACTGTGGCTGTGACTGAGCCTATTTTTTGTTTTGTTCGTTTGTTTGTTTGTTTGTTTCAAATGCCAGAGGGCACATGCATATACCAGAGAGAGAAAGAGAGTGAGTGAACTCTCCCCAACTCCTTGTCATGCCACAATCCTTTTTCTGCCTTTTCTCCATCCTGTTGGGAATCCTAGGCATGCCTGCACATGCAGTTGGCCTGTTTTTCAAGCCACTAGGGGCCAACATTCAAACCTTGGTTGGCCATATGGGATTCAGCCCCCTCTGTACAACACTTAACCACTGTGCTTTGGGACAAGACCTGGGCCTATCTTTATATTTAAATCTAATTAACTGATGTCATTTATATTTATATTTATATTTATATTTATATTTATATTTATATTTATATTTATATTTAATTAACCTATAGACAAATATTTTCAAAATGGCCTAATTAAAAAAAAAAAAAAAACATAGTAGAAGTTGAGTATTCCTTAACCAAAATACTTGGGGCAAGAAGTGCTTTTGATTTTAGACATTTTTTGGGTTTTGGAATATTTCATATACATAATGAGATATCTTTTTTTTTTTTTTTTTTTTTTTTTTAGAGACATTATTGCTAGAGAGTGCATACGCTCACTGGACAGACAGAAAGCATGAAATCACCTCCCAGAGAGGATGGCCATGCCACAATCCCTTCTCCATTCTCCTCTTGGGATTTGGGACATTCATGCAAATGAGCACAGTGTGAGTCTTAAGCCACTGGGTCCAGGACTTGAACCGTGGTCAACTACGTGAGAGTTCAGTGACATAACCATTATGCCTTCTGCTGGCTCTCATAATGAGATATCTTGTGGATAGGAGCCAAGTTAAGCAGGAAATCTACTCATATTTCAGGTACATATTGTATTCATAGCCTGAGGTAATTGTACACAATAGTTTTGTAGTATAGCATTTCAACTGTGACCCATCACATAAGGTAGGGTGTAGAATTTTCCACTTGTGCCATCATGATGGTACTCAAAAAGTTACAGATTTTGGAGCATTTCAAATTTCAGATTTTTACATTGCGGGTATTTAACCTGTACCTTAGGAAAACCAAGAAATGTAAAATGTCATTTTAAATGCTGGAAGACAACATTACACGGTTAATCTCTAGTGTAGCTTTCCAGATCCATAAAATTTAATCCCATATTCCATGCCCAGGTCAGACATAAAGCACACACTTGACTCTTTTTCTTCCTTCGCAGCAGGAGATGGTGTTTTAATTTCAAGTATCCATGAGGCTGTCTCCATCATAGCTTTACTCTTGCAATTGTCCCTATTCCAAATAGATTATCAGAGGGACTCCTTGGGCATAGCACAACCACAGACCATCATTTTAAAACTTTAATCAGCCTGCTGTCTCAGAGAGGTCAATCGAGCACAGCTTCTTTATGGAGATGCCAGGAGATCACATGTTGGGAAGCATCAAAGGAGCTCCTTACGGTAAAGTGGTAAAAATCGGCTATGAAGCACATTCAGCCACAACCTCAGTCCTTTAGTAATGCAGGTCTGCTACTCACTCAAGGATTTAGGCAAATGCTTGGAGTAGAAGTGTTGGGGAGGCCATGAGGAGATTGAAGGCAGATTACATTTCTGCAAAGAACGGGAAAGGGAGGGAAGTAGAGATGCTGTGAGGTTCCATTTGCCGGGAAAAAGCCCCCATCATGGAGCAGTAAACTGAAAAGGACCCTTGGAACAAAAGCATGCCCTCCCTAAGGGAGTGCTGCGGCCCTCTCCATCTACAGCCACCTTCCAAACCAATGCAATCTAGCTTCAGCTTCTTCAGAGCCAGGAGAGGAACATCGACAGAAGGAAGGCACATTTTTCTCCTGACTATCAAAAGTAGCATACAGAGGAATGAAAAGGCAAGAAATGATTCATACGAGGTTGTGAGGTAGTTGAAGGGCTTGGATCTGCTGCTGCTTCTGGCTGGGAGAGAGGCATGGGTCTGAGCCTTTTGAAATGGTCACAAAGTTGACATTTTAATAATTACAGGATCCTCATCGTGACGTTGTGTTTCCAAATTGAACTCGATGAGATTCTCAGTGTCGCGTGTTTACTCATTCACTCAGCAATGTTTAAATAAGGAACACGCATGCTGCCCATGACCATGCTCACAAAGATCCTTCGGACCACATACATGCATTAGACTCACACTGTAGTGTGCCCCACTGGAACCAGCTGAGTCTTTCAGTATATAAAAGGCTGTAAAATCTTTCTGGGATCCGAGGACTATTCTGATCTGAGATTGCTTACATTTGTAAATTAAAGAATGTTTTGACAACATAGGGTTTAGAAAAATTTTATTCCAGGCAAATGAATAAAACTCTCATTGTAATTTCTTAATAACTTATAAAAGCAGGTCATTTAAATTCTGGTCCCCCCTCTTTGTTCTATTGCTAATGTAAACATGAATATATCTTCAAGTTGAAGTTTTTTTGCCTTTTTTTTTTTTTTTTTTTTTTTTGAGAGGTTTTTGCTATAGGTCATGTGTGCGTGCCAGAAAGACAGAGAGACAGACAGACAAAAAGCCAGATATCACCCCCCCAGGGGGGATGGCCACACCTCAATCCCTTCTCCATTCTCCTCTCGGGTCTTAGACACGCATGCACACGTGCCCAGCGTGAGTTTAAGCCACCAGGTTCGGAACTTGAGCCTCAGTCGACTACATGGGAATCCAGCAACACAGTCATTACACCAAGGGCTGGTCCCTAAGTTGAAGTATTTTATTGAGAGATCCCTTTTTTAAGATCAATTAAATTGCTCAGGGAGTTAGTTAAGAAATGAAATAACTTTAAAAACATCCAAAATGATAGCTACAGATTATCAGATTTTTAAACAAAGTCCAGTTCAGTGAGGTTACAGTCAAGTGCTTTGCAACTTCCTGAGAGAGACCAAATTGATGACATTTCATGTTCAGAAACTTCCGTTACACGCATAAGTTCTGAGAAAAATAACATGAAGAAATTTTAGATACTCCATCACCCCACACACACAGGCACGCACTTCCAACCCCCAACCACCACAAGAAAATAAAAAAAAAAAAAAAAAAAACAAAGAAAAAAACCTGTAAGTAGTTAGCTTGTAGACTTCAAATACTTCTTTATAAAGCGGAAGTCATGGTAAAATTACATTAAAATTAAGAGCAAAATGAACAGGGAGTAAATATAATCCAAACAACAGGAGCTTCTAATTTCAACCAGATATTTAGGGTAGGCAATAAGATATAAGTAACTCTCATTTTATGCTACTTTCTATTTAACTAGTAAATTCCTCTGATCACACCTAATGTTAACAAAAACACATAAATTGGAGGTCATGGAGTAGTACTTTCTGATTTGAGATCTGAATGACTTTGGTCAGGTCCTTTATCAGCTCAGATGAGTCTTACCTTTTAATCTACAAAATGGTGTTGATTAAATGAGGTAATATGTGCAAAATATCCAGCACAATGAATGTAGTATGTGCATGAAAATAATGACATAGCCACAACTTGATTTCCGTCCTTTGATGTCTGATCTTAATGTGCAAACCATGTATATACTCCACAGTGCATGCACAGACTTGGAGTAACTTGAAATTCTGAAGACAAAATTGTTCGAGGGCCAGACCCCTGTGTTTTCCAGGAGCAGTGAGGGAGAGTCAGCTGTTTTAACAGAAATTCTCAGATAAATGGCCAGTTCATCATGACAGAATATCTTTGTTTACTCCTGACATGATTAAGAAGAGGTTATTCAGCATTTACCTTTGATTCGTCACACCTGGAACATGATAGAAGTATACATTTTTGAAGAATGAATGGTTGTCCAGCCTCTGCAGTTCAGTCAGTAGCACACTGGGCTGCAAAACTGGAAGGCAGATTCCAATCACAGTTTGAGTCCCTGCCTCAATGGACTTGGAAAACATGCTGAGTTTGTGTGTCTGCGCCCAGGATCCTACAGTCTGGAGGACTGAAAGGAAGGGCTTGTGGCATGATTGAACTGTGTGAGGTTCTCTCTCTCTCTCTCTTTCATCTGTCTCACACTCCAGATGTTCTATCATGAATAGAAACAATTTTTTAAAAATAAATGATTAAATATATAAATGAACGTCTATATTAATTAATATATAATAAATTTTTTAAAAGGTTTGGAGCTATTACTATTACTGCATCTTGGGCCCTGATCTCTTACAAATTATTGACTCACTGTTGATTGTGCTATAAGCAACAGAGAATTCCTTAGGAAGGTACCTTAAATATAGATGTTTATCCGTTTACGAAGCATATGGTCATTTACGTAAATTATCTGCCTTGGGAAAGCATTGTGCAGAAGTAGCTGAAAGCCGACCAGGGACATACATGAGCTTTTCATTACTTCCCTCCCCCTATTCTCATCACACAAACTTCTCACAGTTGAATTACCAGCAGTCGGACGATCGGTATGTCTATGTGATGTATATTATAAATTAAGAAACCATGAGGGAAGAATCTATAAAATGACATTAAGCTGTTTAGTGATCTCTTTTGACCTTCTGGGGTCTCTGGTGGGTCTGAGTGCAGAGTACATTTTCTCACAGGGCAGGAGTGAAATCCTGATGCATAACGCTAACAGGATCGCTTCCTTTCTGAGCCCTTGGGCACTAGGCCAAGTGAATGGGCAGGAATCTTTCCATTTGCCGAGTAAAATGGGGTGAAAAGCACTTCTGGCACACTTTGTCCATATAAATTATACTTGTTTGCAATTCATCAACTCCTTCTTTCCTTCATATCCATATGTAATGTAAATGATCATCTTTCTCTGAAGCTCCATAATGATGCGCAGCTCAAAAATGTGATAGAATCAGCTAAAAGAGAGCAGATGGAAGTTTTTCTCTGATATGCATATTCATAAAAAAATAGAGAACTCAACAAAAGGAGACACATAAGTACTTGTACCCGGGGGCTGCATGGACTTATGTGTGACAGTAAGTTGGTTTTCTGCAACTATTTATTCTTGAAACCTGTACTCATTTATTCCTGCAGCAATCATTGAAAATGCTGTTGGGGGAAAAATCTGTCTCTGTATAAAAACAAATATATTTCCCTTTGGATTTTTATTGCACCTTAGAATCCATGATCCAGGAAGTGATGTTTAAATATTTTACTAGAGAAATATAATTAGGAGGCAAACCATGTAAAAAATTGAAGTTTTAAATGTTCCTTTAGCAATACAAACTACAGACATTTAAAAGCATACTGTTATACTGAAAGGCAATTTAGCGAGCATAACAAACTGTCTGGATTGCACTTATCTATTTTTTTAAAATATCCGATTACTCAGGGGCTAAGATGGTTCACGCATAGGTACTGCATTGCTGCTAGAAATTTTGTTAAGATAAAGAAACCTACTGTTACAGTTGGGACGCATCGTCTGAAACTCATGTGCCACATAATTCTCAATGTAATAATGTTGAGCAGTGAGGCCTTTTCCAGGTGATTATGTCATGAGGTTTTCGTGACCTAACACTTTCACGAATGGGTTAATGCTGTTATCACTGGAGTGCTTTCTGATAGAAGGATTTCTTGTCCTTTCCTCTCCCTCCCTGTTACTCTTCTCCTTTTTGCTGTAGGACAAAGCATCAGGAAGATTCCAGATGCGAACCACTGGAATCTGGGCTTCCCAGCCTCCAGAACTATGAGCAATAAATATTTGTTTTTTATTAATTTCTCAGTCTCAGATATTTTGTTAATAGGAAGAGAAAATTAAGACATAAATGAAAGTAAATATAAGAAATGGTTAAAATAAAAAAGAAACATAAAATCATCCAAAGGGTGGCTATAAATTTTAGTAGCATAATCAGAAAAGTGGCACTCGTAGCAAAATTAGATGTCTCTGGTGCCCTGTATCTGTCTCCAATTCACTCTTCATTCGTGAAGCCCTGGTGTCTATTCAGGGAAGTTAAGCTCCATGGACCACCTCTCAGGTCTGCGCTCTCAGAGTTTCCACTGCACTCAGTGAATAGGAGCCAGGAGGGAGAGGGAAAGTCAGGGTACGTATTCTCCCCGTGAAGTCCCCTTGAGCCAGCTGGCTGTGTTAATCAAAGGCCACTAGTCCTCTCAAGGTGACTTTTCAACATGACTCTATTTCCTTCAGATTCGGGGAATTGTTCCTTTCCTTCATCTCTGTGGCTGTTAGGTCCCACTACCTGCTAACCCTTATTGATTTTCCTACTCTCCACCCTGCCCATGCCTTACCAATGAGTCCCTTCATAAATAAGCATTCCTTGAATTACCCTAAATTCATTGCGCTAGCCAACGGTTTCCTGTAGGAGCTGGACTGGTACGCTGATACGCCAACCCTCACGCCTTCTAGTTATTTAGGTCATGCTCTTGACTCCAGTGGGACTGCTGTGTGATCCAGTATAACTGCATTCATCTGATCTCAGGTTATTTCTTTGTTTCACAACCAGCTTCCATTCCTGCTGACAATTGAATAGTTTCAGGAATGAAAAGGAAAAGAATAAAAATGTCTATTAACACCACTGAAACTCACAGCCTGTACTTTTTCGATTTCTTATTCATGTGTTTCATGGGAGCCACCCTGATATTTCTCCTTTTTTTTTTTTTTTTTTTGAAGCTAAGAATTCCTGGAATCAGGATAACTGGCAGCATATAAATGAAGGTTTGTGTAGTATCGGGGCAACCTACCTGTAAGGAATACTTGTTCTCTCCTTTACTAACCACCAAACCACAGTCACTTTGCTATGAAACGTGGGGTCATTTCTACTGGGACACTCCTCCATCTACTGACATTAATAGCCATCCTTCAAGTGTGTAATAAAATAGAGCGAAGTAAGTGCATATTTTAGCTGCTTGCTCCTATTCAGAAATACCTGACATTAACAGCATTTTTGGAGTTTACATAAATGTGATCACATGTAGATACTGGAATTACACTAGCAACTTTTCACATCTAAAATTTTTTAAATCTATGTTATATTTCATCTACAATATTATGCACTAACATGGGTCTCTCCTATACAAAGCCTCAGGCCTCTTCATTTCAACAGAGGTTATTGTGAAATATGGATGCCCAGATAATTTGCATGATTAATGAAAATATGTTTTAGAATATTAAACATTTAAGATGTTAGCATTTAGTAGGCTTTCTGACAGAAGTTAAAAGACTATTAGAATGACTGATGAATTGCTACAGTACATTAGCCCTCAGAACAGGGAGCGCGCTAGAGGACATTTATGTAACTTCGGAGCCGTTCTCATTTCCCCTTTTCTCCCCCTTCCACTTAAGTTGTCCTTCTGTGACCTTGGCTCCGTTTTAAATAGCCAAGGACAGGACTTTGGAAGGTTTTGAGGAACTTACACATTACATGGAAAGCTATTGATGGAGAGAAATAGCAATTGGATTAGCCAGGGCTTTGCAAACAGTAGCTGGCACGTAGTAAGAGGTAAATAAAAATGTATTGAAGGAAAGAAGTCTCTTTTTTCATGGGCAGGATGGTTCTATTTCAGCACACTTAAAAAAAAAAAAAAAAAAAAAAGAAAGAAATAGAAAATACCTTCCTGATGGTAACTAGGGAATATAAATACACCTATTCTTTCCATTTCTTAGGAACTGTATTTCAAAATGAAGCTCCACCTCCAGAAGTCTTTCTAGAGCCTTTGTCTTTGATTGCAGCAGAGCTTTTCGGGACCTATTTGGTCATTTATTTCTTCCCCTTGTTATATTTAGGCAAGAAATATTCCAGTAAGGACTGTCAGGGTGGTGTTTATATCCCCTCTGGGTAAAGAGTAAAACACCATTGAAAAGGTAGGACCACGAGAAACACCAAAATAAATTCTTAAGGTAGGAGCAATAAGCCGCTTAATGGCTTTGCTTTGGGAGAGACAATTAACATTACTGTAATTTATGTGAAGTATTATCACAAAGTTATGAGCCCTTCTCAGCCCTTCTTGCCAAAGCCTGCTTCGTTAGGCAGCATTTCCCTTACAGTGTTATTCAGTTTCCAGTTCTCCAGCACGCGCGTATCAGACAGTGTTGTTACTCCCGCCGCAGCAAAGAGAGCAGTATGAGGATACACACACCTAAAATCCCACCACTTAACTATTAATACAAAAGTGGGTAGAACAAGTAAAATAGGCTGATTAATCACTCCCTCAGACCAACAGATTCCTATCCATGAAACTTTGAAAATGTTACTTTATTTAGGAAACTGGTCTTTGCAAGTGTGGTTAAGGATCTTGAGATAGATCTTAAGTATCCTTATAAGAAAAAGGCAGGGGACAAGCAGATGGCTACATCACTGGACTTCCATGTAGTCGACCATGGTTGGAGTCCCGGATCCGGTGGCTTAAATTCACACCGGGCATGTGGGTGTGCGTGCCCAAGATCCCAGGAGGAGAATGGAGGAGAAGGGATTGCGACGTGGCCATCCCTCCTGTGGGGTGATTTCTCACTTTCTGTCTCTCTGTCTCTCTCTTTCTGGCGAGGACACGTACCCTATAGCAAAAAAAAAAAAAAAAAAAAAAAAGGCAGAATGAGATTTGATACACAGAGAAGAACAGGCATGTGAAGACAGGATAAAGAGATCTGAAGAGGCCGGCCTTGATAATTTGAGTGATGGCTGCATCCGGAAGCCAAAGAACGCTGGCAGCAACCAGAAGCTGAAAGAGGCCAGGAGTGCGTTCTTTCCTAGTCTCCAGAGGAAGCCTGCCCCTGTAGACAGATACACCTCAAGTCTAGTCCAGTGGTACTGGTTTTGGACTTCTGATCTCCAGAATGAAGAGAGAACAAATTCGTGTTGTTTTAAGCCACCAAGATTTTGGAATTTGTAAAGCAGCCACAAGAAACTAATCCAGAAAGAAAACTATTTCCAGCCTTAAGTGACAGGATAGTGAACTCTATCCATGGCATTCTTATATAGACCATAGGAAAAATTATATCATTAGCACTAAGTTTAATACAAAAGGATATAAACATACACATCCATTGAAATCTATATATACTGTTCTTTATGCATGTGCTGTGTGTGTTTAATCTACTCAATTTTTAATAAGACTTAAATCATATTAAAAATCACTAAGAAATCAATAAAATAGTGAATTTATAAATATGACAAGTATATGCTCTTTTTATCCTTCGGATGTTAAAAATTTCCATTTAATAAGAGTAGGCTTTCTTTTAGCCCCACTTGAAATATAGCTATTGTGGGCTAAAGAGTTTATTGCAAATTTTAAATATTCTTGCAAAACAAAAATGTTCTCATTTTGTTTTTATTAAGAGAATAAGCTTTCTTAAAAACCTGGAAATACACATTTGGCCAACCACCGAAAGAAAAGCAATTTTTAAAATCATAACTTATTTATACTTTCATTCCATCATTAAATATTCATTTAGTTCTAGGTGGCTGGTAATCCCATTAGGTACAAGGACTATCAAGATAGAGTACATATTCTCAAAGAGTTAAGAGTTCAGTGTGTGGAGGACCAGCAGGTAGTGTGGTGGTTAAGGCGCTGGACACTCCCAAATGGCCAACCACAGTTCAAGTCCTGGATCTGGTGGCTTGCTTTCTCACTCTCCCTCTCTTTTTCTCTGTCTCTCACTGGTCAAATTAAAATAAATGAATGAATAAATTAAAAAATAAATATTTAAAAGAAAGAGTTCAGTGTGCTCTTCTGGCATGGGAGTAAATAAGTGCATACTTATGAAATTCAATTAGCTACAGTAGAGATATAGAAAAGTGGTGTGGAGTATGATTTACAAATAAATTATTTCAGACCAAAAGAATATGAAAATCCAAGACTTTTGGCTACTTTGATTACCAGTCTCAGCAATCAGATTCTACATAAACGAACTTGAGAGAACAGTTCAATTGTGCCTAGGCAGTTGCAGTAAGATAAAAATTAGAATATTACATTGTAAAAGTTCTTATTCCTATTCTTATAGCCAACCATGTAGGACATTCATCTGGTGAATCATATTCAAGATTATAGTAGACAAGATTCAACATCTTTAGGTTTCAGATAACAGAATTAACACATTATAGTAGCTTTTGGATTTTACAGCAATCACTTGTGCAATAAAAGTTGCTTAATTAAAATTTATCCAACTGAAACACCCATTTATCTGAAACAAATGTTTGTGCTGTCAACATCAACCACTTCTTCACATGAGTAGCTAACAATAAACACTGAAATGATGCCCAATAAATATCAATTAAAACTAATTGCTCCTAATAAATTTTGCCTTAAAAAAATCATACATTTCTGCATAAACACATATTCGCATGTGTATATGCACACACATATCCAAACACACACACACAGCATTGCTATTTGTGATTATCTTCTTTAAAAAGACAATAGGTGGGACCAGTAGGTGGCATGGTGGTTAAGGGTGCTGGACTCCCACATGGCTGACCACGGTTCGAGTCCCAGACATGGTGGCTTGCTTTATCATGCTCTCTCTCTCACACACACACACACACAAACACACACACACACACACACACACACACACTATCACTCTCTGCTCAAATTAAAATAAATAAATGGATAAATAAAGTTAAATAAAATAATTCTTGAAAAAAAGACAATAGGCATGGACTGCACCTTAAGATGGTATCTTTGGGACCAGCAGATGGTGTTATGGTTATGTTACTGGACTCACATGCAGTCAACCATGGTTCAAGTCCTAAACCCGGTAGCTTAAAACCCATGCTGGGCATAACTGTGTGCATGCCCAAAATCCTGAAACAAGAATGGAGGAAAGGGATTATGGTATGGACATATCCCCCAGGGGGTGATTTCTTGCTTCTGTCTCTCTTTATCTCTGGCAAGCACACATGCTAGATAACAAAAATCCCTCTCTAAAAAAAAAGAAAAAAAAAGGTATCTTTATCTTATTCTCAAAGCCCACTCATAGTCACTGACAAGACATACATTTCAGATAGGACCAAGATCAGTTCTATCATGAGATGGTCAGAGTTTTTAGAATAAAGGCTCAGTGTAAAATGAAAATATGGGGCCTCTTGTTCAAAATTATTAAGAATTTTAAGACAGGTAAAACAGCTTAAACCAAATGTATGCCTTTATGACAGCATAGCTCTGTGTAACAAGACAAGTTGCCTGTCCATAGGACTGGCACTGGTTTGAAGTCCTCCTTATCAATAGTCCTCATTTGAATCTCCCCAAGGACTATAGTATAGCTGTATGAAAGCAAAAATAATCTGTCTAAATTTCACATTATGATCAATATTCTTTGTGTAATCTTGTATTAACTATAAAGGCATGGTTGGGTACCCATTAAAATTTGATTACAATCAGAGTTTCTCATGCCTGCTTGATTTTTCTTTTCCCTGCGTTACCCAGTTTTACTCACACGAATCTGTTACTAGCTTCCTGGGCACATTGTCAGGTCTCTTGCATTTAGTTACGTCTATGTAACCCATTCTAGCCAAAGGGAGGATCTGACGCCTAAGTTATCCTTTGAGATCCATGCTCTCCATTCACTAGGCTTTCCTTAGTTTTTCTTGGGCTCCCCTCAGCTCTTTAGTTATATTGCTCAAAGCAAGAAACTGCAATGTGGTGTCCAATAAGGATATATCCTTAATCTGTCATATCTGGAAAAAGCCACTCAGGAATACCATCAGATCAACACCAGGATGCCACATAAAATACAACCTTATTGGGTTAGGTTACTTATATTACCCTACGTTGTGGTATGACTGTGGTTTGTTGCATTAAAATTCATGTTGCAGCTTGATCTCCACTAGTATGGTCTTGAGAGATTGTAGGACCTCTAAGGTGCATTTAGGTCATGAAAAATCAGACCTTATGAAAGGATCAATGCCTTAAGAAAATGAGTGAATTCTCACTCTTGGGATGCTTTAATTAAAGAAAACAAGAGTGATTATAAAGTAGCCCTTCCCCATATCATGAGCTTCCTAGCTTCTAGAATCGTAAACTAAACGTCTACATCATCTACCTGGTCTCTGTATACCCAGGTACGCTGCTACAGCAACAGAAAAGATATTAGGCACCCTGGCATTCCAGGTTGGATACCATGAATCTAAGGCCGAAGAAAGGGTCCAGGGGTAAAAGCTTGTTGAACATTTCTGATTCGTATGAGATTTGAGTGTTCCAAGAAACTGCTGAAGTCATCTTTTCCATGGATTATGAAAAAAATGTTAGCCAATAATTATGGCATTATCTCTTGGGTATGTTTATATGTTTGTAATAGCATGCATTTATAATTTTGAAAGTGCCCCCTTCCTATTTATTTTTGAAGGATTCTGGTACAAATTGCAAAAACTTGAAATCCATAGAAATTAAATAGGGACAGAATGACTAATAATAGCCCTTTGTTGAGCATTCCTTCAAATCTCACAAATTGTAGAACTCCTAGACCTCAAGTATTCAAATTACCCAAGGAAGTATTTGATAGAAACCCTGGAAATTGGGCTGAGTCGATGAATCTGGGATCATTGACCTTTAGAAACCAAGAGCCTCGTATTATTGGGAGGGACAAGGGGAGATGGCCAGCTTGCTTAGAATAATGGCCAGTGTTCTTTTCCCTTTGGCTGCAGAATGTCAGCATTTATGGGAAAAAGTCGATCAAGTACTTACTGGATCTGCTTAATCAAGCATAATTGTCACCATGTGACTGGCAGTTATTGGAAGCTCCTATGTGAAGCAGTGCCAGGACCAGTATGCAAAGAATAACCTATATTGTAGATAGTAAAAGGAAAAATAACTTTTTCTTCAGCACAGGAAATCAACATGATGCAATGAAAGAGCATACAAAATATTTAGGATCAAACTGACTTTCAACACTTATTTCCTTCAAGGTCTTAGCATCTAAGATCTAGTTTATTCAAATGTAAAGTAAATGTTAATGTCTACATTGCAAGGTTCTTAAAAAGTGAGGTACCTAGCATGATTTCTGCAAGATTTTACCTCCGTCAAGGTCGTTATTTGTCTTAGTACTGAACATTAGTGCTATTAATACTTTTGAAAATCAAGAACAAAGAAGTACTTCCAAAAGGCATTTTACCATACCAAAAAAAAAAAAAAAAAAAAAGTCTCACTGAACACCCCTTCTCTAAAATATTGAATTCTTTCATCCAAACTTTTCCAAGACACAAAGTACCAGGCAATAACCATCACCCATTTCTCCACACAGCCTGACATATACTGGGTTGTCAGAAAGGTCATGGAATATTTTTCTACATTTTTAATGCAAAAATGCATCATGACTTTCCAACAATTCAATACTTATGTTCCAAACAAAGCTTCAATCGTCCAACTGCTCATAAGTAGAAAGTAATAATAATTCATTAAATATTTATGAAATATTGAACTTTCATGTTCACACCAAGGGAGTTTAATGAGAAAAATGATTTCCTCATCCTGAATCTTTAAAAGGACTCTAGGGATCCTGATTTGTATAGATTTTTCTAGAATGTTTCTTTTATACTACCTACCCTTATAAATGTTTTATTTACTATGCTCTAATTGGTCTAGGATAATTTTCTTCTGAACAAAATACAAAAGTTCTTCAAACCTAAGTGAAGTTTATAAATTCAGAATTATTTTTAAGTGCATTTCTGAATATGAATCAGATAGAACATAAATTATCATTAGTAAAAATCTGTTTTTCAATCATTTTAAATTTGCCTATTTTAATGTATGCTATAATGTTCATAATGAAAAAAATCCAGCTTTTAATAAATTTGTTATTTTAGATGGATCAAAGTAATTTTAAATCTTGAAATAGCCTACACCTACATAAGATCAGAAATTAAACTTCATAGTAATAGTTTCTAAAGGAAGGAAATATAGCTTTTGTTATAAAGGAAACAGGATAGCCAAATTTCAGTAGTTTAACTTGCATAAAAGGAAAATATTTATTTCTGTATGATGGTTATATTATAAATTAGAAAATCTAATAAGTAGATTTGCTGTTTTTGTTTCTTTCTTTCTTTGTTTTAGTTTGCTGTAGGATGTGTGTGTTTGCCAGACAGAGACAGAGAGAAAGAGAGGGAAAGTGAGAAATCACCTGCCCAGGGAAGATGGCCATACCATAGTTGCTTCTCTTCCATTGTCCTCTAAGGATTTTGGGCATGCATGCATATGTGCTAACATATTTTTCAAGCCACAGATCCAGGACTCAAACTCAGCAGCCAGCCGTTTGGGATCCAGTCTCCTTAACCACCATGTCACCAGCAGCCCACACTTGATTTTATTGTGAGCTTTCAATGGACAATGTAGCTATTGTCCTACCTATATTATTTCAGTAAATATTAATTGAGTACTTTTTTAATAAATACATCTCGATTAGACTCTTGGAATAAAGACAGACAGTCTTTTCTCTAAACAAGTTTGCAATCTAGCTGGAGAGGCAGGACAAATATCAAGGACTGCACTAGCAACACAATCCAGTATTGCCAAATAGAACAAAATAACAGCTGCAGAGCTCAGAGAAGACATCCCTAAAGATTATGATAATGGAATAGTTGCCTTCTAAGCTGAGTCTGTTTTTCAGTGTATACATTTTTGTCTGTGTGATTTTTCTCTTTCCTTTTTTGATTGTATACTTTTAAGAAAGAAAAAAAACTGCATGGGTACTTACTATAAAACTATATATTTGTTATATTATTATTTTATAGTGAGTATAAAATTATATAGGTAAGTTATTTGTGAAGTAGCAACTACTTAACTTATATAATATGATTTATGAGAAGTATTGCCAATTAAAAACAAATTGACATTAATTACACTGAAGTATATTTCAGTTTACTGCAAAAAAACAAATGATTCCTTTATCCATTCTGTTTCTGTTAAGTTTTGTGAAAAACTATTTACAGTTCAGCGGCTAAAAAGAAATTTTAAGCCTATACAATTTGTCCCATAATTTTTTAAAATCATCGTTTATAAATTCAATGATTACTTGTGGGAATTGGTGTTAGATACTATATGCTAGAGACGTATGGATCCCAAAATTATGGTCCTAGACGTACAAGGACTTATCACCTAACAGGAAAGTCAGGATTCTACACGTAACACAATACTATAAAATGGGCCTGTTAAAGACCAAATGAGACTATTAAACACGGTGTCTCAGTGGTTGTAATAGTCTCCAAACCCAAAGCAGCCATTGACACTCAAATCTATGAATCTTGGAATGACACTGACAGATCATTTTTTGTATTTCAAATTTCCAAAATTTCCATTACGCACAATGATATGAAGCAGGTAGGAGAAAAAATCTTGAGAGGAACGGTTTCCTAAGCATTCATCAACATAGTATCATAGATTACTATTTTTACAAAACATACTAAGTACTTGAATGCTGAGGGTTAGTCCTCAAGAGGGGAGATTCTCATCTTCATAGAATCATAGATGTCAAAGATGGAGGGACCTAGAGAGGGTCTATTCCAATGTCACCATATTGTATTAGAAATTTGAGGCCTAGAGAAATGAAGAGCTTTATCTGTGGTTATACCTATTTTCAAGTAAAAACAATTCAGTTTTGCCCTGAAATCTTCAGGAATTAAACCATGTCATTTTTTTTTCATTCATATTTCATCATAGGTAGAGCATAGGGCAATGGGCAAAGTTAAATAGCAACTTCTCACATCCTTACAAATCCTTTAAAATTCAGGATTCTGAAATAACCAATGGTCCCTAGGTAGGAAAAAGAATAGAATCACAATAATATACATATCACTGATCTTAAGTAACTGCAAAATTTTACAATACCAACAATAATAGGGCTGGCAGGTGGTGGTTAAAGTTCTGGACTCCCACATGGCCAACCACAGTTCAAGTCCTGGACCTGGTGACTTGCTTTCTCTCTTTCCCTCTGTCTCTCTGGTCAAATTAATAATAATAATAATAATTAATAAATAAATACAATAATTCTTTTAAAAAATAAAATATCAATAAGATATTTGTCTTTTAGAATAATTTTGAAAGAGCTATTCCAGAAATAAAGAATTTGCCAGTCAATAGAAGCTTTACAGGTCTTTCTCATGACTTCCTATAAAGCATGGGATCTATACCAGCCAACTTAAAAATCGTACCTCCTATCGCGTGTCTTGAACACCATCAGAGCCTTGTAAAACAACATTTTGATTAGAAAGTGAAAACGAATCACGATTATTGGCAAAAGACTGTACTACAGTTTTACTTAAACCAAGAACGATTGGTTGAAAAAAGTGAAATTCATTTCGCACAATGTATTCTGATTAGGCTCCTGGTTCCTTGAATTTCAGAGTTCTATTTTCCCCAGCACTCATCAGAGCCTGATGGTAATTACAAAGGTATGGTAATCGAGGGTCTTAAATCAAACATGCTTGGTAGATCTGCTGTCCCTGCAGGAACCATCTCATTGCGAGCTGGCTGGGAAGGATGTGCTTGCCTTTCAACTGGCAGAACAGTCTTCTTGGCTGGTGTAGCAACGAGCTCTGCCTTAAATCTTCCTGAGCTACACCCTGTTAGGGTAATTTGGCTAATTGAAATTGTCTGTCTTTGGAGAACTCTTTTATAATGTTAGTGTAATTTGCAGGTCACTGAAGATCTCTAGGGCAGCAGAGCCTCCTGGCTGCCTACAGACCCCACTGATGAACAGTACCATATAGATCATCCACCTTGACAAAGAGACATCAAATAACTTGCTAGTCCTCCTCGGTTGCTAAATAGTATACGTGAGCAAAGTGTCTTTGGGAGAATATGAAGCCTCCAGTAAGGCAGACAATGTAGATGGTGAATTGCCAACCCACTCTGGACACTTGCTATTATCCCAAGTAGAGTGGAATTGGAATAGCCCAAAAGAAAAATTGGATGACAATTGGTTTTTTTTGGAGAGGTTTTTTTTGCTATAGGATGCCGTGTGCTCACCAGACAGAGAGAAACAGAGAGACAGAAAGCGAGAAATCACCCCCTGGGGGGATGGCAACGCCCCAATCCCTTCTCCTCCATTCTCCTCTTGGGATCTTGGGCATGCACGCACACACGCCCGGCATGAGTTTTAAGCCACCAGATCTGAGACTCGAACCACGGTTGACGACATGGGAGTCCAGCGACATAGCCATTATGCTAACTGCTAGTCCCTGGATAACAATTTTTGTTTTTTAAGAGATTTTTATCATTGGGTGCATGAACTCACTGGGGAGACAGAGAGAGAGTAAGCGATAAATCACCCCCACAAAGGGGATGGCCATGGCACAATCCCTTCTCCTCCAGTCTCCTCTCAGGTCTTAGGGTATACAGGCACACACACTCTGTGTGAGTCTCAGGTAGCCAGGTGCAAGACTTG
Organism: Tupaia tana; assembly: GCA_026018925.1. Classification (NCBI taxonomy): domain Eukaryota; kingdom Metazoa; phylum Chordata; class Mammalia; order Scandentia; family Tupaiidae; genus Tupaia; species Tupaia tana. Next base: position 166,250,851 of record JAKSZU010000001.1, read on the forward strand.
CTCCATAGTTGACCACACGGGAGTGTAGTGCCTCAACCACTATACCACCTACTGGTATTTATTCATTTTTTAAAGATGTTTTTGCCTTAGGGCGTGTGTACTTTCCAGGGAGAGAGACAGGGACAGTGAATGGGATAATAAGAAATAACGCCTCATGGATAGCCATGTTGCAATCCTTCTTCTTCCATTCTCCTCCTGGGATCTTAAGAATGTACACACATACACCTGGTATGATTTTCAAGCTACTGGTCAGGACTTTAACTGTGTTGGCCATGTGGGAGTCCAGCGACGTAACCACTACACTATCTGTTGATCCCAACCATTTTTAATTTAAAAAATAAATTTAGGGGGCCAGTCAGTGGCCCTGGATCTCACATGACTGGATCTCTCATGGATGGCCATTTGGTTCAAGTCCTGGACCCAATGGATTGAAAAAGATGCAGAGCACATGTGCATGGTGTTCACAATCCTGGAAAAACAGAGAAACGGAGGAGAAGGGATTATGGGGTGACCAATTCCCAGAGGGGTGCTTTTTCACTTTCCCTCTCTCTCTCCTCTTTCTCTCAATCTCTCTCCAGTGAACACATGCAACCTCTGTGAAGTTAAAAAGAAAAATTAAGCTACAGGCCATGGGTGGTGGGAGGCATAAGCAAAGTTAAGAAAATGAATCAAAGTAGAAATTCTTTCACAATTCAGATAGAAACCACAGTTGGGACACCATGTGTTCAAAAGGCTGTGTGGAAAGTGGTTTTTCATAAAATCACAATGAATATGGTATTGTTTTTTGGAACTTTTATTTCCTAGTCATTTCATCTTCTTTTAAATCACAGAGCTAATTTTCCTTAACCATTAAAGCACCTACCTATCAGTATAATATGAGCAAATCTTTCATTCTTTTTCCTGAAATGGGAGGTGAAATTACACCCTATTTCTACCTTAATATACTTTAACCAAAATACATTAGTGAATTCAACAAAACAGGCCAATAGCCTTGGTGGGAAAAAAAGAAGCCAGTCTGTGAGAAGGCATTTCCTTTGTGTTCTGCTCCTCCCCCAGCTCCCCCCTCCCTGAGTTCTGAGTCCATCACTGTGCTCTGTTGGTCTTACCAAAATCCCTGCACCCAGTGACTCACTCTGGCTTCACCTGCTCATCTCTCAAACACTTTCTGGTTTCAAGCTTTCCCTTCTTCCTCGTGTGGCTTACTGCCTCAAAAGTCTCCTCAACCACCCCAAACAAGCGGTTATAAACATTCATAAGCACTTAAAAATAACTTCAGGTATAAATATCCATCCAGGAATATACCCAAACACTGGCACAACCTTTGGGATCTGATATTATGCCACATGTGCCTCTACTTTGTTTTTGTCTTTTTATATTTTTTTATTCAAGAGAAAAAGGAAAGTTTATTGCAAGAACTCCCAGGGGTCCGAAGCTAGAGGTGCTGCAGCCCACCTGCAGAGGAGACATGATCTATTTATATGGAGTGGCAGAAGGGTAGGGTCACGAGAATGGTGGGTACTTTGCTTAGTTTGCTTGTCACTGTGACCTCATTGACCTATCTATGGGTGTTGGCTGTTAGTGAGGGAGAGCTCCGGCCTGAGGATTCTGGCCAAAAGTCACTGCAGCCATCTCTTTACTTTCTGACAGGAAATTACCTAAAGGCCATTCAGGGCCAGGTCTAACATTTCCAGTCTTTCTCTTTTATAAAAAAAAAAAAAAAAAGATAGGGTGAGGGTGAGACAAGAGATTATGGGTGATGGTAAATCTTGTGGAGATGCTTCAAGCTGAGAAGCGACATTATCCTTTAGGGTGATGGGGAGGGTATGGGTCCTCTGGAATCAAGTGTGAATATTGTACCCTCTGGAGCAGCAAGATGTTTTCAGCTTGTTTTGGGACCAATGGTTGGATGATGTCTTGGATGAAACAGTTTAGCATTTTTAGGACTGGAGATCCTTCAGAAACTTAGAGAAGAAATGCAATGGTGGCAACCAAGGAAGGGTGAAAGCAGCGTTGTTCTTCCAGAAAGAGTAAGAGACCCCCTTTTCTGCTATAAGAAAGTCTAGGCATCTTTAGTTTTGTAAAGTTACCACAGTCATGGAGTCTGCTTGATCTTGAATCTCTAAGAGACTTTGGGAGATTTCACCTAGGCTTTGTCAAAAGAGAAAAGAGTTTTAAAGTAGTGAAGAAATGTAGACCAAGGTGCATATCCCAGTCCAATTTGTAGGTAAACATAGGAGATCTTGAGACTTGATTTCTGCCCTCTAGTTCTCTTTCTTGAACTCCTAGGGTGTTGGTCAAAGTAAAACCCCAGTGAAAGACTGAATAGATGGTGGGCTTTGTGAAGTATCCCTTCCTCCCAACATAACCATGGTTCCAATTTTTATAAGAATACCTCAGCTTGGGAACCAGCAGTTAGCATAAGGGCTATGTCGCTGGAATCCCAGGTAGTCGACCACAGTTCGCATCCCGGACCCGGTGGCTTAAAACTCACGCCGGGCGCGTGTGCGTGCATGCCCAAGATCCCGAGAGGAGAATAGAGGAGAAGGGATTGTGGTGTGACCATCCACCCGGGGGGTGATTTCTCGCTTTCTGTCTCTATGTCTCTCTCTGTCTGGCAAGCATATGCGCCCTATAGCGAAAACCTCTCCAAAATTTTTTTTAAAAAAAAGAATACCTCGGGAACCAGCAGTTAGCGTAATGGCTATGTCGCTGGACTCCCACGTAGTCGACCGCGGTTCGCATCTCGGACCCGGTGGCTTACAACTCACGCCGGGCGCGTGTGCGTGCGTGCCCAAGATCCCGAGAGGAGAATGGAGGAGAAGGGATTGCAGCGTGACCACCCCCCCTGGGGGGTGATTTCTCGCTTTCTGTCTCTATGTCTCTCTCTGTCTGTCTGGCGAGCGCACGCGCCCTATAGCGAAAAAACCTCTCCCAAAAAAAAAAAAAAAGAATACCTCAGCTTGAGGGAAGGCAAAGACAATTGGCATAACAAGGAAGCTATGAGAAGTAAAGCCAATAGCAACAATAGAAAGTTTACTATTCAGAATTGAAAATGTCTACTTCTTAACAAAAATAACTGAGATGGGCCAGTCCATGGTCTGGTGGTTATGGCAGCTGGATCTCACAAGGCTGGATCTCATACTGGTTGATTCCCAGCTTGAAAAACATGTTGGCCCTATGTGTGTGCATGCCCCAAATTCTAAAAGGATGGCAATATGGAGAATGGATTGTATTATGACCACGACCTGGTGTGTGTGTGCCTGTGTGTGGTGGTGGGGGGTGCTTTCTCCCTCTCTGTTTCTGTTGCTTTCCAACCAGTGCATGCACACTTTGAAAAATTAAAAAAATAAAATAAAATAACTGAGACATGCAAAGAAACAGGAAGTTACACCTCATAATTTTTAAAAAGCCCATTAGTAGAAAGCCTCTGATGAGTTCAAATACTAAAATTACTATACAAAAACATTAAGTTACTTGTTAGAAATATATTCAAAGAACTCAGGACCAGCAGTTGGCATAATGGCTCTGTAACCGGACTCCCATGTAGTTGATCGCTGTTCGAGACCCAGACCCAGTGGCTTAAACTCAAGCTGGGCATGTGTGTGTGTGTGTGTGTGTGTATGTGTGTGTGTATGTGTGTGTGAGTGTGTGTGTGTGTATGCTGTGTGCCCAAGATCCCAAGAGGAGAATGGAGGAGAAGGGATTGTGGAGTAGCCATACCCCTGGGATGGGTTTGATTTCTGGCTTTCTGTCTCTCTGTCTCTCTCTGTCTTTCTGGCAAGCACGTGCACCCTATAGCAAAAACCTCTCAAAAAAAAAAAAATTCAAAGAACTAAATGAAACCATGCCCAAAAAGATCAAAGAAAACTTAAACACTGTATTTCATCAAATAAAGAATATCAATAAAAATTATAAAAACAAAACCCAAATAGAAATTCTTAGATTTTTAGAAGTATCAAAACTGAAATGAACAATTAACTGGAGGGACTTATAACATATTTGAAATGCTAGATTTAGTAAATTTGAAGATAGATTACTTTAGATTATTCAACCTAAAGAACAAAAGAAAAAAATATTATTAGCTCTCCAGCACCTGCAGGACACCGTAGAAAATACTACACACATAGTAAGAATTCTAGGAGAAGAAAGAAAGGTCTGAAAGATTATATGAAGAAATAGTGGCCAGAAAAATACAAAATTGTATGAAAATTAGTAATCTGTACACCAAAAATGCTCTACAAATTCCAAGTAGGATAAAGTCAGAGATCTGTATCTAGAAAAAAAATTACATGAATTGTGAAAAGCCACAAAGAGAGCATCTTGAAAGCCTCAAAAGAAATGTGTCTCATCGTGTATAAAGTTTCCTTAAAGATGAATAGATAACTACTCGTATAAAACTACAGATTCTAGAAAACAGTGGAATGACATGTTTATAGTGCTAAAAGAAAAATATTGTCAATCAAGAATCCTATGTGCAGCAAAACTACCTGCAGAAAGGAGGAGAATGAAGAAGGGATTGCAGTGTGGCCATCTTTCCTCGGGGGGTGATTTCTCAATTTCCTTCTCACTGTCTCTGCCTCTCTCTCTCTGGAGAGCACATGCACCCTGTGGCAAAAACTTAAAAAAAAAAAACAATTGACTGTAAATACCTTGGCTTATTTCTGGACCTTTTGTACTATTCCATTTGTTAATATGTCTATTTTTATGCCACTACTATGATGTTCTAATTAAAATAGCTTTGTAATGTAATATATTTTTAAATTAAAGAGTATGATGTCTTAAGCTTTATTTTTGTTTTGTTTCTCAAGATTATTTTGGTTTGGGGATCTTTTCTAGCTTCATAAGAATTTTATGATTGTTTTTCTATTTCTGTAAATAATAACACTGGAATTTTGAAAAAAAAAATGTATTAAATTTGTAGATCACTTTGAATAGTATTGACATTTTAACAATATTAATTCTTACAAGCATGAACGTAAAATATCTATTTATTTGTGTCCTCAATTTCTTTTATCAATAGTTTTCAGTGTATAGATCTTCTATGTCTTTGGTTAAATTTACTCCTGAGAACTTTATTGTCATGAACAATCAGAGAAAATTTTATTTTTTATATGGATTATTTTGTTTCTTTTTCTTCCACAATTGGTGGCAAGGACTTCCAGTGCTATGTTGAATAGACATGGCAAGAGTGAGTATCCTTGTCTTGCTCCTAATATTAGAGGGAAAATTTTCATTTTTTCACTATTGAGCATGTTATCAGTGAATAAAAAGAAAAAAAAATAGCCTGATAACAAAATAGACAAAGAATATGAACAAACATTTCTCTAAATAATACACATGAAAAACCAACAAATGAAAAAATGTTCAACAACTCTTCTCATCAGAAAAGAAACAGATGAATGGGTTGAGAAAGTATAGCACATATACTCTATTGAATACTATTCAGCCATCAAAACAGCAAGACCTTGGTATTTGGTAGAAAGTAGCCAAATATGGAAGATTTATTGCAGGGTAGAGCAAGCCAGGCTATGAAAGAAAGATATTGTATTTATCAACTTAATATATACTGACTATTGGGAACCAGCAGTTAACGTAATGGCTATGTCGCTGGACTCCCACGTAGTCGACCACAGTTCACGTCCCGGACCCGGTGGCTTAAAACTCACGCCGGGCACGTGTGCGTGCGTGCCCAAGATCCCAAGAGGAGAGTGGAGAAGGGATTGCGGCGTGACCATCCCCCCTGGGGGGTGATTTCTCGCTTTCTGTCTCTATGTCTCTCTCTCTGTCTGGCGAGCACACGCGCCCTATAGCGAAAAACCTCTCAAAAAAAAAAAAAAAAATATATATATATACTGACTATCTGCACTCTGTCGTAGGGACCAAAATATTGAGGGACATAAAGATAGTTAAAATAGATAGGAACACTGAAGACAGTGTACAACAGTGGGGAAAATGGAAGAGTACAGGGAATGAAATCAGGGAGAAAAAATAGAGAAGCATGACATTTGTGGGACACAGAAATGGTTTTTTATCTGTTAGTGATAACATGTATACTTTTCTTGACTGGTCTGAGAAGTATTTCATATTGGATAAATTCTTTTTACAAGTTAAATGATGCATAGCAAATGAATGTTTAAAAAACAGAAGAAGAATTCAATAAAAATTTAAAAACCTAAAAACACAGTAAGTTATTGCCTCACACATGTCAGAATGGCTGTTATCAAAAAGATAAATGATAATGGCTGGCAAGGATGTGGTTAAAAAGAAATATTTATACACTGTTGGTGGAAATTTAAATTAATACAGCCATTTTGTAAAATAGTATGGAGATTACTCAAGAATCTAAAAATAAAATTACTATATGATGCATCAAGGCTACTTTTTGGTATATATAGAAAGAAAATGAAATTGATATGTAAGTGAGATAACTGCATTTCCATGTTAATTTCAGCATTATTCACAATAACCAGTGTGAAAGCATCCTAAATTTCCACTGATGGATAGATATATGGTTAAAGAAAATGTGAATAATAGTGTTTTTCAAAACAAAGGAAACTGGTAATTGTAACAATGAAGCTGGAAGACATTAATGCTAAGCGAAATAAATCAGGCACAGGAAGACAATTACCAAATAATCTCAGTTACATGCTGAATCTAAAATCTAAAAACATTGATCTCGTGGGATCAGGGAGTACAAAGGTGGTTTCCAGCATCTGGAGGGAAGGGGGGAAGGATGAGAACAGGTGAGATGTTGATTAGAGTACAATGTTTCTGTTAGACCAGAATAAGTTTTAGTGATCTATCATGATGACCATTGTTAATAATGTAGTTAATAATATATATTTCAAAACTTCTAAAAGAACAAATGTTTAATATTCTCACCACAAAAAATAATGAGTTGATGAGACGATATGTTAATTAGCTTGATGCCATCTTGTTATAGAGTGCCACCCAATGAACGACCACCAAAATCAGATTAAGTTTAAAGGGAGTCTTTATTAGCTGGCTAGCGACTACAGCCTGACGCTCAGGGCCGAGAGTCAGAACTGCAGCCCTGACCAAAGTTTGAGTAGTCTTTTTATAGGGGGTCAGTTACCAGGGGTTTCTATGCAAGCAGTTACAGAAGCTGAATCAAGCAGGTTAATTATTTCTAAGGAGAGTGGGGTTTCCATGCAAACAGTAACGTTACTAAACATGTCAATTGTAATCTTCAGAGCAGCCATTAGGAAAATAGCTTTAAAAAAGAAAAAGTAGGACCGGCAGGCGGCGTGGTGATTAAGGACACTAGACTCAGACATGGCTGACTGTGGTTCAAATCCCTGACCTGGTGGGTTGCTTTCTCACTTTCTCTTTCTCTCTCTCTCTCTCTCTCTCATCAAATTAAAATAAAGTTAAATAAAATAATTCTAAAAAATAGAAAAAGAAAAAAGTACATTTTAATTTTGTAATTAAAAATATCAGGTTGTCAGAAAAGTCATAACACATTTTGCTTAGAAAAACAGAAAAAATATGTCATGACTTTTCTGACAACTCAATATATAACACAAAAGAAGAAACAATGGAGAAATGAGGGAAAACAAGGACAACCTATAAAAGTTTTACTTTACCAGTAGTTAAATTAAATATAAATAAATGAAACAATCTATTCAAAGGTTGAATTTAACAGAATAGATTTTTTTTAAAGATTCAATTATATTCTGCGAGTAGATAGATAAAAAAAAATGGGGAAAATACAATACAAATAGTTAATAAAGAACTGAACTGACTTTTCTGAGACTAAATAGATTTTAAAATAAAAATTGTTATTAGCAAAAAGATTTAAACAATTAGACAAAAGATCAGCCAATATCTGGGTTCTGTCTCATCGTAGTCCAATTTAATTCTTATAGGATGTGGCCTGAAATGTGGGAATTTTTTTTTTTTTTTTTGAGAGGTTTTTGCTATAGGGCACGTGCGCTCGCCAGACAGACAGAGAGAGACAGAAAGCAGGAAATCACCCCCCAGGGGGGATGGCCACGCCGCAATCCCTTTTCCTCCATTCTCCTCTCAGGATCTTGGGCACGCACGCACACGCGCCCGGCGTGAGTTTAAGCCACCGGGTCCGGGACTCGAACCGCGGTCGACTACGTGGGAGTCCAGCGACATAGCCATTACGCTAACTGCTGGTCCCTGAAATGTGGGAATTTTAAAGGCATATCAAATGGATTCTACCACGCAGCCAAGACTGAGATTCACGGGTCTATGCCATGTCTTTGGAAGAGTTATTCTCAATCTTGCATACCCACTAGAACTATCTAGGGAGCTTTTAATGTCACTGCTTGGGTCCTGCCTCAGAGATACTGATTTAATAGGTCTGGAATGCAGCCTGGGCAATAGGATTTTTTAAATCCCAATCTGATGTGTACCAAAGTTGAGACACTGATCTCAGCCATAGAATCTACTCTAAATTTTCAGTCCAGCCCTTTATCCAATAACTCATTTTGAAAGTTTTGCATGAATTTCAAACCTAGCTTGTTCAAAGGAAAAAATAATCTTTCTAAGACCTTTTCTAAGACTTTTCACTGGTGCTCCATCATCCATCCAGTATCCAATTATGAATCCAAAAAGGACCGATGGCTCTTTTCTCTTCCTCATATCTCACATACAATTAGTCGCTCAATTCCAAAGATATTAGTGCTGAAACATAACTCACGTTTACCTTTTCACCTTGTCCCTTCACTGCCTCTCTGTCTCAATATATGTATAACTTAATCTCCTGCTACAGAATCATGTTTTTGTTTGTTTATTGAGAGAGATTTTTGTTATAGGGTGTGTGTGCTCACCAGAGAAACAGAGAGAGAAGGAAAGTCAGAAAGCGAGAAATTACCCCCAGGGTGGATGACTATGCCACAATCCCTTCTCCTCCATTCTCTTCTTGGAATCATGGTCACATACACACTCCCTCCCAGCATGAATTTCAAGCCACCGAGTCTGGGACATGAACCGTAGGTGACTACATGGGAGTTCAGTGATGTAACCATTACACCATCTGCTGGTCCCCAGAAGGATTATTAACAGCATTCTAACTAGTCTTCATAAATCTATACTTACCACTTCCAATCCATTTCCCTGATTGCTTCGTAGAATATTCCAAAATCCAAACTAATTATAACATTTACCACTTTAAAATCCTTCCCTGGCTTTTAAATATTTTCTAAATGAAATAAAAATATTTAGAATGATTTTTAATTTTCCTTCCTATTAAATCATCCAGGCTTATCATTCATCACTTCACCATTTCTACCCCATTATTCTATCCTCTAACAATGGGAAACTACTTTCCTCTTACTTCAGTGTGCCATATTCTCACACATTTTTAACTACTTCACACACCTTTCCCATATTTAGACCCACCCCCTTTATTGAAACTCTTACTCAGCTTTTAAGACTTAGCTCAACTACTAACCTTTTCTGAAAAGACAGCCTGGATATCCCCAGTATGAAATTCCCTGGAGTGTGTTTCCTTATCATTCTGGCCATTTCAGTACTACAGAATGTATCACTCTTGCAAAATCATCTGCTTACTTTTTTATGAAACAGATGGTTCTCTGGAGCAGAAACTGAGACTTCTGCATTGAATAGAAAACCAACATATAGTAAATTCTTAATCACTTAAAAGATGCAATAGAAAATGGTTAACATTTTTTTCAGGTTACATGTAATAGCCCTGAAATAAACTCACAATTTATTATTATTTATTTTAAATTATAAAACAGAATATACAGTTGTATGAATACATCTATATAGATATATATATGTGTGTACATGGTGTATGTATGCATATGTAAATACAGGGAAGTACCTACACAGAAATAGAGAAATATTAATAGTGTTTCTCTAGGACATCAGATTATAGATATTTCCTTACTTGTTTAGACTTTTTGTGTTTTTATTTTTTGTGAACCCGTGTTATTTTACAAAACAATAAAAAAATAAAACATAGTTGGGCCCACTGGTGTCAAGGTAGTTAAGGCAGGTGGATCCCACATGACTCACTGCATGGTTTGAGTCCTGGGCCCAGTGCTTTGAAAAAAACACTTATGTCCAAAATCTCAAAAGGAGAATGGGTGAGGAGGGATTGTGGCATGGCCACTTCTCTTAGGGGTGCTTTCTCACGTTTCCTCTCTCTTGCTTTCTCTTTGTCTCTCTTTCTCTCCAGAGGGCACATGCACTCTGTAGCAAATTTTTAAAACTGGAATAAAGGCATGGCCTTGCTGTTGTGAGCCTCCTGCCTGAGCCTCCCAGTTGTAACCACAGGTCACCCCATCACACTTGGCTCTTTTCAGACAGGACTGTGCTATGTTGCCTACCTCGAATATACAGTCCTATCTCAGTTTCCCCAAGTCACTGGGATCTGAGTCACTAGGTGTAAACCACCAGAAATGGAGCTATGGCCTCCCATGTCGTCCCAAACTGCAGAGTGTCTTTGCAATATGTACGACTGTGGCTGGGCCTCACAAAATAAAGACACTATAAAGATAAATGTATTTAATGCCCCCTACTTTTGCCCCAGATTCTAATATACTTGCTAGTTTCTCTCCTATAAGAACCAAAAAGAGCAGAATTCACTCCTTTATTCTTTTTCTCCACACTCATCCTGAACTAGGAAGAAAAACACACTGAAAGGCAGGATACACCCAAGAAAATCAGGATTCTGGAGCTCCAGGCATTGGCAGAGATTTGGAAGTAGGTATAGTGCCAGCATTTTCATCCTTTGCTCCTCCCTTTTGTAATCGCTACAGGTGACATTAGAATAAAATTGATTCATAATGGAATAGGAAATGAATTGAGTAGTTTGAACTTCTCATGTTTAGAGTCATTACGGTCATCATTTATAAATAATATTAACTGCTTTCATGTACCTTAATGTGGGAGAAGATATTAAGGAGGTAAAAATAAAAGAGAAAATACATGGTTATTTATTAATCTAAAGAAGTATAAGAAATTCACATTTTATCAAACTGAAAAGACTATATTGAGATTCAAATATGTGTTTGAGAATGAACATTGCATTTTGGTTTAAATGTTGTTTACTCAAAAATTATAATTGCATGTTTAGGGTAGCAAATGTTGATTGGGAAAAATATCTTTTATTAAAGCAGTTAAAATTATGCTATGACTAACAGAATGTCGGGTACCAGTTTAGCGTGAGATGCCTTCTTAGTTTGTAGACTAGTTCTCTGATTATGCCACTAATTTGACTAAAGCATATGGACATTAAGTGTGACTATTATAAACTGTATTATACTCCCATTGAGAAGACTTTCATGTTCACTAAATTTAGAAATCATTCTAAAATTGTTATTTCGCTATCATTTTGTTAAACCATGATTCCCAATTTTAGATGGAAGATAGAACCACGTAAACCAACCAGTGTTTAACCAAGCATTTCTTTGTTTCGATCCTCTTAAGCCATAACCTAGCTGTCTTTAAGAACCTTTCTGGGGATTTCCAAGGTCAGATGGAAGTTAAATTGAGAACTCTCAGAGGTTATGTAGTAAATATAGCCAGAGATGTATCTATCATCCATATGAACACAATGGACTAAAAGAATCAAGAAAAACCTTAAAGGGGAAATTAAGATACAATGGAACAATGTGGAGTTTATGATGAAGAATTAATAAAAAAAAATAAAGACAATATGCTTTGTCTTGTTGATAATGGGGTGATTCCCTGGGGATTTGTATGAGTATAAATCTCAGTAGTTTTAAAGTCTCATTTGGCCTCCTTGCCTCTTCATTTCTACCTCCCCATCTCCCCTCATTGCCAAACAATTCCTAACTTCATTTCAAATTAGAGAAAGTATTCTCTATGTTTTCACTACTACCACCTCCTCACTGGCATTTCAACTTAGATGTAATCAGGACGGTGTTCTCACACCCAAGGATACCAATGGCTGTCTAGCTGGAGCTGCAGTCTTCACACTTGGCTTCTTCCCTCTTCTCTAGCCCAGTGTACTTTGTGCTTTTGCACAAGAGAACTCAGGAAACTTCTACAATTCAGAGTAATAAATGTATTTATTCACTTGTGGGTGATCGGTTCCCTTCAAACCAACCTGAGCTTACACATAGCATAATTACTATTATAATATGATTTAAGTCCAGAGATCTAAAGGTAACATAGCAAAAACAAACACACTAAAACCAAAGCAAAGTATTCCAAACAACCGTGAAAAAACTGCCGTGATACTTGATATCCCCTGTATATGAGAGAAAAATACAAAGAAGTTCCTTCTAAAATGTAATTAACTCATGCCAGCTGGTGGCATGGTAGTTAAGGTGGATGAATGCCACATTGCTGACTGCATTGTTCAAGTCCTGGGCCTGCTGGCTTGAAAACATAGGCTAGGCTTATATGTGCGCACACCCAAAATCCTGAGAAGAGAATGGAGGAGTAAGAGATTGAAGGAGGACCGTCCCCCTGAAGAGAGGGTGGGTGATTTCTCACTTTTCTTCTCTCTCTCTCTCCCTCTTTTTTTCTCTCTCCAGTGAGTACACATTGGAGCAAATTAAAAATGAATAAGGTTACAATCTTTTTGTGTCTCTCCAGTGAGTGTACACTGGAGCAAACTAAAAATAAATAAGGTTACAATCTTTTTAAAAAATGTTATTAATTTCTATGTTCATTAATAAATTTTCTAGATAAGTTCCTTAGGATAGCTATAAGACAGAAAGACTCAAAGGAGATGAATCCTAAGGGAAAATAAATCTACCCAATGTCCTGAGAGTTTAGGGTGAAGCCCAGTAAGGATAGTGAAAGAAAACTGTATGAAGATCTTCTGTGTCAATACCAACTCTGTCACTTGCCACAAATGGCAATGGACAACTATCAGAAAGAATTATTCTAGTTTCATCAAAAAGTCTAAAAGTAGCTGCAGAATACTTCCTTATGATGCCAGGACTAAATTACATAATTTTCTTTAGAGTGCTTTCAAAATCGTTGAGACCATGCAAATAAAGAGTATAAATATTATTCTTAAAAAATATAATAATGTAAAGATTGAGTTGATTCATGTATATTAGACATTAGGGGGTTCATTTACTGTAGGCAGGTCAATTTCATTTGCAGCTTCTTGCTTTAAGGAGTGTGTACATTCAGAAAACTACACAAATCAGTTTACGACTTAATGAATTATCAAAAAGTGAGCACAGAGAACAGCAGTTAGCGTAATGGCTATTTCACTGGACTCCCATGTAGTCGAGCACGGTTCGTGTCCCAGTGGCTTAAAACTCATGCCGGGCTTGTGTGCGTGCGTGCCCAAGATCCCAAGAGGAGAATGGAGGAGAAGGGATTGTAGCGTGGCCATCCCCACTAGGGGGTGATTTCTCGCTTTCTGTCTCTCTGTCTCTCTCTGTCTGTCTGGTGAGTGCACACGCCCTATTGCATAAACCTCTAAAAAAAAAAAAAAGTGAGCACACTATGAAAGCCCCACCAGGTCATGAAACAGAACATTGCCAGCACCTGAAATCTCTCCTTGTACCCATTTCAATCACCCAATGTCCTTCCTCTTCTCCAAAGGTAATCAGTGCCTGACATCTAAGGTTATAAATTAGTTTTGGCTCTTTTTAAACTTTCTTTAAGTTATATCATGCAATTTATACTCTTGTGTTTGACAGCTTTGTTGAATGTAATTTTTGTGCGATCTCTCTATTGCATGTGATAATAGTTCACCATTTGCCATTTTGATTGTTTTATAATATTTAGACACTACATATACTTATGTATGAGTGTTTACAGTTTATTTATCCTTTTTTTTTTTTTTTTGGAGAGGTTTTTACTATAGGGCGTGTGCGCTCACCAGAAAGACAGAGAGAGACAGAGAGACAGAAAGCAAGAAATCACCCCCCCCCGGGGGGATGGGCACTCCGCAATCACTTCTCCTCCATTCTCCTCTTTGGATCTTGGGCACACACACACACGTGCCTGGCATGAGTTTAAGCCACCAAGTCCGGGACTTGAGCTGTGATCGACTACATTGGAGTCCAGTAACATAGTCATTATGCCAACTGCTAGTTCCCTATTTATCCATTTTTATGTTGATAGATATTAGGTTCTTTCCAGTTTAGAACTACTGAAAATAATGCTGTTATGAATTTTCTCTTAAATGTTTTTGATTCACCTATCTATGAATTTCTACTGGATAAACATCTACATGAAAGTTTCCAGGTTATAGTGTGTGTGTATGTACTCAAATTTATTAAATAACACCAGTTATGCCAATGACTTTACAAAGTCTTACTGTCACCATCTGAGAGGAGTTTGGTTGCTCTGTATTCTTGCCAACACTTGGTAATATCAGTCTTTCTCCATTGAAGCCATTCTGGTGTGTAGTGGCAACTCATTATTATTTTTATTTGTACTTTACTGAATAATGTCACCTTTATATGTCTTTCAAGCATAATTCTAGTTTTCTGCTAAACTTATAAAGAATAAATTCATCCCTGTGGGAAAAATTGGCTTTTTCCTTGGGTGAGGAATTTTAGCAGTGATAGATTGTGTAATGTCTATGCACATCTGTTGTTATATTCAGTAGATTTTTTTATCAGAAGATTATCTCTGCAAGCTTGTTTTTTTAAAGGCATAGAGGCTCTCATTCAAGATGTTCCCCAAGTTACTGAATCTCACATTTATACAAGGATGAATGTCTCAAATACACTGAGGTAGAAAGAGAATTCCTTGCTCACACTCAAGAACTGGGGCAATACCACAAGAACACGATACATTTATTATAAAGAGTAATAGCCTTGCTATTCAATATTTCTATCAAATATGAAGAAGGAACAGAAGGAAGAGTGGAATCTTCTGAGTCTATTTTAAAAATAAGTTCTCTTTAGGACCTGAAACTTGAATGAAAATAATTAAAAGATGGGAAATCCTTATAGTTTGATCTTTTGGCTGAAGGATTTGTCTCCTAGGCTTAGGGTGACCACATAATCTTCTATTCAAATAGGGAAACTTGTAAATATGACCATGAGTGTTGTTAATGATTTTGCTTGGATAAAAAGTTTAAGCCAAAACTGTCTAAAGTGATCATGGACATGTGACCGTGCCTAGTCATGCCACTACCCCTCCTCAGAAAGTGGTAGGAGAGCAGTCCTATTCCCTCTCATGTTCATGATTGGCTCAGCTCTGCCTAGCTGCTGATCAGCTGAACAGACTGAAGATTCTGATTTTTTTTTTAAAAAAAAAAGCATATACACACAAGAATAAAGAAAAATGAAAAGATAACTTTTTGTCATAATCAGAGGATACTAGACGTGGATTTGGGTATTAGATTATATTAAATAATTACTTTTAGTATTATTGGGTATTTTGTTTCGCAGTTACTTTTTAAAGGCTTTATCTGTTAGAGTAACATGAGGGTCAATTATAAACAAAATTATATAAGTCTAGGCTATGTCGCTGGACTCCCACGTAGTCGACCGCGGTTCGTGTCCCAGACACGGTGGCATAAACTCACGCCGGGCACGTGTGCGTGTGCGCCCAAGATCCTGAGAGGAGAATGGAGGAGAATGGATTGCAGTGTGGCCATCCCCCCTACGGGGTGATTTCTCACTTTCTGTCTCTCTGTCTCTCTCTGTCTGGCGAGCACATGTGCCCTATAGCAAAAACCTCTCATAAAAAATATATTCTAGCAGGGAGTGGGAGTAAGAAAAAAAGGGGGTAAACAAAATCAAACTGGGAATATGCTGATACTTAGGCAAGCCAAGTCATGAGTTTTATTGCGTCTCTACTTTTGCCCATATTTGAAAATTTCCATAATAAAAGTCTTTCAATGTCAATATTAGGATTTTTTAAGCTTAAACTCAAAAGGAAAACAATACATGAAAGAAAAGGATAGCCCCAAAATTTCAGAACACAGAATGAGTAGGAAATGATTTGGGACCCCAGGAAACTAAATTTGGAGTTAGCATTGTTATTAGTGATAGACTAACCATTCCAATAAATATATATGTACTCACACTGATATAAACATTCCAGTTGTTTAGTGTCCAATCCTTAATATATAGGCATATATCCAAAAATTACCAGACATCTGAGAAAAGTCTCTAATGTGAAAAACAAACTGAAACCTCTAAGTGAATAAATTTGAGATATAATTCATATAGTCTCCAAAAACTCATAAACGGGGGAACCATTTACACATACAGAAGTACAAGTGAGTGAGAACTAACAAGAGAAAGATTGGTGGAAAGTCTATTTGCAAAGCAATTAAACTTCAAAATTTTTTCTTCCACGTGCCTTAGCGAAAGATCTGTGCCACCTTCACTCTTTTTTTTATTATTTATTTTTATTTACATTTTTTAAATACATTCAATCACATTATTTAGCTTACAAGGTGATCATTTCAATATATGAACATTTCTCCCCGGTCGAGTTGATCAAAATATAACAACACTACCTCCCTGTCTCAACAATGCTGTCTTCATATCCCTCCTCCAAATGTTCTTCCCCAGGCCCCACTCCTCCACACACACCACATCTGGCATTCACATCCACCTCTTGTGTTTGTACATCCTTTAGCCCGTCAGTTTCAGTTATAGAGTGTGGACATTCGGTATATATTAAGTGGGGACATACAGTGTCTCTCCTTCATAGCCTGGCTTGCTTCCTTCAGCAGTAAATCTTCCATATTTTTCCACTTTCTGCAAAAGCCAGGGTTTTGTTGTTCTTAATGGCTGAATAGTATTCCATAGAGTATATGTGTCACAGTTTTTCAATCCATTCAGCCATTGTTCTTTTCAACTCCTTCTCCCATCTTTTAATAGGGTTCATCATCTTTTTTCCAAACAGCTTCTTTAGTTCTTTATGTATTCTGGCTATCAATCCTTTATCTGATGCATAGTTTACAAAAATATTTTCCCATTCTGAGGGCTGTCGATTCACACTAATTACTGTGTCTTTTGCCATGCAGAAACTTCTTAGTCTGATGTAATCCCACTTGTCTATTTTGGGGATTATCGACTGTGCTTTAGGGGTCTTATGTAAGAAGTCTTTCCCTACCCCAATGTCTCCCAGAGCTTCCCCAGTGTTTTCTAGAAGCAGTTTAATAGTTTTGGGTCTTAGATTTAGATCCTCGATCCACCTTGACTTGATTTTTGTCAAAGGTGAGAGGTAGGGGTTCAAATTCATCTTTCTACAGGTGGAAATCCAGTTTTTCCAGCACTATTTGCTGAAGAGGTTTTTCTTTTCCCACTGGATTGACTGGTACCCCTTGTCAAAAATTAGTTGACTGAATGATTGGGAATTTATTCCTGTGAACTCAATTCTGTTCCATTGGTCCACATGCACTCTTATAAAACACAAAAGGTTCATCGTTAGAATATAACACAGAGCTTCTTAAGATTGGGGCATACCAGAGCCAGGTATCTGAATCAGGCATTTCATATCATAAACATGGAAACTAAGTAAAAGTTCAAACATTTATGTTGAAATCCTCCAGTGTTCTTTTCCCCTCAAGCTCCAAAGATAGTAATCCAGCTGAAACCATCCAGGCTAGAGAACGTTTTTGTCTGGCTAATCTGAACTAGTCACAAGAAGAAGATCTAAACATATTGACGTCGGGATCCCATCCCAAGTGAGAGAGCCTAATAAGAACACCTTATGATTTAACCTGTAACAAACGAGTCACACAATGTTACACATATGCACACACGGACAGACACTCCAATGCACATGCGTGTGCTCACACGCATATAAACACTCCAGTCAGTTCTTTAGTGCCCAGTCCTTTTTACTTATAATATATGTATTATAAAGTCACCAGTCATCTGAGAAAAGTCTCTATTGTGAAAGACAAACTAAAATAAGAAACCCAAATTAATGCAGGACAATGACAAAGGATGGAGCTAGTACAATATTGTGAGAAGAAAAAAATAAAAGGATGCTATTTTGTTCATGAAATAAGAACTACAAGATTTACCAAGAAATACATAGAACAGCAAAGACTTCGGAATTTAAAATATTAAAGTAGAAATTAGGGGCTGGCAGGTGGCATGGTGGTTAAGGGCACTGGACTCCCACAAGGCTGAATATGGTTAGAATCCTGAACCTAGGGGTTTGCTTTCTCATTCTCTTTCTTTCTCTGTCTATCTGTCTTGCTCTGTCCTTCTCTGGTCGAATATATCTATCTATATTTATCTATATCTATATCTATGTCTATATCTATATCATCTATATTTATATCTATACACACATAGACATCTATGCACACATATACACACATAAATATATATATATGCATATATAAATAAATAAATAAGTTAAATAAAATAATCATTTTTAAAAGAAATTAAAAATTAAAGTGTTAAGTGGTAATATTTTAAAACTAGACACAAAATAGAAAAGATAGGAAATTTACACAACCAGTATAGAAGGCATAGTATCTACAAAATAGGAGATATGAAAAGGCTAACAGAAAAAAAGACAACAAAAGAATTTTCTTCAGTAAAATGTCCTGATTGTAGAATCATTCCATTTGAAATGCCGGTTGAGTAGACTTTGCTTGAGCAAAAAGCCACTGAGAGTCTGGTGTTCGTTACTACAGTATGGATTAGTCTATTCCAACTTACACAATGTTGTAGATGGCGCTAAAACATTCTATGTAGATAACATTTGTATGACCATCATCACAAACACTAACTGCTGTCCTAATGTTTGAGGTAACAATGTTGCCAGCATAGAAAATATGCTCTGTGACAAGAACGTGTTTATGTGTGGGGTGGGGGGTGGACTAGGCACATGTATTGGTGTAGCGAGGATATTCGGTATCACAAAGAGTAAAATTTATCTTTTCTATAGTGAAAAATGATGAATAATGAGAATAGCAGAAGGTGTAATGGTTATGTTACTGGAATCCCATGTAGTCAACAGCAGTTTGAGTCCCAGATCCAGTGGCTTAAAACTCACACTGGGCTCATGTGCATGTACATCAAAAACCCTGAGAGGAGGAGAATGGAGAAGGAATTGAGGTGGGCCCTTCTCCCAGGGGTGGTGAATTCTCACCATCTATCTCTCTGTCTCTCTCTGGCGAGTGCATGTGCCCTATAGCAAAAACCTTTCTTAAAAAAAAAAAAAAAAAAAAAAAAAAAAAAAAAAAAGAAAGTCATGAATAGTGCCTAAAATGCAAAGCAGCAGTAATAGAAGTGTGTCTTGTCCTCAGTTTTGGGTGTCGTTTCCTATTCTGGCCCAAAGGAAAGGCCTTTCTTGACAAGGACATAAAAGTTTGGTCTCTGAGAATATATATTGGGTTTTACTTTTGGAGCAGCAGCTATGAAATTTCTGGTCTTTGACAATTGTTTCTTTAAGAAAGTAGATAGGTTTTATTTATTTATTTATAGATTTTTAAAATTTTATTAATCATCATTCTCTTTTTTTCAATTTGATCAGAGAAAGGCAGAGAGGGAGAGAGAGGGAAAGTGAGAAAGCAAGTCACCAGATCTGGGACTTGAATCAAAGTCGGCCATGTGGTAGTCCAGCGCCTTAACCACCACGTTACCTGCTGACAATTTTCAAAGGTCATTTAGGTAACTATCCTTGCCTAGTTCCTTTCATGCATTGAAGCAGAGGGAATAAAGAGGTGTCAGGAGGATATTCCTGGAAGCCAGCAATGTGCTTCCTTACCAAACCCCTACCACAATAAATTCAAGGGAGAGGACTCACCCAGCACAAGCTGAGACAATAAAATGCTCTCCTGCTGAATTTTGAATTGAGATGAACAAACCCTCGGCTTGATATGCTCTATTTTCTTCAAGTACAACTGTCTCAGGGCTTGTAAGGTAGCTGCCTTTGCCCAGTGACTGATTACTAAAAGCATTTGTGCAACAAGAGAGTAGGAAACCAGAAGCGCGGGGAGATAACGCATTAGGGTCCCGTGACTTCCAGTCCTGGCCCTAGAGCAGCCTTTTTATGTGTAAACTAACTTAATTTCTTTTCATACTTGGAGGCAGAGTTCTGACTGTTAATACTATGTTTATCCAGTAGGACATAAAAAGGTGGTTTAATTCTCTCCTTCATACCTATAAATACACATTCCTTAGGTAATTGGAGGAAAGACCTCAACCACCTTCCTTGCCCAGATACTTACATTTCTCTGACAGAGGTAGAGGTTTATAGTAGACCTCTAGTCCTTCCTTTTCTTGCTTGTTTTTTGTTTTGTTTTGTTTTTCTTTAGTCTTTCTTTCTTTCTTTCATGAATGACAGAGGGACAGCACCCCTGACAGAGTCTTAATGCCCCAGTCTCAGCCTACCCTGGATCATGGGCATGTGTGTGCTGAGCATACTCAGGGAGGTCTCTGGACACAAATCTGGAACCAACCCTTGTGTGTCAGCCTCTCAGAGCATGATATGTTACTTCCATGCCACCATCCAGCCCTATAATCCTTTTTCTAAAGGCACAAAAAAATGGTGTCTGGTGAGCGCTTATTAGAGTAACATTAGAGTAATGATCAGATTCTTGAACTAGATAATGATCAGACTCTTGAACTAGATAATTAGACCAGAGTTCTCTGCCTTGTTCTGGTCATGTACTCAAAGCACACATTTTAAAGGTTGTGGGGGGAAACCCTACCCCTTTTTAACATTTATTTTTTAGTAGAGGAGACTAACATTAATTTTATGTTTCTTCATTGCTGGAAACCTTTGGAATCCTTTTGCTGCCAGTGTCAGCCCAAGTTTATAGCATCCCACTCTCCTGGAAGACAGAAGGAAAGTCAAATGCATTACTCCACCAAGAGGACATAAGCTACTAAAGAAAAATGATTAATCGATCATTGCGAGCAACACCTTGCAGCAAAGAGAGAGTCTGCATGAGCTCCAGAGTATAAACCACTTTATAGACAGAGCACTTTTGAATCCACTTCGTCATTCTTGATTTAGCAAATGTGAGCTTTTCTTCTTTCTCAGCTAACAGCCAAAATAATTAACACAGAGTTTACATGTACTGAGAAAGTGCTGTGTTGAGAAAAAGAGAGAAATTGTACCAACTCTGTGGCCAAGCAGTTTGCTGCCAGAAATAGAACTGCGAGCATCAGTCTGATTGGAAACGCTGCCATGTGGAGTAAAGGTGACTGAGATTCAGAAATCAGCTCACATTGTCCATATCCACACCCTGCGTAAGGGTCTCAGAATGTCTCACCAGGAGCAGCAAAGAGAACAGGGCTAGCTTTTTGGTAAAAATCACAAATGAAAGAAATGAGTTTTTAAAATCAACTCTAAGGAATCCATTAAAAAAAATAAACAGAAAGATGTGTTTTCTTTGGTACTGTCCATTCTAAACTCATACCAAAGATAAATATTTTTAAGCTGTTATGCCTTTGTCTGCCTTTTTGAGTTGAAAAAGACGCATAAGATTGAGACAGGAGGGGCGTTCCAAAGCAAGGCGAAGGACATTTCAAACACCTGCAATCTAATGGACAAGAAGTGGCTGAGAGACTGCGTCTGAACCAGTTGGAATCAAGATGGCACCTGGAAACCACTACCTAACCTCAGACTCATTAAACCCTCACTGTATGGTATTAGCATGCTCGATGACACTACCATCTATGCCTTGACAATTTAGAATAACAATAGTGATGACTGGGCCTACCCTAATATGATGAGAAGATGGGAGGGACAGTGGTTCCAGGAAAATCACCACTCCTTTCCTTGAAAAGTCGTGAATAAACCACCCCTTAATTAGTCTGGCATTAAGCCAAACCATAGAAGCCAGACACCCACTGAAGTTTGGGAGTACTCTGCTTACAGGGTAGCCCTTCCATCTTTCCTTCCAGATAACAGTTCTCCCTTTCCTCACATTAGGTTTGAAGACAGTTCACCCGTCTCTCCTTACATGACCACCCCACCCATGGAGTGGGCCGTTCCATACACTTTCTTTAATGAATGCTTTCACTCTCCCTCAATGGTTTGCTCTAGAATTCTTTCCTGCATGAAGCCAAGGAACCTCACATCCCAGGTAGAGACCCCTTTGGGTTGAGTCTCCCCAGCAACAAGCTCACATAGTTCCTCATGCTTGCTTTCAATGGCAGAGCAAGAGGACTCTCTGAGAGGCTAGCCACCTGGTCCTGCTCTGGCAGCTAGTGAAGAGGGAAGAGAATACCCATGCTAGGCCACCTGGTTCCTAATCTGTATGCCTTCCGCTACACTGTGCTTCAGACCAAGTCTTTTAAGAGTCCCAGTATGACAATGGGAATAATGTCA
The DNA here is from genome assembly GCA_026018925.1 of Tupaia tana. Taxonomy (NCBI): domain Eukaryota; kingdom Metazoa; phylum Chordata; class Mammalia; order Scandentia; family Tupaiidae; genus Tupaia; species Tupaia tana. The sequence goes on from JAKSZU010000001.1 coordinate 166,273,087, forward strand.
TATATGAGAACACTTGTGGTCTCCAGAGATACCAACTTCTTACTTCTGAGAAGCCTTTTTACCCCCAAAGAAGGAATGGACAACCTTCTTTTTGAAAGCTATTCTACAGGTGTAAATGTGTGACTATCAAGCAAACTGCTAAGGCAATTGTATTGTATAAGCAGTAAAAAGCAATGTCACAGCAAAATCAGGAGATTTCATATGCAAATTTTACCCTATAGAGTCTCAGTATCTTGATCATCTTTGAAGAAAAAAAAAAAAAATCAGGCTTCTTGTCACCACAATTGAACTGCAACTCCATTACTGAATCAATACCCCTGCTGGCAAATATCTTCTGGAGTGGCCTTGTTACACAAATTAAAACAGTTTTGGGAGGGAGGGAGTGGTAATTCTGGGAAACGTGGGGAAAATAATGACCTAAAAACAGACTTTCCTTAGTAGAAAGTGGAACTGGTTGATGGGGGTGTGGTTGAAGAGGACGGAATAACTTACACTGTAGTAATTATTTTTAATGTAAGAAGGACATAAAGACATACTAGCTTTAAGACAGAAGATGAAGTGATCAAATGGATCTTTTCCCCAAACAGATACTGTTATGTGAAATTGTCATGGGCAATAGTGCTCCATTTGTAGGTGCCCCTCGTCTCAGAAACCAATTTGGCTTATCTGTTTTTTCCCTCCGTACATGTCTCAAAGCTGTAACGGATTCGTGGAAATAGATGACCCAGACACAAATGCTCACTTCTCCAGGGACTTGCCTTTCAACTGACCTTGGGCTTCACAAACCAAAAAAGAGCATTTGTGTACCTCAGGACAGGATTAAATCTGGAAAAAATTAAATAAAAAAAAAAAAGAGGCAGAGTTGGCCAAAGCAAATAAATACTATTTATATAGCCAAATTGATAGCGAGGAATGCAGAGCTCCCATTAAAGGGTTGAGTCCTTACGGGGCACAAGTGGTTACAAGAAGTGTCTGTTTAGATTAATGCTATACCACTCAGTTAAAAAAAATGTTAAAATGTGAGCATGTTCAACTTTTTATGTGGTTTTGTATTTCCGGTCTTTTAATTTGGAAGGATTTTTTTTTTTTTTTTTTTTTTTTTTTTTTTTTTTTTTTGTGAGGAGGAGAGAGAGAAAGAACAGCCCTTGAGTTCAGTCCAGTAGAATATGCTTCAAGGAACATTTTATTATTTACTATGAATTTTAATGTATCACCTTCTTTCTAAGTCCTTGGTCTCTGGAGAGGAAATGCACGCCATTGTGTGGTGTTCATCGTGGATTATGGGTTACCGATGAACGAACTGAAACCAAGTTCTGTATGATTGCGGCATAAATAACGGTTGCTATATGGGAGGGAATTTCCCACAATTAACATTCAGTGGGTGGGAGAGGGTGTGCCTGTGTTTAAAAAGCTCCTACTGCCACCTGTTCATGGGGACTATTTTAAAAGAAAGGTAAAGAAAAAGTCTGACTTCTGACTAAAACATTGTTGGTTTTTTTCTAGGCTTTGTTTTCCAGTTTTAAGGATTTTTGTCTTGTCTTGAGGTGCCGATAGGTTCATGTACCTACTATTTGAACAGAATCCCAACCTGTTCCCTGGCTTTAAGTTTTAAGCATATTTCCTTAGCATTTCTTTGATCTATTAAAGTTAAATGTGCTTTTCTTGAAATTAAAAAGTATAGTAAAAGATACATAATTAATGACTGTAGTAAGCTATATAGCATCAGCTAGGTACTACCTTATAGTATATTCATTCTACTCAGAGTTTCATGCCTTAAGTCAGACATGTATTCATAGATATGTATATATCAACAGAGCTTGCTATTGAAAATATTAGATTATTTAATAAATTTTGTGAATCAATAAAATATGGGGGGGGAAGGAATGGAAAACAACTGTGGACACCTGAGATAGTGTGGGAGGAGGGTGGGAAATAGCAGAGGGTGAGAAATAGGGGGGAAAGTATATATATATATATATATATATATATATATATAACTAGAAATGGAAAATTATTGGTGATAACATGTTTGATTAAGCTACTATGTAGCATATTCTCAATAGGAAATCACATTTAGTATGCTGTGACAATGCTCAGTGAATGAATGTAAAATAATTAATTAAAAAAGAAAAAAAAGAAAAAGTCTAATTTTGTTATTCCTATCTGAAATAAATGTATAAGCAGAACTTTTTAAAAATTAAAACAAAAATTAATAATTATAGTTTAAATTTATCTAGTACATTCTGTGGATAGTGTGGCAGCTTAAAGATGCTGATAAACTCTTTGCTGTTTCTCCCACAGAGAGGAGGATTCTATTACCTCTTTGTGAATCTGGGTTGATTCTCTAATGGCTTTGATCAGTTGAACATGGCAAAGGCATCTCTGTGTTGGTTTCTGGATCTAGCCCCTACAGAGCTGTCCTCTCCTATTTCCTTTTTCTTAGCCATTCTTTCTGGGAGCCCTGAGATGCCAGGGCTCTGATTATCTGTAGAGCGCCTGCTCTACATAGAGGAGATCGGGTTAATCTCTCTAGCCTTCTGGTCTTACCTATCACATGCCAAACATGTGAAACAGCAACTTGGACCTTCCCAACCAGCTTATTTGCCAGCTAAATACCATCGAGTGACTTCAGTTGATGAGGAAGAAGAAGAAAGTAGAAGTGCCCTTTTGGTATCTGCCTACTTCCCCAACCCAGAAGACTAAGATTTCATGAAATGACTGTTTTTGAAAGCCACTGAGGTATGGGGTGACATCAGAAAATATAATATGCAAGCATGCTGTATTTATTAACCTATTTAATCATCATGACAATCTAATCATGTACTTAATGTTATTTTCTCCTTTTTAGAGATAAGCCAGAAGTATCTGAAGATAATGAAATTAAGTAAGTTGCTCACAACCGTCTTGCTAGTAAAGGAGAAAGCAAGGACTTGAGCTCACACTGTCAGATACCGGAAGTATCTTCCTAGGCATGGTTATTTTCTCTCTTGATCTTGAAAACATTATATAAAACTACCAATAAATAAATACTCATGGAGTACTGAAAATATTATAAAGCACCAGGTGTAATCTAGTAGATGAGGCATAGTCACAGGTAGTAGAATAGGAATCCAATCTAGTGAAAAAGATGCATTCCAAATCCCCAATCCAGAATAAACTACTTTCTTCCACCTTTTCTCCAGTCATCTCTCCTTAATCATCCACATTGTTTCCATTATAACAATGACCCTTGTTTGAATCATCTTGTTCATTTTCTATATGGTAGCTTATGGCCTTTCTTCCTTTTTGGAATGGAAGCTCCTCAGAGCTAGGGTGGTATGGTTGCAACACCCTTGTATGTCCAGCTTTACTTTATTCAAAAAAGAAGGTTTTAACCAGAGGTTGCTAACAACTAAATCTTCTCCTCTTCTTTAGATTATGCTCTGCTTTAAAATGGTCAAGGCATTCAGGCTAAATATATAAATGTTGAGGAAAGGGGCACAGAGGAAATCTCGAGGACCATTTCTTCCCTTTTCAGGGAAGATGTCTATTTTAGCTAAAGCAGGTGTCCTTAACTTGAACTCAGTGCACGAGAGTCATATGGTCTATGAGTCCTTTAAAACTGTACTCAAACAGATATGGTGGGGATTCATGCACTTTTTTCTTGTACCATATTATCACAAAAGAATCTTCGTAAAGGATAAATAGCTATTTAAAAATATTTTATCACTCTTTCGCTTTTTTCACTATCACCCATCAAGAAATACATTATTCATAAGGACTGAGTAAGTGTGCTCCTCCTACTACACAAACACACACAGTAAAAGATAGAAAAAAAGTTTCAGGGCCAGCAGGTGGTGTGGTGGTTAAGGCAATGAACTCCAATTACACTGGGGTCATGTGCATGTGTGTCCAAAATCCCAAGCGGAGTGTGGAGGAAAAGGGATTGTGGCATGGCCATCCTCCACTGGGGGGTGATTTCTCACTTTTCTTCTCTCTCTCTGGAGAGCACAAACATCCTTTGAGGGGGGGGGAGGAAAACTAAAGAGAAAAATAAGTTTTATGAAACAGTTAAGTTTCATGAAACATTCTAATTTCATGTAATCCTTCCTGATATTTTCTATTTTGTTTCTTTCTGCTTCATATTTGAAATCCTGGTCTTGACCTACAAAATTGAGTTCACAACTCACTAGTGAAAGACACTCTTACAGATAGAACTAAGCCACATTTTCACCAAACTAGCTCCCTTATAAATGAGGTGTTAGACTCAGTTGAGAGGAGACAATATGGCAATGTGGCAGGAAGGTGGGAATATATGTTAGGGAAGATATGAGCTTGTACAGGTAGCATACTCCAGAGCAGTAGGTAAATGCCCTTTCAGAAAAGCCTACTGTAAGACAGGACTTGGTGAGTGTGCATATATGTATCCATGTGTGTGCCCCTGGACTTCAGCTGGGGCAGAGTGAAGAGGGTGAGGAGTATGATAGTTTGATCTTTCACAAAGGAAGTTCTTTGAGAGCACATCCTGTGGTGAATCTACAAATTACCTACGAACTTCACACGGCATCCTGTGGGCACACTGAATGGGGAGGCAGCCAGTCCAAGCAAAAGATCACTGTACTCGGCATCAAAAGAAGTGGGTTGGAGCCTGGCTCCACTCCTCGGCTGGTCAACTCACACAAGTCTTTGAGCTTCAACTCCTTATTCTTTAAAATGATAAAAAATAAAGGAACTCTGTCCACCTAACAGGGTGAAGAACCAGCGAAACCATAACTAGGTGGACCTAGGGATTCTCTATTGTTTGCCCTTTCAATTACATGTCACTCGTTGAGAAGAGTTCCAATCAGCTTAGGAGTTTTTTGCAAGTAATCCACATTCATGTAATCAATATCTTTTTTTTTCAGATTAATAAATGTACAACTTCTGTATTTTGTATTTCAATCATTTCACTCCCTGACCATGACTGCTTTTCCTTATAGCTCATCCACTCCACCTTGCCCAGAGGAAGGACTTCATTTCTTTAAACTATAACTGGCAAATAGTAATGCTTTGGGATAGTGATGGCTCGCTGTCAGTGGAGAAAAGGAAGGAATGGAACAGGCAGCTTAGGGGTAGTGGAAAAACCTGGACTTTAACAGAGTCAAAAAAACCACTGTTAAAACTTCAGGCATTTAATCATGTAATTCATTATCAATGTGTTACAGGCTGAATTGTGTCTCTCCAAACTTTGTATGTTGATTTCTCACCGCTACTACCTAAGAATATGACTGTGTTTGGAGACAAGGTCTTTAAAGAGGTTTTTAGGGTAGGCCCTAACCTGACTGGTGTCTTCACAAGAACAGGAGAGTGGGACACAGGCACATGCAGAGGGAAGACCACGTGAAGACATGGGAGAACGTAGCCACTGGCATGTAAAGGAAGGGACCCTTGGAATGGAATGAACACATGGACACCTTGACCTAGGACTTGTAGCTTCGGGAACTATAAAAAAATAAATTCCTGTGGTTTAAGACACCTTTTTTATGGTATATTATGAAGGCAGTCCAAGTAAGTTAATATACTGTGTAATTTTAAGGATGTCCCAGGAATAAATTGGATAAAATGTTCTCATAATTTGTGACATCATGTCTTTTGTCTTTATTTTTCTCAAGAGAGGGAAAAGGAGCTTTTCAAAAGCAAGGTAAGGCAAAACAGTGACAAGTTTTTGGAAATACAGGCCACATGCTTGCACTGAGAAAATCGGTAGTATCGTCACACCAGTTACTTAAATCCTCTTGTTTGTTCCAATCTTGCTTGGAAATCTTTCTTGTCTGTTCTGTTTGGTAAGCATGCCTTTTGGAGTAAGGGAGAAACTTGTGATTGCATAATAAGGCAAAAGTGAATTATAATTTAATTACACAAGTAGGTTCACAATCTTGACCCTAGTGAGATATAATGAAGAATAGTAATAGCCCCTTCCTAGATACTAGCCTGGTAGTCTAAAGAGCTCAGCTAAAAGCAGTACCTCTCTGAAATATTCATGAAGAAATCCAGCTTTGGGGCAGGATACCACTCAACAAAAATCCCATCCATACAGTGAAGGACTGAGAGAAGGCCAGGTGATTTCTCCGTAAAGATCATTAAGCATTGCACTTGACTAGAACAGAATCTATGTGAGTCCTTTGTACCAGTGTCCTAAAATCCCCTTCTATGTTTCATAGGAGAGGGAAGCCCAGTTTCTTAATCAAATAGTGAGAGTATAAGTAAGCACTCAAAAGCATCTGTCCATATACACATACATAAATCAGAATATTAACTGTAGATATGTAAGAGACTTAGTATTTTTAAAGTAATCTTTACCTTTATTAGTACTTTCTAAATATTTTCAATTATCATATACTATTGAGTCATCGGAAAAGTCATGACATCATTTTTCTATGTTTTTCTGACAACCCAATATTTATAACCAAAAAAGAAGCATTAAGTTTGTAGAAAGTATAATTTAGAATTGCATTATTATTATTATTATTATTATTATTATTATTATTTAGTTTTTTTCTATAGGGCTTGTGCACTCACCAGAGAGAGACAGAGGTGAGAGTGTGTGAGCAATCACCCTCTGATCCTCACATTAATTCTAGGAATTAATGAATTTTAGACATTGTCAGTAAGATACAGCATCTATAGTTTGCATTCCTTTAATTCACAAAGACAAACAAGGCATGTGTAAGTCCATATACCCATTTACAAATGCATTCCAGAATAATCACTACAGCCATACATAGAATAGATAGACTAGAAAAGAACCTGGTTAGATGAGTGAGGCAGGGAAACGCTGAGAAGCATACCTTAGAAGAAACCTAAATGAAGAGCAGGGCCAGTCAGGGAGATTCTGGAGGAGTGTGTCATGCAGCCTTGGAACACACAGCACATGAGAAGGTGACACAAGTACGCATGCTCTAGCAGGGAGAGACTATCTGAGCCCGAAATGATGTGAGCAAGAAGGTATACAAGGTGAAGCGGGCATAGCAGTAGCATAGCTGGACCCACATGGGAAAGTTTCTGGGTTCATGTCCCAGAACAGCCATAAGTATGCCAGGTGCCTATGTGATGGTGATCTGGGTATGGGAAAATGTTGGATGTGCCTTTTTGTGTCTCTCTTTCTCCCTCAAGAAATAAATAAATAACCTAAAAAAAAAAAAGAAAAAAAAAAAGATGAACCTGAAGAAGTGGGAAGTAGGGTTAGAACAGTCAGAGCCTGATGAGTCAACTCCCACAGAACATTGCAGAGCAGAATTTTACACAAGGGAGCAATAAACTCCATATACATGTTTAAAAGGTAATTCTGGCTACTGTGTACATTGGATGATGGTGAGAATGGACAGGAAAACTATTATTGCAAGAGGCCAAGTGACAGAGGGCAGTGATGAGCTAGCCTGTTGACTCTGGATATGGGGCTATATCCTAGAGGCAGAATCAATAGGATTGCTGATGATGTGCATGTGAGGTAAAAAGAAAGTCAACTTGCAAGTATAATGAGGGATAAAAAAAAATAAAAAAATAAAAGACCCACCACACAGGCTCATAGCAAGCACTAAACCGACAACGCATAGCAGGCACATACAGAAAGCACTCAATGCATGTAAGCTATTATTATTATAAACACAAACACAGTAATAACCTTAAAATTACTTGAGTCATTTAAAATTGCCCAGAAGTACAGTATCTTTATGCTGGCTATGAGTTTAAAGAAATTACAGGATAATAGCTGGCTAGACTTGATCTCTCAAAATCTTCCTTTAGATAGACAGAAATCCTTGAAGGCACTGTCACTTGTTTGTTTGTTTGTTTGGAATATTTGATTCAACTTCACCACATCCTGAAAACAACCTCAAACAAGACAATTTCTTAGGCATCTGAACACCCACAAGAAACTCAAGGAGATGACAACATAAAAAAAGGATAAAAACTGCCATTCAAGACCCACCTCCACACAACTAACCCAGGGCATCCATGAAGTGGGTGTATTTTTTATGGTTCAAAGAAACTCAGCTGAAGGACTTTGGTAGCCTCATTCTTGCCTTTTTAATTTGATATAATAATTCTGATCAATAAAATAGAAATGTAGTTTTTAGCTTGGCAAATACTTGACCTTCTGCAAAGATGTCATTTTTTCCAACATGACTTCATGAATGGCATGGGTGGAGGGTAGAGGGTCAGAGAAGACAGTGGGTCTATTTACATCTTGAGACAGGGGAAAAGCAAATTACGATAGTGCTCTATAGGAGACAGGAAAACAGTCTCTTGAAGACACTCTTCCAAAATCATAGACCTTCACCTCAGCACCAGAGTCCTCTGGAATTTTCTCTCAAGCAAAATAAACATTGAAGGATAATTTTTTTTTCCTCTGAAGTTTCTACATGTCTTTCTTCTTGACAGCTTTGTTGTTGTGAAGACTTCAGTAATGAGCAAAAAAGAAACATAGATACATCAGAAGAATCCAGACTCCTCACGGTAGTGAGATAGAGCGATAGAGCTTCTCAAGGTCTCTGACAGGCAGAACGATGAATATGCCATTAACCCTGACCACAGAGGACTACGGAATATTTTTCTAAAAACCGAACGGATTCATTGAGTCACCAGGTCTCCCTCTCTGATCTTCATTGATTTATTTTCAACGTTTCTGCAACAATTAATTGGTTATTATTTACAATATCCTTCTGGGGTGAATCAATGCTATTATGTCTGGTGTAGTTCAATACCACAATATTATCTCAATAACTTTTCTGTCTACTTGCTGTGTTCCTTGCTCTATAAGAATGTCTCATTGCCTGATAGCTTTTAATTAGGGTTTGTTTCTGATAGTCTTTGTGCTAGTGGGGTTTTCGACAATCTAGTAAAATGGTCCCTTGCTGATCCACAACTTAAGTGGCTAAGATCTTTAATATCTTTAGTGCCATTAGCTGTCAGTCATTCCAAGAAGGCAAGAGTGTTCACAGTCCACCCCCCAAGGGTTATCCTGCTGGTACCTCTGGAGGTGCAGAGAACACTTAAACTCTCATACCACCTGCTAAGGGGCTAAAAGGTTGGATATGAATGGATGAGTGATCCTCCCATTGGGGTGATGATGGCCTCTCCAGCAAGGTTGCTTATTTGTAGATACAACTGAGTGTATCTTTATCACAATATATTGTAATATGTGTAATATATCTACTTCCACTGAAGCAAACCCCAGTTCATTTCTTCATGCTTTGCGCTTGTCAGAGTGCTTCCAGAAATACGTGTTAGATTAAAACGAATCAGCTTGTATTCTGGAGGACTGTGATCATTGCATTTCTCCTTCTTCCAGCTCAATAAATAGATTGCTAACCTGCTTGTTATTTTTCAGGTATCCTCAACTGATAATGACAAAAAGGTAGATGTGATGAGAGCCAATGGTGGATTTCTTTTGATCCTCGGTCTTTGGGTCTTGGCCCCGGGAGACAGTAAGTGGAAACGAGCCAGAAACAAAAGCCAAACTGGCACAAGGAGAGCAAGTCTTTGCCTCCTCCTAATGTGTCCCGTAATTACGACTCACTCAAAGCTAGAATGCTAACATTACAGACGCAGGCTGGATGTACTCAGACCTCTGGAGTACTCTAACAGAGTCATCATAGATTCAGAAGTGAGACAGAAATGAGAGAAAGGTTTAAACACCTGGAGTTGGTACTATTGCATTTGAAACTCAATCTCCAGGAAATCCCTGCATTTTACCTTTTATTTTTTTTTTCAGGTACTAGGAATATGTTTTAAATGATTATTTAAAACATTTCTTTTCCCTTCCTTCTTCCTTCATGAAAGAGAGAGACATAAAGATATACGAAGAGAGACAGAAGGAGAAAGACAAGCACCCTCAAGAGAGACTTGTACTCCCCCCATCCACCCCATCCCAGTCTTTCGGCCATTTAGGATGACCGTATGAGTTCACCCAGGAACTAAACCTTGATCTTCCATATGGACCCCAGCAACTCAGAGCCTTGCACTAACACTGCACTATAGTGGCTGAGTCAGAAATACTTCTTTTTTCATGACACATAATAACTACACATATTTATGGGTGCAGTGATTTTTTAGTACATAAATACAATATGTAATGATCATATCAGGGTAATTAACATGCAAATATATCTTCTCAAACATTTATCATTACTTTGTGTTAAGAATATCCAAAACCCTCTTTTTTTAGCTATTCTGAAATATACAACAAATTAAGTATAGTCTTCATCCTATTGTACTATGGAACACTAGAACTTACTCCTTTTACCTAACTGTAATTTTGCATCCATTAACTAACATCTCCCTCTCCTCTCCCATCTCCTGCCATTCCCAGCCACTAGTACTCACTATTATATTCTCTTCTTCTACGAAGTCAACTTCTTTTAGTTTCCATGTATGAGTGAAAACATGCCATTGTTCTTTTTCTGCTCTACTTTGCTTTTTTGTTTCAAATCTGTACATGCTTATAAAAATAAAAATTACAACTTATATGAACCATCTAGTTCTTTTTGATCTTAAGGTCTGCATTGATAAAAATAATTTGAAAGATGACAGAGGGAGGGGCTCATCATATAGCAATTAAGTCACTCGTCAAGAGCTCAATTTCAGAAAGACAGAGCCCATGCCAGTCCCAGGCCAGGGAGCAGCTTTCATGGTGCAGCAAGGTCAAGGTCAGTGTGTGAGAACCTTATGCTTCTTCCTGGGAAAGGAATAGATGTGGCTCCCGAGGTCCAAGTCTTAGCAGGAAAGCATGGTGCTAGCTGGTTAGTTTTGTGATTATTACAAACACTCATCGCACACACACTGGGAATACTAGTGACATGAGTAAAAGATACCACGATGCTCCCACCGGCGTCTTTTATACGACCGTTACTAAATGGCTAAGATGGATTTAATTATTAAATATGAGTAAGAGACCTTTAGTCATCGTACCACTGATGCCCATAGGCGACATGTGTGCCTTTCTGTTCCCTCAACCTCCTCCCTTGACTTGCCTATTTTGCTCCTTACTTCCGAACTTCTGTGTCTCATGTTCATTGCATCTACTCGTGAGTACTGCCATAAGGAGGGTGTTACGGCATAGTCTAACCCCAATGAAAATAGAGCTAAAATATAGGCAAGCATTTCTGGTAGAGTTGTGTGCTTGAATGAGCAATGAGCCATGAGTTGAAGGGCCTGTGCACCTGCCCAGGTTCTACTGATGGGTAACCATATGATTAGCTGTACTCGCTAACTTACCAAACAGGCTCTGAAGTCACCCGAACTTCCATTTTCCATTTGTAAAATGGAGCTAAGTATTTCTTTTCTGTCCACTCCTTCAGGCTGCAGGATCAGGTGAGATCATGTACATGAAAGACTTTTACAAACTATAAAGTTTTATAAATCCTTGAACTCATGCTTATGATCAGGAAGCATGGGCTTGTCATCTGGAATAAAAGTGAAATGATAACACAAGGTGATTAGCTGGAAGTTTAAAAATAAAACCTAGAAAACTGGCAGCAGGAACTAAATCAAAATTATGATAACACTGGCAATAAGAATGTTTAATGGGATCATATTTATATCACTGCTAAAGTATGGTAGAGGTAGAGCGACATTTGAATTTTGTATAATTGTCAATATATTATTTATTCAATACACAAAGTTTGTTTGCCTACCAAATATCAAGATGCTAAGCTAATTTTGAGAAACCATAATACTGCCTTTCTGTGACCCTCAGTCTCTGCCCTATGCTTTAAATTTCATTTTCTGTTCATTATGCATTGCCCTCAAGGTTATAAGAAAAGGAATAGAAAGGATGAGTCAATAATGAACATTCTTGCCAGAAAAATAAACATTGCATTGGAAGGTTGTTAATAAGAGTATCACATGTAAAAACAAGTGAGGTAATCTGTCTGCCCTACTTGGCATTTTAAAAGCCCTCAGCACTCAGGATTCAAGTTTTCTTTGTTAAAGCACACCAAGAAACTGGAGGAAATTCAGGTTGTTGCCAGAGAATGGTAACGAAATTAAATAGTTCAGTAAATAAAAAGGGTTGGGAGAATGGAACAATCTTAAGTTATGAGAAAAACAAAACTACTAGTATGGTAAAAGGTCAAGGGAAGATAGTAAATTTAGAACCACTTTATATAGGAAACAAAGGAGAAAATATCATGCATTAAAGTTCTTCCCAGATCACCTTTTGTTACAAAGAAAAATATACAGAGTCATGTCAGTTACCCAGTTTCATTTGAGTGCTAAAAGATCCCATGTTTAAGAAGTAACTTGATCATAACTGAAATCACCCACAATGCCAGCTTGCTTGATAGTGTCAACTCAGTTACATTCTTTCTTTTTTCCTGTGAATGGCAGAAATAAAGGTGCAAATATCCTGGATGCCATCCCTTAATGCTAATAAAATGCTAAAGTGTTTACAACAGTACCAAATAAAGTTACAAATTACGGAATAGACCATTTATGTTTTACTGTTAAATTATTCAAAATCTCATGGAAGTATAACCCCTATGGTCTTGTAAACAATGATGCCCAAAACCATGATTGGCAGGACACTGTTCAACGATGTTTCATGGTAGTATAATGACTTCTCTGTTTCTGCATAGTGGATAATTGGTTTTCATTTTGGACTCCAGGCAGGAAGTGTTTATTTCTATCAAAGACAATGCAAAATTTTCCTTCTCCACCGACACAGAGGTTGCTACTACCACAGAGAATGGAGTTGTCAAAGAGAAGAAGGGTCCAGATGGAAGACTGGGGCCCAAGAAAAGAGAGTCACAAAATCACATGGCCACAGACAGCCCTGGATCAGATTCTGAACAAAATCAAATCTTCAAAAGAAAATTTGGGAAAATTTAGTACTCTGGTTAAAGACATAAGCATAACATTAAAAAAAAAAAATGTGTAGAAGACTCTCCATTGAAAACTACATGGGACAAGAGAACTACAGGATACAGAGTAAAAGAATTCAGACCAAGACAAATATATTTCCTTAGGTGATGTAGAATTATTACCAGTCCCTCAGAGTGGGGAAAAAAAATTGATGAAATGTGATGTGGTAGATAGTTCCACTCGGTTCCCTTTTTTGTTTTGTTTTTGCTATTAGGGCATGTTTGCTTGCTGGGGAGAGAGACAGAGAGAAATTGAGAAGTCATCCCCTGGGTGGATAGCCATGCTGCAGTCCCTTCTCCATTTTCCTCTTTGGATCTTGGGTACACATACACATGTGCCCAGTCTGTTTTCTAAGCTGCCCATATAGGACGTGAACCGAAGCCATGCAGTATGCCATGTAGAATCCAGCCTTTAACCTTTACACTACCCGCTGGCATGATATTTCTTATTTTATTAAGAAGTTTCTCCTAATACAGAAATGTAAAGGGCCAGTAATTTTCTGTCTCAGTAATCTAAATGAAATAGCTAAAATAATTCTAGAACTACAAAGTAAATTCTATAAATTGGTTCTACAAGAAAATACACAAAATTATGAATATCCCCTCATAAATTAAAACATATAAGAAAGTTGGTAAATAAAATGGAGGAAAAGATTCAATTCACAGTAGTGATCAAATTTGATAATATGTTTGTATGAATTAACAAGAATTTTAAGAAGAAACCTATACAAACTTACAAAGGAATAAACAAAGGAGAAACATTCCACTTTCCTTTATGGAACACTTAGTCATAAGAAGATGTAAATTGTTTCCCAATTATTAGATAAATTTACTGGTATTCCAAAGAGAAGCTTTGCTGTGTTTATTTGTTTGTTTGTTTTTTGAAATCTAAACAGAGGACACAAAAGCTAGGAAAATGTGGACAAAGAATAATGAGAAGTTACGTGGCCTATCAGATATTTAAATATATTTTCTTGTTATTGTGAATTTAACGTCTGGGACAGATATAAGAAACAAGTGAGTAGACTAAAGTTCAGAAAATAATGCAACTATGTATTAGAAATAATCAAGTTGGCATTTCACATTAGTGGAAAAGGATATCTTATTCAATAAAAAATATTGAGGTAAGGTGCCCTATGAAAAGAAATAGCATCTCTATGTGATAATAAATGACAGATTATTTAAAATGTAGATGGGACAAAAACTAAATTATAATTACACCAGAAAGAAATACAGGAAAAACATTTCTTTTGTTTATTTTTATGTTTTTATTTGCCAGAGGGTGTGTGTACTCAACAGTGAGAGTCAAAAGGAGAGAGTGGGAGAACGCATTCCATTGAGCATGGTCATACCACAATCCTTTCTCCCCATTTCTCCATCTTGTTTGGATTTTGGACACACACACATACCCTGGTGTGTTTTCAAACCACCAGGGCTGGGATTTGAACTATGCGAGTGGCCATGTGAAAGTTGGTTCCCTTAACTACTGTGTTATTATCCCAGCTCCAGGAGAAAATATTTTTAGTTAAAGCAATAAAAGTCAAAATAATAATCAGACATGATTCTTCATGTATCAGGTTGGCAAAGTTAGAAAGATTAGAATTGATTTAAAAGGGGAAAAACAGATGCTGTCCTGTACCATTGATGGGAGTCTAAATTGTTAGAAACATACATACTTTATGACTCAGAAATCAGACTTCTAAAAATTAATTATATGAAACTTCTGGCAATCATACATAGTTGAAACTTTTTTCACCTGAATCAACTTAAAATTCCATCATTAAGTAATTAAACACATCATAATACAGCTATGGAATGGAATACTATGTGGTCATTAAAAAGAATGAGATAATAACCTGGAAATATATATTGATTATATTATTAAATGCTAAAAGCGATCTTCTACTCTCTTGTAGAACATGTTTCCATTGATAGGATGAATTGGATACCACAAAGAGAGCATTCAGATTGGCTGGCACTGCACCTCTCCACCCCTGTGTGTCATGTCCCTGCAGTTACAGTAGGATTTATCTCCAAGAATGAACAGTTTATGGGTCGAAGAGGCATGATGATCAGAGAGGATGATCCCACAGCAGACTAGGCAAAAATTAGGGCCAGAAAACCAGTGACTGAGATATTCTTATCTCTTCACTTTAACTGAAAACAAAGTAAAGAATAAGTTCTCAGCAGACTATCCTATCCTTCCTCCGAGGCTGGCTACTTTAGCAGCAATTCTCAGCTTCAGAAACACATTTTGATGAAAACCAACACCTTGACAACCACATACACACATGCACGTGCACACACACACAAGAATTGATGTTTTAAAGATAATTACTTAAGTAAGCAGAAAATATATTTAAAATAAAATGTAATCATCAAAGTAATTCCAGCAGGTATTTTATCTACAAAGTATGGCTAGAAGACAAAAAGAAGCAATTATGTAGCTGCACAAATTAAACAAAACAAACAAACAAAAAGAAACATTAATAGATGGCCTGAATAGACAAAGCTGAAGAGAAAATGAGTGAGTTAGAAGATGAATCTAGAAGAATTTTCCCAGAACACTGTATAAATGAATAGTTCAAAAATAAAAAAAGAATTGTCAAGAGACAGAGAAAGTTTCAAAGAAGGCCATATTCATCTAGAAAAGGCTAGAGAGAATAAAGAAAGGAAGCCATTGGATTAAGAACTGGAAGGATAAAATCATGAAATAACTTATAGTGATTACAGTGAAGTGGAGTTGAAGGAAGATAAATAATTCTTTTGAATATGATTGAAAATGCTGAGATTGGGACCAGCAGTTGGCGTAACGGCTATGTCACTGGACTCCCATGTAGTCGACCGCAGTTCAAGTCCCAGACCCGGTGGCTTAAACTCACGCTGGGTGCGTGTGCGTGCATACCCAAGATCCCAAGAGGAGAATGAAGGAGAAGGGATTGTTGCATGGCCATCCTCCCTGGGGGATAATTTCTTGCCTTCTGTCCCTCTGTCTCTGTCTTTCTGGGGAGCACATGTGCCTTATAGCAAAAACCTCTCCAAACAAAACAAAACAGAAAAGAAAAAAATGCTGAGATTATAAGTTATTCCAAAATTTCATGTGTAGAAAGTGAGAGCTCAGTTATTCACAAAAGAATATTTTTATTATGTTGGGAATTGTGAACTTAAAGTACCTCTGAAATGCTCTTTCTAGCTACCCAGATCACATAGACCTTTCTTTCTTATTAGAATCATTTGTCAATGGGCCAAAGGAAGAAAAACCAAGTCAGCAGCATTCTTTAAAAAAAAATTCTGTCTTAAAGAGACATCTCCACCTTATATACAATATATACCATGAATAAACTAATTACCATAAGTTTTCCTCTAGTGGATTTAATAAAACAGGGACAATTATTCGTACAAAGAATTTGCATCACTCTACTATAATCATTTGCATGCGTGTTTGTTTTATTTGGTGATAGCTTCAAAAATAAATGTAATGTGAGAATATAAGCCATTATAACAGGAAGTAGAGTCTTGAGATTATCTGGATGATTCAGGTAGACTTCCTACTTATCATCTTTCATCTTGAGCATTTAGTCCAAATGATTGATTTGTTAATATACTAAAACCATTTCCTAGTTCTTTTCAATTCTTAGAGTTATTGTCTTATCATAAATAAAGGCTGAGAATCTCATCTTCTTTCTAACCACAAGTCACATTCAGACAAAGAAATAGTGAAGAGAGTTTCCCCTGCATCTGACTAATGAGAGGGTGAGGATTTCTATGGTATATTTATTCCAAGGGCATCTGATAGGGCTCTGTGTAACCTGCCACTGTTAGCACTATCAACCTTTGGTTTAAGATTGTGTTTGGGGGGGGGGGGTGTCACAAAACCAACACAAGTGTTCTTACCTTAGGCCAATGTATAGAAATACCACTATTTTCCACGTCTATATCCTGAGAGGGAAGAAAATAAGCTAGTTAAGAAGGGACTCATCAGTACTCTGCCTCAGGCCAGAGGGGACTGAGCAACAGACTCACCAAGAGTACTGCAGATCAAGGGGTCAGGTGAGCACAAGGACAGCCAATGTCCACTCCAACTTTGTGTCTAGCAAGAAACTTTGATTTGATACAAGTAAATGTCGGAAAAGACTTCACTCAAAACTAAAAGGAGAAAAGCTTAAATGAGCTACTTATCATCTTCCACTTTCAAAATTCTTCTATATAATAACCAATAGTAAGGAAGTAAATGATCACAAAAATTCTAGGAGTGAAATAATTTGAGGTAAATAATGAATTATTTTAAAAGTTCTTTCTGAAGCACTGTCTCAGCATGGGTAGGTCCTTCACTTAGCAGCTTCTTGAATGAAATGCCCAAGCTAACACATGCATGAGCAGCAGCAAATCTCCCTGAATTTTCTGCAGTTGCCCCCTCTCTCTGCTTTCCTCCTGTTATGAAGACCCGACCTCCCAAGTGACATTCATTCTAGCAACATCACCAAAAGTAAATAAAAAACCAAATACATTCTAGTAATGTCAGTCCTGAAGTGATGTGAACCTTAACAGGTTTTCTTTTTTTTTTCCTCCCGTACTTGCTTAAAACTCCAAAGCTTCAGTTCTGTCAACTGTTATGTTTTAGAGGTTTAGCCATTTTAGAGGGAAAACTGTCTGCCCTGCTGTTCCTCTGCAGGCAATGGAACGCCGTAAAGCTCTATTATCGTGAAAGCACTTCTTTGGTAATTCTCAAGACCTCGTTTCTCAATCCAGCAGTGTGTTTGAGCAACCGCATGTGTTCTTCAGAATTAGAATTACTGTCCACAGGGAATCTGGCCCTCCTGCCCCTTTTAAGCCTTTTTATGTGTATTTTTGAGACAGAACATTTGGGACATGGCCCATGCAAAACATCACATATCTGAGAAACAGCTTTTACTTACCCAAAGGTGGTAGTAGCAAAAAAAAAAAGAAAAGAAAAGAAAAAGCCAGACTTGTTCTCTCTCCTTAAACATATTTGTGCCATCTTCCCATCTGAAAGTTAGCTATTGTTCTCTAACTACCTATCTGGAAGTCCTTCTCTAACATTGTCTCACAGACTGATTTTTTATATTAATCTTTTACACTTTAGTATGAATGACTTCATAATCATAATTGTTTCTGAGGAATTTGTATTTAAGCCTTGTTTCTAATTGTACAAAAGACATTTGTCTCTCATTAAATTAATATTTGGCATCATATAAAACTTGGGAGCAACTGTGAGTTCCTATTGTATTCCATGAGATTTTTTTACTTGTGCATGAAAGAGCAAACAAATGGAAGTCTGAGCGGACTGTGTCTATGACTGAAGGTCTCTGGAGCTGCCTGAGAGCACTATACTGTGGGAGCAGGCAGTGTGTCTCCTTACAACACTTCAGTACCCTGGACCACTCTTCAATCTCTATTCCTGCCACTGCTTCCTTTCCTCTAGTCTTAGCCATTGGCTCTCTCGATTCTTCATAATTCTTTTTATCTAGAATCTGGTGGCTCAGTAATTAAAACTAGTTTACCATGTGCTTTCTTCCCTTGTCGGGTATACCAATCCCCGGCAGCTTGGAGGGCACCACACCCACGTGGGATAGAAGTTCAGATTCCTTAAACCATTTACTTCTGCTAGAATTCTTGAGGGTGGAAAAGATTAGAAAAATTTGATAAATAGTAGGAGGGGGACAGTAAAAACTCTACTGTCCTCAAACCTGAAAACTAAAAGATATGCACACATTTCTCCTCCCTTCTTCCTTCCCAATACCCCCAGATCTTTTTTTAAATTCTTTAATTATTTTATTTATGTATTTTTATCATTATTCATACATTAAATTACTAAACATCATTTAGATTGTAAAGAGACTTTACCCAGCATGATATACACCTCAGTCCAGCCCAGTTGAGATCACCATACATATCCTTGTCAACATATAATAGACCTTATCTGTGTCCCACAAGTGTCTTACCTCTCCATTCCCCCCCAAATTTCCTACGCTCTTCCCCTCTCACACTCTTTCCACTTTTTCTCTAGTGTCCATTACAATTTTTAATACTTTCATGTTCTCCAGTCTTTCAGTCTCTACCATAGAGTGCAGACAGTCGGTATTTGTTAAGTGGAGACATGCAATGTCTCTAAGCCTGACTTGCTTCACTCAGCAACAAATCTTCCATATTCATCCACTTTCTATCAAGTTCCGAGGTCTTGTTGCTTTTTATGGCTGAATAGTATTCCACAGAGTATATGTGCCACAATTTTTCAATCCATTCATCTGTTTGTGGACATTTGGGTTGGTTCCATGTCTTAGCAATCATGAATAAGGCTGCAATGAATATAGATGTGCAAGTTCTTTTCTGACTCTGCGTTCTCCTGTCCTTTGGGTAGATACCCGGAGTGGAATTGCTGGATCAAATGGTAGTTCTACCTCCATATCATTATCCACAATGGCTGGACCAATTCACATTCCCACCAGCAGTGTAAGAGTGCTCCCCTTTCACCACACCCCCTCCAGCACTTATCATTATTTGCACCCATATCTTGAAACCCCCCCCAAAAAAAAAAAACTGAAGCAAAAGGCAGCAAAGTGGCTCAAAGAGGCAACAAAGAAAAATCCAATGAAAACTCACCCCTTCCACATTGTAGCATCCAGGCTATATCTACATGTGAAGTAAGAGTTCACATTGATACATTGATAAGTGGATTGACTCAATTACTAAAATGAGACTTTTTTTTTTTTTTTTTTTTTTTTTGGAGAGAGAGATTTTTCTACAGGGCTCGCCAGAGAGAGACAGAGACAGAAAGCAAGAAATCACCCCCTGGGGAAGGGATGGTAATGCCGCAATCCCTTCTCATCCACTCTCCTCTTGGGATTTTGGGCACTAGCGCACAAGTGCCTGGTGTGAGTTTCAAGCCACTGAGTCTGGATGATGACAGATTGTTCTTTTCCCTTAGGGGAGAGATATTTTCTGGGGTTCTCATGTTTCTTGTGTCTTTGTGGTGGTTTCTGGTCATTCCGTGACAAAAATCTCTCCTCCACTCCTCTGAATATTTCGGGAGTCTAGAAGATGGAGTTTATAACATAGCTACCCTGAACAGGCCAGGACACACCTCAGCTTTAAAATGTCATTTTGTCTGAATATTTCGGGAGTCTCTCTGTTTCTTATTTTTTTTTTTTTTTGAGAGGTTTTTCGCTATAGGGCGCGTGCGCTCGCCAGACAGAGAGAGACATAGAGACAGAAAGCGAGAAATCACCCCCCAGGGGGGATGGTCACGCCGCAATCCCTTCTCCTCCATTCTCCTCTCGGGATCTTGGGCACGCACGCACACGCGCCCGGCGTGAGTTGTAAGCCACCGGGTCCGAGACGCAAACCGCGGTCGACTACGTGGGAGTCCAGCGACATAGCCATTACGCTAACTGCTGGTTCCCTCTGTTTCTTATTTTTAATCTATTCAACCACTATGTTTCTTTTGACTAAAGCATTTAATATTTTATATTCAAGGTAATTACTGATAGATAAGACCATTTTGTTAATTGTTTTTCAATTTTGTTCCTTTCTTCCCCATTGATTTATCCCTTTGTGATTTGATTATTTTCTGTAGTGGTATTCTTTGATTCTTTACTCTTTATCTTCAGTGTGTCTTCTATAGATTTTGGCTTTATTGTTATTATGAGATTTACCTAAAATGGAACAGTCTATTTTAAGCTTGTAACAACTTAATTTTGGTCATATAAAAAACTCTACACTTACCTTCCTTTCACATTTACTTTTTTTATGCTACAATTTGCATCTTTTTATATTGTGTATCCCTTAACAATTTATTATCACTATATTGTTTTTAATAGTTTAGTCTCTTAACCTAATACGAAAATATAGGTGATTTATACACATCACTATTCCTGTATTATAATAGATTATTCTATATTTGATGATATATTTATTCTTACCAGTTATGTTTTTGTGTTAGCAGTTGTCATCTTACCCTTTTTCCCCCCCTTTGGAGTAGGTCTAGTGGTGATAAATTCCCTCAGCTTTTCCTTGTCTGAAAAAGTTTTTATTTCTCCTTTATTTCTGAAGGAGAGCTTTGTCAGACCCAGTATTCTTGTTTGGCAGTATTGTTTTTTTCTCTTATCACTTAGAATATGTTATCCAGCCTATTCTCCCCTGCAAGGTTTCTGCTGAGAAACTTTTGATAGTCTTATGATTGCTTCATATGTGATGTTATCTTTCTCTTGCTGCTTACAAAATTTCCTTTGAGTTTTGAAAATTTGATTGTCTTATTGAAAACCTTTTTATGTTACACATGTTTAAGTATTGAAGTTCATGAATCTGAATGTCCATATTTTTCCCAAGATTTGGGAATATCTTAGCCATTATTTCTTTATCTTTCCAAATTTATTTTATTTTATAACTTCTATTTACATTCAGTTGTTGTATATCTTTATGGTGTCCAATATGTTTTTCTGTTTTGTTTTTGTTTTTGTTTTTGCTTTTAGAGACATTTTTGTTATAGGGCGTGTGTGCTTGACAGAGAGACAAAAAGTGAGAAATCACCCTAACAGGGGGCTGGCCATGCTGCAATCCCTTCCCCTCCATTTTCCTCTCAGGATTTTAGGCATGCATGTACACGTGCCCGGCATAAGCCTCAAACCGTTGAGTCTGGGGCTTAAACAGTGGTTGACTATGTGGGAGTCTAGTGATGTGATTATCTGCTGGTCCAACGATATGATTTTTTAAACCATGCACACAGTGCATGATAATCAAATCAAGGATATTACCATATAAATCATTTTCAACAAAGAACCTTACTTTCTTGTTACTGTTAAATGCATTTTCCTTGAGCACCTCACTCCCGCTCCCATTATCTATCCCCTTGCCATACACTTGTATCTACAGTTGACCTCTTTATTATTGCATCTTCAAATCTTTCCATTTCTGTCACAGAGTACAGACAATAAGTACATAGTGAGTAGGGATATATATTTGTCTTTCTCACTCTGCTTTATTTTACTTAGAATTAAATCTGTATTCATCCACTTTGTATGAAATGACGGTCTTATTCTTTATGTTGAGTAGTATTCCCTAGTGTATATACATCATATTATTTTCAATTCAGTCATCAGTTCCTGGGCACTTGGGTGGATTCCGTATCTTAGAGATCGTGAATAATGCTGCAGTACACATGGATGTACAGTATCTTTTCAAATGTGTGTTTTTCTGCCATGGTGTGGTCAGCCCCTGGGTGAGGGGTTGGGAAGGGGTAGTGATTTCTCACTTTCTCTCTTGCTCTGTCTCTATGGCAAAAACATTTTTTTAAAAAAAGACAATGAATATCTTTCCATACACTTTTGCCCATTTGTATGTCTTCTTTTGAGAGCTGTCTATTCAGCATATTTGCTCATTTTTAAAACTGGGTGCTTAGTTTTTTGTTTGGTTTAGTTTGGTTTTGTTCATTTGCATGTGAACTGCCCGAATTCCCTACGTATTCTAGTTACGATTTCTTATCGGAAATATAGTCTGTAAACATTTTCTCCTATTCTGTGGGCTGTATCTTCACTCTATTTTTTCTTTTGCCCACATTTACTCCCTTTCTGTGGGCTGTATCTTCACTCCATTTTTTTAATTTTGCTATGTAGAAGTTTTCTAGCTTGATGTAATACTATTGTCTATTTTTGGAATTGTTTTCTGCAATTTAGTAGTTTATTTAAGAAGTCTTTTTCTACTCCATTCAAGTATTTCCTCTGGGTTTTCCTCAAGTAGTTTAACAGTTTGAGGCTTTGCGTTTAGATCTTTGATCCATTATAAATTGGTGTTTTTGTTAATGGTGAGAGATAGGGTTTTACTTTCATTTTTCTACAGGTAGATATCCAGTTCTCCTGGCAGCATTTGCTGGAAAGGCTTTGTTTTCTCCACTGGATTGTCTTGTGCCCATTTTTCACAATCAGTTGGTTGTATATTTGGGGCTTATTTCTGGATTCTCTATTCTATTCCATTGACCTATGCATCTATTTTTGTGCCAGTATCATGCTGTTTTGAGTATTACAACTTTGTAATATATTTTGAGGTCAGGTTAAAGATGCTACCTGCTTTACTCTTTTTGTGTCACTATTTATTTCAATTAGTTTTCTTGCCCTTTCTTTCTCTGCTCCTTACACTTCTATAATGTACTTATTGGTCTGCCTTATAATGTCCCATATGTCCCATGGGCTTTATTCACTTTTAAATTATTTTTATCTTGTTTCTCCTCTAATTGGATAATTAAAATGATTTGTCTTCAAGTTCAGATTCTCATTTCTGCTTGATCAAGGCTAATGTTTACATTCTCAATTTTGAAAAAAAAAAAACTTCATTCATCAAATTCTTTGACTCTAGAATTTCCATTTGGCTCTTTTTATTATTTCTTCCTCTGTTAAATATCTAATTTTGTTCTTGTATTGTTTTTTTGATTTTGTTGACCTGTCATCTACTTTGTCTTATATCTGCTGAGTTGCTGAAAACAATTATTTTTCAAACTATTTATTTTTATTTTTTATTTTTGGAGAGGTTTTTGCTATAGGGCGTGTGCGCTCACCAGACAGACAGAGAGAGACAGAGAGACAGAAAGCAAGAAATCACCCCCCAGGGGAGATGGCCACACCGCAATCCCTTCTCCTCCATTCTGTTCTCGGGATCTTGGGCATGCATGCACACGCGCCCAGCGTGAGTTTTAAACCACCAGGTCCGGGACTCAAATCACGGTCAACTACGTGGGAGTCCAGCGACATAGCCATTAAGCTAACTGCTGGTCCCTCAAACTATTTTTAGAACTCTGTTTCTTCAGAGTCAGTTAATTGAAAATTATTGTGTTTTTTCATAGTTTGTTTCCTTGCTTTTTCACATTTCATGTGGTTTTCTGTTGTCTGTGCATTCGATGAAGTCATCTCTTATAGATTTTACAGCTTTGCTTGGGTCAGGAAAGACTTCTACCTGCAAGTGAGTGTGGGGGTGCTGGTTAAATAGAGTGTGTTAGCACCACTTCCAAGAAAGCAAAGAGGTATGCTCTCTGTGGAGTTCCATCACCCGAGGTAAGCCTCAGTGAAAGTTGTGGGAGCATCGACAGCCGAGGCTAAAAGTGTTTGCAGCTGGTCCTTAGTATCAAAGGCCGTTGGGGGTTTTACTTTCCTTTTAGCTATATGGAAATGGCATAGCCATGGAGACTGCTTTTGATGGTGAGTCTGACATGCTTTTAGGAAGCCACGGTGACACCTGGTCCCAGCACTCATGTACTCAGAGTGGCTCTGGAGCCAAGTTCCTACACTTAGGCGCTTGAGGATTATATTTGCAACTGGGCACAGCATGAGTATAGCCCAGAGGTAAAATGTAGCTTTTGTAGCTTGGGTCCTGGAGTGTAGGGCACAGTGACAACTCAGGTCCTATGACTGTCAAAGTGAACTGTGACTCAGGCTTCAACGCATATAGGGCAGTGTAGCAGCACTTGGTCACCTGGGATGTATAATTCTCTTACCGTTCAGCCCCACAGCAGTGGGGTGTGGGATGCAGAAGCCGTAAGACCCCAGGGATGGTGAGGCACATTAGTTACTCAGGTCTTGGCGGTTGGTGCACCTCTGCAGCAGCAGCTCAGTGCCAGGAACCAGGCACAGTGACAGCAAGAACTCAGAAATAGTGGGAATCAGGGTCCAGGGACAGAGTACAACACAGTAGTGATGTCCCTGGAATGATAGAACATCAGAGCATATTGAGCCTCAAAGCTGGGGTGCAGCAGCAGTTATGCCCCAGGAATGGCAGAATACTGTGGTTATCCTGGTTCCAATAGGCATAGTACAGCTGCAACTCGGCCCAGGGATGAACACGGCCCTCGGTGGCTCACCCCCAGAGGGCAAGGCACAGTGTGACTCAAGTCCCAGGGGGTCAGAGCCTTGCATAGCAGTGACCCCATTTCCTAGGAAGACAAGGTGCCACCGCAGCTCAGGCCTCAGGGGGCTGGGTATAACAGAATAACACCAGTCCCTTGGATGGCAGATGGCAGATTAGCTCAGGTTCTGGAGTTCTGAGCGCAATGCAGCAGCAACTCTGAAAAACTGGGAAGCCTAGGTGCCACACTGGTTTAGGCTGTGGGGGATTGGGGTGCTATGTAGTTACGGGATGCTATGAGTGTAGCTATGCAGTTCCTGGAAAAGTGGGCTTCCACGGCAACTCAGATCCTGGGGTCATGGGACAGTACGGCAGTAAGGATGCAGAAAGGTGGGGCACAGTGGTGACTGTCTTACAGAAGCACCTCAGATGGAGAAATTGTGAGCTGTGACGTGTCCCAGGTCCAGGTGGTGAGATGTAATGTCAGCAATGACCCAGGCATAGAGGAGCCCATGGCTACTCAGGCCCTTGGAGCCAGAAGCAGTGCAGCAGTGACTCCAGTCTTAAGATGGAACAGTGCCACAGCAGCTCTGGTCACATGGAGCAGGGCACAGCCTGGTTCCTTCTCAGGGGTGGTGTAGGCCCCGGGGCATCTTCTCTGGTAGGGCTCGATGCTGACGAAGACTGTGAGAACACTCAGTGTCAAGGTGGGAAGTGTCTGCTGGTGAAGAGGGACACTGTTCTTGATGTGAGAGAGGATAGTGGGATCTCCTAGTCTGCCACCTTGAGGATGTCACTTCTTTGTCTTTTTACTTTTTTTTTTTTTTTTTGGAGAGATTTTTGCTATAGGGTGCAGGCAGTTGCTCAAGAAACAGAGTCAGAGAGACAGAAAGCAAAAAGTACCCCCCCAGGGGGGATGGCCCCACCGCAATCCCTTTTCCTCCATTCTCCTCTTGGGATCTTGGGCACGCACACACATGTGCCTGGGTGAGGTTTAAGCCACTGGGTCCGGGACTCGAACCGTAGTCGACTATGTGGGAGTCCAGTGACATAACCATTCTGCCATCCGCTGGTCCCTTTTTACTTTTAAAATGAATTCAATTGGGAAACAGCTTTGTTTTGTACTTACTCTTGAGATATGAACTATATATGGTACATCTTAAAGTTTACAAATCTCAAGTGCATCGTTTGATTACTTTGTGGGTATCTATATACTCATGTAACCATCTCACTGATCCGGTATAGAGCATTTACAAGACCCTCATATGCCTTCCCTGTCAATGTGTTCTGCATAAGGAACTGATACTCTGACTTTTAGCATGATAGATTAGTTTTGCCTGTCTTAGTCTGTTGTGTGCTGCTATAACCTCATGCCAAAGACTAGGGACTATATAAAGAACAGAAACATTTATTTTTCACTGTTCTGAATGCTAGAAAATCCAAGATTAAGGCACCAGCAAGTTCAATTTTTTGTGAGTGTTTCTCTTTGCTTCCAAACCAGCAACTCCAATGCTGCCCCCCCGCCCCCCGCGCCATGGAAGAAATGCTGTGTCTTCACATGGCAAAGGAGAAAGAACAAAGGGGACAAGCTACCTCCGTCAGCGTTAATTCATTCCTAAATACCCCTCAGAGGACTCCACCATCAAACCCTGTTTCATTGGGCATTACTTGTCTAGCATATGAGTTTTGGAGGGCACACTTAAATTATAGCAGCCTGCTAGTAAATGTCACATAAATAGAAACATGCAACATTTACTTATGGGCCGGCATTTTGTTTGTGAGATCTATGTTGTTATAAATAGAAGCAGTTCATTCTTTACCACGGTTCATTCATTCTCATTTTGGTGACCATTGGGTTGGTTTTATTAATGTGAAGATTAGAATTACAAATGAAGGTATCATAGATATTATTAAATGTGTGAATCTGCTTGGTCTTAAAGCAGGCATTTGTTTAGAATTAGACACTAATGACAGATGTTATAAAGTAGCTATCTCTGCTTACACTCCCTCCCACAGTATATGGCTGGTCCAAACGCTATACTCCAACACCAACACTTGGTATGTTAATCTGTTCAATTGTAGTCACTCTGATAGGAAAGTACCGGGAACTCATTGTGGCTGAGCACATTTGAATATGTCTACTATGACTCCTTTAAAATATCTATGCTTGTCTGTTTTACAAACTTATGTTCTACTCCAATAACATAAAGATACTGTTTCTAAAATGTTTAGTTTTGCTTTTTACATTTAGCATGTTACTTATCTAGACTATATTTTGGTATGTAATAAGAGGCAAAGGTCTAGTTACATGTAGTTCCATAGGTATAGTTAATTATTCAGCACCATTTACTAAAAAGTCCTTTCTTGCTCTACTGATTTGGCAATGCATTCTTGTTTTAATTACAATAGCTTTTATAGCAATGTCATGTAATTAAAACAATGTCAGAGATAGGAAAGAAAACAATAACAACTTCGGGAAACACTACCGCACATACGCACAGACCTGTATGTATCTGAGAACCTAGTATATGAGCTTTGATGGTCCTCTTTAATGTATATTATTTTTTCTACCTCATTACATTAATTTCTCACTTTCATTATGTCCTTCGCTCTGTTGTTTCTATTGTTTTTTCTCTAACTTCACTAGTTGAATATTTCAGTGGTGATTTTTCACCAGTTTTTCCCAAATACAAGAATTCAAAGGCTACATATTTCCTTTAGCCATCGTATTAGCATGTGGCAAGCTGTGTTATACAATAACATGTTCATTATTACCTAGTACAAAATATTTTCTAATTTAGATGTTCATTTCTTTTTTAAAAAAAGAATTACTTTATTTAACTTTATTTACTTATTTATTTTAATTTGACCAGAGAGGGACAGAGTGAGAGAGAGAGAGAGAGAGGGAAAGTCAGAAGGCAAACTGCCAGGTCTGGGACTCGAACCACCGTTGGCTATGTGGGAGCCCAACACCCTTAACCACCATGCCACCTTCAAGCTCCTAGGTTTTCATTTCTCTTTGCACCATGAGTTATTTAGAGATGTATATTTTTTTAGGTTGGTCCCATAGCACAGTAGTTAAGCTCTCGGCATATAAAGTCTAATCCCATGGGGCCAACTACAGTTCGAATCTTCATCCTGACAGCTTGAAAAACGCTCTGGGCACATGTGCTTGTGTGCCAAAGTCTTGATGGGATGGAAGAATGAAGGACACAATAGCGGTATGGCCGCATCACACTGGGGAGGGGGGTACTCTCTCTCCAAAGTACATGTACCCTCTAACAAAAAGAAGCCCATGTATTCTGCTAACTTCCTAAAGCATAAGTCATTTGATTATATTTTTGTATTGCACATATTTGTTTGATTGGTGGCCACTCAGTATTATTTACATCATATTGATTCATTTGTAATTTTGAGACTTTTTGATGATGAAAACATAATTTTGGTGTATTGAATGTGTGCTCAGAAAAAAAACTTGAGTTCTAAATGTTGGGTGCAGAGTTCTACCAAAGTGTTTTGAGTTAAGAGAATTAATTGAAATGTTCAAATATTTCATAGTTTGTAAATATTTTATTGGCTTAATCTATTATTAACTGAGGGAGTTTAATATTCCTCACTACATTTAAAACAAAAGTGGTCTCAAACTCACATATGTTGAGGCTACGTTCTTAGCATATACAAGGTCAAGGTGTTTTTATTCTAGTGAATTTATTTTAATTTATCTGTTGTTCTTAGAAACAAGCAAAACATTTTTTTCTTCTAAGTTCTCTTTGGTCCTTTTAAAATATCATATGTCCTTTATATTGCTTCAATTTCTTCTATTATAGTTTTTTTTTAAAAAAAAACACCTCATTTTACAGTTCTTTTAAATTTGTCTATTACACAAAATTCTGGAAGTTCTACTCTTCTTGTTTATCATGTTCTTTTGTATTTTACCATTTGGGGGCACATTTCCCTTATGACTTGTATGGGGTTTATGTAGTCTAAATCCCCAGTGGTTTTGCAAAAGCTTCTGTAAGAGATTCAGTGTAGTTCCAGCTTGGGACAGATTTTTATGTTAATTCCTCAGTTTGAAGTTTCAGGTTCAGCATTCAAGTATGAATTTGCCTCCCTAACTTTTAATATACGGAGAGAGAGATTTGGGTTTTCTATAAAAAAAAACGAATACTATAGTGTTTCACTTATTTTCACCCAGGTCCTTGGTAGAGAAGTTCCTCTTGTTGCTCAGTCCTGACAGGTAGGGTTTTATCCCCCATAGAATACTATTGTTTCTCTCAATATCATAGCCCTTCAAGGATTCCAGCTTGTGTATTGATCTTGGATTCAAAGGTCTATCAGATGCTAAGAATTACGTATATAATTTTATTTACTAGTATTTTTTAATTTGACCAAAGAGAGATAGATTGAGAGAAAGGGTGGGAAAGTGAGAAAGCAAATTGCCAGGTCCGGAACTCAAACCAGTCAGCCATGTGGGAGTCCAGCTCCTTAGCCACCATGTTACCTGCTGGCCCTGTTAACAAACTTTATTAAAAATGCAGCTCCTTAGTTACCAAGACTGAGCCCCCTACCTTCCCATAAACTACGGGGAGAACTCACTCACTTAGCATTCTGCAAAGTTGCCTCTTCCTTGTTGGCACCTTAGCTTTTCCCTTCTTTGGAACTCATCTGTGCATTTAAAAATTATCTCATTTTTTGTTTGCAGCAGGAAAATAATCACATTTTTGTCTGTTTCTTTAGGCATCCTGCTGAAAGTTTTCTATTTAATTTTTGTATGTAGACACTTAAAAGAGAAATCCATTAATTCCCTCTTTCCGTCTTGGAACACAGACAATTATACCTTTGACAATGGATTCCATGTGGAGGCAAACAATAAGAATGTGGGGTAAATTAGAAAAATCTTCAAAATTGTCTTTGTCCTAAATTGCCTTAGCTCTCAGTTTCATGTATTTACATACACATTAATGTATGCACTTAAGATAGAAACTTACACTTATACAATATTTGCTCACTGCCTGATTTTCTATTTAATTGTGGTCAAGTATATAATGTAATATACGTTTCGTAATTTATTAGAACATACTTTTTAAAATAAAAATTTAAAAACAATAGGAAATATAACATGCAGAAAGAAATGAAAACCAACCTCATTATTTCCCACTATGTTGGTTTCAATATTTCAAAATATCACATGATTTTCTTCTGCAATGTGTGATTAAGGAGGGTATAAAATCAGAATTATAAAGGAGAAGGGAGCAATTTCTATAAAGGCTGACTTTTTGTCATGCCTCTATAGAGGGATCTATGGCCCCAATGAGATCTAAAAGTCACTCTGAGATTTCCAATTTTTTTTATTTTTAATTTTTTTCTTTTTTAATTATTTATTTTATTTATTCATTCATTTATTTTGATTTGACTAGAGAGAGCCAGAGAGAAAGCAAGAAAGCAAGCCACCAGGTCCAGGACTTGAACCGTGGTCCACCATGTGGGTTTGTCTCGTGCCTTAACCTCCACACCACCTGCTGGTCTCCTCTAATTGTTTTCTAATATTCTCTAACAACTTATAATATTGTTTAAATTGCCATAGCTCAGCTCATGGGGCATTTTTCAAGAAAAAGAATATTTGTTTCAAGATTAGTGAATAGTTATGTTTCACAAAATGATCTGAAAGCCACATAAGAAAGGTAAAGTGAATCTTGATTCCCTTTTCTATTGTAGGTACTAGATTTCACTGACCAATAGGCATCCTTTGACCCAGTTCTCCTAGAGTATGTCTGACAAATGATTGAATGGAGTTAATTGTACGGCGCTTGGATGGAGCTAGAAACACAGAAAGCTAACCGGCCTATAAAGCCCATCTCCCTGACCTCATTAACATTGTACTCAACCTCAAAATATGCTCAGCTGTGACTTCCTGCACAACTTATGGTGCGCTCAGGACTTTTGTGTGAATTAGATCATTCTCAGCAGACCAGGAGAGCAGGAAGGCTCAGAACTGCATTTACTCTAAGCAAATCCTTCTTTACACTAATAAGACACCTAGACAAGTACAAGTCACATGCCAGCATGGGTGGGGGACAGGGAGTGATACTGAGATGATGAGGCATTGCAGCGTTGGGAGTTTAGAAGAACCACTCGACCAGTATCAGTGTGGTCAACATGTTGTCAGATTGTGTTTCAAGTTCTTTTCTGATGTGTTTTCAAGACTAGATGATATTTCAAAAAACTTGGCCAAAAATTAGATGCAGAGAAATTAGAGATTTCTATAAATGGAAATTCATCATAACTAATGATTTTATAATAAAATTTTCCTATAACAACACATTTTATGAATGTTATTTATCAGTGCTTCTATAAGTTCAATAAGCAGGATGATTGTTAATACCTCATAAAGAAAGTAATTTAAATTCATCAAGCAAGCAGAGATTTATACCACCTAAGTTTTTCAATTATTTCAAATTGAATGATTATCACTCTCATTCAGTGATCCTCAGATGTTTCCTTACAGAGTCTACATGACATAAATCAGCCTGTGTACCTATTCACACAAACTGGTACTTATGCATACAAAACAAGTTTCAAAGGGAAAGGAAATGTTATAATTCTGGTAGATCTCCCTGCTCACTCCACTGACAAATCACTCTACTCTTCTCCCAAAAAAAAACCTGAAGTGATATGCAGTAGAAGACCTGGTAAGGTAGTTATAAGAAAAGGAAGAGCAAATGATCTAGAAAAAAGAAAACTGGGACCAGCAGTTAGCGTAGTGGCTATGTCGCTGGACTCTCATGTAGTTGACTGCGGTTCGCGTCCCGGACCTGGTGGCTTAAAACTCATGCCGGGCACGTGTGCGTGCCCAAGATCCCGAGAGGAGAACGGAGGAGAAGGAATTGCGGCGTGGCCATCCCCCCTGGGGGGTGATTTCTCGCTTTCTGTCTCTCTGTCTCTCTCTGTCTGTCTGGCAAGCACACGCACCCTATAGCAAAAAAAACTCTCAAAAAAAAGAAAGAAAGAAAGAAAGAAAGAAAAAATAAAACTGTTGGCCAATTTCAGGGAAATGTCTGATTGTACTTACTAAGAACCAGCGCTTCCTAGCTCCAACTAAAGGCATGCAGATTTGCAACTGTGTGTATTTATGAGAAAGGATTCATATACTATATTAACATGTTTATATTTAAGTAGCATATCATGATCATTTTTCCATGTCAAGGAATGGTCTTCTTTCATTTTGTAGTGAGTAATTTGTGGTCTTTTGCATTGATGTTGCATGTCCTAATCAATACTTGATGGCTGGATACCTCAATTTTATACTGGCTAGAGTTCATTTGTCCCCACCCTCTTTTATTTGCTCTCCCTAGCTTCATTCCTTCTTCACTATAACACTTTAATTTCCAACAAGTGAAGAAACTTCTCCTCGGGACCAGCAGATGGAGTAATGGTTATATCACTAGACTCCCACATGGTTGCCCCTGGTTTGAATTCTGGACCTGACAGCTTTAACTCATACCACACACATGTGCGTACATGCCCAATATCCCAAGAGGAAAATGGAAGAGAAAGGATTGTAGTGTTGCCATCCCCCTGGGGAGTGATTTCTCCCCTTCTATCTCTCTATCTCTCTGTCTCTCCAGTAAGCATACGTGCCCTGTAGCAAAAATCTCTTAAGAAGAAAAAAGTTAACTTCTCATTTTTAGAAGTGTTTGGGGAAGAATTCCAGATAACTGTCTTCTACTATAGAAGCCAAAGGAAAAAAATTCTCTTTCTGGTTCCTATATCTAGGTGTTGGCAAGTGACCTAAATTTGGCCAGTTGGTGTCCTCTCCTAGGACACAAAACCTCAAGCTTTGAATCAAGTCCAGAAGGGAATTTTTAGATTGTTCATCCTACCAGGGGTAGTCACTGCTGGAGTTAGCAGAGTACCCTGACCAGTTCTTCCAGCTACAGGACACTAAGTGTGCTCCTTCCCTCTCCCTACTTGACAAAGTGATTCCCACAGAATCCTGTTCTCCTTCTGGAGACTCATAGGGAACATGTTAACATACACGTTTTTGTAAAATTTACTCAGCCTGGTTATGTAGCACTAACCATACATTTCAACGTTATAAAATCTTTAATGAAAACCCTACTGGGACCAGCAGTTAGTGTAATGGCTATGTCGCT
Organism: Tupaia tana; assembly: GCA_026018925.1. Lineage (NCBI taxonomy): Eukaryota > Metazoa > Chordata > Mammalia > Scandentia > Tupaiidae > Tupaia > Tupaia tana. The sequence goes on from JAKSZU010000001.1 coordinate 166,305,962, forward strand.
GGACTCCCACGTAGTTGACCGCGGTTCGCTTCCCGGACCCGGTGGCTTAAAACTCACACCAGGCGCGTGTGCGTGCGTGCCCAGGATCCTGAGAGGAGAAGGGATTGCAGCGGGGCCATCCCCCCTGGGGGGTGATTTCTCGCTTTCTGTCTCTCTGTCTCTGTCTGTCTGGCGGGCGCACACACCCTATAGCGAATAAAATCCTCTCAAAAAAAAAAAAAAAAAAAAAAAAAAAACCCTATTGATACACTTTTGCCCTTATCCATTATTATGTCTTTAGTTAAAATCTTAGAAATGATAAGCCAAAGAGTTTTCAAAATTCTAGCTTGTTAGAAAAATACATGGGTACGTCAAAAACATTGTGGGAATAAAGTATAGGTTATTTCGATGTAAAAAAATTGAAATTCATGCATAGCTTTCTCATAACACATCTTTTACATGAAAAGCCTTGGTTTATTCATTTTACTATGGGACTAATGACAGAATTGATGTAACAGGACCATTGTGAGAAAAACAAAGTTTATCACATAAGAAACTATGAATAAATGTTTGATTTCATTTTTATTAGAAAGCATATACAATTATACTCTTACTGTCAATTTATACAGATACTCATTCACCCCTCTGTTTTCTTAGACTCTCTCTGGCCCCCTTTTTTGCTCATATATGCCTGGCACTTAAACTATTGGCAGGTGTATTATGCATAATTCTTGGTTTTATATTGGCCTCTCCTCTTTTTATAAAGTAATAGATTATACAAAAGGCAAAAGTTCCCAGTATGAGATCATCAATTTTTTCTAAGTTTCAAAAGAAAAAAATACATTGTTATATTAAAAAAAACATAGCTATAGGTATTAACCAACTTTTAATTATATTATTGAAAAAAAAGCTTTGTCGAACTTCCTTACCATAGCTTAAGTTTACTATTATTTTGCTTTAATTACATATAAAGGAATATAACAATCTTTTCAGTGCTTATGGCTTCTAAATAAAGATTTTAGTGCAGCCTTCATTCTAAACGATTGCACAAGATAAGATAAAAAAGGCAGAAGTCAGATACTAAGAAATAATTCTGGGAATAGCATGTTAAGGGGGAAGAAGCAGCCATGATTAAAGACTAATGAGGAGTTAGGATTTCTTCACATGGAGAAGAAAAGGAAATTTAAAGATAAAAATTGAAAAGTGAATTTACTTAGATGTAAAATAGGGTCAATATTAGGAAAGCCTTGCCAATCTCATCTACATTGTGTAACAGAGACACCTGCTGGTCGCTCCGTATTCCACTGTAATACACTCTGCCATGTACTTTTGAAGCTCCCTTGCATTGTGTCAAACTCCTTTTTAAAAATGTAGCACAGAGACTGAGATTGCTAGCTGACTTTTCACAAATTATCTCTCAGCCCTAGAGAAAGATAGCAATAGAACAAATAGAGAGGCAGGACGTCAGTGGGAAACAGATATGGCTTATTACCTGTTGATGATGGCATGTATAGTATTCTCAACTGGATTGGTCTGTGAAGTATTTCATAATGGGTAAAGTCTTTTTACAAGCAAAATGAGAAATAGTGACCATTTAAAAAATAATTGGAATAATAATAATAATGATCAGGAAAAACAATGAAAAGATATTGAATGATGAAGTGGGGAGATTAATGTCTCTGTACTGACTGACATGCATGGCATTCCCTTTTGAAAAAGCAATGTAATACACTGTAAAGTTATATGCAAGCCAATGTAATATAAACAAGATTATGATGATAACAAAAAAATAAAAATTTAAAAATTAAATTAAAAATTAAAAAAATTTGTCGCTCAGCCTCAGTTTACTTATTTTACTGTGGGATTAGTCACAGCACCAATTTAACAGGGTTATTGTGAGAAGCACTCACAATATATGTTCTGTCACTCTTCATACCCTACTTCCGCAGATAGTCTCCTCTCTCTTGAATATTCACAATATAAACACAATGAGATATTCATAAAAAAATAATAATTAAATCAACAGAGTGCATTTTCCACACTGAATCTAGGGAAAAACCTTGCCAGCGAAACCATTTTGCTAAAGCATTTTAGTCATGAGCCCCATAGCAGTGTTCTGGTCACGTCAGACCACATGTACAATGGTGGCCCCATACTATTATAACAGATTACACCATATAGCTTATATGTATAGCAGCCTCGGCTATCTAGGTTTCTGTAAGTAAACTCTATGAAGTCCTACAACAAATTTGCCTAATGTCATACTTCTCAGAACGTATCCTGTTGGTAAGTGACATGCGACTGCATATTAAATTAAACCTGCTTTGTATAACATGTTGCTAAAAGTTAGACTAAAGTATACCAAACAACCAGAAAAAGATGACTAGGTTCCATTTGCTGAAAATACATATTAACACTGTGGTTAATGAAAAGGATTTTTAAATTACTGAACAATTCTATCTAAGACATTAGGTTAGAATTTTTGTCTTAGAAAAGAAATGTGGACCATAATTTTCTAGAAATCTTAAAGATTATAAAAAATAATAAATAAATAAAAGAAACTAGCTCATTTTCTCTCACTGCTATAACATTCTCAAGATTGATGGAAAGCATTCGTAAGAGCGAGAGTGGTACTTAAAAGGGATGAGACATTGAGACCAGCAGATGGCGTAAGGGTTACGTCGCTGGACACCCACGTGGTCGACCGAAGTTGCAGTAACTGGATCCAGCAGTTTAAAACTCATGCCTGATGTGTGTGCGCGTGTGCCCAAAATCCCGAGAGAAGAACGGAGAAGAGACTGCAGCATGGCCATGCCCCCTGGGGGTGATTTCTTGCTTTCTGTTTTTCTGTCTCTCTGCCTCTCCAGTTAGTGCAGGAGCCCTATAGCAAAAATCTCTCTTAAAAAAAAAAAGTAATAAAAGAAAAGTGAGATATAAAGATTGTTTAGTTGATTACAGAGGATAAGTTGCGACTCATATTCCTAAGAGAATATTGAGTCAGTGAACTACATCCCTTTGCCTTAAATAATTCAGATTAATTCAGATATTATAAATAAATATAATTTTGGCAAATAAAATATAATTGGAATTTTCTTTGGCATCCATAAATGTTATGTTTTAAGACAAAGATTTGCTGCTGGCTCAATGGCTTGTTGGTTAAAGCAGCCAGATCCCATATGGTCAACTGCATGGTTCAAGACACAGACCCAGTGGCTTGAGAAACATATCAGGCATGTGTGCATGTGTGCCCAGAATTCTGAAAGGAGGGAGAGATGGAGGGAAAAGATCTCAACATTACCATTCCCCATGGGGGATGATTTCTCCTCTCCTTCTCACTCTCTGCCTGTCTATTTTTCTCTGACAAGTGTACATGCCCTCTAGGAAGGAAAAAGAAAGACAAAGATTTTTAAAATATTCCAAGAATCAATAATTAAAATAATCTAAAATAGCATGTCAAATAAGAATCTAAAATAGCATATCGTGTAAACTAGCGTAGTAAGTTGAAAATTGTACATGACCAAATTCACAATGGACAATGGTGGCAAATGTAAAAAGTACTTAATATAATCAATTAGCTCATCAATTAACCAGTACTTATCTATATTGTGTTCAATGTCATGCATAGGATTGTAAAAGATGCACGATCGCAAGACATCTCTTTTTAAGAAGCTTGTAATTGGATAGAGCACTTTATTTCATGTAAATAATAATGTAAACTATAAGTAAGCACTTAATTATGAGCTAAATTCATTGATGACAAAAAGTCAGGTAAAAGTGGGATGATTAAGAGTTCAGTAGGAAAACAAGCACTGAATGGAAATATGAATACTAAGCTGGATTTGAATAGGTGGAAGTCTCAGCGCGAGGAATTTCAGAAAAAGGGAACAGCAAGAATAATGAGAAAGGAACAAAGCCTGGGAGAATTTGTTTGTGGGCAGGGGGTACACCTCACTAAGGCATAGTGGTCTGCAGAATTAGCCAGTAATAATTGGCTTGAAAGAGTGAGAACAGTGTAGGGAGAATCTTGGAAGCCTGGCAGACAAGTTTAGATTTTATGCATTTACATAATTATATAAGAAAGATGAGCTTTGATAAATTCAGAGAGAGTGTTTTGATAAATTCACTATTTAAGGAAGATTAGTTTGACAGCAACCTTCACCATAAATGGTCTAATACAGATTGATTCCACTTGAGCTACTTGCTAATAATATCTGAATTCAACTTCAGCTACCAGGAAAGTGGTTCAAATATAACTTCATATAGTCCATATAATTATTAAATTATTTACTTGGTGTCTGTACTAATAATAAGCGAATAAGAAAGGTATGCAATACATTTGGTTACTACCGATGACCAACTTAGTAAATGAAACCATCACCCCACCCTCTTTTATCTCTCCTGCTTCAATTCATGACAGAAGGCAAAATATTACTTAAGAGAAAGGAATAATTATAATTCTGCTTTATTATCCAATCCTTTATAGCAAAAAGTGAGAGATTCATCTTTAACAAGATAATAATATATGCTAATAATGATTAAAAGGATAATATCATATGCTACTATTGATAGTAACAAGTTCAGATTATTTGTCAAGCAGAAAACACATTATTTCATTTAATTCCTAACAATACCCAAGTAAAGAGGTTGTGGTCTTCATTATTGAAGCTGGGCAGTCTTGGACTCACAGGTTCTGAATGTTTTCTTAGACTATACACTGAGACGTGAGGCCAGTTCTGCCTGGCTCCAAAGCTAGTGTTTGCTACATGATTCGGCCCAGGCTCTCTGGTGAAGGTATTGCTGGAAACATTCAAAAGACTCCTGTCCCTGTTCCCTTTTCACAAATGTAAAGGCCACTCCAAACCACAGCCAAATTACAGCAAGCCAAAATATTAGCAGATTACTATGACAGTGATCATGGAAAACATGAATATTGACAGGAAAGTCTGGCTCAGGACTCAAATGGCAGTTTCAATTTACAATTTCAAAACTCATTCTACGTATCCTAGAGTCATAATGAAGCCCCAAAATGAATACTAGATAACAAGATAATAATCTTCTACTAGTTTTTTTTTTTTTTTTTTTTTTTTTTTTTTTTTTTTTTTTTTTTTTTTGGTTTGTTTCAGTTACTTCTTAGTTTGGCAGACAGCATTCAGGCAATTCTATATCCTGACCTACTTTTTAAAGTTCTTGACATAAATTATTGACCTTGAGATTTTTCTAGGCTGCCTCTGATTTTGTTAAGGGTTTTCACTAGTATTGATTAGTAAATCCCTATTTGTAAAGCAAATAATCCCTGGTTTATATATATTTTTTAAATAAGAGAGTAATTCAAGGACCGCTGGCTATCTAGGCGCACAGTTCTTTCCAACTTCTGTGATGATGTGCAGTAATGGGTCTGTGCCAATCAACTTTAATGCAGAAGCTAAAGTGTCTGCTCACTTTCACTGACCCTAACTCACAAGTAAAAACTGCCATTTCAGAGGTCATCAGTCAATTCAAAATATGACATTTTTGGCTCAGAGTTTTAAGGTTGAGACATCTGGAGAATGTATACTTCTAGAAAAAATGCATTCAAAACACTGAAGAGCTCTCTCACTAGGAATGGGAAAAAGAGCTAGCACAAAATATTGTTTATAATAATTGCAGTGAGAAAGGAAAAAAGAGCAAGCATAAAATACTGCTTTTAATAATTGCTTGCTTGGCTCCTAAAACTTTGAGGAAAATCTCCAAAAGACTAAAAAAGAAAGCGAAGTTTAATGAAACTCAAAGCCAAAAAGCACCATCAAAAAGCAGAGATGTTCTGAAGGTAAATGTGAAGACTGTCACCCCAGATCCTGGGCCCATAGCAAGACAGAGACAATCAACTGAGACTCGTGAATTTAGCCAGGGGCCTTGGAAAGGGCTAATGTAGCCCCAGGTTAATTGCCCTGACCAACTTGGATCACGTCATAGGATTTTCTCTAGTTGTTATATAAAGAATAAAAGGAAGAAAAATAGCCAACACACTCCTAAAGAAGAATAAAATGAAGGTATTTTCCCTAACAATGTAATGCATTACAAAAAGTACATGATTTTTTAAATATTAGATTGATTCCAGAGAGCCAGAAACAGGCCTGTGCATAGAGATGGCTATGCAAAACCTTATGCAGAGCCAGCTAGAGGCACGGTGGTAAGACAGCTGAATCTCACATGAGTTATCATGCGATTCGAGTCTTAGACATGGCTTCTTGAAAAAGATGCCAAGCATGTGTGTGTGCATGCCCAAAAGCTCAAAAGGAGAAATGTAGAAGGGATTGTGGTGTGACCATACCCCATAGGGAGTGATTTTTCATTTCCCTTCTCTCTCTCCTGCAAATGCATGTGCCCTAGAGCAAAAGTAAAAAAATATATATAGAGAGAGAGATATTAGGCACTGCAGAAAATAGTACTGGGCCAATCATTAAACAATAGTTATATACGTTAAAATAAATGGAAAAGGATCCTTATTGCAAATCATACCCAAAAATCCATTCCAGATTGACTGAAGACCCAATTTGAAAGCTAACAAAAGATAATATAAGAAGATACATTATACTAATAATCTCAAAGTAGTTAGGAGTTTTTTTTTAAAGAATACATAGATACAAATTATAAAATTGTCCACATTATATAATTAAGAATTTATAACTAAAAGACATTACAAAGAAATTCAAAAGCAAGCCACAGAAACATTTGCAAAGAAAACAACCCACAAAATATCAATACTCAAAACATATAAAGAATTCATACAAATTGGAAACAAAAAGAAAACATTCAAAAAATGGACACATTCATATTTGCAGGAATTTACAGATGAGGAAAAAGAAAGGCAGAATAGCCATATAAAAAGTATTCATGTTAATAGACATTAGAAAGCGGTATCATCTTTCATTAGACTAGAAAATACTAATCAGTATAATAATGGTAAATTGTTGGCAAGCATGTGGCTCAACTGAAATCTATCTGACACTGGCAGGAGTATAGATTTGGTACAACCATTCTCGAAAACAAACTAGCACTTTTATAAAGCTGAAAAGCAGTTCTATGTCTGAGTCATGTAGAAAATACTTGCACAATTACATCAGAAGAAATATACAAGAATATCTATAGTAGCATTCCTCATAATAGCAAAAACTGGAAATGATTAAATGTCCATAATCATAAGAAAAGACAAATAAATTTTGGATTTTTTAGAGTGTACTATAATACACCAATGAAAATTAAGGATATGTAGCTGCATATAATGACTTACAAAGTAAATATTGAGAGAGAAAAATTGCAGAAGTTTAGAAAGAGTGGACCTTGCCATGTCCTAGAATTGTTTTCCTTTGTGTAACTTCAAGTTAGGGTTGCTACAAGAGAAATTTGAATAAGATTTGGATGGCGGAAATTTTAACTCTCATAAAGCCCATATCATTCAAATGCAGTTCCACAGTTACCCCAAATCCTTCCAGTTTTCCTCCTTCAGTGTCTCATTCCAGCTCTATGAGGTGAAAACAATGATCAGGTCCTTTAAGACATGTGCATCATTAAGACCGGAGGCCATACTTAATGTAAAGTTTAACTTCCAGACTCAGGACTAGCTGATTCTGAGGTGAGAGAGGCAAAAAAGAAAACTTAAATAGACTGCCTAATTGGTTCCATAACAACCTAAATTCTAATTCCTATAATAAGTCTCTTATATTGATCATATGGGTTCTGCTTCCATTAGTAAGTCCTAACTGGTACAAAGAGTATGGGTGTGGCCTTTTAGACTGCTCAAAGCTAAAACTAAATAATGTTTTGCTTAGGTTTGTGCCATAAGCATTTGTTAAGAAGGAAAAGAAATGTTGGGACCAGCAGATGGCATAGCAGTTACATCACTAGACTCCCACATGGTTGACCCTGTTTTGAGTTCTGGACCCAGAGGCTTGAAACCCAGGCTGGGCACATATGCAAGCATGCCCAAAATTCCAAAAGGAGAATGGAAGAGAAGGGATTGTGGCATGGCCATCTCCTCTGAGGACTGATTTCTTGCTTTCTGTCTCTGTCTCTCCTGTGAGCGTTTGTGCCCTATAGCAAAAGATCTCTCTTAAAAAAGGAAGGAAAAGAAATGTTAAACATGAAATTCATTTTCATGAGGGAAGCAGGAATAGAAAGGATAGGAAAGAAACATTGGTAGATTTAATAGCATTCATAATGATGTTGGTAAAGTTCTAAAAGTGGGAGGGGGATTCACTGGCATTTGTTTTATTATTTTGCTTCACAACTTAGACTCTGCTTCTCTCTCTCTGTGTATGTATACACATACACACACACACACACACACACACACACATATATATATATATATATATATATATATATATATATATATATACTCACATTGGGTATATTCACACATGCACAGGATTCCTAATGGTTGGAAGACTGAAGGAAGGGGATCATGGCATGACCAAGTCCTTTGAAGGGGACCTTTCTTTCTTTCTTTCTTTCTTTCTTTCTTTCTTTCTTTCTTTCTCTCTTTCTCCTTCTCCTTCTCCTTCTCCTTCTCCTTCTCCTTCTCCTTCTCCTTCTCCTTCTCCTTCTCCTTCTCTTCTTCTCTCTCTTTCTTGATCTCATGAAGGCACATGCTCTCTATCATGAATAATTTTTAAATGCTAAAAAAACTTCAACATAAAAGAATAAATGAAATAAAAAACTAAGGCATATTTAGAAAAAACAACTATATGTAATTTAGAGTGTTTTAATGTAAATATTGATAACAAATATCTATATAGTGATAAATAGAAATAACCAACTAATGGGTAAAGGAAATTAACAACTCACTCAAAATTAGCTTCACTGAACTATAAACATTAACAAAGATCTTAAATATAACTAATAAGCATATAAATGCAAAAATAAAGCAACTAAATATAATCCAACTTCCATCTGTACACAAGTCAAATAAGCAAATATTGCGGTTAGAGTAATGGCAAGAACAGGAAGAGGCAGGGGCATATACATATCTATATATAGGAGTATAAATTGCTTCAGTATTTTGGAGTACACATAGTCAATATCTTTCAAACTTCTGAATGTGTATAGTTTTTAAATCTTATAAAATGATACACAAAGATAACTGTAAAAAAGGAAAGAAAGAAAGAAAGAAAGAAAGAAAGAAAGAAAGGAAGGAAGGAAGGAAGGAAGGAAGGAAGGAAGGAAGGAAGGAAGGTAGGTAGGTTTCATTGCAGAAGTATAATAGCAAAAAGAGAGGAATAAACCAAGTATGGAACAATAGGGATTGTTTTAGTAAATTACTGTATGTTCATAGGTGAAAAATTATGTAGCTATTTGACTGAAAGAGTTTTCATGACAACATAGAAAGATATCCACAATATATAGTTGAGATGAGCAAATCACAGAACAATGTATATGCTAAAAGCACATTTTTTACTTTTTTTATTAATTAATTTATTTTTATATACATTCAATCACATTGTTTAGCTTACAATGTGAGCATTTCAATATGTGAACATTTCTCCCCTGTCCCGTTGATCAAAATATCTTCAACCAATAACACCACACCTTCCCTTCCCGTCAATGCTCTGCCTCCATATCCCTTCTCCAAATGTCCTTCGTTAGGCCCCACTCCTCCACACACACCTTATATGACATTCACACCCATCTCTTGTATTTGTACAACCGTTAGTGAATCAGTTTCAATCATAGAGTGCAGACATTCGGTATATGTTAAGTGGGGACATACAATGTCTCTCCTTCATATCCTGGCTTGCCTAACTCAGCAGTTAATCTTCCATATTCTTCCACTTTCTGTCAAAAACCAGGGTTTTGTTGTTTTTTATCGCTGAGTAGTATTCCATAGAGTATATGTGCCACAGTTTTTCTATCCATTCATCCGTACAAGGGGATTTGGGTTGGTTCCATGTCTTAGCAATCGTGAATAGTGCCGCAATAAACATTGATGTGCAAGCACTTTTCCAATGAAGAATTCTTCTGTCCTTTGGGTAGATACCGAGGAGTGGGATTGCTGGATCATATGATAGATCTATTTGTAGATTTTTGAGGAATCTCCAAATTATTCTCCACAGTGGCTGGACCAATTTACATTCCCACTAGCAGTGTAAAAGAGTTCTCCCTTTCACTACATCCCCACCAACACTTATCATTTTTTGTTTTTTTAATCTTAGACATTCTGAGTGGGGTTAGGTGGTAACTCATTGTTGTTTTGATCAGCATTTCCCTTACGATGAGGGAAGTTGAACATTTTTTCATATGCCTTTTGGCTATTTGTATGTCATCTTTAAGAGAGTGTTTTTTTTCAACTCCTTCTCCCATCTTTTAATAGGGTTGATCATCTTTTTTTCCAAACAGTTTCTTTAGTTCCTTGTGTATTCTGTTTATCAGTCGCTTACCTGATGCAAAATTTACAAAAATATTTTCCCATTCTGAGGGCTGTCGATTCACACTAATTACTGTGCCTTTTGCCATGCAGAAACTTCTTAGTCTGATGTAATCCCACTTGTCTATTATGGGGATGATAAACTCTGCTTTGAGGGTCTTATTTAAGAAGGCTTTCCCTACCCCAATGTCTCCCAGAGTTTCCCCAGTGTTTTGCAAAAGCACATTTTTTAAAAATGACAATATATAGCTATTTCTTTTTAGAGAAAAAAATTCCAGAAAACACACCTTCCTACATAGGGAAGTTGAATTGTTTCAAAGGAAAAGAGTTTTCTTTCTAACTTTATATCGATTGTGTCATTTAAATTTTTTACACAAAGATATATAAAGAAAATATTTTCAGCTGCCCTAAGAGTTAGGAAAAATATTCATATAAAAAATGAGAAATCTAGGGCACCAGTATATTTTACCTAGTCCTCTGAGCTCATCATCTTCATGAATAAAACCAACTCGTTGCTAACATTTGAAATTCTTAAAGTAGATGGAACTGAAATAATCTTAAGCCTATTCCCTAGAATATTGCAAAAGAACATTTTTAGAAAAAGGGACAACTAATTTTACTAAAAATATACTTAATACACTTAAAAGATTAACATTAGCTTTAGACTGTAAAAACATACTTAAAAGATTTATGTTAGCTGTACAAGTATTCTTTTTATCAAAATTTTGACCTATTAATAACTAAATCTCTCATTACAGTAAAATAAGACAAAATATTCTCTTTAATAGTACATGGAAGTAAATATATATAAGTTAAAATATAAAACATATCAAAAAAACCCTCCCACCAATGTAAATATTTCTGCAGTTATAATACTTAAAATTATATTACTATTTCAGCAACTAGTTGTTAAATTTTGGTCCTATAATTAGGTTATAGGACCCCTGAGTTCAGAAACCCTTCCATAGGGTTCCTTACTAGTCATCATACCTGGGAAATGGTAGGTGTAAAATACATATTTGTGGAAGGAAGTAGGGGTGGAAGGGAAAGGAGGGAGAGAGAGAGCAAAGGAAAGAAGAGAATCACAACGTCCAGAAGATAAAACGAGGCTCCAAAGCCATCTATGCTAAACAGATGTAATGAAGATCATGTCATCAATCCTGACATGTGAAAGTCATGTAATCAATGTCACAGAGCTGGCTCAGAATTATTTCTTCTCTACCAGACAACAGACGTGTTTTAAGTTAGTGGATGTCATCCAATTTGAACCAAATGAGTATCTTGATGTAAATCTTGATGTATACAGCACATTAGACAAGGTCTCTCTGTATTGTAACCCTCCTGTATAAGCATCCCAAGAGTAGCTGGGACTGCAGGCATGTGCCATCATGGCTCAACTTGCAGGGTGGGCCAGGAACTAACCAGGACTTGCCATGTGTTCGTGGCCTTCCCAGTAGTAGCATCTACCAGCGTGTGTTACCACACCTGGGCCAAGGAGAGCAAATTTGGTCAAATTTTATCCAACTCTTTCAACACTCATTATGAAAGTCATAGATAGGTTGAGTCAGACCATTTGATGAGAAAAAATGGAGTGTGAACATTTTCAAATCCTTGCCCTCTTTTCCTTTGTTTCCAGTCTGACTATATGTGAGATGAAAAAGCTCTTTTATTTTGTGCCTTTACTAAATTTCTTCTTTATATCAGGCAAGAATTTAAGGCCATAACTTTATGTTATGAAAGATAAATAAATAAATAAATAGATACTTTGAAATACTCCTTTACTTAGAACTTTCTTTGTTAAAGGGAAATCCTGCTGAATACTGACATATGCTACTGTGATCTATAATCCATGGTAACCATGCTAGTCCAGCCAGTCTGATTGTCACTGGCATTGAGATCTACAGGAGTTCCAAACAGAGCGCTGGGGCAATGCAAAGCCAAGCAGAAGCTCCTAGTTTCTTATGTTTCTTCTGACACAACACCTCTCTAGAAGGAGGGGTCTGCAACAAATGATAATGTCTCTACTCAACTCTACCTTTAGAGAAGGACTAAATTTAACTTACGGAAGAATTCAGCTCTTATTCAGCCAAATTTCCAGTAGAACTGAGGTAATTTGCCCTCAGTCTATGTGAATAACAGAGAAAATGGCAAATCTGATTTAGAATAACTAAAAAGAATAATTTTAAATCAAGAGAATAAATGACCAAATAAAAGGAAAAGCTAGACAATGTCAACATATAATTGGTATCAATATAAGGATCAAATGGAACTTTATAGAACTAAAAATAAATCAAATTATGAAGCTAAAAAGTTATGGAATATGTTCAATAGCAGCAAAGAAACTATCAGTAAACATAAAGACAAAGAAGTATTCAAATTAAAGTACAAAAAGAAACAGAAATGGAATAAACAGAACTGAGTATTAATAAAGTAGAAAAATTAATATGTGGCATGGGCTAATTATAGGTATAGGTATAATAGTGATAATTGGAATACCAGAAAAACAGAAAAAATATATTTATGGTATTTAGAGAGATATGAATGAGAACTTTTCTAATACTTGATCGAGACATTAACCAGAAATACAAGAATTTCAGCCAATTTCAAAGAGGATAAATACAAAGAAATCATATTTGGGAAAACAAGGTTGAACTACTCAAAAATAAAAAAAGAACATTTTTAAACAGAAAGAGTAAAAAAAAGACACATCTTCCAAAAGTAAGAATGTGACCCTTGATTTTTCAACACAAACAATAGAAGTCAAAGGCAATGGAATATATCTTTAAAATGTTGAAATAAAAAAAAATAAAAGTGCCAACTGTAATCCTATATCTAAAGAAAACATTCTTCAAAAATGAAGGTGTAAAAAAAAAAAAAAATCTTATCAAGCTGCATTAAAACATAAGTTCAACTAAATACTATTTTACTTACAAAAATCACTTTAAATACAAGGTATATAAATAGTTCTTCACAAATGGGTGAAGAGAAAAAAGGTAGAAAAATACACTAAGCATATACTAACGAAAGAAAGTGGGAGTTACTATATATATCTCTTTTTTTTTTGAGAGAGAGAGAGAGAGAGAGAGAGAGAGAGAGAGAGAGAGAGATTTTTGCTGTAAGGGCGTGTGCACTCACCAGTAGACAGAGAAAGACAGAAAATGAGAAATCACCCCTCCTCCACCCCAGGTGGCTGGCCACACCACAATCCCTTCTCCTCTATTCTCCTTTTGGGATTTTGGGCACACATGCAAACAGGCCAGCAAGAATTTTAAGCCACCAGGTCCAGAACTCAAACTACATTCAGCTATGTAGGAGTGTAGCTCCTTAATCACTATGCCTTCTGCTGGGCCCCTAGAGTTACTATCTTAATATCTGACAAAAGAGGGCTGCAAATAAGGTAAGCAATCAAGTACAAGTGCTTAAAGCACCTGCATGAGAGAGTAAGTGGTTCTTAATACTTAAGGCATTCTGGGCTCAAAATTTAAGGAGGCACTGGGGTTGGCAGGTAGCATGGTGGTTGAAGGTGCTCCCACAGGGCTGACTGAGGTTCAAGTCCTGGACCTGGTGGCTTGCTTTCTCACTTTCCTTTGCTCTTACTCTGGCTCTCACTCTGTCCCTCTCTGTTCAAATTTAAAATAAGTAAATAAACAAGTAAAGTTAAATAAAAATTATTTAAAATTTTTTTAAGGAGGCACTTACCTTCAGGACCACGTGAGTACAGAGGTGATACCAAAGAATAAGTGTCTCCTGATGTTTACACTCTAGGTTTGGCCTTAAGACAAAGTAGATTCCAAAGCAAGATGTGTTATTAAATATAAAAAGGGTGTTTCATAATGATAAAAGGAAGATAATATAAAATTTGTATGTGACTGTAGTGAGCAACTGCTAACATACTCCCCAACACTGGTTACTGTTACTAAACTATTTTCCCAGTTGGATGGTATATAGACTCCTGGGACTGACCAAACAAAGCACCACAATGCGAGGGATTTAAAACAACAGAATTTTGTTGACTCAGTTGCGGAAACTAGAAGTCTGAAGATGTCAACTGGATCAACATCCCTGTGAAACCTGTAAGAGAATACTTTCTATCTTTTCCTACCTTCTACTGGTTTGAAGAAATCTTTGGTCTTTCATGGATTACAGCTACATAAATATAATCTCTGCCTTTGTCATCACATGGCATTCTCTTTCTCTTTCTGTGTCTTCACATGGCCTTTTTCTTATAAAGACACCATTAATATTAGATTAAGTGGACACTCTATTCCAGCATGACTTCACATTATCTAATTACAGGTACAAAAATCCTATTTCCAAAGAAGGTCATATTCTGAGGTACTGGGAGTTAGAACTTCAACATACCTTAGTGTTGATGTGGGAAACAGACCATTCAATTCATAGCAGGTAGGCAAAAATGATTATTTTTTTCTTAATTTGCTATAGGAGCACGTGTTGACTGGTGAGAGTCATGAGAGAAAGGAGGAAGGAGAGGGAGAAAGAAAGTAAGAAATCACACACACATTCCACCAGGGAGATGGCCATGCTGCCATGCTGCAATCCCTACTCTTTCATTCGTCTCTTGGGACTTTGGACACACACACACACACACACACACACGGTTAGAGTACTTCCCAGGCCACCAGGGGGCCAGGACTCAAACCATGCAGTTGGCCATGTAGAATTCAGCCACCACAGCTACCAATCTACTAGCTGATCCAACAAATTATTATTTTTATTTATATTTAATTAAACATGATCAAAGTAATTTTTAATGTTTATTGGGCCATTATTACTTTATTTTCTATTCATCACCTATTAATAGCCTTTCAGATTTTCTTAATTGAGTTAAATATTTTTTTTAGAGTTTTTGCCATGAGGTGTGTGCACTTGTGGGAGAGAGAGAGAGAGAAAGAGATTTTAAGAGGGAAAATGAGAGATCACCTCCCCCAGGGAGGATGTTCATGCCACAATCCATTCTCCTCCTGGGTTCTCGAGCATACTGGCACGCATGCCTGGTGTGATTTTCAAGCCACTGGGCCAGGGACAACAACCACAACCGGCCATGTGGGAGTCCGGTGACGTAACCACTATACCGTCTGCTGGTACCTTGTTGCAAATTTTTATACTGTGAAGGAGTTTTGTAAACTAATGAGGATATATCTCACATATATTTAATGTTTCTTTTTTAAGAATTGCTTTATTTAACTTTATTTTGTTTATTTATCTATTTTTGATTTGACCAGAGAGGTGAGAGAGAGAGAGAGAAAGCAAGCCATCAGGTCTGGGACTAGAACTGCAGTTGACCATGTGGGAGTCCTACACCCTTAACCACCACGCCACCTGCTGGTCCTATAACATTTCTTTTTTTTTAAAGAATTACTTTTTATTTAATTGTATTCATCATCATCATCATCGTCAATATTATTTCAATTTTAACAGACAGACAGAGAGAAAGGAAAAATGCTTTACATATTAATTTGAAATGTTCTCCAAATTAATGAATAAAATCAAATGTACTTTTTGATTTAAATCTTCATCCATTTGGAATTTATTTATTTTGATGGTGTTGTAACACACCTTTTTACATTTAATGTTATAAATAACCAATTACTCCATTACACTTATTAAATAATCCATCTTTTTCTTCTCATTTTGAAGAAAATATCACTTTCTTCTTTGTCCCATTTTTTTCTTTTCCTCTATAGTATAAAGTTTATAGTTTGTCATTTATTTTAACATGTGAGTGCTATTCACTAAGTAAGTTCTTACTCCAAATGAAGTCCATTATCACTTTGTCAAGTTATGAAATATCCTGCTGGCACTTTACTTGATATTTTACTAAATTTAAAAATATAAAGAGAGCCAGCCAGTGGCATGGTGCTTAAAGTGGCTGAATACTTCATGGTTAACTTTGTGGTTTGAACCCTGGACCTGGTGGCTAAAAAAATACACTTAGCACCTATGCATACTCAAAATCCCGAGAGGATAAAAGAGGAGAAGGAATTGCAGTCTGGTCATCTCCTGGGAGGAGGTGCTCTCTCACCTCCCCTGTCTGTCTCTCTCTGGTGAGTAGACATGCCCTATAACAAATTAAAAATATACATAAAGAAAACTCACACCTTTAAATTAGTAAGCCATTAACATGAAAAGTACAGTCTCCAAATATCACACCTTAATTAAATAAAATAGGCTATTTAGTGAAATAGCTAATTAAAAGTATTATGCAAAATGAAAAAAAAATTAAAGAATAAGAAAATCATGTTGTATCTTTTCAGAGAAGGTAACAAAGAAGTAAGTAAAGCCCAGTAGGACTGTGTTAAAAGCACTCATCGATGAATTTTGAAGAGGCTGCCACTGGCCAAAGTTGGAATAATCTCAGTATAAGTCAGGATAATTGCAACAGATTGAAGCTCCTAGCACCAAATAATAACTGTAAGAACAAGAAAGTAATTGATCACCGTTGAAGAATGATAACAAGCCAATTGATTTTGTTTTGTTTTTGCTACAGGTCACATGCATTCTCCAGAAAAAGACAGAGTGATAGAGAGAGAGAGGAAGTGAGAAATCAACCTCTTATGGAGGATGGCCACGCGGCAATTCTTCTCCTCCATTCTCCTCTTGAGTTGTTGGCCATGAACACATGTGCCCAACAGGAATTTTAAACAGCCAGGTTTGGGACTCAACTGCACAGCAAGCCATGTAGGATTTAGTGCCTTAACCTCTATGCCATCTACTGGTCACCAATAGCTTATTCTTAAACACAAAAATAAAAATAATAAAAAAAATAATGAAATGAATTAATCTTGCCTTTTTTATATTAATTGCACTACTGGGTTAATGAGAGAAGTTTCTCTTTATAGTTATGTTCCAGCAAACAAATAAAGAAGAAAGAATAGAATAAGAATATCATTGGGGGTCAGCAGGTGTTAGGATGGTTAAGACACTTGATTTCTACATAGTTGATCACAGTTTGAGTCCCAGGCCCAATGGCTTGAAAATTACACAGGACATGTGTACTTGCATGCCCAAAATCCCAAGAGGAAAATGGAGAAGAGGTTGTGGCATGGCCATCCCCAATGAGGGACAATGTCTCACATTCCTTTTGTCTATCTCACTCTGTCTCTCTCCAGTGAGTGCAAGCGCCCTATACTAAAAACCTAAAAAAAAAACAAAGATCATATTTTATAATGCTCGATGAATTTATGAACTGGAAATTAATCATAAAAAGAGAACATACGGACATTTGCCTCCTAATAGAAAAATATAAGATCAAAGACAGTCTTTAAAGAAAAATAAAAAGCCTAATTAGATCTAACTTGTATATCCAACTAGCAATTATACCAAATACACAAAGAAACAAACCTGATAAACTATATCATGGGAAGACAATCAATGAAATCTAGAATGTGGAAAACCTTGTAGGATAATGATTTATTTACATATTTATTTATTTGCCATCGGGTACATGCACTTGCCAGAGAGACAGAGAGAGGGACAGTGAGAAATCACTCCCTTGGGAGGATGGCCACACTACAATTCCTTCTCCATATTCTTCTCAGGATTCTGAGCACATGCACACACACACACACTTGGTGTGACTTTTCAAGCTGCTGGGTCTGGGACTCAGAAATATAGTTGGCCATGTGGGAATCCAGATCCTTAACCACCATGCCAACTGCTGGCCCCACAATGATTTGTTTTTTAAAAGCTATGGAGCCAGCAGTTGGCATGGTAGTTAAGAACTGGATTCCTACATGGCCAACTCTATCCTTCCAGCTCCATCCTGGTGGCTTGAAAATTATGCCAGACACGTGTGCATGAGCGTGCAAAATCCTGAGCGAAAAAGGGATTGTGGCATAGCCATCCCCCTTGAGGATGATATCTTACTTTCCCTCTTTGTCAGTCTCCCTCCAGTGAGTGTATGTGTCCTATGACAAAAAATCTTTAAGAAGGAGCCAGCAGATGGCATAGCAGTTACATCGCTGGACTCCCACATGGCCAGCCACGGTTCAAGTCTCATACCTAGTGGCTTGAAACTCACATCAGGCACATGTGTGTGCATGCCCAAGATCCCAGGAGAATGGAGAAGGGATTGACACTTGGCTATCCTCCCTAAATTGTGATTTCTCACTTTCTCTCTCACTGTCTCTGTCTTTCTCTCCAGAGAGCACACACACCCCAAAGCAAAACCTCTTAAAAAAATAAAACTGCGGGAACCAGCAGTTAGCGTAATGGCTATGTCGCTGGACTCCCACATAGTCGACCGCGGTTCGCGTCCCAGACCCGGTGGCTTAAACTCACACCGGGCGCGTGTGCGTGCGTGCCCAAGATCCCGAGAGGAGAATGGAGGAGAAGGGATTGCGGTGTGACCATCCCCCCTGGGGGGTGATTTCTTGCTTTCCGTCTCTATGTCTCTCTCTGTCTGTCTGACGAGCGCACGCGCCCTATAGCGAAAAACCTCTCAAAAAATAAATAAATAAATAAATAAATAAATAAATAAAACTGGAAGTGTGGGCTTTACAAAGGAGCAAATTGGAAAACAACATATAACATTTATAAAGAAAGAAAAATTTGACCCCTGGTGATTCTTAAAAGTAGAGAATTATTTTTTATTTTTTATATTTTTCATTTAATTTTATGGGTTTTTTTTCAGCACAAGGTTTATTGAGGGATATAGAGATACATTCCATAGACAGATAGGTCTAAGAGAGGTGAACAGCTCTGTCTCCTTCCTAGGATCCTCTTTTTTTTTTTTTATTGGAGAGGTTTTTGTTACAGGGTGTGTGCACTCGCCAGAAAGACAGAGAGAGACAGAGAGACAGCAAGAAATCACCCCCCCCCCCAGGGAGGATGGCCACACCGCAATCCCTTCTCCTCCATTCTCCTCTCAAGATCTTGGGCACGCATGCACACATGCTCAACATGCGTTTAAGCCACCAGGTCCAGGACTCAAACTGTGGTCGACTACATGGGAGTCCAGCGACATAGCCATTACGCCAACAGCTGGTCCTGCTAGGATCCTCTTTTATCCTATTGTAGACTCTGTCTATCTGAAGTATGTGTCCTTAACCCTCTTTTGTCCTATTAAATTTTCTTTTAGCTTGTTCCTCATTTTTGTATCTTTCAGGTCTCATGCTGCAGGGAGTTGTTTTGAGTTAAAATACAGGGCCGAATAGTCCCTCCTTACATTTTCTTTGTGCTCCTGGCTGATTCTCCCCGGCTGGCATTGCAGTTTGGTAGGTTTACAGTTCTGGGATCTTAATGGTAATCCCAAGTTCCACTTGGCATCGCTCTGGTGACAACTCTCTCCAGCAGCTCTGACCTCCATTTCCACTTGGTATTGTCCCAGTGAGAGCTCTCTTAGGTTGCTCCAACCCCACATTTCTGCTTGACATTGCCTTAGTAAGGGCTCCCTGTAGTGGCTCTACTGCTGTGACAGGTCTCTCGGTAGGCCCCCAGAATGTCTGAGAAAATCCTTTGAAATGTAGGTAGAGGCCTGTATACCTCCACAGCTCTTGAATTCTGAGCCTACAAAATTACCTGCATGTCCATGCCACCCAGATCTGCAGGAGACTATCCTGTGCCCCTCTCCTGAAATTATTGTTTACCTACGCTTCTGGGCCTGTAATGGGAAAGGCACCTTCAAAGGTATCTGAAATGCCTGTAGGATCCTTTCTCCCACTGTCTTGACGATAAGCACAAGGATCCTTTCACTTGGCCACAATCTTTCTCAAAATGACTCTCACTTCTTATGTAGTCTGGCTTTGAATGTTCTGATTTTTTTTTTTTGCTCTGCTTCCCTTTTCATGATAAAATCTGTATTTAAGTAATTTCTTTCCATTTGCTTCTTACTAAATGCAATTAGCAATATATGCATAGTTCTTTTTATATTTTGACTAGAAATTCTACTTACTAGATCTTCATCACTTTTCAAATTTGGCACTCCACGAAGCCCAAGGGCATGGGACAATGCAATCAAATTCTTTGCAATGGTGTAATAAGGATAATTTTTTCCCCCATCCGATTTCCAATAAAACATTCCTCATCTTCATCTGAGCTTACCCTACTTCTGATACTGATACTGTGTTTTGGTGTGTTTTTCTGTTGCTAGACAGAAATACCAGAGACTGGGTAAGTGATTTATAAAGAACAGGTTTATCTGGCTCATAACTGTGGTGGCTGGGAAGCCATAGGTGTGTGGTTAGCATCCAGCCAGCCTCTGCTGCATCACAACATAGAAATGTGACCATCAACAGACTGATCGCCTCACTGTTCAGAAATTTCTTTTGCTAGAGAACTTAGGTAACCATTCTTGACTTACACCTCTTCAGAATGGCCTCTACTGTCCATATATCTTCTTTTATTTTAAAACTGTATTTATCTTTTCTGAGTGAGAGGGAAAGAGAGAAACAGGTGGAGGGAGAGAAACAGAGAAAGACAACACTCCTAACAGGGTCCTAATGCCATGGTCTCCCCAGCTCCAGCCAGCCTTGGATCACAGGCATAGGCATATGGATGTGAACTGGCAATTTTACCATGCAGGCTGCTTTACAGAGCATTGTGCTTTACTACTGTGCTATCATCCAGCATCTACCGTCTGTATTTCCTTCAGCATTTTTGTCAGAACTACCTAACCAATCTCTAAAATATTTATAAACTCCTCTTCAAAGCCTCCCCCAGAATCTAGGCTTTCCTAGACAACTCCTCCAAACTCTCCCAATCTCTGCCCATTACCTGCTTCCAAAGCTGCTCCCACATTTTCAGATATTTGTACAGTAACACAGCCCTACTCCCTGCACCAATTTTCTGTTCTAGTTTGTTCTTTGGTAATAACAGAGATACCTAACTGTGGGAAATTTAAGAGAATAGAATTTCATTTAGCTCATGCCTTGGTGATCCAAGGACCAGGGGTCACCTCTGCTGAGGGACTTCTTTTGGTGGACAATATGGTGGAGGGTAGGACAGAGGAAGTGCAGAGCAGAGTATGTCTGTGTCTGTCTGCTCTGGAGTCTTTCCTGCTCCTTTTAAATCTATTAAGACTCAAAATCCTGGGAGCCTCACCCTGACTTATTATTTCCTGAGGCTCTACCTTTCAACATCATAATTGGAGTAAGTCTCTACATCTCAACATAGTGTAATTTTTACATATGCTTACAATTTTCTATAAATTTATTGAGTTTTCCTATGCAAGAATGTGTTATCTTTCAATTTATGAAAATGCACTGCTCCAGTTATAAAAGAGTTTCTTCTTTTATTCTTAAGTGTATCTGGTTTATATCTTTTTATTTGCTACCATAAATGGGATGTTTCTTGCAATATTTTATCTATCTTAAAATTGTTTTTTTTAAGTCTTTTTGTTTGTTTGTTTGAGAGATTTTTGTGCAATAGGGTGTGTCTACTTGCCAGAGAAACAGAGATAGAGAGACAGAACATGAGAAATCACCCCTTGGGGGAATGATCACACCTCAATCCCTTCTCTTCCATTCTCCTCTCAGGATTTTGGGCATACACACACATGTACCTGGTGTGAGATTTAAGTCGCCAGGTCCAGGTCTTGAACCGCAGTCCACTACATGGGAGTCCAGCAATGTAATCAATTACTCCATCTGCTGGTACCCCACCCCCCTTTTTTAAAGGTTTTTGGCATACAGCAGGTGCACTCACCAGAAAGAGACATTGAGAAAGTGAGAAATCATCCTCCAGAGGGAATGGCCATGCCACAATCCCTTCCCCTTTATTTTCCTCTCAGGATTTTGGGCCAGTGTGCACACACATGTGCCCAGTGTGATTTTTAAGCTGCCAGGTTCAGGACTTGAATTGTGGTCGGCTATAAGGGAGTCCAGTGCCTTAACCATGATATCCCCAGCTGGACCCAGTAATTGTTGTCTTATAAAAAAGTTATTTTTATACAGCATTATTGAATAAGGCTTCTATTCAGTTCTTACTGTTTCGCAGGTATTTGTGGTTTACTTATTTTTTTCCCTATGTATGTGGTCATATAAGTATAAAATAAAACATGAACAATTTGCCTCTATTCTCCACCCAAATATTGGGTCATCGGAAAAGTCATAACATATTTTTCTATACAAAAATTTGTCATGAATTTTCCAACAGCCCAATATATATCTTTTGTTTATCCTCTTGTACTGGCTGCTAATTCTAAAGTAATGCTATATGTGTAAAATAATTGTAAATGGATATTCTGATTGCATTCTCAATTTTACTGGTAATGATTCTAAGTTTGGTGCTGGTTTGTTACTCGAGACAGGTATTTTTATTCATGTAAGGAAGTACCCATGTGTTCGCATGCCTTTAATTTTGATGTTTTGCAATAATTGGAAATAGAAACGTTTAAAAGGCAATCTGGTCATTTTTAATCTATTTCATTCACATTTATGAATAAATAAAACCCTATCCTTAATCTTGTTTTGTTTGATTCATTGTTCCCTTTATTGATGTATTTGCTCTATAAATTTTTAAAATTTAACTTTAAATGATAGGTTTTGGCACTCTATCATAGAACACTAGAAAAACGTACAATTTTTTCACCCTACCTTTACTTCTCTATAACCTGTACCTTTTTCTATGAGTTTTATTATCTTTTAGTCCTTCAGAAAGTTGACTGTTTAACTTGAAATAATCTGTTTTAGCTTCTATTTCTTAAATTTTCCATTCTGGATGATGTTAATTCTCTACTTTAAAAAATGAAGAAGTAGGGGCTGGCAGGCAGTGTGGTGATTAAGGGCACTAGACTCCCACATGGCTGGCCAAGATCTGAGTCCAAACCTTGCTTTCTCACTTTCTCTCTCTCTCTTTCTTGTTCTGTCCATACTCTCTGGTCAAATTTAAATAAATAAAGACGAATAAAATAATTCTTTTTTTAAAAAAGAAGTATATCCATATTAGCTTTCCATTTTCTTGTCCTTATCCTAATTCCCCAACCTTGGTATCTTGAGTTTTTTATTCTTCATAATATTGCTGTAACCCTAATCTCACCAGCGTCTTACTTAAGTACAATCATGTACTGCATAATGATATTCTGGCCAATAATGAACCGCATATATGATCATATATTTGTTCCCATAAGAATATAATTGGAGGGACCAGCAGTTAGTGTGATGGCTATGTCGCTGGACTCCCATGTAGTTGACCGCAGTTTGAGTCCCGGACCCAGTGGCTTAAACTCACACTGGGCCCGTGTGTGTGCGTGCCCAAGATCCCAAGAGGAGAACGGAGGAGAAGGGATTGTGGTGTGGTCATCCCCCCGGGGGGTGATTTCTTGCTTTCTGTCTCTCTTTCTGGTGAGCGCACATGCGCTATAGCAAAAACCTCTCAAAAAAAAAAGAATATGATAATATGATTGTGTGCATATATATATACACACACACATACATATATATATGCATATGTGTGTGTGTTTTTGTGTGTGTGTGTGTGTATCTCCTAGATATGTAATAGGCTATACATACTTATCAGTAACACATGACTGTATCTCACTGTTCATCTGATTGCAAACAAACAAGAAAGAAAAAGTGACATCAGTTATTACCCAATTTAGATGACTTAGAAAATGAGGTTTAGGAATTTTGAGGTGATAAAGTACTGATGAGCTTAATGCTTTGAATTGATGCTGCAATGTGATAAGACTTTGGGGGATGTTATATTTCGCATATGAACAGATATTAATTTGGGGGAGTAACAGAACTAATTGTGATAGGTATACTAATGGCCTCCCAAAGAAGTTCACATTCTAATTCCTGGAACTTGTAAGTACATTATTTTACATGGCAAAAGAGGTTCTACAGATATTATAAGAGTACAAAGTATGAGCTGAAGAGGATTGTCCAGGTATGTCCACTTTAATCACTTTTTTTTTTTTTTTAAGATTTTTGCCATAGGACTCATGCCCTTGCTGGAGAGAAACAGGTAGTCAAAGATACAGAAAGTGAAAAATCATTCCCTGGGAGAATAGCCACACTGCAATCCATTCTTTCCACTCTCCTCTCGGGATTTTGGGCATGCATGCACACATGCCCAGCATGTTTTTCAAGCCACTGGGTCTGGGCGTCAAACCTCAGACTCAGTGATGTGGGATACAGCCATCTTAATTACCACACCACTGGCTGGCCCATAATCACATGATTTTTTCATAAATGGAAGAGGGAAGCAAAAAGTCCTCTGCTACTGTTTTCTGGCTTTGAAGGTGGAAGAAGTTGTTCCTTGAGTTAAGGAATGTGATTGGCATCTAGAAACTGAAAACAACCCTCTTTTAGAGCCCTACACAAAAAAGAGACCTTCATCCTATAATTACAAGAAAATTAATTCTGCCAACAACTCAAATGAGCAGGAAATGGACTCTTCCTGAGAACCTGCCAAAAGGAAAACAGCCCTGCTAATAACTTGACTTTAGTTCAATGAGACCTATACCAGATTTCTAACAAATGGAGCTATAAAATAAATTTGTGTAGGTTTATAAGACTAAATTAACTTGTTAGAAAAGCAATAAAAAACAAACACAACATAACTAGCTCAATCTTAATTTCTCCTCTACAGTTAAAGGTCTTCTACTCTGAGATCTTATCATCACTATTTACTTCTTGAACGAATCAAGATTCTATTAGCAAGGAGGAAGAGGTGGGTGCCAGAGAAAGTGCAAATGATCAATGCCTATCACAAATGACTAATCCTCCAAATTTGGTTAAATCTCTTGGGGTATGTCTCAGACTTCTGCTACATGCTTTATATCCCATCAGTCTCTAGTCTATGAGAAGATCGTCTCTTTCTCTCTCTCTCTCTTTTTTTTTTTTTTGGAGAGATTTTTGCTATAGGGTGCGTGCACTCACCAGAAAGACAGAGGTAGAGAGACAGAAAGTGAGAAATCACCCCACAGGGGGGATGGCCATGCCGCAATCCCATCTCCTCCATTCTCCTCTCAGGATCTTGGGCAAGCACACACATGCGCCTAGCAAGTGTTTTAAGCCACCGGGTCCGGGACTCGAACCGCGGTTGACTACATGGGACTCCAGCAACATAGCCATTAAGCTAACTGCTGGTCCCTTCTTCTTCTCTTTTGAAGTTCTTGCCACCTGTAACACCTCCAGCTGACTGATTCTTATTAACTCATCAACCAATCTATGGACTCCCCATTCTTTTTTTTTTTTTTTTTTTTTTTTTTTTTTGCTATAGGGCGCGTGCACTCGCCAGAAAGACAGAGACAGAGAGACAGAAAGTGAGAAATCACCACATATGGGGGATGGCCACGGCGCAATCCCTTCCCCTCCATTCTCCGCTTGGGATCTTGGGCACACACGCACATGCGCCCAGTGTAAGTTTAAGCACCGGGTCCAGGACTCAACCCGCTGTCCACTACATGGGAGTCCAGTGACATAGCCATTCTGCTAACTGCTGGTCCCTCCCCCTCATTCTTCAAAATACTGCTCAGACATGTTCTCTTTCACTAAATCTCAAGATAAAATTATACAGTTTTTATCATAATCGTTCCATTATATATGCATATTTATGATATGCACATAATTCATATATATATATGTATACACACACACACACACACATATATATATATATATATATATATATAATTGCTAAAAGACATGCCAGAGAGAGAAAAAGAGAGAGGGAAAAGGGAGACAGGGGAAGAAAGTACCCCCCCATGGGGTGTGGCCACGCCCCAATCCTTCATTCTCCATTATTCTCCTGCATTTGGTCATATGGGAGCTGACTCAACCAGTAGGCTACAAGCCTGTCCTACCTTTGTATATTTTAAAATCAGCTGGGAGTCAGTGGCAGTTTATTGCAACCAAAGGCTCACACGTATTCAACAGGTATTGTTTGATTTATAGCTAAGGTGAGGCAATAGATTGAATTCTCCAAGGAACAGTTCTCAGGAACTTTAACAGCAATTATGACAAAACTGCTCTCACAAGGAACTCTTACGTGCTACTAGTGACCAGGAAGTTTGAAAGATGAGGTCTATTACAGCCTAGAACCTGGAAGCCATTTCTCAAGTGTCCTAAGTAGCCATTACATAGTATAGGACTTGTCCATACGGGTCATTTTGGCCCTTTATGACTTAATTCAAGAGAAAGCAATAGGTTTTTTGTTTGTTCTTTTTCTCCATTTTTTTTTTTTTTTAATGGCTCACTTTAGTGTTAAGAGAAAACATCCCTCTTGGATACACTGCATTGCCCAAAGATTGCTGAAATTCAATTATCTCAAAACAAAAACAGAAGACTATCTTATCGGCTATCCAAGGCTGTTTCCAGAGCGGTAAGTGTGAATGCCAGACCAGGCCTCCCTTGGTGCCCACACGACCATAGGGGGTCTCCTACAAGGCAGATGAGAGGTTAGGAGTTTAGAGAAACTCCATCTACAATCTAGACCTCAGGTAAAGGAGCAAGATTTGAAAGTCAGAAAGAGGAAAGAACAAAGACTCGAACTCTAGGTCTCATTAAGGACATTATTAAAGCAATAAGCCCAGGGTTCTCACCCTTGCCTTTACTCCCTCACCGTGGGGCAGGCCGGAACTACACTTCCCAGAATGCGGCGCGGTGGGCGGGGCTAAAGCTGGACGGTGTTTTCACCTCGGGTTGCTCAAGGCGCTTCAGGTTTCACTGTAAATTCCAGCCTATGCCGTGGCGCTCCTCCGCCGCCGCCTCCTCCTGATTGGTCCGGCCGTCCGTGCGTGGGCGGACGTTGCATGCGTCACTGGCAGCTGTTGAATGGAGGCTCTGCGCCCCGAGTCCTCACGGTAGATAAAGTCTGTGCCCTGGTGGGAGCTCTAGCTTTTCCCGCCACGTCAGAGAAGAAGGACTACATTTCCCAGGAGGCTGAGGGACTGCGGGCGGCCTGGGGGTGGAGCCTCACGTCTGGTACAGTCATCCCTAGCCTCAGCGGCGGGACTGTGATGGCCGGAGAGATGACGATCTTAGGTCAGTGGCGAAGGGGGTCCCTGTCCTCGCCGCGGGCATCGAGACGGGCTGTGAAGGCTGGGCTGGGCCAGGGTGATTGTCACACCTCCTGAATCTAGCTGACACAGCGGGAGGGGAGCCGAAACGGTGACTGAGAGGCGGTTTTTGGCTTTCCGAGTACGTGGGGGCGGGGGCGGCTCAGGAGGGCCCAGGCTCCTTACAGGCCCTGGTGAGGTTGGCGGCGACCAGCTGCGGACATCCCAGGGACATCGCGCTAGGAAGGTGTTCTCCCCAACAGACCCTCACTTTTGAATTGGCGTTTGAACTGGGGCTTTTGGGAAGCGGCAGGGACCTACGTCTCCAGGACCCCGTTGTGGAGGAAGCCGGAGGAGCGGCAGTGGCCTGGGTTGTAGATGGGGATGCTGAATTTGGAGGGATTCAGGCCCTTTAGGTGTGTAGCCCAAAGCTCTTAACACCGAGTCATGCCAAAAATTACCATCCGCTTCGAAAAAGTGATGAAATACCTCTGACATTGTGCCTGTAGGTGGGAGGAGTTGAGATTAGCCCTTGGTTTCATTTCTTTGAGTTGATGAAGATAAGCTAACAGAAACACAAGGTCCTACAGATTAATGTTTTGAGATTGTAACGCAAGTGAACACAAGTGTGTAACACAGCCTCTTGAAACCAAATAGAAGAGATTAATTTTAAATTAAAAGTGGTATTTTTGTTTACAATCTGCATGACATTTGCTACTTTTTAAAAAATCTTTTTTGAGCATATGCTTTTTTTGACATGGGGAATACAACAGTGAACAAAACCTGCCCCCAAGGAACTTGCATATTTGTTCCCATCAGGGTTGACCGCTTTTATGCTTCTTCTCCCTGAATATTACCTCTGCAAGAAGTATAATATGTCCTTAATTCATACTTAAGTACATTAAACGTTAACTTCCGTTATGAAGTGGCAGTTCAGTATCTAATCGACATTCAAAACCATTTTATCGAAATGATCCATTTCATCTTTTTGAAAGGTAAGTGGAGATAATATGTTACTATTTTAGCTTTACAGTAACAAAATTTTAGCTGTGAGAATATTAATGGAGTTCCTTTTTAATAATGATAATACTATTTATAAAGCTGTAAAATGAAATGTCAGTAGTTCAGGGAAATAGGAATATATCTAGCATTTGTTTCAGATAAGTGGTACTTCCTGTCAACATCAGCACAATTTTTATTGAAATACTTTTACATTTTATTAATTCAGTCACTTATTAGCGAACTGTACAAACATATAGTTATAAGATTTCATTTTATTTCATTTTTAACTGTATTATAGTCAGTTTTCATTTTTAGAAAAAATTGATGTTTGTGAGAAGTGTTATTCTGTAAAAGAAATTTTTTTAAATTTTGTTTTAGAGTTTTTTGCTATGGCTTGTGTGAGCTCACTGAACAGACAAACAGAAAGTGAGAAATCACCACCACTACCACCCCCCACCAGGAGAGATGGCCTTGCTGCAATTCCTTCTCCATTTTCCTCTGAGGATTTTGGGCATGCATGCACATGTGTCTGGCATGTGTTTTAAGCCGCTGGATCTGGTACTCAAACCACAGTCAGCTACGTGGCAGTCCAATGATGTACCATTATGCCATTTGCTTGTCCCCCAAAAGAAAATTTTTTGAGATTTGTATTATTACCCTTGTTTCAGAGGATGGTTGTAAGGGGCTTTAGTAATTTGTATACTGTAATAATTTGATAAGAAATATCTTTTAATTTGCCTATTTCAGGATCAGCTGTTTTGACTCTCCTGTTGGCTGGCTATTTGGCACAACAGTATTTACCATTGCCTACTCCTAAAGTGATTGGCATTGACCTTGGCACCACCTATTGTTCTGTTGGGGTGTTTTTTCCTGGCACAGGAAAAGTAAAAGTGATTCCAGATGAAAATGGGCACATCAGCATACCCAGCATGGTGTCTTTTACTGACAGTGATGTATATGTGGGGTATGAAAGCTTAGAACTGGCAGATTCAAATCCTCAGAACACAATATATGATGCCAAAAGATTCATCGGCAAGATTTTTACCCCTGAAGAGCTGGAGGCTGAAATTGGCAGATACCCATTTAAGGTAAATAATTCATCTAAAATCTGTTTTAATTTTAGTATAGAGTACTGTTTCAATTTGTGCTTTGGCTTCATGTTTCAAAATAGCAACTAGCTTAATCTACATAGAAGTTATATTATCTCACATGACAACAAAATCCAAGGCATTTCCAGGATGAGTTAATTCGGTGACTCCACAGCGCTATCAGGGACTTAGGGCCTTAGCATGTACTTATTCTGTCATCCTCAGAATATCTGTTTAGGTCTTTCAAGGTAGCAGAAAGGCTGATGAAACCCCGTGTGTTATAAATGGATATTTTGTGTGTGTGTGTGTGGTTGTGTGTGTGTGTGTGTGTACATGTTTGTATACATATGGGTAGATACTACATATGCTGTTTTGTGACTTGTTGAAACTCAATAATGTGTCAGACAGTTAGTCAATAGGTTTGCATCATTATCTTTCATGGTTGTATGGAATGTCTAATGCCATTCTTTAACTAACCAGTCCCATCAGTATGTATTTTCTTTTTTTCCTGGATTTCCACTGATATTGGAGGTTTATTGTACAGCTTTCTGAAAATTTCTTAACTTAAAAATCTAGAAATAGAATTGGTCAAGTGTGTATCAGTTTTTAAGGCTTTTGATTTATATTGCCAGATTGTGCACTGAAACACTATATTCTTAGCCATTATTATTATTTTAAGATGTTTGCCATTGGGCATGTGTGCTTGCTGAACAGAGACAGTGAGAGGGAAAGTGAGAAATCACCTCCCCAGGGGCAGATGGTCACATGCAGTGTCTTCTCCATGTTTCCTCTAGGATTTTGGACATGCACACACACACACACACACACCTGGTGTGATTTTCAAACTGCCAGGTCAGGGGGTCAAATCATGATCGGCCATGTGGGAGTCCATTTCCTTAACCGATAAGCCACCTGCTGACCCCAACCATTTTCTAAAGTGCTATATTTTCAATAATAATTATTATAATTTAATATTTTTAAATCAGATAAGTGAAAAATGGCATTTTATATTAATACTCAATCCTTTGATTTCTTATAAGATCAGAATTGATTAGAATTTTTTAGAAATTTATTTATTGGTATTTTTATTTTCTTTAGTAATTTCTTTTTTTTTTTTTCTATTTCTTTTGGCATGTTTCTTTTTTCCTTAATGTCTATAGAATATCTTCTTTATATGTTTTACTTATATTTTTCTTTCTTTCTTTTTTTTTTTTACCTGATATATAATTTTTGTGAGAGTGGGAGAGAAAGGGCTCTGTTTTGTTTTGAGTTTGTTCTTTCAGGGGAATGAGAAAGAGAGCACCCCAGAAGGGATCATGCATCATTCCCCAGTCTTTCCAGTCACCAAGGATCAGGACTCACCTACCTAATTTGTACAGGCAGCCAGACTGCACTTTCAGTCTTCCATATAGATCTAGTTTTGTTTAATCAGCACTTATTGCTGAGCCACTAAGCCATCATCCCTGATGATACATACATAATTTTATTTTTAGCTGTCAAATTTTAAATTCTTCTTTTTTTTGGTTAGGAGAGGTTTTTGCTATAGGGTGCGTACGCTTGCCAGAAAGACAGAGAGAGACAGAAAGCAAGAAATCACCCCCCCAGGGGGGATGGCCACGCTGCAATCGCTTCTCCATTCTCCTCTCGGGATCTTGGGCATGTACACACACGCACCTGACTTGAGTTTAAGCCACGAGGTCTGAGACTTGAACTGCGATCGACTACATGGGAGTCCAGCAACATAGCCATTACGCCAACTGCTGGTCCCTATATTTTAAATTCTTGTGTGGTAAAAGTCATATCAATATATATATATTTTTTTTTCTGAGAGGCTTTTTGCTATAGGGCGTGTGCGCTCGCCAGAAAGACAGAGAGAGACAGAAAGCAAGAAATCAACTCCCGGGGGATGGCCATGCCACAGTCCCTTCTCCTCCGTTCTCCTCTCAGGATCTTGGGCATGCATGCACATGCTCTCGGCATGAGTTTAAGCCACCAGGTCCAGGACTCGAACTGCGGTCGACTATATGGGAGTCCAGCGATATAGCCATTATGCTAACTGCTGGTCCCCATATCAATAATTTTTAAAACTGGTTTTGGACCCTACCTTGCTTACTATAGCCTTTCACATCCTGTCCACTTGCTTTCTTTTCCTCCCCTAATGCTTTATGTGATTATTTTGGTTTGCCTTTTGCTGGATTTTTTTGTTTTGTTTCATTTTCTGTTTTTGTTTTTTTTTTTTATTTTGTTTTGTTTTAATGAGGGAAATATTTATAACAATAGCTTGTCATGGCTCCCAGTTAACTAGAATTAACTGATTCATACCATCATGCCTCACTTGAGGCGCTCACATGGCCTCTGCCTGAAAGCAGCGGCTTCCTACCACCTGTGCCACTAAGTTTAATCCTGAGTTTTCGTCGTCGTTTTTTATGTATATTTGTCATAGGGCATGTACACTTGCTAGAGAGAGACAGGGATGGGGAAAGTGAGAAATCGCCCTTAGAGGCAATGGCCATGCTGCAGTTCCTTCTCTATTCTTCTCTTGGCACACACATGAGCCCCGTGTGATTTTCAAGCTAACAGGTCCAGGACTCGAACCACGGTCGGCCATGTGGGAGTCCAGCACCTTGACCACTGCGTGAGCTGCTGGCCTCTGTTTTGTTTTTTGTAATTTTAGCATTTAAGTCTTTTTCAATGGAGGGTTTTTCTTATAAGTTACGAGGTGGAATTCAAAATGAATTCATTTATTTTTGTTTGTTTGTTTTTATTGTGAGATACGTGTGGTATTAGCCAATATCTTGCTGTCTTGTTGTCCTCCTACCTCAGCCTCCTGAGTTCCTGGGAATACAAGTACACAGCACTGTACCCAAGTTGTAAATGAATTAGTTTTAAAATAGGTAGTTCTATCAATGCTGCTTAGTGAACAGCCCTGTCTATCCATCACAATTCTCAAACTTGCTATCCATTTTTAAAGGAGGAAAAAAATAGCTTCCTGTATTTCTTACATTTAAAACATCTTTGTTCTTTTTCAGCTTCTTTTTTTTTGGGATTCTTTATTAATTTATAATCTTTATGTAAAGAGAAAAGCATCTAAAACTGTATATTTACTCTACACTTAAAGACAGGTACATTACTATTGATCCAAGGCTTCTTTCGATTGTTTTTTAGTGATCTGATTTATTGTTGTTTCTTTTCATGGACTCTGTGGGTACGGATACGTTTGTGCCATGTTTTAATATTGTCGGTATGTCTTATTTTATTTTCTTCCCTGTAATGTTTGGAAGTTCAGATCTTTTTGACGGAAACCTACTTATAAGGTTTAGAGTGACTGCAGAAAAATTCTTCTAATTTCTTAAAACAGATTGATTTTCCTCTACTGGTATTTGTATAATCTGTTGGAAAAACTAAGATACTGTGTTTTAGAGTTAATTTAGTCTTTAAAAATGTACATCCACGTTAGTAGAAATAACAAACTAATACATTAATACATGTTTTCATGGAAAAACAATATAAATGATATTTGATCTTTGGATGAAAACAAAATGAAGTAGTAATCTGAAGAATAGATATCAAGAATATGTTACATATGAAGAATAATGAAATTTTGCTTAGTATGTACTAGAAAATTTTTTCAGGTATCTGTTACCTTTGGAAAAAGTTACTTGGAATAAAAAGAGAGAAGATCCTGAATTACATACATAACTGGACAACTGTTATTTTATTTAGGTCTAACATGTAATACACATATATATTTATAAACTTTTACCTTTTGTGTGTGTGTGTACAAATCCTATTCGCAGGTTTTAAACAAAAATGGAATGGTTGAGTTTTCTGTGACAAGTAATGAGACCATCACCGTTTCCCCAGAATATGTTGGCTCTCGACTGTTGTTGAAGTTAAAGGAAATGGCAGAGGAATATCTTGGAATGCCAGTTGCCAACGCTGTCATTTCTGTACCAGCAGAATTTGATCTAAAACAAAGAAATTCAACAATTGAAGCTGCTAACCTTGCAGGTAATAGCACCCTTGCCTGAGTTGTATTTCAGAAGATTGAAAGTCTTCTGCACTAAGCATTGTCACTTTGCAAGCCATTTAACTGTAGGCACATAAATTGCAGAGGGGGAAAATCAGTGGATCTTATATAGATTTATAAGTGATAAGTGAAAGCACTGTAGCAAAATGAAAATGTGTGTTACAATAAGATCTGATCAGAGAAATTACATGACAGGCTGAGAAAGAATGTGGAGACAAGAGTGAGGGATTTTGTTTTTTTTTTAAGAGAGACTTTTGCTATAGGGTGCATGTTCTTGTGAAAGAGAGAAAGAAAGCAAGAAATCATCCCCCCCTGGTGGGGGGGGATGGCCATGCCACAATCCTGTCTCCTCCATTCTCCTCTCTGGGTTTTGAGCATGCCTATACACGTGCCCAGTATGAGTTTTAAGCTGCCAGATCTGAGACTCGAAATATGGTCAACTACATGGGAGTCCTGTGACATAACCATTATGCTATCTGCTGCCCCCAACAGTGAGGAATTTATTTTTTCCTAAACTTTCTTTAATATTAAGGTGAACATAATGTAATGCCATTTAAAATATCTGAGGTAAAAGATAATTTATTTAAGAATATTCAAAAAATAATTGAATGCTTCAATAAATACAACAAATAAATTTACATTATCCTAGAGTTTGTATTGTCTGGGCAGAAAACCCACATAAACATAAAAGATAAATTAAGTCGGGGGTTATTCACCCTCAGCATTATTGACCTGCTGAGGAGTGTAATTCTTTGTTGTGGAGCAGTGTCCTGCATTACAGAACAGTAAGCAGCATCCCTTTTCTTCTCACTAAGATTAGCAGCACCCTCCATAACCAAGTGGTGACAATAAAAATGTCTCTGTAATTTGCCATATGTCTCTTGGGGGTAAAATTGCTCCCACTTGGGAACCATTGATGTAGCATATGTCCGAAAGTTACATGTCGTAGAAAAATAGAAAGAGCCAAGGGAGGGGACTGGATTGCTGGTGGTGATCAGTAGATGGGGGTCCTACAAGTTTTCAATGGAGTGGTCATGTAGGCCTCATTGAGAAAGTACCATTTAAGCAGTTTGGAGAAAATGAAGTAGTCAGTCGTGCAGACTTTTGGAGAAATTGGGTAGCAGGGAGAGGAAATAGCCAACAGCCATAAACTAGGAATTTGTTGGTCATAAGAGGATAAGAAGTTGGCCACTAGATTAGAGTGAATGGAAGTCAGAAAGCTACAGGGAAGGGTTTGGTGATCTTTTTGATACATTCTTCAGAGTTTGATTGTGTACATATAATGCTGTATTACTTTCTAGAGCTTTCATTAAGTGTGACAGTTAGTTTAAAGCAGGAATTTTGTTCAAGAAAACCTGATCTTTTGCATACACAAGATATACTTATCTCATTTCAATAGCAATTAGTTGTAGTAAATAATGAATTACAATTTTTGCCCGTCTATGTCTAAGTAGAGAATATGAGTATTGGAAAAGGTGAGTGGGCCAGCCAGTGGCATGGTGGTGGGAATGACTGGATCCCATATGGCCAACTGTGCAATTCACTTCTCAGATCTGGAACATGAGGGACACAATTGTGTGTGTGTGTGTGAGTGCATGTGTGCATGTGCACGTAACCCCAAGAGAATGGAGAAGGGGTTGAGGCTTGGGGATCTCCTCTGGAGGTGCTTTCTAACTTTCTCTCTGTCTGTCTCTCCCTCCTCTGCCTCATTCCAGTGAGTGCACACATCTTATAGAAAATTTAAAAGATAAAGAAAACCTAAAATTTTTTTGCATATTAGATTAAATTAAGAATAGAGTGATTTTTTCCACTGAACCTTGGTTTTTATTTCTTTGCATTATAATCTTCTTTTAGAACCAATTTAAGAACAGTATTTAGAAGGGCCTACTTTTTTTTAATTCCCATTTCATTATTTCTGTTGGGTTTGTGACTGCTATTATTACTATTCATTAGAGTTCATAACACAGAAGATAGAAACATGCTGTGAGGTTGAGTGATACAGAGTAAGGATGTCCTCTTACCATGTTCTTTCCAACCTGTGTTACAGGACTGAAGATCCTTAGAGTAATAAATGAACCCACCGCGGCAGCTATGGCCTATGGTCTCCACAAGGCTGATGTATTTCACGTCTTGGTGATAGACTTGGGTGGTGGGACTCTGGATGTGTCGTTACTGAATAAACAGGGAGGCATGTTTCTAACCCGAGCCATGTCTGGTAAGAGACACAAGGAGAGTTAGAGGCTCAGCCAATGCTTTCCTTCACATATCCGATGTGTAAACTTTTTTCTTTTTAACTTCATTTTGGTAATTTGCGATGTATGTAATTTTATACCACCATGTATGTATATTTAGAGTAAAAAGTTAAGTCTTAAGTGATTGGCCTTTCTGTAAGTCAGAGAATATACTGCCAGTTCAGCTCATTGAGCCAACACGACTTTTCATGGCAGTGGTGAAGGGAACAGGAAGGAAGTAAAATTCCTTTGAAATGAAAGGTGATCAGTTTATTTCATTTAATGATAATATGTTTTCAAAAGTGGTGTCTTTATGAAAATCTAATTTTAGTCCTTTCTAGGAAATGCTAAGGATTTTCATTCTGAATCTTTTTTAAAGATGTTTATTTTATTTGATAAGGTTAAAAAATTAAGCTTATTCAAAAAGTTGAGCATTTTTCTTTTGTTTAACCAGTGTCTTAATCGACACTCTTTAGATCCAAGTTAAATGCTGAGGATTTATATTACAATTCTCTTCCATTGAAATAATTTTTTCTCCTTTCAGCTCTTAATCATGTAAGCAAAATAATGGAAAACAGAAGACACAATGCCTACTGTTACATTTCCATTTTAAGAAGTGCTTTCTTTTGTTGAGAATAATGACTGTAGTGTTTTAAAATAGTTACTTAAAAGTCAATCTGTGTTTTCAGTTTATTTTCTGAAAAAATAGTTTGATTTGACATACAGTGATAATTCCTTTTATATTATTTAAAAATTTTAACCCTGATATATATACTTTTTAAATAACATATTTGGGTTGAAATCATTTTAACTCAAGTATTTTAAATTAGTCTTTGTATGAGTGAAATCTTCATAATATACTAAACAAAGGATTTGTTATTCCCAGGATGTAATTTTTATACATGCATGCATAGACCCATGTGTTACATGCTCACATGCACATAAATATAAACTTTTTTTCTTATTTAGGAAACAATAAACTCGGGGGACAGGACTTCAATCAGAGATTACTTCAGTACTTATATAAACAGATCTATCAGACCTATGGCTTCCTTCCCTCTAGGAAAGAGGAAATCCACAGATTAAGACAAGCTGTGGAAATGGTCAAATTAAATCTGACTCTTCACCAGACTGCTCAGATGTCAGTATTACTAACGGTGGAGGAAAAGGACAGGAAGGAACCTCAGAGTAGTGACAGTGACCTGCCAAAGGACAGCCTTTCCACAGCAGATGGCCATCATGTGAACAGTGTGCTTGCACCTGCTCTTTCTGGAAAGAAAAGTGGAGAAAGTCATGTCTTATTTGAAACAGAAATATCACGGAAGCTCTTCGACACTCTCAATGAAGATCTCTTCCAGAAAATACTTGTACCCATTCGACAAGTATTAAAAGAAGGCCACCTAGAAAAGACTGAGATTGACGAAGTGGTTTTAGTTGGGGGCTCTACTCGTATTCCTCGAATCCGCCAAGTCATTCAAGAGTTCTTTGGGAAGGATCCCAACACCTCTGTAGACCCTGACCTGGCAGTGGTGACGGGAGTGGCTATCCAAGCAGGGATTGATGGAGGCTCTTGGCCTCTCCAAGTCAGTGCTTTAGAGATTCCCAATAAGCATTTACAAAAAACCAACTTCAACTGAATCATGGAGAAATGAAGATTTGTTAGCTTTTCTGATATCCTCTTCCCCTGATCAGGCCACCTCCTCAAAAAAGTGTCTAAAATATCTCACAGATTTACCTAGAAGGCCACATTTGATACAGGGAAATTTTACATGGTATTTTGTTTTAGGAGTGGGTGTGATCAGATGTGATTCTGTCTGATTTTGGAGAGATTCCATTCCAATAGTCCTAAAAGTATAGAATTGAGGTAAAACTCATGCATGGCTATGTTTTCTGGATCCTGGAAATACATAACCATATACACTTACCATTACATTCTGTAAACATTAAGCAGTGCCAATGACAAGATTCCAGTTCCTACTAAATTGTATTAGCAGGAGCTGGTCACTTCTTTACTCGGTTATGATATGTAACTATTCATTTGAACTGTACTTGAAGGATAGGGTTGATGTCAGGTATTTACATTGGCTGGGAGATAGCAGTATTAGTGACATAAGCTGCATACATAATATTCAATAACTGCCATATTATTTAGCAAATTTACTTTTGCAAACTCACTATCCCATTAGATGTCATATTTTCATAATCTGCACCCTCCAGGTTTTTCAATGTATTTAATAGATTAATTATTTTCTAAAATACCTACAGTTGTATTCAAATGTGTTGATACCAGAAAGTAGAAATGTCCAGTTTATATTCTAGTTTCCTCATCTGTGCATCCTTCTCTGCTTGGATTTCTATGATTCTGCCTGTTTAGAAAACAATAGGAAATTATTACTTGCATTTTGAAAACGTGTTAATGTCAAAATAAAGCCAACATTACTAACTCATTTTTATTTCCAAGACCTTTTCTTGGAATAAATAGCATTCATTATCTACTGTATTTGTTTTTGCATTTTTGTTTCTTTGTTTATAATTTTGGTAAGCCCTGGGGAATGTAGCATACATTTGAGCTACCAAGTTATCAAATGATATTCAATATTACTGAGATTTTCTACCATATTTAAGTTTTCAGTGAGGACAATATACTCAATTATAAAAGCCCTGTTCCTATTTTTCTTATTTTTAAATAGTTAACACTTGGACTATTTTTAGCCATAAAGTTAATGGGTGTTAAGAGCAAAAACTTCGTGAATACTGGAAGTAAAGTAGAAATCTAATGTTGAAAGCATTGTTAAAAAAATGGCCAGAAATCAGTATTTGTAGCAGTTGTGTTTTTTTGTTTCTTCTAAGAAAAGCCACAGGGACCAAAAAAGAACATACTACAACAGTTCAATTTCTCTGATACCCATATTATATGAAGATACATATTTTTTACTTTTTTCCATATTTTTTGGTTAATATAAAATATATCTGCTTTTATCCATTGCTGAGGAAGGTGGTTGAATTTCCAATCATTAAAAAAGAGAACTAAGCAACTTCAACATCAACACATTTCAACTTCTCATAGTAAAAATCTGAATGTTAATATTTTTTGTAGACCTAAAAAAATGTTTCTTAGCAATGAAATTGCAGTTAAAACAAATTTTAATCAAATACTGTTGTGTTTAGAATATGTCTGTAGTAGGTAGATAGTCCCTTGTAAAATGTTTGTTGATAAGTTTTATTTTAGAACTAATGGAGAAATGCCAAAGATGACTCCTTCACTGCATTATGAAGATTCAAGTATTCTCTTGGACTTTATCTAAGTCTCTACAGACCTTAGAATTGAAAAAATCACCTTGTAAAGGTCTTTCAGAGAAGTATTTGATTTATCTCAAAATCACATATAGTGTCAACGTTAACCTAAAGCATTTTAATAAAAAAAAAAAAAAACAGAAAGCTTAACTTTCTCAAATATTCGAGATAGTTCAAGACAATCTTTTAATTTGTTAATGCTTTTTACAAGTATTGCAAAGCAGGCAGGTAATCACATAGAATTGGAATTTAAGTGATTTGTGTCTTAAAAGGAGAGTGGCAGTGTTGGAATTTGGGGGCAGTAGTTTAGCATATTCTCTAGTAGAGTTATACCTTTAAAAAGTGAAGGAATATCTGTCTTCAGTCATATTATAGTGGGCTATGTATAATAGTCTTGAAATCAATGTAGTTTATTTATTTAAAAGATAGGAATGCATCGGGAAGAAGATCATTTATGAATTGCAACCTGAAGTCATTATCATTTTTCATGAACTTAATATACTTCAGTTGTACATCTAGCAACTGTTTTTCAGAATATGTTACATTTTAAATATTTAGTGTCTTGTATGACTAGGACATGTGAGTAATTTATTTTATATCAGGAATGTATTGGTACTTTGGTACTGTGTTTTCACTCAGACCACTGACTTATCAACAGACTCTGTATGTAACATGTACTGAATATTACAGTTATTGTGCATAACAGATTGTGCCTCTTAAAATTGTGTGTGTACAGATAATTCACATTTTAATGTAAATAAATATCATTTTGCAGTTTGTTTTTTAAGCTGTGTACTTTATTTTTCCTTCAGGACTAAGCTAGACAACTTTTTTTTTTTTAAAGGGAGATTTTTGCTATAAGGCGCATGCTCTCTATGGAGAGACAAAAAGTGAGAAATCACCTGCCGGAGGGAATGGGCACACAGCAATCCTTTTTCTGTTCCACCCTCCTGGGATTCTGGACGTGCATGTGCACGTGCTGGCATGAGTTTCAAGCCACCGGGTCCAGGACTCAAATTGTGGTCAGCCTCATGAGGGTCTAGTGCTTTAACCACTATGCCACCTGCTGGTCCTTTGATAGAGTCTCAGATGAGTCTTTAAATAAAGATGGTGGACTTAGCTCCTTTGCTAGGACTCCAATGATAAAAAGAAATAGTGTCACTTTCATATTTATCTTATTTATTGAACGAACGTATAGTGCCTCTCTGAAGTAGACATCTTATGTGGCTCCCAGAGATCTGTACCTCCTGTTATTTACCACCTTATGTAATTCTCTGCCCTGAAATTTGGACAAGGTTGAATGATTCATTGCTAATGTACAGAATATGGCAGACGTGCTGGGATGTTGGGAGACGAGCTGCTGTTCTAGGTTCATCCTCTCTGAGAGCACAATCCCATTTCCCCGGCACACCAGCTCCTCAGGCTCTTGAGCTCCCACACAGATGCTTCCCTTGTCTTGAGACTAACTCAAGGATCCAGCTGATCCAGGGAACCAAATCTGCAGTCAGACATGGCTTCTAGCACTGCAATGCAGTATGCTATGGACCGTACCACCTAGGCTGAGCTCAGACTCAGTTGGATAGTCTTGTGGACCTGAATTGTATCTCACTGACCAAGAGCCTCTCGGAATCACTCTAGGTGATCTAGCAGGCAGGCATGAATGACATCTTTCTTATTTAGGGAGGATTGAAAGTGACGTCTCAAATGCCTTGCACATTGCCTGTCATGTAGTAAGCTTTCAATAGTAAATCTTATAATCCTTAAAGAAATCGAGTTAATGCTGTTTAGAATTTTTCTTCTATCAGCTAAGGTAAGTATTTTGCATAATGACATTTTTTCTAAAGTTGTGAGAGAGGGAGAGAAAGAGCACCCCCAAATGGGTCTCTACATCACAATCCATTCCCAACCTCCAGTCAGCCCAGGTCGTGAGGGTGTTTGTGCCTGGCATATTCAGGGAGGTCTCCGGACTTGATTCTGGGAACTTCCCAGGTAGGATTGCCTCATAGAGCATCGTGTTCTGCCACAGCACCACAATCTACATATTGAAATTATAATCACTATATGCTTAATCTATTTTGAAGTCTTCTAACAAATCAACAATCATGGAATAGCATTTTCTTAAATACAAAGTGTGCTGCTTTTCTGTAATTCAACATTTTGAATGCCCTCTTTTTTATTTCAATATATTTCAGTGACTGGAAAAGCTTGATGAATATAACTGAAATAAGAAAGAGAGAAATTTTTTTCAAATTTATTTATTTTTGTCATAGAGTGTGTGTTCTTGCCAGAGAGAGAGACACTGAGAAAAGAACCGAGAAATCACTCCTGAGGGAATAGCCACACCACAATCTCTTCTTCGTTCTCTTCCTGGGACCTTGGGCACTCATGCACATGCACTGGGTGTAATTTTTAAGCCACGGATTCTGGGACTTGAATCACAGCCATGTGGGAGTCCAGTAACATAACCACTATGCCATCTGCTGACCCCCAAATAGTAATTTCATAAGATAATAAAATACTTCCAACTTAGTCATTTTTAAAAAATTTTTGCTTTCTTTTTACTCTTTAAGGATAATGTGTAATTAAAATACAATATATATCTGTTGGGACCAGCAGATGGCCTAATGGCTACATTGCTGGACTCTCATGTAGTCGACTGCAGCTCGAGTCCTGGACCTGGTGGCTTAAACTCACACTGGGCGCGTATGTGTGCATGCCAAGATCCCGAGAGGAGAATGGAGGCGAAGGGATTGCGGTGTGGCCATTTCCCTGGGGGATGATTTCTCACTGTCTCCCTGTCTCTGTCTTTCTGGTGAGCGCATGCACCCTATAGCAAAAATCTCTCCAAAGAAAAAAAATACAATATTTATCTGCAAATACACAGTACATGCAGAAAGCTGCACATATCCTAAGCATGCAGTCTGATGAAGTCTCGCAAACTGAACCAATGCTCAGGCACAGCTTGAAAAACAGAACATAACCAATAGTCCAGAAGCCCACCAGGAGAACCAGTATTGCAACTTCTAATAGTAGAGATTAGTTTTTACTTTCACTTGTAACTTTTATATTAATAGAGTCAAGGAACCATATAATATTTGTGGCTAGCTGCTTTCAACATTATGTTTGTGAAATGGTCATGTCTTTAGTTGTACATTTATTCTTATAGATGGATAGTGTTCCATTGTATCAATATGCCACAATTTATCCAAGTTACTATTGACTTCCCATTAGATTTTCAAAATTATATAGCTTTTCTTTCCTTTTTTTTTTTTTTTTTGGAGAGGTTTTTGCTATAGGGCGCGTGCGCTCGCCAGACAGACAGAGAGAGACAGAGAGATAGAAAGCAGGAAATCACCCCCCAGGGGGGATGGCCACGCCGCAATCCCTTCTCCTCCATTCTCCTCTCGGGATCTTGGGCACGCACGCACACGCGCCCGGCGTGAGTTTAAGCCGCCGGGTCCGAGACTCGAACCGCGGTCGACTATGTGGGAGTCCAGCGACATAGCCA
The DNA here is from genome assembly GCA_026018925.1 of Tupaia tana. Taxonomy (NCBI): domain Eukaryota; kingdom Metazoa; phylum Chordata; class Mammalia; order Scandentia; family Tupaiidae; genus Tupaia; species Tupaia tana. Next base: position 166,348,459 of record JAKSZU010000001.1, read on the forward strand.
TTACGCTAACTGCTGGTCCCTAGCTTTTCTCATTTATCGAAAGCACAGGAACAAGAAAGTAACACACCTTTTGATAGGTATTAAAATATCTAGATCCCTTTCTTAATGAATTTCACCAGAGAGTTATTCAGTGTTTACATTTCTGGGATTATAAAGACAAGGCAATACTTCAACTAGCTTACATTATAATGGGAGGATACTTTTGATAATAAAGAGTTTTCTAGTTTAAGGTAGCTATTCATAACTACCCTAAGGAAATGAAGTAAGCTGTATGAGATTGCATAGGAAGGAGTCAAGAGGTTAAAAGAAATGGTTGATGGGCCTTAAAGAACATGGTAAAATATTTTATTTAAATCACCTTAAAAGGAAAATACCATTGAAGTTTGAACACTTGAAATTTGAAGGACAGTTCAAAGATATACTGGTGCTTCTATTACATAGAACAAGGAAATAAAAAAGACTTTGGAATAGAATCAGTACTACAGATCAAGTCTTGAGCTGAATGTATCTGATGCCATGTCACTGAGGTGGATCCAGCCAAAAAATTATGTTTGAAAGAAAATATTATTATATTTTAAGGAAAATATTATTTTTACTCAAAGACAAATAGTATAAAACATTATTTTTTTAAAAAGCAGACCATTGAATTCAGTTAATAGTTCCCCTTTCCCAAAGCCTCTGAATAACTTATTTTTTGACTCATGTCATTTCATTAAATGCACAGTAGCTCAATATATATTAAATATATGCATATATCTATATGTGTATATTATTATATATGTAATATATGTCCATATATACACACACGTATCATGTTACTCTAGAGTGTCCAATCATCATTCCACAAACACTGTTGCATATCAGCAATGTTAAAAGCACGATGTTAGGAACCCAACATATAAAGATGATTAAAATTAGGCAGTTGCCTTCAAATAGTTGTGCCTAGGAGGAGAGACCTACTTAAAGAATTAATATAGGGACCAGCAGTTAGCATAATGGCTATGTCGCTGGACTCCCACATAGTCGACTGCAGTTCGCGTCCCGGACCCGGTGGCTTAAAAACTCACGCCAGGCGCGTGTGCGTCCGTGCCCAAGATCCCAAGAGGAGAATGGAGGAGAAGGGATTGCGGCGTGGCCATCCCCCCTGGGGGGTGATTTCTCGCTTTCTGTCTCTATGTCTCTCTGTCTGTCTGGCGAGTGCACGCGCCCTATAGCGAAAACCTCTCCAAAATAAAAAAAGAATTAATATAGAGCATGGTCCTTGCTGAGATAAAGGTATGCACATGGGCCTGGTAAGAGCACAGAAAAGATTTATCCAGATACGAGTGTAAAGCAAAGAAGATCAGGCGATCAGGAGATCAGCTTCATTGAGGAGGACCCCCCTGCACAAAGTCAGAGACTGAAAGGAAAAGTGGTATCAAGCATTTTGAGCAATGCAGAGAAGGCAGACATGAATGAAGTAGTTATAAATTACAGTAATTATCAATATCTGTATCAGCTCATACAATGTAAATTATGTGGGAACGTGAATTTCCCCCATCATTGTTTTTAAAATGCTAATGCACTACAGTTGTTTTATTCAGTATAATAAGTGCAGCTAAAGTCATTTATTTGTTCTTTCCCTGAGTCTTGTGTTATTCCAGCTTCTGTTGCCATTTCGAAGAAAAGTCCTTTCCGATGTATGAGCGTCTGTGGTGTTTCAAATTCTACAATCCTTCCAGAGTCTAAAACAAGCACCCTGCAATGCGAAAAGAATCCAGTCAGGTAACTGATAACCAAATCTTACCTATTTTTTGTCTTAGTAATGTAGGGTTTAAATTACTGTGGGAATTACAACATAGAAGGATGATTTCACTGAAGAAAAAAGTCAAATTGTCCATTATTATTTTAGCATTACAATTTTTCTCTAAAATTTTGTATATTTCAGCAGATAAAATGTTTTTTATAGTGGCAAGCAAGTACATGTTTCATATGTCCGATATCTATCTAGGTTGAAACAGTTTTATTTCTGGAAAGAAATAAAGCATACCTGTCTGAATCAATGATCGAATGCAATCTGTGGGCAATTGTCAGGATGGTGCAATCAGAAAATTCCTTCCTAATTGTGGTCTGCACCAAGTTATCAGTCTCAAAGTCAATGGAGGCTGTTGCCTCATCCAAGATGAGAATTTTTGTTTTTCGAAGCAAAGCCCGACCAAGACAGACCAGCTGGCGTTGTCCAACGCTGTTAAAGCAAAAAGAAAAAAAGTAAAATAATGTCAGCAATGGCCTTTAAGATTATACATTTTCTGCTCTAAAATTCTGATTATCTTGTTATTTATTCCTTTTCTAATGCATACATTTATTTGCTCTTTTATTCAAGAAATTCCCACTGTCCATTGTGGAAAACAGTATGGAAGCTCCTAAACAAATTAAAACATGACTTTCGTATGACCCAGCAATCCCTCTTTTGGGTATATAGGCAATAGAAATGAAATCACCACTTCATAAAGCTCATCTGCACTTTCACGTCAATTGCAGCATTGTTCACAATAACAGATATGGAAACAACGTAGGTGTCCATCAATGAACAAATGGATAAAGAAAACATACACATATACATGAAAATGGAATGTTATTCAGCCTTTCAAAAGGAGGAGATACTGTCATTGGCCACAAGATAGATGAACCTGCAGGAGATTATGCTAAGTGAAATAGGCCAGACACAGAAAGACAAATACTGCATGGAATGTAATAAAAGAAAGAAAAAAAGAAAAACAGTCAAATCCAGATATTCTTCAACTTACTCCATGGAATTATGTCCCAAAAGACCCACCAAATGTTTAAATATCCTAAGTCAAAGTGCATTTAACATAGTGCACTTAACCTACTGAACAACACAGCTTAGCCCAGCAGATCTCAAATGTTTTCAGAACATTTACATTAGCCTACAGGTGGGCAAAAGCATTTAATGCAAAGTCTATAGAGTGCTGAGTATTTCAAATTCTGAAGTACAATTTCTATTGAATATATATTGCTTTCACACCACTGAAAAGTCAAGAAAGAAAAACATAGCCCTAGCCATTGTTAAGTCTTAAACAGTCTGTACTGGAACAGAAATGAAAATAGTGGTTACCAGGGTCTGGTAGGGAAAGGAAATGGAAATGTAGGTCAAAATACACAAAGTAGCAAATATTAGGACAAACAAGTGGAAAGATCTAATGTACAGCCTAGGGACTACATGTGTATTTTATTCAGGATATATATATATTTTAGTTGTTATAGGGCACCTGTTCTTGTCAGAGACAGCAAAAAAGAAAGGGAAACAGACAGAAAGTGAGAAAGCACCCCGGATGGGGGATGGCCATGTTCGAATCCCTTCTCCTCCATGCTCCACTTGGGATTATGGAATACACACACACACAATGTCTAGAGGATTTTTCAAGCCACCAGGACCAGGATTTGAACTACACAGTCTGCTAGGTGGGATCTTGCTGCTTTAACCACCACACCACTGTCTGGCTCCAGGATTGTGCTGAGTAAATCACAGTTGTTGCCACAGGGAGAAAGAAATGGGTAACCAAGAGGAATGATGGATATGTTAATTTATTCCAATATAGTAACCATTTTGTAACATCTGCTAACATCATGTTGTAAATCTTAAATACACACAATAAATTTTATTTTAAACGTATTTATTGAGTGATGACTATGTGCCAGACATTTGTCCAGTTCTGGGACTAGAGTAATGAAGCAAACAGTAAAAAAATCCTGTCTCTATAGTTTACATTCTCATGGAGACACAGAAAATCAAATAAACAAGATGTTTGGTAAAATTCACAATCATAATGAGTATAGCATAACTGTAATATAGTATTCTCACATGTAATATGTATACAATACAGAGAATTCAAACACACAGAAAGGGGAGTCTAAAGGAAGAGTGAGGGGTGGGCATCTTACATAGGTGTGCCAAAGAAATCCTCAGGAGAAGGAAGTGGAGAGGTAACCTAACAGATTTCAGATGAAACTTGTTCCAGTCAAAGGGAGCAGTGGAAAATCCCTGAGGGAGGGGGGAGCTGGCCTGGCAAACTCCAAACAGTAAGTAGCCAGTGCGACAGAAACAGACGAGAAGGGAGAAAGTTCTCAAGGAGCTGAGACTCAGCCTTTGCACCACCACAGGGACCTTGCTCAGTTTACCTGTGTCTCTCATCATATGAAGGGGACTGCACAGTGACTCCTGTAGCCCTGTACAATATTTTTACCAAGACAGCTGAGAAGTATAGGAGCCTTGACAAAAGATTTGAGTAAACAGTGGCTTTTTTTTTCTTAATAATGATTTTATTTATTATTATTATTTTCCTAAAAAATTGATCAGAGGGATACAGAGACAGATAGAAAGGGAAAGGGAGAGAGCAAGCTGCTAGGTCCAGGACTCGAACCATGGTTGACCACGTGTGAGTCAAGCACCCTAACTACCATGCCACCTGCTGGCCCCAGTAGAGGCTTTTCATACTAAAACATTTTTCTTTTTCCCCTCCCTTTCTTTTTAAGAGAGATTTTTTGCTATAGGGCATGTGTGCTTGCCGAAGAAAGAGAAAACAAGAAATCATCCCCCAAGCAGGAATGGCCATGCTGCAATCCCTTCTTCTCCATTCTCCTCTCAGGATTTTGGGCATGCACACACATGTACCTGGCCTGACTTTCAAGCCGCCAGGTCCAGCACTTGAACCGTGGTCGACTACGTATGAGTCCACTGACAAAACTATTCGCAGTCTGCTGGTCCCTCTCCTTCCTTTTCTCTCACAGGCAGCTTCCCAGCCTACATGTACCATTTTATTCCTTGTTCCTCTTTTTGGAGAGACTCAGCAATGATCAATGATGTGTTTTCATCACCCCAAACCAGCTCTTTTATGACTCAAGAGCTCTTTGTCTTTGAGGCCAGTTCAAGTTCCTAAAAAGCTTGGGATGAATAACTTGGGTGAGCTCTGTTCCTAGCAGCTTACCTGAGGTTTTCACCACCCTCCGATATTTCATGCAGCAGCCTTTTGGGAAGGGATTGCACAAACTCTTTTAAATGACATAATTCCAGTACTTCCCACAGCTCGCTATCAGTATACTGGTCTAGGGGATCCAGATTCATTTGAAGGGTTCCAGAAAATAGAACAGGGTCCTGGAAAATAAAATATTATCTATAATCTTATTGTCACATCAGGCAAAAGTACATTTAACAAATTAGACTCAGAAAAATGGAGGCAAAATAATCAAAGCTAATTATCAAATTCATTTCATATTAGTAAAAAACAAAAGTCAGATAAATTATAATTCAGTTTAAATCATTATGCACATCCTGATTCTCTTTCTTCTCCCAATTTTCTTTCCTCCTACTCTTCTTTGACCTTTTTTCCTCTTGATTAGTAGATAAAACTAACAAAGCTAATTAGTTTTATTTATTTGTTAATATCGGTATTTGATTTTATTTGAACAGGCGAGGTGACTCTGTTTCTTGTTATTCATAGTAACACTATTTCTCCTCCCTGTAAATTAATCCAGTAAAATATTAAGAATTCATAAAAATAGTTAGAATTAAGATACTACAATTGTGGAGCTTAAATATTTTCTCTTAACTGATGAATGATTTGAGGCCAATTATAAAAATTTAATAAGGGATTGGATCATGGTGCAGCAATAAAAAAAAGTGATGCTCCATTTCACGTTCAGAGACCTCCGTGCATGTTCCAGGCACACCCTTGCCCATGACCTGGGGCTGGCTGCAGACGGGGAGTAGACTGGGGCATCATCATCAGTTCTCTCTGTCTCTCTTGCTCATTCAGGAAAAACCCTTTTAAAAAAGAATAATTTTTCATTTATTTTTATTCATCATTATTATTTTAATTTGATCAGAGAGAGAGACACACACACAGAGAGAAAGAGAGAGAGAGAAAGTGAGAAAGCAAGCCACTGGGTCCAGAATTCAAACGGCAGTCAGTCATGTGGGAGTCCAGCACCTCAACCACTATACCACCTGCTGGCCCTGGAAATATACTTCTAAAATAGGGACATTTGAATAATTTACTCTCTATAAATGTTTGTTCCTGTTTCTGAAGAGCTGTCCCTAACAACAACCATAATAATGGTTTAGTTAGGGGTGTAAGAAACATAATATATGTAAAATATACTATATAATATTTTCAATAAGTATCCAACCCAGGGGGTAAAAATCAATATCCCCATTCTCCCCTGGAAATTTTGGGCATACATGCATATGTGCCTGGTGTGATTTTCAAGTCACTGGGTCTGGGACCAAACCATGGGTGACCATGTGGGATCCAGCACCTTAACCACCCATGTCACCTTCTGGTTCAGATTTCATGTTCTTTTAACTACACCAAGATGCCTAGTGAAACTGTAATATATTTTACTCCATCTGCATGTATTTATAACAGAGGGATGACTGATGCCTCTTTTCTTGTCAGATTTTTTTTTTCCTTGCAGAATTCCATGTTTTGCTCTTGTTTTGAGGTAAACCTACTAACACAAGTATATGTCTGAACAATGTGTTAAGTACACTTTAGTATTTTAAGATATTTTTTAGAGATAATACAAAGATATTTCAAAGTATGAGAAAAATGGGTCTTTCAAACTCAATTGAATAAATTATCTTTGCCTTAAGAGGCATATTCTTGAGTCAATTTATATAGTTGTTAATAATCAAGTTCCTTTGATTCCACAGATGGAAAAATTTTTTAGAAATTTAATAAAAGCTAATTGAATTATTGTTCTTTTAAAAAACTTTCTAAACTTCAAGTCAAAGGATTCAAAGCCCTACAAATCGTAGACTAAATAAGGTCTCAATAATTTTTTTCTTCTAAAAAATACCAATGCATTTTTTAATGATTTATTCATTTGAAATTTATTTACATTTAACTATTGTGAAGGAAATTTTCAAAGCAAAGTATGAGATTTTCAAAATGATAAATGCTCTTAAAGAGAATGTTTTATAGTAAGAGAGTATGACAGAATTCAATTACATAGCAATTTTTCATAATACATTTAAAATGACCTGATTTCCAAAAATCAATTTATGTAATTGGAAGGAACAATTCTTTTTTAAAACAAGAATGATGAAAAGTTAACTTGGACTGAGTTAAGAAGGACAACTGGCAGAACATATTTTACCTGTGGAATTATATTAAGTTTGCCACGAAGGTCATGAAGCCCAATAGTTGCGATGTCGATTCCATCAATAATAATTTTGCCTCCTGATCTCTCCACAATTCTAAATAAGCAATTTGATAGAGTTGACTTGCCCGCTCCAGTCCTTCCCACAATTCCAATCTGCAATAAAATGATCAGTTTGCACTGAATCTTTTGTAAGAGAACAGGACCTTTGCACTGACAACTAAGAAATTAGGTGTCAGGTCAGGGGGATCTGATTTTGTCAAACTAAACTCACCTTGACTGGTATGGAGGAAGTAACATGACTTCTGAGGATCAATCTTTTCAAAATTATTATTATTACTATTATTATTTTCTAGTTTTTTAACTTTTTATTTTTTTTATTTTTTTTAACAGAGCACATGTACTCTCCAGAAGGACAGAGAGAGAGGCAGAGAGAGGGAGGGAAAGTGAAAAATCACCCTCCAGGGGGATGGTCATGCCATAATTCTATTCCCTTCAGCCTCTTCTCAGGATTTTCTGGTGTGATTTTTCAAGCCACTGGAAGCATGAAGTTGGCCATGTGGGTGGGATTAGCACCTTAACCTCCATGCCACCAACTGGCTCCAATTATTTTTATTTTTTAATTTTAAGAAATTTAATTTGGCAGAGGGTGGGTGTAAGTGCCAGAAAGCACGTCCAGTAGTGCTTGGTCACACCACAATTTCTTCTCCACTTCCTATCTTTTTGGGATTTGGGTCATGCATACACACATGGCCAGTGTTTTTCAAGGTACCAGGGCAGTATTTGAACTGCAGGGTTAGCCATAGAGATCTGGCTCTCTTAACTACTAGACTATGTAGCCCACCCTTTGCCAGATACATAACTCCCTAGAAAGACTCCACCTAATTTTCCCTCTAGTCTTGAGGAATTTAGTTACCACCCAATCAGAGAAACCCAGCAGCCTCAAGAAGAGTAGGTAATCCTTGATCCACCCCTGAACATTAAAGGTGTGGGCTTTTGTCAGATAGGCTTGAAAAGCCAAAGGAGTGCCTACAAATTTCCCCAGTGTATCAAAGCAATTCTGCATTAACACTATCAAGGGAGATCATAGATAATGTTTAAAGATCTTGACTCCTGGCCAAAATAATTACTTATCACAAACATCCCAGCAATTGAACGTGATCTTTTGGCCATGACAGCTAAAGCAATCTTTTCTGATGGTGGTATTTAATACAAACATTAGGAAGAGAGAATGTTAATGTGGTCGGTTTGCTTTTATTGCCGGAGGGCTCAAGCACTCTCTGGAGGTATGTGTGTGTGTGTGTGTGTGTGTGTGTGTGTGTTGGGGGGGGTAATGAGAAAGCACCCCCATGGGGGACAGGTATGCTACAATCCCTCTCCCATTTCTCCCTCTGTTCAGGATTGTGGGCACACTCCCACAGGCACCTGGTGTGTTCTTCAAGCTGCCTCGTCCAAAACTTGTACCACACAGTTGGCCATGAGGGATCCGGTGACCTTAAACACCACACTACTGACTGGCCAAAGACTGTAAATATTAAATTTGACAAAATACATCAGAAAACCTACAAATCTGTTAAATAATTTGGGGTAATCAAAATTAGAGAGTAATTTTATTTGTTGAAAAATACCTCCGCCCTTGATACTACCACAGTAGACCTGGTTTAGAGGATTAGTAAAATGAATATTTAGGGCTTTAAAACATGAGTCTGTAAAAGAAAATTTGGACATTGCTGTTTCATTTTGTTTTACTTTTATTTATTTGTAAATGCCTTTCTTATTATGGGAATGAAATGTAAGAAAAATATAGAAGTAAAATATAGAAGTAAAATCATTTTAAATCTCATCACCCAGAAAACCATTATTTATGCTTTATAACTATTCTATCATTTTCACTCATGTACTTAAATGTTCGCTTTTTTTAAAACACAACTACATAGTTTTATATATAGTGTTTAGTAAATTATATCTCAAGCACTGTCCCAGCTCACTAAAAGCCTTGGAAACCATGACGTCATTGATGATACATACATTACATCATATGGATTTACCATATTTCTGGTACTTATTCTTGCAATTTATTTTATAGAAGACATTTTAAAATATACTAAAATTACGTTTTATGATAAAACATGTTTTTCTTTATAGAGAGAAAACTTGCCCCTACATATCACTCACATGCCTTTGTTACTGTTAAATGAAATTTTAGCAGAAGACCATCTCCTACTCAGTACCATGTGCTACTTAACAATAAGTGCATTCAGATAAAAGGGGAGTTAAAGGTATGAAATAGTTACAGTACCTTCTCTTCACTCTGAGTCTGGAATGTGATATCTTGTAATGCTAAACCAAGATTGTCTCGGTATCGAGCCTGATAATTAATAAATTCCACAATCCCTTTATTGGGCCATTGTGATGGAGGCCTTATAGACATTATCCAAGGTGCCTTAAAACAAAGAGACATTTTTCAAACTAAAATTATAATTAAAAAACCTTTCCCCAAATAATTCATACATGTAATCAAAAGAGAATATAAATGATTAAAGCCTTTGTAGATACTATGCTCTTCTGAAAATGGTTTTAAATACCACCAACATAAAACTTCTCATTTAGTTATAAGAAAATCTTAGAAATCAAATTTTAAAGGTGAGATGACTTCCCATTTCCTATCGAGTTATTAGGTAAAATCTACTGAAGTCCTATAAAGGAACTGAAGTTAAGTCGGAATTTGAGCTGAGATGAAGACAGTTTCTCGTACATTCATTGCTCAAAACCTGAGTATGTATACAAGTCAGTGTTTCAGCAGCTGGAGACTGGGCAGTGGAAACATTCTTCTTATGGAGTTCGCATGCTAAAGAATGACAGGGCACATGTAGAATGTTAGGTAACGGTAAAGCTTCAGAGGGTAAGAACGAGGCAGACTTGGTAGGAGAAGAGAGTGTCACTTTAAGGAGGGTGATTAGGGAGGATTTGACTGCTGGTGGTGAGGAAACCAGTCACGTGGATCAGCACAAGAGCATCCAGGCAGAGGAAACTAACCTTTTGTGCCAAGGACCTGAGACAGAGACCTGCTGGAATATCAGAGGAACAGCAAGGTGTGGAACGTACAAGATAATGTGATGCCTGGGCCTAGATGAAGAGTTTCATGGGAAAAGAAGTGACGGGCAATGTCACATGATTGCCTGCTAAAGTGAGCACTGAGGAGGAACTCTGAGTGATCGTGATAGGAGCAGGTGAGCTGAAGTGGTAGTATCAAATCCCTCTTGGAGAGAGTCCAAAAGAACAAAAGAAGAGAAATTAGAGACAGCCAAAACAGGCAATTGTCTCAAAGGATTCTTCAATAAAAAGGGGTAGAGGGAACCAGCAGTTAGCGTAATGGCTATGTCGCTGGACTCCCACGTAGCCGACCACGGTTCACGTCCCGGACCTGGTGGCTTAAAACTCATGCCGGGCACGTGTGCGTGTGTGCCCAAGATCCCGAGAGGAGAATGGAGGAGAAGAGATTGTGGCGTGACCATCCCCCCTGGGGGGGTGATTTCTCACTTTCTGTCTCTCTGTCTCTCTCTGTCTGTCTGGCGAGCGCACGTGCCCTATAGCAAAAAAAAAAGGGGGGTAGAAATACAGAACTGTAGAGGGGTGACTGAAAAGGGCTGTCTAAACAAATTTACCTCTTCTACATCAAGAGTTTTCAGAGTAGTATTTGCTACAACCTAGATCAAATGACAAAGAGGTTTTCTTTTTTTATCTTTTTAAATACGTGTGCTAATGTTTAGACACACACATATTAATTGTCTTTTTCTAAGATGCAAGGAATATACATTAATAGCAAAAATTTAGAAAATCAAATGTCATATTAGTCATCACAGGGCAAATACACTGAGCAAAGTGAATGTTAATAACTGGAAATTATGAAGGTAGACTAATCTTTCATGAAATCTGTGTTAGAGAAAAGGCAAAAGATACAGGGACGAATTAGGAGAAGATTCGAAGTTCAGATAGAAGTTGAAGGGTGTAGAAAATATTTTAACATATTTATTGGCTTAAAGGAGCAAGGGGTGGGGGTACTAAATTAGAAGAGATAGTTAAAGTAACAATCTGAGAGGGGATAGGAGGAGAGAACCAAAAACACAACTGGAAATGTTAGTCTGATTAGCAAGAGGAGCATCTCTTCCTGAGACTTACGGGCAAAAGAGTAGATACCTTCACAGATGGACTAAAGGAGATACAGAAATTCAAGGGACCTTTGCCATCTGCTCTGTTAATTCATGGAACTTGGAGGCAGAATTAACCCAGAGGAGCAACATGGACAAATAACTTGAATATTATACTCTGGCAATAGTCTAATTCTTTGCCCTCTCAAATTACAGCTCATTAAAGGAAACAAAGCAGGCTGATTTATTCTCCTCTTCCTTCCCAATGACATAGATGCTAATGATGAGTAAATAGAAATGAAGTTACAAGACACAAGAATGTAATTAATTTAAAAATTGTTCAGATTCTAAATAATTATGAGGTGATTGTATTAAGTCTTTTCTCGATGTAAAAATTCTCACAGTTATAATCATAAGTTCTGCATTTTACCCTACATCAATACAGAAGAAAATCACTGTGCCTTTTAAAAACAAATTTTTATATTCCATTTTTATAACTCAGTGAAAGAAAATGTATCTTACAATTTAGGAGTGTCCTAATTTAATTAATGGTGTTTTCTTTCTATTTTACTCATATATAAACTATGGTGCATTTTGCATTAATTTCAATTTTAATTTCATTGAGATGGTGACTATTACAACACGAATTTGGAAATGCACATTTTATTTTAAAAAGAAACAAAATTTTTTTAAAGACAGGGACTCATTGTGTTGACATCTTCCTGCCTCAGTTTCCTGATTCACTGGGATTCCGGGTGCACATCACCACGTGTGGACTGGGAATCACGCCCCAGTCTTCCATGTGGTCCTAGCTGTGGTAGTGTTTTAGCCATGCTCACAACAGAAATTGGATATAAAATTTGTCTATTTCTCTTGAAAGTATCACTTCAAAGTGCATTACAAGATATTTTTGTTGTTTTCTTTTGCCATGGGCATGTGTGCTCACCAGAGAAAGACAGAGAGAGACAGAAAGTAAGAAAGCACCACCCCTGGGGGATGGCCAAACCACAATCCTTTTTCCTCTCAGGATTTTGGGCATTCATGCACATATGCCCGGGTCTAGGACTTGAACTGTTATCACCAATGTGGAAGTCCTACACCTTAACCACCACACCACCTGCTAGCCTGCATTACAATATCTTAATCTTGAATCTATTGGCTATTTAGGAATGCTTACCTCTTTATCCATATTCTCATATTCACAAACTCTTTCAATAGAAACTGCATTGGTTTCGATTTCACATGCTTTCCTTACCCAAAAATTCAGAGATTGAGTAATCTGGGATGGATGAGAGAGAAAATAAGATTGTATTGCATGTTCTTTCTTTAAAAACTGACAAATAATAATTTCTTTTTATATTTTCATATTTCAGAGTTTTCATATACTTTACCTTTTTAATATTTAACAACTCTAAAAGTAAGCCTATTATTTATTTATAGACACATCTCTGCTTCTTTAAGTATATTAAACACATTAGTATGATAAATAATGAAACGATTTGGCAGAAGACAGAATAACCATAGTTCAACATATATTCAAGGAGCCTATTCTCTGTGTAAGGGATGATGGATACCAAGATTGATGGTCTATGCCTCAAGAAATGTGCATTCTAAATGAGGAAAAGAAAAGACTGCCCATTTTGGCATTCTTCACTATCTCACGTCTTTCTTCTCAGAAAGAAGGAAAATTCTCCTAACTTTGTAACTGTTCTGTTTCCTTCTTTCCTTTCTTTCACTTTTTCTTTCAATTCTACTTTGTTCTTATCCTACCTCCAAATATAAATACTCCAAGGTTGTAACTTCAAACCTAATTCTGAAAGTCCAAAAAAAAAGAAATTTACAATTCCTTCTTTTTTTGAGCTTGAGTCCAATCTGTTTGACGGCCCACCTGACTACTTAAACTGATAAGAACTATTAAAGCATTTACTTAAACCACTTAGGGTGAAAATGAGGGATCTCTAAAACAAGTGAATGAAAAACGTGTATTGTGAAAAACTGGATAAATTTTAACTTTCTTTGCACCAAAGTAAACTCATACTTTAATTTCATTTTCCCCACCAATTGTTTGAAGTCTCCTTGTATTGTACATTTTGCTGAAGAAGCAGTAATGTTTGAGTATGGGACTTTGTCTCAGGCTCTCCTTGTGTATGAGAAAGGGGTTTTTCAAAAAGTTCATGGGAAGTGCATACTATGAAAAACATGTATGAATTTCAATTTTTTTCTTAATTGTTACAGGATGTGTGTGTTCACCGAAGAGAGAAAGAGAGAGAGGGAGAAGGAGAAAGTACTCTCCAGTGGGACATGGTCATGCCACAATCCCTTTTCCTCCATTTCTTCATCATTTGGGGATTTTCGACACACATACATGACCTAGGATATTTTTTAAGCCACTAGTGCCAGGATTCAAACCATAGTTAATCATGTGGGATCCTAGCTCTTTTAGCCAGTGAGCTACAAGACTGGCCTGGATTTCAAGAATTTTTACAGCAAAATAAACTGTCACTTTAATTCTTTTTTTCCCACAAACACTTTTAAGAACCCTCATGTATGTACCATATTCTGTTTTTAGAAGCCTAATCTGAATTCTGAAATGCAACTGGTCTCAAGGTTTTTAGGTAAGACATAAAAGGTATTATGTACAAAAGTCATGTAGATACTCTTCTAAATGACATGGAATTACATCAAGCAGTTTAGAGCATTTGTTTTATTGGGTTGTCAGAAAAGTCATGACACATTTTTGCATAGAAAAATACATCATGACTTTCCAACCCAATACAAAGAAGGCATGTACACACGCATATCACTAGTGTTTTGCCATGAAGTACAAAATAGAACTTATTAGGAAAAAACTTCTAGCAGTAAAGCAGCAGCACATGTATTTTTATTTATTTATTTTTTTTTTTGAGAGGTTTTCACTATAGGGCGCGTGCGCTCGCCAGACAGACAGAGAGACAGAAAGTGAGAAATCCCCCCCAGAGGGGATGGTCACGCCGCAATCCCTTCTCCTCCATTCTCCTCTCGGGATCTTGGGCACGCACGCACACGCGCCCAACGTGTTTTAAGCCACCGGGTCCGGGACGCGAACCGCAGTCGATTATGTGGGAGTCCAGCAATATAGCCATTTCTCTAACTGCTGGTTCCCAGCACATGTATTCTTAAACTCCTTGCATAGGTGGGCAAATTGGATGCACCAGTCAGGCAAGGGACCCTATCCCTGTAAAACTTTAAAAACCTGTGAGGATTCAGAAGACTGGCAACTTGTGGAGAAACTAGCTAACAGCAGGAGTCTGGTTTTTCAGCACTCAGCCCTGGGGATCATTCTGTTCTGTGAGCTCCTTAGAAATGCTGAGCCAGCAGTAGCTTCGGGCTACTAACAAAATGAAGAAAGAAATGAGCCTCCAAGGCAATCCACATCTGTCTCCCATTACATAGTTAATACAATCTATAATTCAGATCAGCCAAGGAGAGGAGTTTTTAATTAATTGGATTATAAACATACCATATACCATCATCATTACTTACATTTAGGGCGTAGGATATAGACAAACCAACTATTGCTGAATCTATGGAATTGCCAGCCAGCACAGCAAGTAGTGCGGCAAAGAACACCATTAAGTTGCCAAGAAATTCAAGTCTAACGGACAGCCACCTGTAATAAATGGAATATGCTCCTGAGTAACTGAGATGAAAGAGTTTTGCTGCACTTAGAGCTACCTCTCCTCTGGGAAAAGCAAACATCAATAACTGCTTGCTTTCTTTTTCCCTTCTTACTTGGAACTCAACCTTTGTTTATAGGACTGTCACAATGATGATAGCCTAAAGAATTCTTCTGCATAAAAGTGCAGTTTACTTTTGCAGAACTTTGCTTTAAAACCTAACCAGACTTAAAAAGAGAAAGAAACAAAAAAAGAACACTAGTTAAATTGATACAGTTTTAAATCCTGTTGGAAACTCAATGACCTGTGCAATTAATTGCATGCACCATTTTATATGGTAAAATTAGTCTTTAAAATTTAAAATTTAAATTTGAAATATGTCCAACTACATTTAATATTTTATGTTCTCCTCTCCTTTATGTGAAATTATACCTTTAAATAAAGCAATTATAAAATAGTGTGAGCAAACAAAACACATTCTACAAATGTAGAATACAAGGTACAAAGTTGTGTCATTAGTGATTCTAATAGCATTCTCTATAACCTTGAAAACACCTTGGACCTTATTTTCTTTATTATTTTTTTAAAGTTTATATATTTTATTTCTTCCATGAGAGAGACATAGAGACTGAGACAGGCAGATTGACACCTCTGACAGCATTTGTAGGCTGCTTCTTCCGCTGACCTGGACATGGGCAGAGAGGTCCCAAGTCACTAACCCAGGATCTGTCTTAAGCAAGGTCAGCTGTGCCACCACAGTGCCACCACCTGGGCCCTTATTTTCATATGCAGTTATATGAACCTCACATATGAATATAAATAGGTACAATTTAAATGAGTAGTAACTACTACAAGATCTTTAAGACATATCTATTTATGTATATATTTAATTGGATGAAATGCAATTACCCAAAAGTTCCTGTTTAGAAGCCAGTGAATAAGACATTTAAGAGACTGACCCTGAGCGTGGTGGACTGAACTGTTTACCTGTTTGAAATCACATTATTGTAGAAACAGACCAGGTTCTCGTTCACCAAGTCTTTGTTTTGCTGGATGAACCTCTGTTCATGTCCAAATGCTCTGATAGTGGACACCCCCGATAATGTCTCACTGAAGTGGGAAATGATGGGGGAACGGGATGCTCCTGCCAGCCTCCGAATCTGCCGTGAACTTGCCACGTAGTATCTCTGATCAGAAGACAGAAAGGTCATTATAATAGAGAAATGCAGCTGAAATTATTCAGTAGTTTGAAAAGTGCAAGACCCTTGTGTAGTGAGTAAAATGAAAGATAGGTCCATGTCCTAATCCCTAGTACCTGGTAATGTGACCTTATTTGGAAATAGGGTATTTGCAGATGCACTTAAGTTAAAGATTTCATAGTGAGATCATTCTGAATTTAAAGCAGACTCCTAATCCAATCCTTCTAAGGGAGGCAAAGGAAATAAAGACACAGGGAGAATACCATGTGAAAACAGGGCCAGAGACAGGAATAATGTGGCCACAAGTCAAGGAAAATTCTGGCAATAACTGTCAGCCACCAGAAGCTATGAGAGAAATGAAACATACTCTCGCTCTTAACCTCTAGAAGGAAGTAACTCTCCCTACCTCTTGATTTTTGGACCTATGACATCCATAAATAAGAATGAATTTGTTTCTTCAAGTCACCCAGTACGGGTATTTTGCTCCCAAAGTAGCAAGCTAATATGCTCTTGTAACAGTAAAAACAGCCCCTACTCTGACAGTGTAACTAGAATATAATTAGGCAAAAGTTCACGTTGGTGATGCTTTCAAATGACCATTATTGAGTACCTCCTATGTAAAAATTTCTGTGTCACATGTTAAAAACATGACCAGACAACTAACCCACAAAATGAGGGAAGCAAACCGGTGCAAACAATATTTTTGTACCTAAACATTTTTCTCTTCGATCAAAACACCAGCGCAGTCACCATTACATTAGTCTCCCTTGTCTGAGGTTGAAGACGGTTTGGGATGGGTGGGGACTGTGAAGAGCTGGAGGGAACATGCCCTGAACGAATTGGTCTACCATTCATCAGTCCAGGAAATTGTTACCAACTGGAAATGAAAATCAGGGGCTATCAGGTCTGACAAATTTTTCAGGAAAATCTTTGGATATGGAATTTTATGTAAAATCTCTGATTTTCAAATGACCTCATTTGATAAAAACACTGAGCAAGCTAAACTAAAATATATCTCAAGCTACACACACCTGTCAGTTTGCAGCTCACAAGCTCTGCCCTATTCTAAGTGTTCTGGAGAACGCAAAAAATTATAGCATTTTTGGGTACAAGGAGTTTAGATTGTCTAGTTCAGGTGTTCCATTTTTGAGGTCACATACCCTCTGAATAGCTGATGTACAAATAAAGTGGGAAGAGAAATAATGGCATAGCTAGGGCTAGCTGATGGCCAGGCCATTAAGGCGTCTGGATCCCAGTCCCAGACTCAGGTGCTTGAAAAATCACACTGGGTGGGGGCCAGTAGATGGCACAGTGGTTATGTTATTAGACTCCCACATGCCTGCACACGGTTCAAATCCTGGACCCAATGACTTGAAGATCATGCAGGGCACGTGTGTGGGCATGCCTAAGATCGTGGGAAGAGAATAGAGGAGAAGGGATTGTGGTGTGGGCCTTCCCCCAGAGGGTGATTTTTTTACTTTCCCTCTTACTGTCTCTGTCTCTCTCGGGCAAGCACATGTGCCCTTATGGCAAAAACCTTAAAAAAAAGAAAAAGAAAAAGAAAGAAAAAGAAATCATACTGGGTTTGTGTGCTTGTCCAAAATCTCAAAATGAGAAAATGGAGAAGGGATTATAGTATGGCTATCCACCATGTGGGGGTGGGGGAGGGCTTTCTCATTTTCTCTTTCTTTCTCTTTGTGCCTCTCTGGTGAGTGTGTACACCTTGTAGCAAGGAAAAAAAGTGTAGAAATGA
Organism: Tupaia tana; assembly: GCA_026018925.1. Lineage (NCBI taxonomy): Eukaryota > Metazoa > Chordata > Mammalia > Scandentia > Tupaiidae > Tupaia > Tupaia tana. The sequence continues at coordinate 166,366,376 of JAKSZU010000001.1, forward strand.
AAAAGATGATAAACATTCTGGCTTAGGTAGATTAAAGTCCAATAAGAATTTTAAAACTTAAGTTCCTGAAAAGCATGAAACCATAAAAATCTTTTTGTGAAAAGAGCCTCAGAATACTTTTATACTTAATTTACAATATGGTAAGAAATTTTGTTTTCCACTCTAGCCTCACAATGACATAATTTGCCTTCAATATGTTTGAGTAACCTTTTAATATACAGCTATCATTAAAATATCATGAGAGGCATATTGAACTTTTCCATCATATCTGGATATCAGAGCAAAAAGGCAGTATCTGTTTCTCTTTCAGACATGCAGGCCAATGAATTTTTTACTAAAATATAGGCAACATATAGCTTTTGTGGTAGCCATAAAAATGTAGGATGTGGCTCTCCTGCTTCAGGGTGCATTGCTGACTGACAGCCCCAGCTGCTGCACCTCTGGATCTGCTACTGTATTTGCATGGAAGCTGCTTTTCCAGTAAATTGTTCTCAGCCAATCACTGAGCATGGCAGAGAGTGATAAGCAGGCTCATTCCAAAGACTCATGGAACCCTCCACTGGGAGGGTTGAGGACTTTCCATTGGCTCAGATGAACCTGTTGTGGAACTGCTCTGCCATCCAATCCTCCTCCCATTTTTCTCTCTCACAGGGTCAAACCAGTGTCACTTTCTAAGGGCCCCCAGGCCAGTCTTTTTCTGTACCTTCTCCTTTGTCATTTGTAGGCACTTCACCCCGTACATCTCTAGAACATCTAACTCTATCTTAGACTCTGCTTCTTAAAGAACCTGCCCTAACAGGAGGCTTTAGTGGATCTGACTGTATTTGTCAGTGGACTTATCTGTTATTAATACAAGTAAGAGTCCATGTACTTACTTGTATATTGAAGTAGAAGAAAACCAATGGAATAACCCCCAGAATGAAGAGTGGTAAAGCTCCCACAATGACCAAAATCGTTCCAATAACTTCCAATGTACAGTTCAACCAGGTCCGTAAATAGTAATCAAAGCGTGTATCAATTATAAACATGTCCTGAAAAGTTGATATCACGTCACTTTAGTTTAGAATGAAAGATGGCAAGAAAAAATATATCATTCAATCTGTGGCAATCTGTAGTAAATCTAACTACTCCATCTTTGCCTATCCCAGCCATCCCCCCCAACAATTCCCCCCTTGTAGTTAATTGTAACAATTAAAGGCTAGTCTAGTAACAAGATGCCTATAATCAAGCAATTGATATTTTCCACTGCCAAGTACACAGTAATTAATTACACAATCAAAGTTAGATTCTGATGAAATGAAATCCATAATCTAGTAGATGGGCTTTTAAAATCCAGTATCTCAGGCATTGGACTACCATTATTTACTATTCAAAAATTGTGAAACACTCCTGAGAACCTGATCAGTGGCTTTCATGGGGGGCTGGATCCTTCTCATATCAGAAATGGTAAGGGAAAAAAAAAAAACTTCATTTACAAAATTAAGAAATGGAAGATGAAGGTGGCCAGCAGGAACGAGGAAAGGATAGTGGGAAAGCTCTGCATTGACTTACACCTTGTTGCATATAACTTAACCAGCTGTGCATTTGTGCTACAAGGTACGACCTAAGAGATACCAGGAGATAGGAAACACTGGGATGGGTGACTCAGTTCGGGGCAAAACTAATACAACAAACAAAGATGGAATCATGTTAATTCTGTCTTGCTTTGGGATTTTCCTGATTTCTCATATATCAAACAGGGAAACAGTATTTTATTCATATACAACTTGCTTCCCGTCTTTAGAATTTACCTTACTATGCTCCCATCTGCCCAAGGCCCAATAATTTGAAATTTCACTGCATAGAAATGATAATTGTTCAGTAGGATCACAATAGGGGACTGCAAAATGCTGGTGTTCTGACTTTTCTGTAAGTTTTCAAAGAAAAATGTATACCTTGGTATAATTAAGCAAGATTTAATATTCTATCAAAATTTGTCACTTTCATTTTTATTTTTATGTTTTTAATCTTTACTTCTCATACACCAATTTTTTTACATATACATAGAAAAGTATTAACATATTTGAAAGTTATGGACCTGAGGTATCTAATATATAAAACATTAGCAATATATATCTAGTAATTGATATATACCATAATACATAATAAAAACCAGATTCTGAAGACCTTGTCAAAAACTACAAAATATTTCATGAATAATTCTATATTGATTACACTTTGAATAATGTTTCGAATATATTTTGTAAAAGAAGATACGATGATTGGGACCAGCAGGTGGCATGGTAGTCAAGGTGCTGGACTCCCACATGGCTGACTGAAATTTGAGTCCAAGACCAGGGCTTGAAATTCACAATGGGTGCATGGGCATGTGTGCCTAAAATCCCAAGAGGATAATGGAGAAGAGAGTGTGGTGTGACCAAACCTCTTGGGGGGTGATCTGTCACTTTCCCTCTCTCTGTCTCTCTCTGGTGAGTGCATTCACTCAAAAATCTTTCAAAAAAAAAGAAAAAAAGGGAAAAGAAAAGAAAAAGATATATGATGATGACTAATACCTTTTAATTTTTTTTTATTTTTGGAGAGATTTTTACTAAAGGGTGCGTGCGCTCACCAGACAGAGACAGGGAGACAGAAAGCAAGAAATCACCCCCTAGGGGAGGATGGCCACACTGCAATCCCTTCTCCTCCATTCACCTCTCGGGATCATGGGCACACATGCACACGCACTCAGCGTGAGTTTTAAGCCACCGGCATTGGACCACCAGGACTCGAACCATGGTCGACTACATGGGAGTCCAGTAACATAGACATTACACTAATTGCTGTTCCCAATTTTTTTTTTTTTACCTTTTTATCTTGGCTACAAGAAAATATAAAATTAGATATGAGATTTGCATTACATTGAACTATTGAACAGCACAGATATAAATACTTAATTGTAAACACAATAAGGAAATTCCTATAAGTAAGCAGAAACACTCTGGAAATCCTAACTCAATCCCCATTCACCATAAGTGATTTACTAAACTTTATTTTTCTTTCTTTTTAACTTGAAAGAGTGTGTGTGTATGCTCACTGGAGAGAGAGAGAGAGAGAGAGAGAGAGAGAGAGAGAGAGAAACACTTTCCATGGGGAATGACTACACCACAAACTCTTCTCCTCCATTTCTCCCTCCTTTCTAGACTTGGGCCCAAATGCACATGCACACGCCCAGTGTGCTTCTCGAGTCGCTAGGTCTGGGACTCAAACCATGGGTCAGTCACGTGGGATGCAGCTGCCTTAACCACCACACTACATACAGGCTGGCCCTTCTGAGTTTTCTTAAAGTCAGAATGTTTTCAAAGTCTGGATACATACATAAAAACCTACATTTTCTTTTTCTTCTTAGTCTAAACTAGTAATTCTCAAACTCAACACATGTAAGAATTAGAGTTGTGGACACAAAAGAACATGTTTATCTTGAATTCATTAATCAATTATTGAAAGCTCATTTAATTATGTGTGTGACTCTGTTACAGATTAGTTATAAAAGTCCTGAGGTTTAGAAATAAGTTTGATGATACAATTTGTAATAAACTCAGTCCCATCTTTTTAAGATGATATTTTCCACAAATGATTTTTTATGGCATTATTTATGGGCCATCATTTTTAGATATGCTATTTAATAAAGCATGGCTTTCCTTACCTTGGTGAACCGATTGATGATCTGGCCTATGGGACTGGTTTCGAAAAATTGGAGTGGAAGGTGCAGCACGTTATTCAGTAGTTGTACATACAAGGTTCGAGAGGCAGCCAGGGATCCTCTGGTAAGGACATACGCTCCAGAGCAGACAAAGAGACCTAAGCACACATTGTTATCAGAATCATAATAGCATCTTTTATTATTATGAAGGTACATACACTAGCAGAAGAGAGAGAGAGAAAGCAAGAAAGCACCGTCATGGAGGATGGCCACTTTGCCATCCCTTCTCATTTCTCCTTTCAAAGTTTTGTTATGTACACACAACCATTCAATGTGTTTTTTCCAGGACACTGGATTCAGGACTCAAACCTTAAAATCAGCCATATGGGATTCAGCCATGGCCCAACCACCACCCATCAACTGACCCCATGACAACATCTTTTTTTTTTTTTTTTTTTTTTAGGTTTTTGTCATAGGGCACATGCACGTGTCAGAGACAGAGACAGTAAGAAAGGAAGAATTCACCCCCCAAGAGGGATGGCCGTGCCACAATCCTTTTTCCACTCTCCTAGGATTTTGGTCATGCATGCACAGGCACCTATTGTGATTTTTAAGCCCCTGTATCCGGGACTCAGATTGTAGGTGGCCATCTGGGAGTCTAGTGCCTGAACTACCACAACACCTGCTGACCCCCCATGATAACATCTTAAATTGTTTTGTTTTAATTCTCAAAGGTTGTTTATAAAAGCATGTATTCCTTATTGAAATTCCAAATATCATACTTTAAAAATATGTCATCATGAACCAACCTAGGTATAAATATATACAATACATTGGAAATAAATAGACACCTCAGATGATTTGCCGCGCTACCAGAGCAGAGCTCTCCTCATTCAAGTTCATGGGTTTTTATGCAGAAATACACAGACAAGAAGAGATCAATTTGACTCATGATTTTTAGCAACTATTAACTTTATGATGTCCTGTAGGAACAAGTGCTAGTCACTAATGCTGTTAGTCAAAAGGTGTGAGTTTTCCTACATTCTAGGTACTTGGTGGAGTTTTTGGCACATTTGTGGTTAATGAGACCAAACAAATCGTTCTTAACAAGAAATCATAAGAGAAAGAACATATGACACTTTTGTTTTACAACATTTAATGGCTTGCGTCAGGCCTGTTATAGCTCGTGTTCTACTACCAAATGGTAATTAGATTACTCTTTTTTTTTAAATTTTATTTGATTATATGGTGGTCTTTATTTACAAATTTACTAGCTTGCTCTTACAATGTGGGTACCTAGGAGAAGCAAGTACCCCTGACCTACAAGGGACACATGGGCTTGAGCAAGGACTAAACACCTTCTGGAGTGTTAAACAGCTGAGATGTGTTTACTGCTGGTCCTCACAACTTCCATTTGCAGCTCTAGTGGAAGAGATTGGAAAGCACTTACCGGCACCCACTGACTATTGTTAGCTGCATTTGACAAAGTATCACAAGGAAGAGAAAAGCTCAGGAAAAAAAAATCTATCCAATGTAAGAAGAAGTAGAAAAAAGAATCTCCAAATTGGGAAGCTTGTAGGACTGGAAGAAAAAAATCGTGTTACAATGATTAGTTGAGGGTGGTATGTGACCCAGATTGTTTCAAGCCAAGTAATTTCATTGACTTCCATGGGAGGAAGTTCTTTCAAAGACATTCCTGTCTGTCATCACGCAAAGCCTGAGAATGAAACCATTGATGAAAATAAGTAGAGTTGATAAACTAAGAGTTGTGGACACTTTATTTGAGCCTCTGGATCAAATGTGTTTAAAGATCTATGCCTGCCCTTTTTGGTTTGGGGTATCGGTAAATTTACGTTACTTAAGCCAATTTGCTCTTGAGTCTTAACAGATATACAATTGCTCCATTGAACTAATTTACAAAATTTCTAATAAAAGCATGTTGCCAAAATGATCCTTATTCCTTTGTAGGTATCACGTAAAAACAAAACAAAACAAAAACAGATGACCCTCACCACCTCAAATTCTTTTAACTAGTTTCTTTATATTACATTTTAAGCTAATATCATATAGTATTATCTTATTCCTCATTCTCAAATCTTTTTTGTTATTTTCTTTTATCCCTTTCCCATATTTTTTTTCTTTGTCTTATTCTCAAATAAATATTCAGTGTTTATACTACTACTAAACACATTATTCATAAAGTTCAGTAAGTTTATAGTGCATGTGCCATTTTTCCCATATGTTTAGTTTTCTATGCAGCTAGCACTCATTTATTCACAAACACTTCAATAGCCAGCAAGTCCCCCCTGAATATATTCACACTCATCACATAGTCTATTGTTTCATCTGATTTAGCCTCTCTCTGCAACACAAATTTATCCTCTTAGAACTCTTTCTTTTGTAAACTAAAATGGTTGCTGGAACAGGCATTTGAATTCTTCAGTTTTGGAAAATTTTTTCAGATGTTACATACTTGACACTTTTGTCTTCATTTACTAAAACCCTTTTTTATGTGAACATCGAACTTGGATTGTTCTTCTTATTTACCTATTATTTTCTGTCTTTATCATTGATGTTCACACTGGGGATAATTTCTTCTAAAATATCTCCTTACACTTGCATAATCTTTTAAGTCTTTAAATATTTTAAAGAATATTTTGTTCTCAGGTTTAACGTACTTTAGCACATCTGGACTTACTTTGTGGATGCAATATTTTTAATCTCTGAAATTATTAATTAGACTTTTTTTAAAGATCTAATTCTATTCCGGATACTTCTGTTTTTTAGCTGGTCTTGGCTGCTCTATTTGTTGACGTGTATTTGTGCTGTTGGTTTGGCTAAAGTGTAGGAACATCCATCATTACCAGTGTGATAATAGGAGGGCAGGAAAGGATGGACAGTGATGCAGTAGTAGATTGAGACACTCCACAAGGCTAACCCACAGAGGAGCTTGCAGGTTCACATACAGGGACCTTCCTGAGCTGTTCATGATGCGGGGCTGGAGCTGAGGGTGGATGACGGCATCGAGATCTTGTTGGGTATACTGTGTCTCTCTCTGTCTTTCTCACTTATGGAAAAAAAATAAACTTGAAACAATACCTAAGGGAAAGACGTAGTTAATATTTTGTTTCTTTTTGAGAGATTGTTGCTGTAGGGCACGTGTGCTTGCCAGAGACAGAAAGCAAGAAATCATCCCCCCTAGGGGATGGCCACACTACAATCCCTTCTCCAGTCACCTTGCAGGATCTTGGGCATTGCACGTATATCTGCCTGGCATGAGTTTCAAGCCACTGGATCCGGGACTCGAATCGTGGTCAACTATGTGGGAGTCCAGCAACATAACCATTATACTATCTGCTGGTCCCAAGACATAGCTAATTAATATAAGTACCTGATACTGTTTTTTTTTTCTTCCATTTCATATGTTAATGTCCATCAACATTTCTCTCCTTTGAATAGAAAGGCTTGCTGTAAATTCTGCTTAAGTAGGTAGGTATGATCTCTGAAATTTCTGAAATTCTTCATATTGGGATCCAGACATACAAGCAAGCAGAGGCTTAAAAAACAAACAAACAAACAAACAAACAAAAAACCAGAAAAGGGGTTTTCTTCTACACATTGCACACACACTGGAAACTAATTTCCTCTCTAAATATCAAGTTTCTGGTTTTCAGAGGACTGCTACTGTGTTAATTCGTTGATGGTGGTGGTGGTGGTTGCTGGAGAGGCTGACTGACCAGCAAAACAGTGCTCTCATGAATTACTTTGATGACGTCCATGCCTCTCAATTCTGCGTTCTGTACATGGGACCACCAGTGTAGTATTTTTCCATGGTTGGACTGAACATCTCCTTCTTATGTTTCAGTCTCCCCAGTATTGTATCTGACCCTGGCTACAGATTTTTTACCCTTGATTTTCTATCAGTGTAATCACTTGTATAGAAATTTATTACTCTGAAATCTCTTGAAGCCTTTGCTTTTATATTTATCTACTGTCTTCTCAGTGCGATTTTGTGAGGTAAGTAAATGCTCCACTCAGCCATCTTAAACTGGGAGCAGCAGTGTACTCCTTAAACATTATACTTCGAAAACAAGGAGCCAATACTTTACACACTGCATTGAAAAAAGGAAATTCCCAACAGTGAGACATAAAACATAATGTATTAGGGATGTGCAGAGTATCCTAGAGATTTGAAAGCAAATAGCCGAAACACAAGGAAAAAATACTCAAGGCTATTTCTTTTTTAGAAAAATGAGGTAAAGTTATAAAATATAAATGTAACATTTTCTGCTTCAGTACTCCAGTTTTGTTTGAATGTTAGCCTTCTAGATTATTCATAGTGGTCCTCAAGTACACATTAGCCTGTGGAAGTGCTGTTTATGATGTAAAGTTTAAAAACTGTAAACTATTGGGTAAGCTGAAAAGTCATGATGCACTTTTGCACAGAAAACAAAGAAAATATGTCATGACTTTTCCAAAGACCCAATATAATGATGCCAGTGAATACACTCTGCTCTTGATTGGACGAGGTTCCATAAGTTGTGGTCTGCTAAAATAAAAAATAAGGAATTATAGATTTTCATTTCTTAGTCTCATCTTCATTATTATTATTATTCATTGCTAATTTATGCTTTGTCTGGATACAACTCTAACTATGTCACAGCTCTCCTCAAAACCCCAAGTCCCACTTCCTTTCCAGCTATCATCTTCAAATTTCCTTCCAACATTTAGTTCCTCTCCTGCCTACAAATAACCTAAACACCATTCATACCTCACTTTTGCCCAACTCCAGTCTCACTTCCCCATCCTGCTGTTTTCTCACACCTTTCAGTCTCCTCTGTTATTGTCTCTTCTCTGTGATCTCAATCTGACAAAATTCTGTTCATCCTTTTAGAGTCACTTTAAATGCCAAATTTCTTTAGAAAGCATATATTATTCTAGCAACCAAATACGACCTTCTCCTATTTTGAATCCTCACTCTGCTCTCTTATGCTGCTTTCTTTCCCCCAGAGTGACTGCACTCACAGACAGAGATGAAGAGACAGTGAGAGGGAAACCGAGAAGTCACCACCCCTCAGGGGGATGGTCAAGCCCAATTCCTTCTCTTCCGTTGTCCTCCAAGGATTTGGGGGACACATGCATATATTCACCCAGCATGATTTTCAAGCAGCCAGGTCCAGAATTGGTCATAAGGGAGTCCAGTGCCTTAACCATTACGCTACCTACTGGCCCATCCTTTGCTACTTCTATAGCACACAGTATTTACCATAGTTTGTGCTATGACCTAGGCATCATTTGGTTTTGAAGTCCTCAAATCTCTCACGTCTTGATCTTCCCCTCCCTCACAGTCCTCATATATACAGAAAATGGCCATGCATCAAGTCTTTTGAATCCCTCAAAAGCTTTGTTTCCTCAGCTGTGAAATGGGGACAATAGTACTTTTCTAAATAATTAAGGTCAAGATTGGATGAGATGAATATGTAAATTATTTCATGTGTGGCATGTAGCTGACATCTACATATTTTGGTTTACTCTCTCAAAATGACAAAGTGAAAACATACACATTTGAATTTTGCTCAAATATTTGAAAATTATGGCATAGATTTTATTAAAATAACATAATGAACATGATGCCATAAGCTTGCATCTCAATCAATTAGGTCAGAATAAGAAGAGGGGTTGGGTTTTTTTTTTTTTTTTTTTTTTTTTTTTTTACCTTGAATTAATCCCAGTAATCCATAGATATTAAGTTTATTGCTTCTTATTTTCTTCCACTCTGAGAACTCACTCATGTGTTTTGCTTCTTTTGCCCAGGCACTAAGCCATAGATTTTGTCCAATGCTCACCAGATTCTGACCTACATAAGTGGCCACAACCAGCCACACCCAATGCCAGCCAAAAGCTTCCAGGTACTTCCAAATGATGGAAAACTTCACCTAAAGGCAAAGTTGACATAAAGTTAGGTTTTTGAGACGTACTAGAAAGTGGCAGTTGTAAAATAAGTTTTATTCTAGAATACCATTCCTGCATAAGCTTAATTCCTGACAGTTTCTGATTAATATTAAATGAAAAGTATGATACAGGACTTGCAAACTGTAATTTAAAGTTAGGTCATCTAGACTGAAATCCTGTTCTGATATTTCCCAAGTCTTGTGATCTTGGTCAAGCTACTAACTTCTCTAACCCTCAGATTACTCATCTATAAATTGGAATAATAACAGTAGTTTTTTTTATAAGTACACATAAAGTGTCAAGCACTTTCCTGAGCACTTAAAAATGCTCAATTAATGTTAGTTACTGCTAGTAATAAACAAGAACATGCTAACTAAAGAACATGTAAACCTAACTAAATATCACCAAACATCTCTTTTAATATCACTAGACATTTAATTTTTGCAGACTATCATATAGCAACCCTCCTCAAATTAAATGAAAAATCTATAGTGTTTATTAATAATGCAATGTAATCTATATTTAGGTAAGGCATTATAAATAGCAATAGTTCTTCCAGTGCTTACCCCTCCAGTAGGGATTGTTTCTTTTTTCATTGAGAATTGTTTTCTTTGATCAAAGGAGGCCCTAATTAAGAAAGACAATATTTCCTTTTTAGATTTTAGATCAACCAAACTTTTTTTTAAAAGTTATACATTCTTAATCATGATAATGGTGGTAACACTGGCTTTACTCTTACAAAAGGGACACTGTTTGTTCATATCCTACATAATTTAGGGCTGGTGCATGTTTTCTGATTTTTTTCACTGTTTCTTCTAAATACTATCCCTCAAACTTGAGCTTAGACCCTGAAGCATTAAAGCTAATGCCATCTGTCTACACCCCACTCTAACCCTCTCATCCACTTACCTCCTGGCATATCGAAAAACTAGCATCAGGCTCATTCTTCAAATTTTGCATGCCAACATCCTGGGTAACACCATGGCGAACATAGACAACTGTATCAAACTCAGTCTCTTTCCAATTTCATGACTTTCATACTCTCAGGATCCTTCATCTTTATTCTACTTTGGCCATCAACTTTCATGATACCAAACCATAAATCTTATTACCTGGAACCCATCCATATTTGAAAACCCAGCTAGAACTATTTCAGTGTCTACCAGTAACCTTCTTCTTCTCTTTGTAAGTTGTAAGTTCAGTCATATCCATTCAATTTGGTTTTAATTGCATTTAGATTGCCAGTTCCCCAATCAAGCTTTCTATCAGCTTTGTCCTCTCAGATGATCCATGCTCCTGTTTTACATGGGATTTTCTTGGTTTTAACACTGACTGTCCCACATTCTGGGAAATTCCTCAATTCTAGGCAAACCTACTTCTTCTTTCTATTCTTTTCATTATCCATCCATTCTCTTTGATTATCATTTTATACAAACTATAGCAATATTCTGAACCCCCATACCATAGCTTCCTTCCATTAAACCTTCTGTTAGAACTCATGTCAGTTATGGTCACACCTGCTCCTGTGGAATGCTGCTTCACTATATATATATATATATATATATATATATATATATCCCTATAAGTTGGTTCTATGACAAATTAATGTCTTCCTTCCACCTGGACTTTTTTTTTTTTTGCTATAAGGTGCATGCACTTGCTGGAGAGGGAGGGAGAGAGAGAGAGAGAGAGAGAGAGAGAGAGAGAGAGAGAGAGAGAGAGAAGTAAGGAAACACCCTCACCCTGAAGGGTGAATGATCACATTGCAATCTCTTCTCCATTTTCCTCTTCTTCTCTCAGGATTTTGGGCACACTTGCACACATGCCTGGCATGTTTTCTAAGCCACCAGATTCCAGACTCAAAGCACAGTTGGCCATGTGGGATCCAGCACCTAAAACTCCATGTCACCTGCTGTCCCTCACCTCTTAGAAGTACCTAGAAATCCTTACATCACTCTCAAAAGGGGCCTCGCATACTACTTCATGGAGGAAAACAGAGACAGTCAGGAAAGTCAGTCTCTAATCTATACGTTGGGTTGTTGGAAAAGTCATGATTCATTTTTTTCTATGCAATGAGTCATGATCTTTCTTTTTATTTCTTTTTTTGAGAGGTTTTTGCTATAGGGTGTGTGCACTTGCGAGAGAGACAGAAAGTGAGAAATAACCCCCTAGGGGATCTGGCCACATCACAATCACTTCTCCATTCACTTTTGGGATCTTGGGCATGCATGCACATGCACCCAGCATGAGTTTAAGCCACCAGGTCCGGGAATCAAACCACAGTTGACTACATGAGAGTCCAGCAACATAGCCATTACACTGACAGCTGGTCCCAATGACTTTTCTGACAATTCAATACTTACCTGCCTTTTCATTTAGTCTTTTAATATTCTCTCCTATAATAAACACAGGAACTCTTTTCTTAGATCTAAGAATAAATCTGTGACTTGAATATCACTCTGTTCCACTTTCTCAAAATATGTTAATTAATTTTAATGTTCGTACAGTTCCTGTTAGGAAGAGCATTCTAATGGTGGTGGTTATAAATACAGGTCATAGATTTCTCCTCTTGAAATCTGTCTTTTAAACAAATGATCCAAGGAATTCTTATCTTAAGGCAAGTCTGTCAAACACTGGATTTTTCCTCTTTTCTAATCTTCACCTTCTTTCTTTCTACTGGTTTCTTCCCATCAGTCCAAAGAGAGCAACACATTCTTCTCATTTTAAAATCAATGCCATTACCACAAAATACTCTCCCTCTCAATCTTGGTCCTGCTTCAGTCACCATCGTACTTCCTGCTGTAGCCCAACATTGTTCTAACAAACCACATTTTCCTTGAATTTTCTGGAACCTGGCTCAAATTATTTTCATCAAGAGCACCAGTAAACCATTTCTTATGGTATTCATTAGATACTTTGAAATTATTTCACATAAACTCTCAATGGCATTTGTTAGAGTTCACTTTCGCTTGTCCAGGGCATTCTTCTTACTTCCTTCTACCACTGACTGCACCTTTGTGTTTTCTCCCTCGTCTTTGGCCTTCCATTACTTTCTCCTTAGGCTCCTTGCTCTGTCTCCCCCTTTAATGTTCATGTTTCCTTGGTCCCACATCTCGTCATTGATCCTTTTATGTTTCAAGCTTTCCTGAGCAATCATATCCACACTCATAGTTTCTATAACTTTCTGTGTGGATGACTCTTGAATCTTTTCCAGGTCTCTTTCCTGAGCTCCCGATCCATATGTCACATTTCTACTTGCATCTACTTTAAAACAAGGCAGTTATTCTTCTGCCTTCTCTGAACTTTTCTCTAGCTTTGCAAAGAGCCACAACACTTCCTCTATCAAGGTCATGGCACATTTCCAACTAATCATCAATTCCATCTTCTAAATTCTCTGAAATTTTAGTATTAGAGAAATATTTGAAAAATACCAACCATCATAAAGAATAGTAAGGAGAAAGGAAGATGAAGAGGACAAAGAAGAGGAAGAAGATGAGGATGCAAAGAAACAAAGACTCATGGTCCTGTTTCAGAGACAGTCCATACTAACATGCTTGTGAACATTGCTATTGTCTTTTCTCTACAAGTGAGTTACCAAATGTGACTCTGAAACTGGCATTTAAAAAACTTTATATATGGTCTTTATAACTCAATATAGTGGGTCATCGGAAAACTCATGATGCATTTTTGCATAGAAAAACATAGGAAAATATACCATAAATTTTCTGACGATCCAATATAACACATATAAAATGTTTTTCTATAACAACATTTTATTTTGTAACAGCATTATATTTATACAATAACATGCTATTTTATTATTTTACTATAATATTATTTATTTGACAACACTAATACTTCACTTCAAAAACGTGTTACACTTTTTTCTTGTTTTATTTATCGTTGTGATGGTCATTTCATCTGTACATCTCTCATTGTCCCTTTTAATACATCGCCTTTCATAGAAGGATGGGATATGGTAAATTCTAAGTCCTTTGATATAACCATTATCAAACTGACCTCTAAGTATACTGTATTGATATATACACTTCTCAATATATAATGAGAACTCTCATCTTCCCCTGTTTCTCATCATATTTTATGAGCACACCAATTCTTTCCTTCTCATCTCTGGTACTATCATCAAGAAACATTCTGGAGGCCAGCAGGTGATATAGTGGTTAAGGGCTCTGGACTCCCACATGGCAGACCATGGTTTGAGTCTTGGACCTGGGGGCTTGCTTGCTCTCTCTCTCTCTCTCTCTCTCCCCCCCACCACCTCTGGTCAAATTAAAATAAATAAAGTTAGATAAAATAATTTAAAAGCATTCTGTGGGAGGTTGCAACGCATGCCCTTTGTAGGATTAGCTTCAGCGTCAGAGAAAGATACACTATTTAATAGACACTTTCTTTGGAATAGATCCTGGTATATGATTTGGGTTAATTACTGTCATCATCCTTCAAGCCCTTGGCATGGCTTCTGTTTGGATAAGCAAATTTAGTGCTGGTGTCAAGCCAAAGAATTAATTTTTAATGTAGCTGGACATAAAATGCTATGAAATCCAACTGTTAAAATGGAATTAAAGCTTCCTAATTAGTCATAACTAACAAACACCAAAAATTTATTAGACACTATACAGAAAGGTAATGCTTTTCTACACTAAAGTGTTTCTTATTTAATGTCTACAAAAATACTACATTGGTTCTGGGAATGTTGTCATGAGTAACAGGTTGTATTTGAGTCCCTTAAAAAAGAAAATTATTTAAATCAGCAGAGAAGTTTTGCAAATGAGTCTTCCTTTGTTCTTCATAAACTCTCAGGAAACTGGCACAATACCCATCTGCATATTTTTGGGTAAAAGATAAAATCAACATACCAAAACCATTATCCCTAAACAGATCATCCAGTTGTAAGATATAAATTATGTATAGGAAAAATAAAGTGGTTAAGAATATCTGACATGGGGATCAGCAGATGGCTTAAGGGTTACATTGCTGGACTTCCATATAGTCTACTGTGGTTCAAGTCCCAGACCTGGAGTCTTAAAACTCAACACCAAGCACATGAGCATACATGCCCAAAAAATCCAAAGAGGAAAATTAAGGAGAAGGGACTGTATTATGGCCATCCCCCTGGTGGTGGGACTTGATTTCTCGTTTTCTCTGTCTCTTTGTTTCTGGCGAGCGCATGTACCCTATAGCAAGCATCTCTCAAAAAAAGAAAAAAAGCATGTCTGACATGAAAGCATTCTAGATACTAAAATTACATTCCTACTGTATTTTATTCAGAAAAGACAGATATTTAAGAAAATAAAATAGGGACCAGCAGATGGTATGGTGGTTATGTCACTGGACACCCACATGGCCAACTGCAGTTCGAATCCCAGACCTGGAGGCTTGAAACTCATGCTGGGAATGTGTGCATGCATGATCCAGATCTCAAGAAGAGAATGGAGGAGAAAAGATCGTGGCATGGCCATCCACCTGGGGCGGGGGGTGATTTCTCACTTTCTTTCTCTCTGTTTGTAGCTGGACATAAAATGCTATGAAATCCAACTGTTAAAATGGAATTAAAGCTTCCTAATTAGTCATAACTAACAAACACCAAAAATTTATTAGACACTATACAGAAAGGTAATGCTTTTCTACACTAAAGTGTTTCTTATTTAATGTCTACAAAAATACTACATTGGTTCTGGGAATGTTGTCATGAGTAACAGGTTGTATTTGAGTCCCTTAAAAAAGAAAATTATTTAAATCAGCAGAGAAGTTTTGCAGCAAATGTGTCTCCAGCAAGTGCACATGCCCTATAGCAAAAATCTCTCTTAAAAAATGATTAATAGATTCCTTATCAATTTTGGATAAAAAAGAAAAATGAAATATGAAAACAGTTAAAAATATTTTAGTTTTATTAGAAAACTATACTATGTCATTAACTTTAATTCTTAAATTTCAAAGAGAAGAATTTTTAGATCTTTTTTTTTTTTTGGAGAGGTTTTTGCTATAGGGCGCGTGCGCTAGCCAGACAGACAGAGAGAGACAAAGTGAGAAATCACCCCCCAGGGGGGATGGCCACGCTGCAATCCCTTCTCCTCCATTCTCCTCTCGGGATCTTGGGCACGCACGCACACGCGCCCAGCGTGAGTTTAAGCCACCGGGTCCGGGACTCGAACCTCGGTCGACTACGTGGGAGTCCAGCGACATAGCCATTATGCTAACTGCCGGTCCCGAATTTTTAGATCTTACTTGATCCATCCCTCTTCCTTTTCATCTCATTTCTGATGTACAGTTAGCCAGTTTTCCTTGCCATGAGGAAGACTCATTGTATTCTCTGTTCATCCCAGTAGAGAAGGGCTCTAACTATTAAAAAGTTCCTGCCTCCTTGAATATTACAATCCCTGGTCTATCTTAACTCTAAGCCAATTGGGAATAATTGAATAATGCTACAAAACAGAAAATTGGATTGAGAGTCACAAAGATTCTAACCACATAATGTTATCTTATCAAACAGTAAACCAGATAAACAATAAAAGCTTGAATAGGAAATAACGTAGAAAATAATAAACTAGAGTAGCCAAACATGCATGTATTTTATAAAAAATTTATAATAGGTCTCACAAACAATATTAAAAATGCTTTAATTACTATGTTAAAAAGCAAGAAGAGATGGACATCAGGAGTCGATAGAATTCTATGTTCATCCCACAGTGTTCATACACTCTACAGATCTGAATGATAATTGGACATGAACATTTCACAGTGGCCTGGGATGAGTATTACACCAAGTCATGTGACCTACTTGGTGTAGAAGCTGAATCACCTCCTAGAAAAACAAGCGGTATAAAGGAATCAGGGAAGAAAGGGGATAAAAGGGAGCAGAAGCAGGCTAAGAAAAATAAAAATAGTAAAACTTGGCTTTGTATATTATATACATACATTATATATGTTATGTTTAAATTTATTCCTTCTATGAGTGAGAGAGCCAGAGTAAGACAAAGGGACAGAGCAACAAAACTTCCAGCAAGGTCTTGATGTTCTGTTCCCCCTCCAGCTTCTGCCAGCCCCAGATCTGGGCATGCATATGTCTGGCATACACAGGAAGGCCACTGGACTCAAACTCAAAAACTTTCCTAAGTAGGTCAGCTGCATAGAGTGCCACATTTACCTCTGCGCCAACATCCAGCCCCACTGCTGAATATATTTTGAAGATGTAGCCAATGGGGAACCAGCAGTTTAATGATGATGTAATTGCGTCTATGGAGTAAGATCCCGAGGTCGGCGTGACCATCCCCCCTGGGGGGTGATTTCTCGACTATAGCGAAAAACCTCTCAAAAAAAAAAAAAAAAAAAAAAAAAAAAAAAAAAAAAAAAAAAAGTGTAGCCAATGGAATTTTGATGAATTGGCTATGGAGTAAGAGAGGTCAAGGATGACTGCAAAGTATTTTTACCTGAGCAATTGGAAGAATGGCATTTTGATGAGCTGAAATGGAGAAGATTACATGTGGGGCAGGTTTGTGTGTGCTACGGTGAAATCAATGGTTTTGTTTTGAACATGTTAAGGTGGAGGTGCCATTTGTAATGGAAATCCAAGGGAAAATGCAGGGTGAGTGAGCTGACTATCCAACCCTGGAACTCAGAGCAGAGATCTGGGCTGGGGATACAAACTTGGAGGACTTGGTGCATGGAAGGTATTTAAAATAACAAGACTGAATGACAATGCCAAGACAGACCAAGGTCTTCATAATCAACACAGGACTATTTAGTTGGCCTACTGGGTCACTCAAATCTGGTGTAGATATATCTTAAGATAACTTAATTTTGAGGTCTATTCTTTTCTTTAAGGTATAACCTACAACATTCTGAGTTACTGGCTCCTAAAGTGTTTGCTGTATTTACAATCCATCCTCATTCTCTATTTTAACAATTTGGATTCATGATTGTTTCCTATAACTCTAGGGAGTTATTTCTCTTATTATTCTTTTTCCTATTATTACTTTTTAACTTTTGGTCTTCTGTTTCAGCAACTACTAGAGGAAATATTGGGAAAAATAACTGATTAGAATAAATTGCTTAAGTCATTGCTCATTTTAATTATTTACCAATAAAAAAGCACAATATAATAAAATCTAATCAAAGCCAAGTTTTACTATTTTTATTTTTCTTACCCTGCTTCTGTTCCCTTTTATCCACTTTCTTCCCTACTTCCTTTATACCACTTGTTTTTCTAAGAGGTGATTCAACTTCTACACCAAGTAGGTCACATGACCTGACCTGATACTCATCCCAGTCCACTATGAAATGTTCATGTCGAAAGCCTATTATCATTCACATCTGCATAGTGTGTGAACACTATGGGATGAAGATATTTTTGGTATAAAAATAATCAAGTTGAATTTCTACTACCAGAATTTGGCTAGAAATAGCTGAGAGTCTAATGAGCATATTAGCATATGTTTCCAGAACTAAGTCACATCCATCTCACTTAAAAATTTAGACACATTCATCTCATTGGCAACCAATAAGCGCATTTTATATCCATTATAATATATGACTTTTTTTAGTATAAATATTAAATGATACAAAAATGCAATTAATGAGTTCATAATTCTAGTGAGCATGGTATGGTCCTGATACTCACCTATCTTTTTGCTCCAGGATCTGGTCTTTCAGTATAGTTCTGGAGCTGATTACACTGTTTGGCTTTAAAACATGAGCTGGAGAGGGAGAGGGTGAGTGGGTTTATATCTGTATAAGCAAACAATTTACAAGACAAGAGAAGTGTAGTAAAGGATTACACAAACTGAAGAGGTTTTCGAGTTCTGGCTCCAAGTATGTTAGGAGATTTTTCATTTTCTCTGCTATTTATTTCTACTTCACCTAAAATGTCTTGTAATATCTTAAAACTAAAATTTATAACTTTTTACAGAGAAAAGTTGTTTTGGACATTGGAGAGAGGTGCTAACTTGGATCTTCCTAGAAGAGCTAAGTTTTTGCAAAGAGAAACATGACTCTAGCTTTAGAAGAACAAGGTCATTTCAACAATCCTTGTATGCAAATGTGATTATTGTGAAGATTAGTCGGGCGCGTGTGCATGCGTGCCCAAGATCACGAGAGGAGAATGGAGGAGAAGGGATTGTGGCATGGCCATCCCCCCTGGGGGGTGGGCCACTTTTTGTCTCTCTGTCTCTCTCTGTCTGTCTGGCGAGCGCAGGTGCCCTATAGCAAAAAAAAAAAAAAAAAAAAAAAAAAAAAAAAAAAAAAAAAACTCTTCAAAAAAAAATTAGTAAGAAAACACAATCATAAATTCCCCAAATGCATTATCTTCTAATGAATATCACTAATAGTAATAATAGTTTCCAATGGGTCAGGCACCGATCTAAGGGCTTTAAATAGATAGACTCTTTGAGGAAGGTATGATAGTTACCCTTATCTTAGGAATAGAAAGATTGAGACAGGGAAGTGAAGCAAGTCTCACAAACCAAGGTCACACACCTAGAACTACCAGATTATAAAGTTCAAGTAATTGTTAGTGAATTTGATGGTAAACAACTCAGAGCTAGGTAGATTTTTGTCTTTTTCACAGTATGATACTCAAACTTCTTGAATTTCAAATTTCTCATCTTCAGAAGGAAGCAATCAGACTTGAATTGTTCTAATGTCTCTTCTGTTGGGTCATTGGAAAAGTCATGACACATTTTTGTACAGAAAAACATAGAAAAATATGTCACGACTTTCCTGATGGCCTAAATTAATTTTATGCTTTCTTATTTCTAGAAGTGAGTGTGTAAGGGCCAGTTCTATGGTGTGGCAGTAATGTGCTGCTCAAGAAAAGCCAGATCCCACATGGCAACCCCAGTTTAATCTCTGACATGGTCAGCTTGAAACTCAACAGGGGTGTACATGAATGTCCAAGATCTGATGTTTTGGAGGGCTGTAGGGAGGGGATCAAAGCATGACCAGATCCTGTGGAAGGTGCTCATCTCTCTCTCTCTCTCTCTCTCTCTCTCTCTCTCTCTTACTCTTATATGTATGCACACATACTCTATACTTAATAAAACTGTAAATTAAAAAAAAATAATCTAGAACCCCAACTACCTCTATGAAACATAGGGATTCCGTGGTTTAGAGAACAAAAGTTCAGTGTGAAGATAGTTCCGCCTCTCTTCCCCAGGCACATTTCTCACCTGTGTAGCTTGTCGTTATAATATTTAAATGTATGTTTGGCAAAATATAAGGTGCTTTCCAATGCATTACATAAATCGAACCCCCAAATAAGCTAATAGGATAAAGAGAATAGGTAAACTTACTCATATTTTGTTGGGGAAAAATAAAACTGAGAGGATAAGTGACTTGCCTGAAACCCAGGGTTGTTAGAGAGAAAAAGGGGAAGGAGGGTGGGGGAGAAATAAAGAGTGAGTCGGAAAGAAAGAGAAAGTGAGTGAGTGAACTAGGCTATCCACTCTTGTGGATGTCAGTGTACCTGTTCCTGCATGTTTGATAATGTTTAAGAGCTTGGTTGGTCTTTGTCATCAGGGATGACATCAAATTTAAATTCTGTCACAGTCTGTCTTAACTTAAGCAAGATGGCTTCTTTGCAAATTCAGGATGATGTAGCGAGCTGCAGCAGGTTTGGAAGGATTAAGTATAAACTCATGAATATATTGGCATAGTTAATTCTCAAGGCAGACTAGCTATCATCAGTATTATTAGTGTGTGCAGAATTAGCCTAGAATAAATAAATACGTAAAATTTATGTTCAGTCCTGTTTCATAAACCCACTTCTCAGTTATTAAAAAATAATGATTTACTTTATTATTATTATTATTTAATTTGGTCAGAAAGAGAGAGGGAAAGTGAGAAAGCAAGCCACCAGGTACAGGACTCAAACTGTAGTCAGCCAGGTGGGAATCCAACACCTTCACTACCACACCACCTGCTGGCCCCAACCCATTTCTCACTCCTGATTATCTTATATAACATTTTCAAGTAGATTTAAACATTTTTATTCTTACTTTTTTTTTAAGTTGCCAGAAGGCATATGTCTTCCCCAGAGAGAGAGGGCAGGGAAGGGAGGGAGAAAGCACCCCCTGAGGGAGGGTGGTCATGCCACAATCCCTTCTCCACTGTGGAGGGACTAGGAGCACACATGCACATATGCCCAGTGTGGTTTCCTGAGCCTCCAGGTCAGGGATTAAACTGCAGTTGGCACAAGGGAGCCCAGCTTCCTTAACCACCAGGCAACAGTGCTAGCTCCACGCACCCGTAAATTTTTCAGAGATAGATTAAATCTTAGAGATCTGATGTATCCAAACCCAAATGACACTGTGCCTTTCTAGGTTATGTTAACAAGTTCAACTGTGTGAGTGAGAATGATCAGGAAAGAAGAAAGGGAGGCTGCATCACAGCAGTTTGGAGGCAGTGGAGATAATGATGTGCCTTGTTTGGTTCCATTTGAGCCATCTGGAGAAACTAAGGTAGTTCAAGCCCAATATTCCAAACTGGGCAGGACCTGAGGCATTAAGTCATTTCCTCAAAGGCAGACATAACTATTCAGTTAGGACTGGATTCCAGGGCTCCTAACAACTTGTCCACTGTTGTTCCTACAACATCGTGCTGATCTACCCACCTAGCAGTGTCTCATAAATTAACGAGAGTTTTTAAGTGGACGGATTGTGTACGTTTTAAAGAAATTTTTGAACAGGCTTGGGGCTAACAATCATGAATTACACTAAATAAATGATGGTTCAACAGGGTGACTTTAGAAGTAGAAACTACACTTCTCAAATCCCGCTTCCTGCCAGGTAACCCTTTTCCCTAAGTGTCAGCAAAATGATCTCAGGTAGAATTTATTTTTTCTTTACTATTTATGCCAGTAGGAAAAAGAAATTCCCCATAGGGACAGGCCTGCACCTAACATCTGTGGGAACTAGGGTAAGAGTACGAATAAGGCCTGAATGCCACATTTCTTCTTCTTTATTTATTTTTTATTTGCTATAGGGTGCCTATGCTTGTCAGGAAGAGAAAAAAAGAGAATGAGAGAGCTAACACACACCCTGGGGGGTTGTCCATGCAACTATCTCTTTGCCTCCATTCTCCTCTTGGGATTTTGGGCATGAATGCACATGTGACTGGCATGGTTTCCAAGCTGCCAGGTTCAGGACTCAAACAATGCAGTCGGCCATATGGGATCCAACTGCCTTAACCACCATGTCACCATCTGGGCTGCCACATTTTTAATTAATTAAGTTATAGATGGATATAACAGATTCTGTCACTTACCCTGGAAAATGTACTTTTTAAAATCCCTGGACAGCATGGTCCAGGTGAGAATATTTGGATTCTGAGAGTCCCTCTGTGCCACAGACAGTTCTTGGTGAGGTGGTCTTAGAAGATCCTTGCTCCCCACTTTCTCACATCAGCTCCATCCTGCACCATGAGAGGGCCTATCCTACTGTGGACACCTCAACCCAATTAACCAGACTCTGCTTACCGTCATCCCCCACTCCAAGAAAAAAAAATCCTCAGACCAAAGTGTGGGCAACAGACAGACCAGAGGAATGATAGCCTGGCCCAGGTCCAAGGATCAAACTCCTATCTTTTGGACACAGAATGATAGGACCCGAATACCTGGAGTGGTCAAGAAGTGAGGATGGGAAAGATATCACTGATGAGCATGAATCCCTTGGTTTCTTGGCCAAAGAGTCAGGCAGCGAAGACTAGAGTGGAGACTCTTTAAAATATGGAGTACAGGACTGGGTTAGACCGGTGCAGGTCTTTGGGCAGTACTGCAAGCCCATCACAGTGAATGTAACCAATTTGAAGTTATCGTTTAATAAGACCATGGACATCTATTTTTGACTTGCTCTCTACACTGGCTAAAGAAATCACACTATAGATGGCTGACCTTTTGCATGTATCTATGGATCTATGTATCTAAATATTATTTATTCCCAATGAAGTTTTTTTTTTTTTGAATGGTTTTTGCCATAGGAAACATGAGTTCACCAGAAAGACAGAGAGAGACAGAGAGATAGAAAGCAAGAAATCACCCCCCCCCCCCCCCAGGGGGGATGGCCATGCTGCAATCCCTTCTCCTCCATTGTCCTGTCCGGGTTTTGGGCACGCACGCACACTCGCGTGAGTTTAAGCCACCAGGTCTGGGACTCAAACCGTGGTCAACTACATGGGAGTCCAGCGACATAGCCATTATGCCTACTGCTGGTCCGATCAGTGAAGTATTTTTATGACTGCTTTTTATGAACTTTTATTTATTATGACTTTCAAAAAATTTGAGTCCCCAAAAGGATTTATTTTCAAAAACATATTTTGGTTTTTTACTTAATTATTATTATTTTTTTAGTACAGGAGTTTACATATGTAATCACCTTTTTGCCTCAGTCACTCAAGTAGCTTGGAGTACAGGTATGTACCATCCATTTAGGATTGGTCTGAAATCAAACCCAGGCCTCCCATGTGGCCTCAGTCTGCTGAGCAGCTAGGTCAACCAGCGTGTGCTACCATGGCCGGGCCCATACTCTATTTCTAGTGCAAAACATTATCTCCACTTTTCCACCATCCTGAATTTTTTTTTTTTTTTGGAGAGGTTTTTGCTATAGGGCGCGTGCGCTCGCCAGACAGACAGAGAGAGACAGAGAGATAGAAAGCAGGAAATCACCCCCCAGGGGGGATGGCCACGCCGCAATCCCTTCTCCTCCATTCTCCTCTCGGGATCTTGGGCACGCACGCACACGCGCCCGGCATGAGTTTAAGCCGCCGGGTCCGGGACTCGAACCACGGTCGACTACGTGGGAGTCCAGCGACATAGCCATTACGCTAACTGCTGGTCCCGACCACCATCCTGAATTTTAATGGGAAAGACAGAAACAGTGAGGTAATTGGGAAAAGGTTTAACTTAATTTTTCTTGCTCTGACATACGTAAATATATTTGCCTGAGGACTCGTGTGCACACGTGAGAGAGAGAGAGAGAGAGAGGGAGAGAGAGAAAACATCCCCAGTGAGACCTGATAACACTACGGTCCCTTTCCCTCTACTTCTCTATCTGATCAGGATCCTGGGCACACATGCACATGCCCAGTATGCTTTTCAAGCCAGGACAGTGAGGACTTTAACCTTGGTCAGCCACGTGGCTTTGTCTGCACAGAGTTCAAGCACTGTGCTACAGGGCAGGTCAGCAACTCTGGCATGTCCGATGGTGAGTTGGTAACATCTGTTAATGTCAGCCCAGGTTCAAGAATATCATTGCTTTCGGTCTGTTACAGTTGAGGACAGGGATTTATCAGACATTATACAATCATGCAGAGAAGGCATGAAGTTTGTTTCCGAAGAAGGTATTTAACGGTAACTTTCAAAATACATAGGCAGGCTTGTGGACTTACCCTTCTCTTGGTCACTGAAGACCTGAAACAAATTAGTGAGGTTTTGGGTCTTAGACAGCAGCTCCTGGTATGTCCCCACTTGGGCTGCTCTGCCACTTTCCATGACAACAATAAGGTCCGTCTGTGGCAGGAGTGTGAGGTTGTGTGTCACTAAGACACGAGTCTGAAAAACAAAGTGTTTTTTTTCCCCTGTAGATTACCGAAAAATGGCACAAATGATCTATTTTAAAGAAAGCTGCAGTCACTTTGTTTTTGTCTTTATTACTTCAGAGTGTGATTTTTGCTAGGTGCCAGTTTTAAGCATCATCTGTATTTTTCACAATGAATGATGAAGTGCTGCTAAACAAGAAAATTGCTTGCGAAATAGTGATTTTACCCCTTTGGTTTAGGCTTTTTTATTCATTAGAAATGAATCAATTTTATAGTCAATTTAAAATAGTTTTATTTCTCTCATTCCTGCTTACTTTTAACAATGTATAGTACTAGGCCAGCAGGGTATGTGGTGGTTAAGGTGCTGGACTACCACGTGGTCGTCTGAGGTTCAAGTCTACTCAACAGTTTAAAAATCATGCTGAGACCTGCGTGTGTGTGTGTGTGTGTGTGTGTGTGTGTGTGCGTGCCCAAAACCCCAAGAGGAGACTGAAGAAGGGATTGTGGCAAGGCCATCTCCTCTGGGGGGCCAGGGGTGGGAGGGTGACTTCTTACTTTCCTTTCCTTTCTCCCTGTTTCTCTTTAGTGAGGACATGTGCCCTATGGCAGAACCCTAAAAAAAAAGTGTATGATACTACTAGAGAAACATGTTTGATTCAGCTCACGATTCATAGCCTTTATTTTAATTTATTTTTATTTTTTAAAGAAATATTTTTATTTAACTTTATTTATTTATTTTAATTTGATCAGAGAAAGACAGATTGAGAGAAAGAGGAAAAGTAAGAAAGCAAGTTGCCAGGTCCAGGACTTGAACCACAGTGAGACATGTGGGAGTCTAGCGCCCTTAAGCCCCATGCCACCTGCTAGCTCCAAAGTCTTTATTTTTAAGTCATCCATATTATTTTATAAATATACATGTTCATTAACATTTGTCTATAAAAGATCAATATAAGCATTCTTTTTTATGTGAAAATTGACCACTTTGTGTAAACAAATAAGCAAAATAATTGCAATATTAGGCATGGTGCTAGGCAGATTATTCTCTCCTTGTCCCCCAAAACATATAAATGACACCACAGCTACCTTGTTTTTCAGGAGGCCTGAGGACCCTATCACTTTTTCAAAAAGCTGTTTTCCAACATGCACATCAACAGCAGCCAAGGGATCATCCAGGAGGTAGATGTCGGCTCCGCTGTAGACAGCTCTGGCCAGGCTTACTCGATGCTTCTGGCCCCCACTTATATTTACTCCCTGCAAGTGGAGCAGGACAAAACAAGACTTGAAGAAAAGTGTGTAAATCTCAAAGTACATGCAGTTACACCCAAGTGCTCTTCTTTAGCATGTGTTGATAACCAGCCAAGATGAACACGTGAACCTCTTTGTAAATTATGCATTCCATGTACACACGAGAGATCATGCAAATACCGCCCCCCTTCAAAAAAAAAAAATAGGGCCTGGTCAGGTCATAGTAATTTTCCTTCCAATTTGCCATCCCACCAGCATTCTGAGCACACAGGTACATGCCTGGCCTGAAAGTCACTGGGGATGAGACCTGAATCTGGGTTGGCCATGTGGGATCCAGCTTCCTGCACAGAGCTTAAACACTGCATTACGAGGCCAGCCACTGAAATTCTTTACCCATGATTTCCTAGGCCTATCCCCAACCTATTTCCTGGCCCTACTAACCTGTACAAATGTACAGGTATACCTACTTTCTTTTAACTGCTTACTCTCAAAAGGAAATACAAAGGTTAAGGAGAAAATCCAAATCCCTAATCATGAAAAGTCGTGCCTGTGGGATATTAAACAAGATTTTGGCTGCCAACCGTATACTGATACCACTGATCATTTTTAAATTGACACATAGGAAATTGAAAATAATAGCTAAATTACCAAAGCAGTAATCAACTTGTCCTATTTTCTCCTGTAAAAAGATTAGTACAAGTCTTGTTGGCAAAAGTACAACTCTAGGAAGCACAAATAAAGAATATACATTATTCCATGTGAGAATTAAATTCGACATGTATAGTCATGTATGGAGAATTATGGTGCCAGACCTAATTTACTTGATTTATTTTATGTTCAGTGTTTATAGATATTGTTTAAAAGCCCCCTAGTACAAATCAGAATTGGCTAATGACCTATAGTTATAAAATGGCATCATCTCTTTGCATTTCTCATGCACCTCCTAAACAACAAACATCTTCTGAGTTTAACTAAATTCTGGGTGCTATGCTTACTCTTTGGACTCAAAGACATATGAGACAAAGCCTCTGTCATGAGAGTTCTCAATTTGAAAGGAGATAGATATTAAAAAGTACATGTTAGGGACCAACAGACGATGTAACGCTTGTATCATTGGACTCTCATATGGCTGACTGTAGTTTGAGTCCTTGACTCGGTGGCTTGAAACTCATGCCAGGTGCATGTGCGTTTGTGCCCAAAATCCTGAGAGGAGAATGGAGAAGGGATTGCAGTGTGGATATCCAACCCCCAGGGGGGAATTTCTCTCTTTCTGTCTCTTTGTCAATCCAATCAACACAAGTGTCCTATAGCAAAAAATCTCTCTCTAAAAAAGAAAGTACATATAAAGCAAAATGATACATGTGTATATGTGTGTGTGTGTGTAAATATAACAGTACCCAACTCATGGGTTTGTTGGGTGCCTTCAATAAATTGAGTGTAGAAATATATAGAACAAATCGAACACTGAGTATGACCATATCAGCATTGGCTATTTTCACCCTATCACTCCTTTCTCCAATCTATCCTCTACCTTGTCATCACTTATCCTGTAATTATGTCATCACCTTGCTTAGAAACTTTGGATACCCACACTTTTTGTATCACTCATGTGCAGTAACAAATTTCATGGGGTACCACTATACACCTCATGATGGAAAAGGGCACATAATAAATTAATGTTTGTGTCAACTGAAGAATGTCAAAAGAAAAGATGAGCAAAAATAAGAAATAAAACTTTACATACATTGTTTCATAAACAGTTTTACACAGATTTCCTTTTGAAATATTAAATTATGTGTTTAAAGTGCAAGATCAGATTGGAACAAATT
Organism: Tupaia tana; assembly: GCA_026018925.1. Taxonomy (NCBI): domain Eukaryota; kingdom Metazoa; phylum Chordata; class Mammalia; order Scandentia; family Tupaiidae; genus Tupaia; species Tupaia tana. The sequence goes on from JAKSZU010000001.1 coordinate 166,393,628, forward strand.
TAATTATAAAAAACAGAAATTATGAATGGCAGTAGATTTAATGACCATATTAAAGTTATACTCCTATACTGAGTTTTATTTTTCTTTTTCAAATTCTTTATAGTTCCATACTATTGGATAGTGTATAATTAGAGAGTTTAGAATATATATTAACAAGTTGGAAGAAAAAGATACATTCCTACAAGATATTAGGCATGACATAATTTTGCTTAGTGACAGTGAAAATGCCAGAAAAAAATCTCAGGAGCTGGAAAAATAAATTATTTAACATTATCTAGAAAACATACTTACAAGTTACTATTAATGAAGAAAGAGTAGTTACACTGTAAATTATGTTTCATCCTAGATTTTATGTATTCTGCTTTCTCTAATTTCATCATATATTTTATTTATCAAGTTATATAATGGGGCTCTTAGATAACATGAGGCCAGGGTAAAAATGCCTAACAAAGTTATGCTGACTCTCTTTTCAGAAATTCAAAGCACTCTGTAAAGATTATTTATTCATCTTTATAGCACATACGAATCACGGGCTACTTTTGCGTTCATGTTTAATTAATGGAGATTTCAGTCATGGGTCAAGGGTAATCTCTTGGGGTTCATACTTTGGTTCATGATAGCTTCATTTTTTTGTCCTAACTCCAAAACACTGAGGATAGTAATGGCTATTAACACAACGAAAATTAAATAGAACAATGAGTAAAATGACTGGGGAATGAGTTCCTCTTTTAAAAAATATATTTCTTTTTCATTTACATGTAATCACTATCAGGAATGAACCAATGTGGAGCAGGCACATCAGTGACAATATCATCTCAGCCTCTTCGGAGACTGGACATGGGCACCACTATTGGCGACTCACTCTGTAGTTGTTGCCCTGGACTTGATTTTGTGCACAAGAGATACAGGGGAAAAACTCATATTCACTCACTAGAGAGTAAAAAGCATTGAGCAGACCTAGTCTAGTGGTTAAGAAAAGCCAGGTTCCACATGGATGAGTCTCAGGCCTGGCAGCTGGAAAAACACTCCAGGCACACGTGCCCAAATCCTGACAAGATGGAGAAATGGCGGACTGGAAGTCAGCAGGACATTTTGTCATTAGTATCCACATGGGGAAATGAAAGAATTGCCTTGTGACCATGCCCCAGTGGGTTGATTTCTCCTTCTCTCTCTCTGTTTCTCTTTGGAGAGTATACATGCGCTCTGGCAATTCAAACAAAAAAGGAAGAAAGAACAAAAGAAAGTGAAATTATGCCAGCTGCTAAAACAAAAATGGTGATGATGTCATTGGTGGGCTTTTAGTCCCCCATGTGAATACTAACAACAGAATTTCCTACTGTCTTTTCATCTATTTCCCAGAGAGTCAATTATACTTATTCATCTTTAGTACTACCATCTCATTCGCAGGAATCCTATAAGGATATTTTTTAAAAAAATTATAGTTGTCTAGCTCTTCAAGTCCTCAACAAAAGGCTAGAAACATTTTATTACCACACCACAATGGAATTTTATTCCTGCATGTGATAAGTTATGTTTTCCTTACTCTTTCTCCAATCTCAGTTTGATCTCCATTTGGTAACTGCTCCAAATCCGAAAGGAGAGCACAGGCTTCCAATACTTGCTCATAAAACTGCTTCTGCATGGCAGAGCCAAAGAGAATATTTTCTTGCAAAATGCAATTCTGAATCCAGGCCTGCTGAGAAACATAAGCCACTGAGCCCTAAAAAAAAGAAAAAAAAAGAAGTAAAGAAACATTCTCAACATGGAGAAAATAAGTTGCGTGAGCCATTTTTAATTAACTTATGGAGGCCATTATTTTGCCTTCTGTAGTTTTAAAATATATACATTTTTTAAATGTATGGGTTCTTTTTTCTTACAAATTATAGATTGTGATATCTTATGTTGTAATTTGTATATGCTTAGCAGAGCATCCTTCACTGAGTTACTTGTGGTTCTGATTCACTCTCACTGGGATTTCTTTCACAGTTACATGGATCTGGAAGCAGCTGCTGAGTGTGTTCATTCACTAGAGCTAAAATAACAAGGTAATACAAATGGGGACTTAAACAACGGCAATGTATTTTCTCACAATTCTGGAGGTTTTCAGTGCAAAGTCAAGGTGTTACAGGATTGATTTCTTTCCAGGCCCTTTCTCCTTGGCTTGTAGATGGCTAATTTCTCCCTGTGCTTCACCCGATCTTTTGTGAACTGTGTCTGTGTCCTAAATCCACCCCCACCCCCTCATTTTTTTGGGTGTGAAACAGCAAAGCTTAGTAACAGGGCAAACCAAAAGTGAACACACACTTCTGAGAGGAAGGAGTGACTAATCTGAGGATGGATAGGAGCCTTAATTCCCCCTCTTTATAAAGACATCAGTTAAATTGGATGGATTAGGGCCCATCTTAATGCGCTTATTTTGACTTCATCAATTCTTTAAAGACTCTGTCTATAAATACAGCCCAACTCTGAGGTACTGAGAGTTACAACTTGAACATATGAATTTTGAGGAATCGTGTAATTCGGTTCTTAACACTCAGACAGTTTGCGATGCCATGTGCAGCAGAGGCCAACTTCAATGGAGGTAACTTGCCGACCATGATCCTGCTTCTGGGCAACATGCTCTTCTTAGAAGAGGGATCTGGACAGCATATTTCTGTGTCTTTCATATTAATCACAAAGAATTATCATTTTTTTGATAATTTTATAACTGGGTGATTCCTAAGTAGATGACCATCTGCTGCACAGAACATCCTCTTAACTAAGCCATCTTTTCTTGTACTATTTGAACTAAAGACCTACCTTTCCATCTACCCCATGGACACTATCCAAACGTTTATTTTTAAGTTTCTGACTACTGCACACTCTATAGCAACACCAGACATTTAAAGCACTTTCAGATACAGACATGTATGCAACACTAGCCTTTTGATTTCCACCAACTGCTTTAAAGATCAAAGATTAACTTTTAATTCTTTGTTAAACATGTAAGGCACAGAATGTCTTTTGATCAAAAACAATATAATTCTGATCTGACTTGATCTTGAACACAAAAGTAATTGCCTTTGAATTGTCTGCGAAGTGACTAATCTAACCTTTGATTAGAAAAGCACTTAAATTGGTCTACAGGTGATAGCTATTTTGAATAGTTGCTACATACCAAGCAAGTTAAGCAGGATAGAAGATTTAGAACACAGAAGAACAGACTCTGGCAAACATAAAAAAAAATCACATAATATAAAACAGAACCGGGCAGCAGCAGATGGCATAATAGTTACATGGCAGGACTCCCACAGGGCTGACTGTGGTTCAAATCTCGAACCTGGTGACTTGAAACTCATGCTGGTCATGTGTGCATGCATGCCCAAAATCCTGAGAGGAGAATGGAGGAGCAGGTGTGGCCAGTCCCACTTGGGGGGTGATTTCTCACTTTCTCTCTCTCTGGTGAGCACATACACTCTATAGCAAAAATCTCTCTCCAAAAAACAAGACATACAAACAAACAAAAAACAATAACAAACCAGAACTAATTCTACACTGAGAACAAGAGAATTAGAGGAATTAAAAAAGAGTTGATCAATTTTCACAGAGATGAACAATTTTCCTTTTATTATAATTATTCTTTGCCTCTCACATACAAATGAATACAAGTTTTTGTTTCAATATTTTTTTTCTTTTAACAGACTTTTGCTATAAGGCACGTGCACTTGCCCAGGACACAGAAAGAGACAGAAAGCAAGAAATCACCCCCCAGAGAGAATGACCACACTTCAATCCCTTCTCCTCCAGTCTCCTTTCGGGATTTTGGGCATAACACACACTCGCCTGATGTGTTTTAAGCTGGTGGGTCCAGTACTCAAACAGCGGTTGACTGTGTGGGAGTCCAGTGATGTAACCATTATGCTCTGTGCTGGTCCTGTTTCAATCTTTATAATCAAACTAGAATAGAAACTCTGTTGGGTTGGCCCCATAGCCCAGTGGTTAATGGAGCTGGATCTCACATGGCTGACCATGGTTCAAAATCTGGCCCCAATGTCTTGAAACAAAAGGGCACCTATGTGTGCAAGCACGACATTCCCACAGGATGATGAAATTAAAGGTAAAGAGTTTCAGCAAGATCATACCCTACTTGGGGGAGGGGGTCCTCTCTCCCCCTCTCTGTTATCTCTCTGGTGAGAGCATGAACCCTCTGGCAATTAAAAAATGATTAATTTAAAAATGAACTAGAAATGTCTGATGTTTCATCAAAGAACACTGAATACTCAGTATTTTGAAATAAACAGTGTCTGGTGTAAGTCTTTGATACTGAGTTGAGTAGGAGGCTTCAGAGAGAAAGCTTAGAGAGAATAGGCAATCTTAGAGTTTGAGCATTGTGGTAGTGATATAAAATGTGCCTCAAAAAAGTGACCCTCTGAGACAATAAAACACAGAAAGAGCTCCACAAGAGCACTTTGAAAACTCTAAATGTTGAATTGGTCATGCTATTATAATGAGCATTTTAGCTAACTAGAGAAAATTAGGATGGCACTATAAAGTCAGGAACAAAAATAATGGGGAAAATAATTCAGAATATGATACTTTAAATTCTGCCATTGATCCAGACCAATAGCATCCTGAAAGCTAAAGTGAATAGTTTCAGAAACAGGTATCTTCTGACTTAAACCTCTATAATTTAGTATTGGCAAAGGTGTCATCTCCACCTTAATATTAACAATGGCATTGTCATGGTTTCTTTGATCATCACGAACATTTCTCAACAATGAACACTCAAAGAAATTAGAAATAATCGTTAATTTTTTTTTTTGGAGAGATTTTTGCTATGGGTGCATGTGCTTGTTGGAGAGACACAGAGAAAATAAAAAATCGCCCCCTACAGGGAATGGCCACACCACAATACCTTTTCTATTCTCCTCTTGGGTTGGGGCACTCACATACATGCTCCTGGTGTGAGTTTCTAGCTGCCAGGTCCAGGACTCAAACCTCAGTAGGCCACATGGGAATCCAGCTCTTTTACCACTGTGCTACCAGCAGGCCCCAATAATCCTTAAATCTTACCATGACAGTCTCAACAACTATAATGATGACAACAATAACTATAAATATTTACAGGGAGCTAACTCCCTCAGTCAGGAACTGGGCTAGGTCGTTGTACATTATTTTAGTCAATACTAACCTCAGTCCTTTCTGCTCATTCTTGCTATTAATGCATTAGTTGAAACCTAGAATTTATATTACTTCTATCAATTCCTGCTCGTTTTTAAGATCAAATAAAGGCTATCTTATCACTGATTCAATTCTTTTTATAACTCCTCAAAGAAGAATTTGTTGGTTTTTTTCCTCGATTATTTTTTTTATATATGATTTAAACATTTGTCATAATTGATCTTGGTATTTTCCTAACTAGGCTTTGAACTTAGAAGAAGACAATACATATTTCATGTTTATTTCCCCGGTACCAAATGTTAGGAAGATAGTTTGTACTCAAAAATTGCCTGGTCAAAACAGCTGAAAAACTAAATGAAGATAAAATAAATATGACTTCCTTTCTGTGTGTAAAGTACACTCAGTGGTCTAGGAAAAGTTATGGAGAGATGGCGGCTATATTACTGTGAAGTGTACAGGGCTACTAAGATGTAAGAGGAGTCATCACATTCATTAAGTGTAATCTTAACAGAAAAGGTTGTGGAAATCATATTTGATCTTAGAGTAGGTACCAGAAATGCTGAGAGGAAAAGGAATAAAATAAAAATGAATCACTAAATAACTGGAATCAGGAAGGCTATAAGGATGTGATAAAAAATTATGAGGAAGAGTTGTGTTTTGCAGAGAGGAAAAAAATGTGTGAAGAAAAACTGGTTTCAGAAAGCAGTTTCTCCATGATGTGAGAGGAGAGAAAGAGTGATTACCCGGGTAATATCTAAAGAAAACTCATTGGATAGTCTAGTGTTTCAAAAGAGAAACAGCTGGTTAAGACTGTATTGAATTCTTATTCTTAACAACCTCTATGAGTAGAGCAAATGGCTGATAATAGACATCCCCATAGTACAAAGGCAGAATCTTAAAAGTAAGCTATTATTATTTTTTCTGAGGTTTCCTTTAGGTTAAAGATTCCCCCATGAGAATAAATAGCCATAATTACTTAGGGAACCTTGCAATGAATGATAATGAGAAACCTAATCATATTACAACATAAATCACATTAGTTTCTCTATAATAACATGCAATTCAGTTAATAACATCAAACAATGACCATAAGATCTGCTGGAATATTTGGAGGAAAGAATTTTGTAACGACTCCATCCATAGTTAATCAATTTCTGTGGAAATTGAAATGTTTGTTATAAACTAGTAATGTCCATTGTATGCTTGCATCTCCAATTAAATTTGATACATTTGTATTGATGCTAATGACGGGTTGCCTGTAGCCTCTTACCTAAGGAGATGTCGAAAGACCGTATTGTTGATTTTACCTTTCTTTGGACTACTCCCGACAGTTTCTCCATTTCTCCCAGAATGGCAGAAAGCACAGATGACTTTCCGGACCCAACTTGCCCTACAATAGCCACTAAAGCTCCTTCTGGAATCTTTATGTTCAAGCTGCAAGGCAAGGAAAGGGAGAATATAGGCACTCTTGTTACAGTAGATGTTAATGCCGATTCCTGGATAAATTCACTGTACACAGCCCTGAGCACCATTTCTTCTTCTTCTTTTTTTTTTTTTTTTTGGAGAGGTTTTCGCTATAGAGCGCATGCGCTCGCCAGACAGACAGAGAGAGAGACATAGAGACAGAAAGTGAGAAACCACCCTCCAGGGGGATGGTCAGGCCGCAATCCCTTCTACTCCATTCTCCTCTCGGGATCTTGGGCACGCATGCACACGCGCCCGGCGTGAGTTTTAAGCCACCGGGTCTGGGACGCAAACTGCGGTCCACTACATGGGAGTCCAGGGACATAGCCATTACACTAACTGCTGGTTCCCAGCACCATTTCTTGAAATTGTTGCCCTTCTCTTCCTTTGACAAACACTTAGCCTTTCAAAATGCAAGCAGAAGAACAATTATGTGCTGCAGGTAGAGAAAATGAACTTTTTAAAGAGGACACTGTAAAAATGAAAGGTATAGTGAAACTAAAAATGTGTTGTTATAAATAATTTCAATATGTTCATCTTCTCAAAAACACTCGAAGAAATAAAAGTATAGTACAGTGTAGGACCCGCAGGTGGCATAGTGGTTATGTTGTTGGACTACCACGTAGTCGACTGTGGTTTGAATTCCGTACCTGATGGCTTAAAACTCACACTGGGCGCATGTGCATGCATGTCCAAAATCCTGAGAGAAGAATAGACGAGAAGGGATAAGGGATTGCCATGTGGCCATCCCCCTGGGGGAGGGGGGGGGGTTCTTGCTTTCTGTATCTCTGTCTCCAGTAGTCCATGCATCCTATAGCTAAAATCTCTCTCTCTCTCTCTCTCTCTCTCTCTCTCTCTCTCTATATATATATATATATATATATATATATGTGTGTGTGTGTGTGTGTGTGTGTATATATATATATATATATGTATATAAACAGTATAGAACTCAATAGTAAAAACTTAAAAAAAATTTTTTTTCCCTCAAACGATGACTTACTCTTTTAGTAGTGGAATCCCTGTTTTATCCCAAGAGAAAGAAGCATTTGTAAATCCAATGGCATGATCTAGGCAGAAAAACAAAAAGAATGATGTATTTTAGAATCAATGACCCTCAGTTCAGAACTCAAATAAAGGTTGAATACAATGAGAAAATGCTGACCTCCTGTATAGTTTGTTTCAATATTTTGAGGATGAAGCTCCTCAGTGTTGAGAAAGTCTTCTAGACGGCCCAATGATATCCTTGTCTATCAAAATAAACATAGACGGAATTTATTTGGAGCTCAAGTTAAACCTAATCTAAAAAGTGCTCATTGTGATGTATAGCCTGACGAAAATTTTTGTGCAAATTGAAAATATTGGTATAAATGCAGCAAGCATACTTGAAATTATTTTAATTTTATAAATGAGTTACTCCCTAAATACAATGAGTTATCTCATGGAGCAAAGATCAAAACAAATGTCACTATGTAGGAAATATGAGAATATGAGAACCATAAAAAATTTTATTTTTCCTGTGCTAAAAATACTATAGTAACTGATTAGTCAGTAAATACAAGAACATTAGTTTTTTTCCAGCTTCGTGGATATAATTGATAAATAAAAATCATATATATTTGAGTGCACAGTGTCATATTTTGAGATATATATATATTTTGAAATAATTACCATATTACAGTTAATTAACATTGTCATTCCTGGGCCCAGCTGGTGGCGTGGTGGTTAAGGTGCTGGGTACTCCCACATGGCTGACTATGGTTTGAGTCCCAAACCTGATGGCTTGCTTTCTCACTCTCTCTCTCTCTCTCTCTCTCTCTCTCTCTCTCTCTCTGTGTGTGTGTGTGTGTGTGTGTGTGTGTGTCTCTGGTCAAAATTTTAAAAATAAATAAATAAATAAATGAGTAAATAAATTTTTTTTAAATTGCCATTGTTTAAAGTAATTACCTTTTTTTCTGAGAATACTTAACATTTACTCTTAGCAAATTTCAAATATATAATATATTATTAGTAAGTCTAGTGACTATTAGTGCTGTGCATTAGTTTGTAGGGCTTATTCATCTTATAAGTGCAAGTGTGTACCTTTTGTCTATCACTCCATTTCACTCTCCTCCCCCCATCTCCCACTTCTTCTCTCTGCTTCTATGAATTTGACTTTCTTAGACTTCACATGTAAGTGAGATCATGTGAAATTTATCTTCTGTGTCACTTATTTCACTTGGTGCAATATTTTGCCATACTGTCTCAAGTGACTGGATATCCTTTTTTAAAGCTGAATGATATTCCTCTGTGTGTGCATGTGTGTGTTTATCCACATTTCATTCATTCACCTGTGAGGGGCACTTGTTTCCACAACTTGGCTACTGTGAACAATGGTAAAATAAACATGGGATTTTACTACCTTTGGATATATACCCTGAGTGAGGTTACCGAATGTGTAACAGATCTATTTTTAATTTTTAAAGGGACTACCATACTGTTTTCCATAATGGCTACATGAACTTAAATTCCCATCCATAGTGTGTAGGGCTCCTTTTTCTTCGCCACCTTGCTAGCACTTTTTATCTTTTGAATTTTCGATAACAGCCATCCTAACAGGTGTAAACTAATCTCACTGTGGTTTAGAAAGATTAGGTTTTAAAAAGCAGCTTAAAGACTAATAAATTTTACAACTGACAATAAACAAAACCATGGTTTTGGCAATGGTAATATTTAATCATAGTAGAATAACTGTCAAGTATTTGACTACTATGTGTATGAATAAGAATTTCTTTTCCCCTGAAACTGACTTACATGAACTCTCTGGTCAACTTTTATTTACTTGGAGCTAGGAGACCTCTGCTGCTGACAGACATGATGTAACTGGACAGGGGTGTTGTTTACCAAGTGAGTCATTTCAGTGTATCAGCTGATTCTTTAGCTTTTGTTCTCCTCCCTTTGGACAATTGTTTCCTTATTTATTAAGCCAAGGAGAGGCATCAGTGTAGTGCTAAGAGTCAAACACTCCGAGAGACCAGATCTTTCAATAGATTCTAATTTCAAAAGGAAAACCAAACCGGTACTCTGAGAACTGACATTTTCTTCAAGTAAGTGTGCTGTGAAAACGTGTTAAAACATCCCATCATAGTACTTCTATGCCCTCTGTTGGTTATTGTAAGTAAAATACTATGAAAAAGTGTCATGTAGCAATAATGTCTCTCCTGGTATTTCCTATGAATTACTTATTTAAATAATAGTAAGTCTAAATTCTGAGATCAAGAATCTTCTTTCAGTTAGCAAAGATTCACTTTGTTAATGAATCCAGACTTCGGGAAAAGGATTCAATAGGAGATGCCCAGACAACCCAACCTCATCATCTAAAACATTTAACTGAGTAAATCTCAGGGCAAAAGGATCCAAGGACTCACTTTTTCAGACTTCCTGTGGTCTGAGCAGCCTTCTAACCATTGCAGTATCTAAAGAGCCTCCAGGGCTTAGAGGTTACAGCTAAAAGCAGACTGAGCCAAGTATCTCGTCATGGTTTATTGTCAGACCCATGTTACCAATTTACTTTCTCCCTGCTCCTTCATTCAGTACAAATGAAATGGTGCTGAACCCCAGGAAAACATTCAGATTCAGTTTCAGATAAGTACCTAATTATGATTTTTCAGTTGAAAATGGAAAACAAACCCAGTGATGGTGATGGTACAGAGGTTAACATCGGCTTTTAAAAATCTAAGTGAAAGAAACTAGCATGTAACAAGCAAAACAAGATATATGTGGAAATCAACCAGATAGGAGAAAAACTTAAGTAGAAGATATAGGATTCCTTATACTATAATAGTGTTCTTCTTACCCACTAATTCATGGAGACTAATAAAGAATACAGCATCAAGCAACCACAAAAAGTGAGATAAGGTTAAAAAAAAAAGACTAGGAAAGAAAATGTCCAAAAGCATAAATCCCAGTAGAGGAATGATTCTTAGCTTAAGGTACTCTAGATATACCTGGACCACAGATGAGATCACCATTGGTAAATCAAACAGAGGAATCCTCAAGATATTAAACAAAGACAAGGATGTGAACACTTTAGTAGCAGTTAAAATGTTTCCTTCATCCAGCAAGGAATAGATACCAAAAGTCACCAGACACACCTAAAAAATAGAGACATGCTATTTCCTTTGAATATTCACTACTAACAACATCACGATTGAATTGCAGTCCTAAATATTAGAAAAAAAATATAATTTTTTCTTTGCTGAAATTTTCATATCTTACTGATGAATATAAAATGTGTGTTTTGTATTTATCATATAATCATATCCTAATGACATTCTTGAGACCACATGGTTTAGCTCTTTGCTTTATGACACTTCACCTTCTTCCTAGAGTTACTATTCTAATTTAAATGATTTACCATTCTTTTTTTTTTTTTTTCATTTTCATTTTGCCAGTAGGTGCATTGACTAGCAGGAGGGAGACAGAGAGAGTGAGAGAAAGAGAGAGAGAGAGAGAGAGAGAGAGAGAGAGAGAGAGAGAAAGGTGAGAAAGCTCTCTCCACGAGGGATGTTCATGCCACAATCCCTTCTCCTCCATTTCTCCCATTTTTAGAATTTGGGGCACACTTGCACCTGGCATGTTTCTTGAGCCTCCAGGTGGGGGACTTGAGCCACACAGTCAGCCATGTGGGATTCAGCAGCCTTCACTACCATATCATGGGCTGGCCGCCTATCTTTCTAAAACATACGATTTTACGTAAACTTATTTTCCAGTTGTGTGTACATACATTCTGACTTACAAGTAACAATTATGATTTCTTTCTGTCATAAATTTAACTAAAGAAGACATGACTAAATCGTAGCAGATAAGATTTAGAGTTGTTCTTATATGTTTTATATGTGTCATTTAGAACAGGCAGAAAAGATCATTTATGTATGAGAATCTATTAAGGATCATGCATGTAGTAGTGGTTTCAGCAAATGTTTCTTGGACTTTATAACCTAAGTATTCCATGTGTAAATATCCCTTTCACTTCCATAACAAATGTGTTTGTTTAAATAAAAAAGTAATATTTTATACTGTCAATAAGGAGGACACATGTCCAGGGCTTCCCTCAATCCCCATCACCACCTAGGGTGGGAATTTTGATTAAAATGGATGTTCCAATTCCATGTGGCTCACTTATCCTTTGGCTTTTGCCCATTGCTTTTTACCCTAAGGCAATTTTTATTCTAGTTTAAACACTGTGGAATTCATGATGTTTACGTGATATGATAGAAAGGGAAAGACCTCACTCTCTATCAATTCACCTCCAACTACTTATTCTATAACCTTGGCAGTGATTCTAAACTACTATAGACTTTCATCTTCTCTTGTTAAATGAGAAAAATAATGCCTTATTATTGTGAGACTGAAATAAGGCAATGTATGTACCTTGCCTGGTACGAGTAAAAATGCTCAGTAAGTGTGTTACTTCCTGTTGGAACTCCATATAATGTGCCTTTGAGTTCTGCTTAAAAGGAATTAATCAAACAAATAAAAATGTATAGAGATGGAATAAAACTCTGAAATGTCGATTATATTTTTTAAGAATTAGGAAAGCATATGTTCAATCGTGAGAATTTTATAAAGATGAAAAGTTGTATTAATATAAAAAAATACAATGAGATCATAAATTTTTTTCTTCTTTAAAGCTTCTGTTCTCTAATCTACATTAAGTAATGACTGCATTTCTTGAACGTTTCAACCCAGATATAGAAGTTTTTATACACCTGAATTTCCAGTACTTTGGCGACAAATCTGCAAATCAAATTTGAACTTCACAACAGTTAATATTATATACACTCACCAAGAATGGAATGCAAGTTAACGTCAACATAGAAAATACAGCCAGAGACCTAGTTGATTTTTGAAATTCCAATTCCTGATCTCTAATTTCAGTAATCTTATTTTCATAGGAAGGTTCCCATGCATAAAGTTTGAGGATCTGCAAAGGAGTCAGACAATGAATGTTCAGCAACCAATATCATAGAAGAAAAGATACGCATATAAAATACACACCATATGCACACACACGCACGCATACACATATACAGTTGTGAAGGTAAAAGAAAATGTCTCACTCATACAGAAAAGTTAATTGTTTCTGCTTTTGACTGGATAAAAACATTTTCTAGAATTACGTGTTTTTTCATTTGGAAGAGGGCCATATGGGAAGGAAGGAACCACCATTTCCAGTCTTAGGTCTCTCTTTACCATCACTGACTTATTTCTGAGCCAGACTCCAGCAACATCACAGCTTTAAGCATGAGTGCCCTAAGCAGTTCTGTTAGTTTGGTTATGCCACTTGTATCCTAGTCCAACTCTTCCTGCTTTCTACTCCTTATTTATTTATTTATTTATTTATTTATTTATTTAGAGAGGTTTTTGCTATAGGGCGCCTGCACTCACTGAAAAGACAGAGAGAGACAGAGAGACAGAAAGCAAGAATTCACCCTTCAGGGGGATGGCCACGCCTCAATCCCTTCTCCTCCATTCCCCTCTCGGGATCTTGAGCATGCACACACACGTGCCCGGCGTGAGTTTAAGCCACCAGGTCTGGGACTCAAACCGCGGTCAACTACATGGGAGTCCAGCGACATAGCCATTATGCCAACTGCTGTTCCTGTACTTCCCATTTCTTCATAACTACGCTCTTTTCCCCAGTTTCCCAGTTTCTTCAAAACTGGTATCCTAGTACCTCAAAGTCATTCTATAAAAGGTAACTGGTCTTTTGATATTGTAAAATATTTTCTGAGATAGAAAATATGGATAAGCAAGATCCTACACTGTCTCACCACATACATTTTAGAGGTAATAGACCTACATTCAAATTCTAGCTCTATCTGTTTGTGATGCTTGATTTTATATCTATTTCACTAGGCTCTGGAGCTGAGTTGTTTGATCAAATACCAATTCAGATGTTGCCAAGAAGGTCTTTTTTGGTGTGACTAAAATTTAGCCAGTAGATTTTAAGTAGATCATCATTCATAATTTAAGTGGACCTCATCCCGTTAGCTGAAGACCTTAAGAGAAAAGACTGAGGTCCCCCAAGAGGAATGATTTCCAATTCCAGACAGCCTTCAAACCCAAGATGGCATTGACTTCTGCCAGTCTGTTCTATAGATTTCAGATTAACCATCCCCTACAATCAAATGAACCAATTTTAAAAAATCTCTATATATACACACATGCAAATTTCCATTTGCTGTCATTAGTATTTAAAACCTATAAACAGAGGTAGTCGTGGTAGTGTATCAGTGGCATGATGCTCTATGATGCTGATAAACATGGGAGTATCACAGATTCATATCCTGAGGTCTCCCTGTGCATCTTGGGCAAGTACACACATGTCTCTGACCTAGGCTGGCTAGGGCTGGGTGTGGATGATGGCATGAGGGCCCTGTTGGGGATGCTGGTCTCTCAGAAGAAATAAATTAATTAGTAAAAAAATAAAACCTATAAACACATATTGCTGTACTTTTTATTGGATGTAAGGGCTATCAATTAATCCACTGATAGCTGCATTCACATCTCACTGCAGCATGTGATCTTATTAAACAGTCCAATTTAAATTTCAGAGCTACTTAAGGTTACTCTTAATTTTAGATAAATAAGTCATTATTTATTGGTTCCCATTTAAGATATCTTTAATTTTTTTTTGCTTCAGTAATTTACAATTTTGTGAAAGTTTTACACAGTGCAATGCAGCAGAGTGTTTATTGATTCTAAGATGAGTCAATATGTACATATGAGTACATTTTTTGTGAATATAATAATAAATGCACAAATAGGGAAATTCTGTGTTACTGTCAATGCTAGAGGAAAGTGTATGTGGGTTTTGCAAATTTTACTCTTTAGAAAAATCTTATAAAGCATAATCTATGTATAGTAGGATTTGAAATGGTATATATAAAAGTTCAAAAGCTTGCTTTCTTTATTTTATTTTTAAGAGAGAAATTTTTGTCATAGGGCACATGCACTTGCCAGACAGACAGAGAGACAAAAAGTGAGAAATCAACCCCAGCGGGATGGCCACACCACAATCCCTTCTCCTCCATTCTCCTCTCAGGATTTTGGGCATGCACACATGTGTGCACGTGCACACACACGTGCACACACACACACACACACGACATGAGTTTTAAGTTGCTGGGTCCAGGATTTGAACCATAGTCATCGACTATGTGGGAAACCAATGATGTAACCATTATGCCATCTTCTGGTCCTCACAAGGTTTTACTTTACTGCAGAGAACATATTAGTGGTAGGGGTGGTGTAACTTTCCTAGGGAAAAATAATTTCAATGTATCTTTTGTAGAATAGCATCTATATGATAATTTCTATTTCACATAAGATAACCTGAATATCTAATGACTTTCCCCAATGTAAACCTGCTTTTATGCTAATGACAATGTTATTAAAATTTCATCCTATCTCTTCCACATAAATCTTTAAAATAAGTGATACTTTGTAACTTTAAGATATTTGTGTTTAGTTGTTAAAAACATGCTTTCATTTTATTTGGTTTTGCATCTAAATGTTATCTTAACCACAAGAATTCCTATATATCTAAACTCTGAAATCCCTTACCTATAATTATACATTATCATCACTTTGTGATAATTGAGAATAATACAAACTTTATTTACTGATTAATATACTCTAAATAGTCAAATCAAAGGCATATATATTCCCTTTATATTACCTTAATTCCATGTAAGATTTCTTTCAGAAGTTTTATCTGTTTATCTTTGTTCTTCGTTTGGCTTTTCTATTTAATAGAAAGAAAACAAAATTATATCTGATAACAGTTGGTATATTTTACTTATATAGCCCAACTATTCTTAGAGTGTTTTTTGTATACTATGTAAGATTTAGTTAAGAAAAGCATCCTACCGGGACCAGCAGCTAGCATACTGGCTATGTTGCTGGACTCCCATGTAGTCGACTGCAGTTTGAGTCCCAGATCTGGTGGCTTAAACTCACGCCGGGCGTGTGTGCGTGCGTACCCAAGATCCCGAGAGGAAAATGGAGGAGAAGGGATTGTGGCGTGGCCATTCCCCCGGGGGGTGATTTCTTGCTTTCTATCTCTCTGCCTCTCTCTGTCTTTCTGGCGAGGGCACTCGCCCTTTAGCAAAAATCTCTCAAAAGAAAAAAAAAGAAAAACAAAAACAAAAACAAAAGTATCCTACAGTATTTATGCAATAATATACTATTAAAGGGCAGCCAATTTTCTGGGAGCCCTCTCTTCTTGGGAGTTTGTTTTTCCTTCCCTCTCCTTTAATAAAAATCCCTGCTTTGTTAATAAATTCCTGCTATGCTAATAAAAATATTCTATAAAAATATTAAAAGGTAGTTATTAATAGCTAACTTAAAACTAGGAGCAGTAGAAAAAATTTTGCAAGATACAAATAGTAGAAAATATAATATTTATTTAAATGTAGTATGTTTAAATTTGAATAATAAAATGACACCCACATTCTATTACAATGAAATACACCTCAAAACTCCATCAACTTTATAGATAGATAGATAGATAGATAGGCAGACATATAGATAGATATAAGGTGTCTTCAAAAATTACAGAGAAAATGTATATTATGAAAAAAACTATGTACACATTTTGGTATTTTTTTGCATGAAAATAAATTTGTACCTTTATTCCACTTCTCCATAAACTTTTTGAAGTTCCCCTGTGTGTGTATGTGTGTGTGTGTGTGTGTGTGTGTGTGTGTGTATGTATCTATATATACATCTATATGTATATATATATGTGTGTGTGTGTGTGTGTCTATGTGTGTGTACATATATATGCACATACAGACACATATTTATAACAAAAGTGTCACAAGAATACACACAAAACTGTTAGTTGTGTTAGGTCTTTCAGAAGTAGAGTAAATAAAATGTAGATTTTCAAATAATAGCTATCTTGTTTTCATAGATACCAATATTATATAATTACTTTTACTTATGTATTTAAAAGTTACTATTTAAATTTATTTGTTTGTTTGTTTTTGTTTTTGCTATAGGGTGCATACACTCTCAGAGAGAGAAAGCAAGAAAGAAGGAGAAGAAAGTGAAAACTTCCTCCTCCCCATGAGGCAATGGCCACACTGGATCCTTTCTTCTCCATTCTCCTCTAGATTTTGGACATGCATTCACATGCACCTGGCATGCTTCAAGCCATCAGGACTTGAACCACTCAGTTGACTACATGAGAGCTAGCTGCCTTAACCACCATGCCACCAGTGGGTCCACATTCTCATGTTACACTTATCACTGTTTGGGTGTTGTTTCTTCCAGAGTTCTGCCACTGACATTGCCACTTTATACTATATGTAACAATAAATATTTTATACCTTATAGAAAGCATGTTTACAAGCTAATACCCATAATATTGTTTGTATGACTTAAAAGTATTTTTTCTGTTTAGTGTAGTTTCATATAATAATAAGTCTTTTTGAAGATTTTAGGACTCTAGTTTAAGATTTCCCCAAATGTAAAAAGAAAAGATTTCCCCAAATGTATCTCCATTCTTAATAATTTGACGTTAAATGCCATTATT
This sequence comes from Tupaia tana, assembly GCA_026018925.1. NCBI lineage: Eukaryota > Metazoa > Chordata > Mammalia > Scandentia > Tupaiidae > Tupaia > Tupaia tana. Next base: position 166,410,840 of record JAKSZU010000001.1, read on the forward strand.
TTAATTACAGAATATTAAAAAGTTTGCAAATATTTATTATAATTATAAACAACCCTTTACTCTAAACACTAGGTATTTAATACTGTTTCTTCATAATTATCAATGTGTGTTATTTTCTAGTTTTTGTCTTTAAAGACTAGTCATCTTTTATTTGAAAAATTCAGAAAAAATATTTTAAGAGTGAAGATTTCCATCAGTTTAAATGTTTTAAAGTAATAAGTAAGATTATTGTCTCCTTTTGTTTAATTTCACTCCTCAGGTAACTGTTCTTAAAAGATTGGTGCTGGGGTCAGCAGGTGGTGTGGTAAAGGCATTGGACTCTCACATGGCTAACCACAGTTCAAGCCCCTGACCTGGTGCTTGAAATCAAGCCAGGCACATGTGTGTGCTTGTCCAACATCCCAGGAGGAGAATGAAGGAGAACAGATTGCAGTGTGGCAATCCCTCCGGGGGGGGGTGGGGTTGAATTCTCATTTTCCTTCTCTCTGGAGAGCATAGGCATCCCATGGAAAAACCTAAACAAACAAACAAAAAGACTGCTGCTGCTGTCTCTCTAGGCTACTTCTTTGCTTATATAAATACAATATAGCTATATTACTTTATTTATGTATCTCTATCATACACAAACACATATTATTTTTTCATTTTCATTTTCCTGTGATATATGATTGACACATAGGTATTGTTTATCTCCATCCATTAAACATAATATATTTTCATTAGCAATCCTTGTGCTCTGTGTATGTAATTTAACACGTGAAATTGCCTGTCTCCTTCACTGTAGGGTGATTTCCTTCAGTGCAGGGAACTGCATGATTTCCTCATGCCTACAGGACATGGTGGTGTGTGCCGTCCGCCACATGGCGGGATGTTTAAACATACTGAGGGTAAGCCGAATGATGACTGGGTGTAAAGGAAGGTATTACGTCGTGCAGTGAGCAGTGATCGCCCACTCGCTGCATATTGCCACTTCTTGCTCCCTCTGCCCCATCGGCCCTAGCCACTTGAGGTAACCAAGCACCCTCTAACTCCAGACTGTGCGACTACTCCCTGTGCTCAGTGTATCTCCTCAGACATCACATGTGCTGCTCCTTTCCTACTGGAAAAAGATTTTCTTACTAAGGACTTTTCTTGTAAAATGACGCTCTGTTCTCCATTGCATTGTCTTTACTTATTTTTCTTTGTATACAAATGATCATAAGGCATTAAGATGTTTATATGTGTGTGTGTATAGATATCATGTATGATATAGACAAACATACACCATATTGATAAAGAGATGTGTATACACATCAGTATGATATGCATGTATATTAATGATATATACATACATCAATATGCATATTTACATAAGTATGTATATACCTATATATACTTTATGCCTATTTTTCCCACGAGCCCCATCAGATCTGGAACTCGTCAGTTTTCCTTGTGTCTAGAATAGAGACTGGCACAAGACAGATGCCTAGTGACTTTTGGTCGAATGAATGAGTGATGATAAATTTCGATGATTTTTTTTTAATAACTTCCATTTCCCATGCATATAGGATTAGCAAGATGGTTATTGTCCACTCATGTCAGAAAACCCAGCTTCTCTTTGACACATCTAACAGGAGTCAGTCATGCTCTTACCTTCAGCTTTTTTACTCTAGTTGCAACTACAACGTTTATTGGTATAACTAACATGAGAACTGCCATCCCCGCCAACACCGCTGGCCCCAACTCTTGCCAAAGGAGTAATAGGGCCATCAGGATTTGGAAAGGGCCAGACCAGAGGAGATTGAGGTTGGCGGTCAAGTCCATGAGCTGCTGGGCATCTGCTGACATCAAGTTAATAATTTCCCCAGTGGAAAACTTTTCTCGAGAAACATTTGCTAAAAGTAGAGCCTATAAAAAGAAAAGGAAAATATTTTAAAGTTCTGTTCATTGTAGGGCATCTTTATAGTTAAACAAGAGTAATGCTTAATATCAGTTTTTTAATATTTAGGAAAATATACAAGGTAATTTAGTATTAGTAGGGTAACATAATATCAAAAGACGTGCTTTTTAGGTAATAAAATATAATTATTGTTCAGATGGTCTATTTTGGAATTCACATATTGGTAAAGCATAGCATGTAGGTTCCCAAACAAATAAGGCCCTCTGTAACTCAGTAATTACAAAACTGTAAAAGACATTTGTTCCACATTCATTGAGGCTCTTCTCCATTTGGTGGCACTGCCTCTCATGGTACTAAACCATCTAAATGTTGCCAATACAAGGTATACACAAATGAATCAATGAATATCCAATGGATACTGATGAATAGCATCATGCCAGGAAATTGTGGAAAGGACACAATGCCAACCCTCAAGACAATTACAATCTAACTGTGGAGCCACACACACTCACACACAGAGGCCAATTCTAAGTATAAAAACAACTAAAAAAAGGACCATGGAGTCTTGGAGAGATAAGAGCATTGGAAAGGCTTCATGGAACTGATGGATTACATTTAAAACTCCCAAGGTCTGAATTTCACTTTCCTCCTGTGCATGCTACCTACTGGTATAGTGAATACAACATTCTTAAACATTATCAATAGAAACTTCTTAATAAGAATGCTGATTAAATTCATGTATGCAATTCCCCACTCATTTAAAATTCCCAGTGGGATACATAAACAAATGTAAAAGTAACAGAGGAATTGTCATTATATTGGAAACCAGGCGAAGGTCCATTCATACTCCAAAAATTCTAGGGACATTCCAACTACATTGAATCAAAGAGAGACCAACAGGGCTAGCAAGAGTACATGGGATACAAAAAGCGCTCAAAATCTCTTGATTCTATAAATTAATAATACAAAGGAAAAACTCATCAGGAATATAAGTAAGCCAGGCCCACAGTGGTGGTCCTCTAACATAGCTTAGCTTCACACAGAGGAGCTAAATGCCAGGTTGAGTGAGACGTGGGGCCCACCAGAGACACTGCACCACCTTGAGAAGTTTGCATGGCATCAGCATCCCCATAAAATGGGACTCTGTGGTACTGCAGTGTTCAGTCCTTGATAATTACGTTTCTGCACAGTAAATTGGAGATATTTCTGTGTAGTAAATTTGGGACAGACATAGTGAGGAAGAAAGAAAAAATGAATAAAAAACCAAGAGTCACTTTAACAGTTAAGTTTCAAATCATCTCTCTCCCAATGTAATTATTGAAACTCCCCCTAGAACATGTCAGTGCAGACATCTCTTTTAAGACCTGATGTTAACACTTTTGTATATATATTCAGACTTGAGATTGCTGAATCATCTGATAGTTCTGTTTTTCACTTTTGGCGGAACGTCTATACAGTTCTCCAAAGTGGCTGCACTATTTTGAATTCTTACAATAATTTTCAAGGGTTCCAATTTTTCCCCATTCTTTTCAACTCTTGTATTTTCTTTCTTTTTATAATCACCATCTTGACAGGTGGGACCTGATATAACATCATGGTTTTGACTTGTATTTCTTTGATGATTAGTGATGATAAACATTTTTTCATATACAGCTGGTGGTGATTTGTATGCCTTCTTTAGAGAAATGACTATTCAGTCTTGAAAAAGGAGACAAATGGTACAATATGTGACAACATGGATTGACCTTAAGGACATTATACTACAGGGAATGAACCAAATAAATACTGCATGATTCCACTTATATGAAGTATCTAAAATAATTAAAATAAAATTTTGAAAAATATCAAGGACTAGAGTGATGGTTACCAGGAACTAGGAGAAGACAAAATTGGGGAATTTTTAATCAATAGGTCTAAAGTTGTAGTTAGGTAGGATAAATAAGCTCTAGTGATCTGCTCTACAATATTGTATTTATAGTCAACACAGATGCATTCTCCACTTAAAATGTGTTAAGATGATAGGTCTAGGGACCAGCATTAGCATAATGGCTATGTCGCTGGACTCCCATGTAGTCAACCGCGGTTTGTGTCCTGGACCCGGTGGCTTAAAACTCACGCCGGGAGCATGTGCGTGCGTGCCCAAGATTCCGAGAGGAGAATGGAGGAAAGGGGATTGCGGCGTGGCAATCCCCCTGGGGGGTGATTTCTCGCTTTCTGTCTCTCTGTCTCTCTCTGTCTGTCTGGCGAGTGCACGCGCCCTATAGCAAAAACCTCTCCAAAAAAAAAAAAATTAAAAAAAAGATGATAGGTCTATGTTAAGTGTTCTTGCCATAATAAAAGAAAGAAAAATTGATTGATTGCAGAATATTAAAAAAATTAAAGGGCTCCATATAGCTGAATGTTGCTGGCCTGGAACTTGTCATACTGGGAGAATTGATTTTTCTTTCATTATTTTTTCTGCCAAATAAACTTTCACATTTCTATAAGAATCAAAATTCAAAAGCCGTAAAGGACAATTTAGTTACTTAGCTAAACTATAGCTAAATTATACAATCCAAACTGCCTTTTTCTTATATGAAACAATTTAAAAGATTATTGCAGTATACACTCCAATTATAGTAGGTGGTACGAGATTTCTAGAATTGTCTGATAGAAAGCATTTAACCTGAAAACAGAGAGAAAGTTTGAATGAAGTCAAATGAAAGGATCTCATATTTAAAAATCTAACATAATGTAAAAAGTTTGGGAATTGATAAATACTCTTCACTGGAAATGAAAATTGGCCAAGATACGTTGTTATCACAATCACATTTTTCTAAGAAACTGTATTATTTAAAAATACTATGCAAGTTTTCTATTTTTTCTTTTTCTTTTCTTTTTTTTTCTTTTTCTTGCTATAGGGTACATGTGCTCACCAGAGAGACAGAGACAGAGAGAGAGAGAAAGCAAGAAACATCCCCTGGGGGAATGGCCATACCTCAATACCTTCTCCTCTATTCTCCTCCTAGGATTTTGGGCATGCACACACATGTGCCTGGCATGAGTGTCAGGCTACTAGGTCTGGGACTCAGCTCTCGGTTGGTCTTGTGGGAGTCGAGAGCCTTAACCACTATGCAGCCTGCTACCCCCACTTTGGTATTTTTATATCATATAAATCCTAGTCTATACATACACATATACAACACACGACTAAGTGATTATCTGTTTTTAAAATTTCATTTATTTCACTTATTGGATTATGCTTTAGAAAGATCCAAATGAATCAGATATAGTCTTATCTCACAGACTTCTACTGATGAAATACCTTGGATATTTATTTTTTTATTATCTTTATTTTCTGACCTACTACTATAGCTATCAGGTTCCCCTTTCCAGCCCTGTCTATATTTAATATTTTTGTTTGATCACACAACCTGTGGTTCAATTGGGTCCCAATTTCCTATAGAATTAAAGTTTATTTTTATATCTTTCAAGGTTCTTTTGAAATATATTTTCAAAAGCAATCCCTTCTGTCTTGAATATTAGCATTCACTAATATTTTATCATTTGATGATGATATTTATTTCATATTCTTCTCTTAACATTTTTTTTCTTTCTAGACCAAGTTTATATCTTTCTTTTCTTTTTTTTTTGGTAAATAATTATTTATTTAATTTAATTAATTTTTATTATTATTGTTATTTTCTTAATTCACCAGAGAAAGACAGAAAGAGAGAAAGGGAGAAGGAAAGTGAGAAAGCAGGTCCAGGACTTAAACCACTGTCAGCCATGTGGAAGTCCAGCACCTCAACCACCATACCACCTGCTGGCCCCTCTATCTTTATTTTCTGACCTACTACTATAGCTATCAGGTTCCCCTTTCCAGCCCTGTCTATATTTAATATTTTTGTTTGATCACACAACCTGTGGTTCAATTGGGTCCCAATTTCCTATAGAATTAAAGTTTATTTTTATATCTTTCAAGGTTCTTTTGAAATATATTTTCAAAAGCAATCCCTTCTGTCTTTACTACCTCCACCCACTACCTGGTACATGAAACACTGTCTCAAGGCAAAGTAATCTACTCTCCATTTTCTAAAAAGAGGCCTCATACTCGTGTCTGTTCTTTTCTGCCCCATCTTATTCCAATAGCAAAGAGAGGCTTTGCCTCATACAGTCCATCCTTCAGACCGTATCAAGCAACATTAACCCAAAACCTTGCTTGATCACCCTAGCTGTAAGTCATACTATCAAACTAAAAGGAATAGAAGAGGTGAAATATTAAAGTGGTTAATGTTAATCTGAGCCAGGGCATAGGATGAACTGCTTGGATGAACAAATTTCTAGCTTCTCAGACGTATGCTCATCAAAATGTTGACCAAGAAAGCTGGTTTATATAACAAAGAGAAAGGCATCACAGCTCATTAATGGTAAACTAGAACATGCTGTTCTGGGCAATAACCCTAGTGAATGTGTAGAACCAAAGTCATGGGCTTATGTTTTACTGAAGGCTTAAAGATTTAAATGGACCTTGTATTCCCCAGACTGATGTGGACTTCTTCCCCCCTGCCCCACAACACACACTATATAGCAAAGAATTCCATAAAGGGTACTAAAAAGTCCAGTCCCAAGAATCTTCAGTCGGAAGTATGAGATACAGTGAGAGTCAGCTCCATACACTGAGTCTCCTCCCACCACCTCCTTTGTCTGATCTCCCTGAGACTCAGTTGCTGGTCTGGCTGGTTCTCCTGAATATCTTGTTACCATGACCTTCACCTCATGGAACTGGCCAACAGCCAGGGTCTTTCCAAAGGTATGCACACCACTCCCACATTAAAATCGCAAGATTAGTGGCATTACACCCTCAGCGTACTTTCTTGATTCTGTTCATCTGTAAGCTAACCTCTTACTGTAACCTTCAAGCAATGAATGCAATGTACGTACACACCAGACCCCTGTCTTCGTGACCCGGGAATCTACATTGATTGATGAATGTTTTGTTCTTATCCTATGAGCCTGAGCCTATGCTTGTGGTAGCAAAGACCACCCTCCGCCTGGTCCACATCAGGGCATTATCTCCCCAACGTCAGTAAAGCCATGTCTTCTCCTATTGCACCTCCACATGTGTTCTGTGGAATCAATAAACACCATGAGCAAATCCTGTCCAATTGGGGCATTCCCCTAGAACACATGGAGTGCCTAAAAGTGAGAGCACATAAGAGTACACTCTTCTTCAAATAATTTCTGTACTATTAAGTATGTTAGGATTCTCCTTCTGACTCCAAATGCAGGAATTAGATTCTGCTTCTTTTGGTACTGACCACATTTAGTATCTCTATTTTTTTTTTGTTTGTTTGTTTTAAAGAGAGATTTTTGCTATAGGGTGCATGTGTTTGCCAGAGAGATAGAAAGCAAGAAATCAACCCCAATGGGGGAAGTCCACATCACAATCCCTTCTCTTCCATTCTCCTCTTGGGATTTTGGGCATGCACACACATGCACCTGATACAAGCTTTTAGCCACCCGGTCTGGTAATTGAATTGTGTTCAACTACACGGGAGTCCAGCAACATAACCATTACATCATCTGCTGGTCCCTAGTATCCCTGCTTTAAAGATGTAACTTAGTTTTTGTCAGCTGTCTTTGTGTTTCACAATTACCACAATTAAGGTAAGATAAAATCTTTAAAGCACAAATGTAGACCATCTAGGCACTGTGCTGTCTAGTATGGTAGCCACTAGTCAGGTGTGGTTATTAAATTTAAATTTTAATTAATAAAAATAAAAAATTACTCCTGTAGTCATATTAGTCACATTTTAAGGACTCGACTGCCATACATGACTAGTGACTAACATGCTGCATGGTGCAGAAGAAGAATATTTTTAAATAATTATTTATTTAACATTATTATTATTTCATGTTTTGACCAAAGAAAGACAGAGTGAGGAAGAGGGAAAGTGAGAAAGTAAAACACCAGGTCTGGGACTTGAACCATAGTCAGCCATGTGGGATTTCAACACATTAATAACCATGCCACCTGCCAGCCCTGATAGAGAACATTTTTTTAGAGTTTTTTTGCTATTGGGCATGTGTGCTCACCAGAAAGACAGAGAGAGACAGAGAGACAGAAAGCGAGAAATCACACCCCAGAGGGGATGGTCACGCTGCAATCCCTTCTCCTCCAATCTCCTCTCGGGATCTTGGGCACGCACGCACAAGCGCCCGGCATGAGTTTTAAGTCACCCGGTCTGGGACATGAACCGCAGTCGACTACGTGGGAGTCCAGCGACATAGCCATTATGCTAACTGCTGGTTCCCCCAATATAGAACATTTTTAAAATAACAAAATTTTCTATTGGATAGCACTTAATGGAGGAATGTGTCCAAGTGACCCACAATGAGCCCAGGACTAACTGACACTGCTGTGAGCTATGTCTTATTTCTGAGTCTTCAAGAATTCTCATGGAACATTTTCCAGTGAACTACATGATAACAAAATCTCTTCTGAGACCCACAGATTCTTAAAGTGATGAAGTAAAAGGAGTCTCATGCTTTTCCCAACAAACATAATAATTACATTTCTTGAACTTTATTCCAAACTAACAGTTGTCATGGGGATGGGTACAGAACTAATATGTCTTGACATCTCCACTCTGAGGAAAAGGGCCTGACACTAATTATATCACTCCAGGAATAAGTCTCTTTTGAAGTAGGGCCAATTTCAGATTCATATCGGTCATCTCATGCTCTCTATGATCACCACTTAAGACCATGAAGGGATCTAGATATAACAAATTTGTAATCTTAGAACCTATAAAGGAGAAGGGAAATTTCATAACCTCTACTAGCCCCATGGAGAGAGACTCCTGTCTCTTATTAAATTGTAATCCCTGGGGCAGGATCCACTGAGTAGACCTGATGGCTGTCCTCGTAAGATCCTTTGTTGCCCTTTGTTTTTAGATAATCTCTAAGGAGCCGTAAGGTCTCTCCCCTGTAGCTGCTGTTCTCACTTACATTATCTCCAGGGCTCCTTGACCTTGAAATGGACTCACCCATGAACTTTATTTCCCTTTTTACTTTGGACGGCATGTTCTGATTTCTACTGAAGTCCAATTCCTGCCACCCCTTTTTAATTTAAAGATTATTTCTTAGAGCATTTCTTAGAGATTATTTCTTTTAGGTTCACATCAAAACTGAGAGGAAGGTACCGAGTTCCCATATATCCTCTGGGAATATCCCTGGTCTCCCTTATTATCAACATCTCCCATAGAGTGGCATATTGGTTACAACTGATGAACCTACATTGGCATAACAGCATCACCCAAAGCCAAGGGTTTACATTAGGATTCACTCTTGGTGTTGCACATTTCGTGGGTTTGGACAAATGAGTAAAGACATGTATCCACCCACCATCATAGTATTATGTCACACAGAGTGGTATCACTGCCCTAGAAATATTCTGTGTCTATCTTTTATGCTTATTAGTCTACTTTTTCAAGTTTTATTTTATTTTAAATGACAAATAATAATTGTATATATATGGGTTATGTTTCATGCTTATAAATTCAATCTTTTATACCTTACTCTTGGATGCTTTTAAGTCTGCCTACAATCCATGCCCAGATTCCAATGCTCTGGTCACCAAACAAAATCCTGTTTCATAAGAACCTATTAAATAAAAAAAGTGTTCACATTTAAACTGATTCATAGATTCTTTCATATCGTTCATCCATGTTTGGAATCCTTAGCATTTATTGCCTCTAGAATTAATGGGATAGCTTCTCTGATCCTGTACTTGGGCTGTGCTCTACAAAGTTAGACTTCGCTGCAAGTGAGGCTACCATCTACTGGCTCAATTGGTCCTGGGTTATTCCAAGATCCCAAAACCAACCCATACTCCATTTTGCCCCAACAGGGAGAAATAACCTGTAAGACTTCATGCTCATCTCAGCCCAAATTATAGAGTCATTGGGAAAGTCATGACTCATTTTTGGACAGAAAAATACATCATGACTTTCCCAACAAACTAATGCAATACTTCCTTCCTCTTGTACAAATTCTACAGCTCTCTCAAAGACTATTTCAAGACTGTCTTTGTATGTGAAAATTCACTGTCTATAACTTGTAGATTTCCTGCTTATCTGATCTTTTATAAAAGCTGCATTTAGTCCCATACATTTATTATGTATGCTAATATGTCTCCCCAATTTCTTAGAAGGCAGATTCATTTATCCATTCACTCTCTTAAGTCATCCAACTTTTATAAAAATGTGCAAAAACGTCACTGTCCTAAAGGATAAATATACAATACGTAAATACATTTTTATTCCAAATCTTGAAGAGCCCATGATTTACAGGGGTGCACAAAGACCAAAAATCCAAGTAAATTAAATAACAGATTGATAACTAAGAGAGAGAGAGCAAACTCTTAACTTTTTATAATTATAAAGACGCTAGATTACCAAGAAGTGGTGTTCATGGGCCAGCAGACGGCATGATGGTTATATCACCAGATTCCCACATGTCTGACCACAATTCAAGTCTCAAACCAGTGGCCTGAAACTTGCTGGACACATGTGCATGGGTGCCCAAGATCCCAGAAAGAGAATGGAGGAGAAGGAATTGTGGCATGGCCTCCTCCCTGGGGGTGGGGGGGGGGGGTGATTTCTCACTTTCCCACTCACTGTCTCTCTCTCACGTGAACACATCCTAATGCAAAAACCCCTTTAAAAATAAAAAAAAGAGGTCGTGTTTAAAGTTATATTTTCAAAAAAGGACAAATTAAGCTCTCAGATTATGCCAGCAATAAGGACCAGCCAAGACTGAGGGACAAGGCTTAGAATGAATGAGAAGCAGATGATGACTGTGTAAAGAAGAATAGCTTTGTTGCATGAAAAGCAAAGTGAACCAAGGGGAAGACAGAGTATGTGTAGAATGAAAATGACCATGAAAAAAAGAAATTGTATTGATGTATAAATATAGACAAGCATGAAACATTTCATTTCATTCACTTTCTAAAGAGGGGTAAGTGACACGACAGTAGACAAAGTTATTATGTTCTATTTTTCTAGTCCTCGTATTTTAGATTTTCCCCATAGGACACTTGCAGAAGAGAGAAAAAAGGAGAGGGAAAGAGAGCGAACGTGAGAAATCAGCCTCCCACCCCCGCCAAGAGGGACAGTCACACCATAATCTCCTCTCACACGGATCTCCTCACCAGATCCGGAACTTGAACTGTGAAGTCAGCTCTCTGGGATCCAGTTTCTTAACCACCATGTCATCTGCAGGCCCTGCTGCCCTTATTTTAGAGCATGTAAAGGAGCAGTCCATTTGGAAATCGGGAGTTTTTTTGAATTGATTTTTACCTTTTTGTAGATCAGTCCAATTAGAGCTGTTTTAATTTTTGCTGAGGTGAGCATGTTAAAACGATGGTATTGCTGAAGGATCAGAGTTTGCAAAAAGACTACAGCAAAAAGTGCCACTGCATAACCATAGCCACTCCAGCCAAAATCTGAGCTGTGTTCACAGAAATTGATCATTTGCCTAAATGTCATAGAGATTGAGAAAGGGGAAAAATATTAAACAGCTGAAGTAGCTAAATCTTAATGAACTAAGTATTGTCAAAATGTTAAACACACAAAAACACACACAAGCATACCTATCCTTTTTCTCTGCTTGCTCAATTCAGCACCCTTCCCCTTTTTCTTTTCTTGTTTATTTTAACCCAAGCATTAGATGATAAAGTAAATAAAATCAACCACTATTTCCACAGGCTTGTGGGTGAGAAAATATTTTCTGGTTTTCCTATGATGATCTTGTCAAATAATTAATAGTTCTTGTTTAACCCCATCAGAAAAGTGGAGGCACAGAACTATTTAAAACTTGCATTTCGAAATCATATCTTGTAAAACATAGGGAAACCTGATAATCAGAACAGAAGTAGGGGATTGCTTAAGATGACACACAGATGCAGTGGTTTAAAGATTTGATTTCTTGTATATCTCAACTTTTTAGAAACATTTTTCTTCTTTCTTCATGATAAAACACATATGCTCACATGTGAGAATGAGGAAAAGAGAGAGAGAAAGAGAGGAGGCCCTCTGCAGGGTCTGGTCGCATTGTGATCTCCTTCCTCCAGGCCTCCAGTTTGCGGGATCCCACACATGATTGGTGTGTTTCAGGCTGACCAGGCTGGAGATTCGAGCCAGGGCGGCCACGTGGGATCCAGCTTCTCTTGAGCAGCACATTATCAGTACCCCTGAGTCTGCTCACATATCTCACCTTGTATTATTACTTTTATTCATATCTGTTTTTTTTCCCCTCTTTCATATTTCCTCCTAAGTTAGGTGGCAGCCTGGTCATGATGATTAGGGACATGGCAAATGGTTCTAATCATAACTCACTTGATCATTACTATTTCTCAGTTATAAACATTGGTTAAAAAATTAGTGCTGTCCCATTTTTAATAATATCCTATACATGGTCTCACCCTTTTTAAAGCTGCATGGATGTGACTAAAAATAGTGACATTTGAAAAGACTACATATATTAAGCACAACAGTGAAAATAAGCAGGGCATATACTCTGAGAAACTATAAATCAATATCACTTCGTATGTGTTCACTAATCGTTCTCAGGGGACCAGCAGATGGCATAATGGTTGTGTCGCTGGACTCCCACATAGTCGACTGTGGTTAGAGTGATTCCCAGACCTGGCAGCTTAAAACTCACACCGGGCATGTGTATGTGTGTGCCCAAGATCCCAAGAGGAGAATGGAGAAGGGATTGCGGTGTGGCCAGCCACCCAGGAGTGATTTCTCACTTTCTGTCTCTCTGTCTTTCTCTGTCTCTCTGGCGTGTGCATGTGCTCTATAGCAAAAATCTCTTTCTAAAAAGAAAAGAAAAAAAATACAGTTCTCAGTTTATAAGTAGTCCCTTCTACTCAATATCTAAAAGTATAAGGTTAAATATCTTATAAATGTACCTTTTTCACTGTGAAATCTGGAGATTAAAAAAAATGTTTGTTATCATTATAAATAGCCATTTTGAGTGAATCCATTGGTTCTTAAAGGTTTCCAGAACGAAACCATTTCTAACTAAATGAGACTATATCTAAATTTTCTCAAGTAATACAGAATTTAAAAACTCATCTTTTACATAAGTTTAAAATTGTAAAATGAAAAAAAAACATTCATTTCTAAACTTTTATCTATTTTATTAATTATGGGTAACTAATGTGTGAAAAACTGTAAGCACTTTTTTGATATCTAAGTTACCTTATAAGCTAAGTAATTTGAAATGTAAATTATGGTAAAAATCAGCATTTAGAATTAAATATATGCAGGGTCTCTAAAATTAATATTAAAGTATCTACTTACTGAAATTTATTTGGAGCATTTATTCTCAAAGACACTATGAAATTAGTTTACACCACACATACACTTGATAACAACACCAGGTTCTATATTTCTTCATTGATCTCTATCAGATATCATCCATTGGGATACCAAATTATTTTTTACAAAAGCAACTTATGAAATGCCTTCTTGGTTTTTTTTTTTTTTTTTTTTAGAGAGGTTTTTGCTATAGGGCGCGTGCGCTCCCCAGACAGACAGAAAGAGATATAGAGACAGAAAGCGAGAAATCACCCCCCCGGGGGGATGGTCATGCCGCAATCCCTTCTCCTCCATTCTCCTCTCGGGATCTTGGGCACGCACACACACATGCCTGGCATGAGTTTTAAGCCACCGGGTCCGGGATGCGAACCGCGGTCGGCTACATGGGAGTCCAGCGACATAGCCATTATACTAACTGCTGGTTCCCATGCCTTCTTGGTTTTAGAACTAAATTTCCTAAAAGAAAAGCACTATTCATATTATTTAAAAAAATTACCAATTAAGCTTTTTCTTTTCTCATAAAATCAAAGAACTAAATGACTACCACCATATACTGCAGAGGTTCTACATATATTAACCAAGAAATGCTAAAAACAAAGTATACAAGACATAAGAAATGGAAAATTATTTGCTGATAACATGTATGTTGATGTGCTTGATTGAGCCAATATACAGTGTATTTTGGATGGAAAATTCATTTGTATGCTGTAATGATGTATAATGAATTAATGTAAAAAATAAATAAATTTAAAGAGGAAAAAAAGGAAAAAAGAGAAATGCTAAAAATAATCTATGTTCAAGGCATAATAAAAAACATAAAATAATATTTATGATATCAGATATAAGTACTCATTTTTTTGTTTGACTAATATACATATATATATATATATATATATATATAGAGAGAGAGAGAGAGAGAGAGATGTATTTATAAATACATAAACATATATGTACAAGTTTTCCTAGTAGACTTTATACATGTTTTAAATATGATTATATTAGATATCATATATCATTATATATTATATACTATAATTATATATTATAATTACACATATTTTAATATATTATATATTATGAAATATATATGCATAATGTCTACTAGGAAAACTTGTTAGAAACTCAGCATCCAGAGTTTTTACTGGAGGCTTGTCAGATAGGCACCTCTTATTAACGAAACACACAAAAATTCCAGTCTCCAGAAAGAAAGGAGTTTCATTCAGCATGAATCAGCGACTGCACAAATTAGACATATTGACTTGATCTTATCAGTTATTTTTTTTAAGGTAGTTAAGGTAGTTAGTTATTGACCTAGTTATCAGTTAGGACCCCCCTGAAATCCAAGTTACAGATGTTGTCCAAAGACCACTTTTTTGTTGTTGTTTTTAGACTTTTGCCAGAGGGCATGTGCTCTTGCTGGAGAAAGACAGAGACAAAGTGATAAATCAACTGTTAGGACAGATGGCCACATTGCAGTCCCATCTCTTGTACTCTCTTCTCTCAGGATTTTGGTCGTGCACACACATGTCCCCGGCGTGTTTTTCCAGTTGCCAGGTCCAGGACTTGAACCAAGGAGTTGGCCATGTGGGATACAGTGTCTTAAGCACCACCTCACCTGCTGGCCCCAGGGAAAAAGCTCTTAAAGTATCCTTGACACTTCTCTTCCTTTCTTAATCTATGTTCAGTCCATTGGCATATTTTGCTGACTCTACCTGTAGAGCAGAGCCAGAACCTAACTATTTCTTGTCACCTTCCTTCGTACATCACAGCCAAGTTGAAGTCACCACTGACTTTTGCCTGGATTATCTCAATAAACTTTTAACTGTTGTTCCTTCTTCCACTCTTGCTCTTCTTTATTCACCACATACAGGGATCCCTCTGAAACTTAAATCTAATTATATCATTACACACGTGTGCGTGTGTGTATTTATGTATTATCTACATCTATATCCATATACAGGTTAAATATTCCTTATCCAAAAATGCCTGGAACCAGAAATGTTTCATAGTTCATCATTTTAATGATTTTTGAATATTTTCATATACATAATAAGATCTTGGGTATGAAACACAAGTCTAACACAAAATTTATTTTTTTGATATACACTTTATACACATAGTCTGAAGGTAATTTTTATAATATTTTTCTATTGCAGTATTTTAACTCTGATCATTATATGAGGTCAAGTATGGAATTTTCTATTTGTGTCAGCACACAAAAAGTTTTAGATTTTGGACCATTTAAGACTTTGGATTTTCAGATTAGGAATGCTCAACATGTGTGTGTGTGTGTGTGTGTGTGTAGAGAGAGAGAGAGAGAAAATACTACCTTGGTTGATTAAATTCCATTCCACAAGGACCATAGCTAAGAAATACAGTGAAAGTATCTATTATTTCATTTTCTAAACACAAATTCAAGAATTTCTGGATTTCTTTTTCTTTTCTTTCTTTTTTTTTTTTTTTTTTTTTTTTTTTTTTTTTTTTTTTTTTAGAGAGAGATTTTTGCTATAGGGCAAGTATCCTCACTGGAGAGACAAAAAAACAAAAAATCATCCCCCACCCCACCCCCTACCCCTCACCAGGGAAGATGGCCTTTCCACAAATCCCTTCTCCTCTTTTCTCTCTTTGGGATCTTGGATATGCATGCACACGCTCCCAGCATGAGTTTTTTCATATTGTTTGGCTTACAATGAGACCATTTCGATATGTGAACATTTCTCCCCAGACCCGTTGATCGAATATCTTCACCAGATAACACCACACCTCCCCATCCCGTCAATGCTCTACCTCTGTATCCCTTCTCCAAATGTCTTTCGTTGGGCCCCACTCCTTCACATACACCTCATCTGACATTCACACCCATCTCTTGTGTTTGTTCAACTGTTAGTCAATCAGTTTCAGACATAGAATGCAGACAAACGGTATATGTTAAGTGGGGACATACAATGTCTCTCCTTCATAGCCTGGCTTGCCTCACTCAGCAGTACATCTTCCATATTCTTCCACTTTCTGTCAAAAGCCAGGGCTCTGTTGGTTTTTATGGCTGAGTAGTATTCCATAGAGTATATGTGCCACAGTTTTTCAATCCATTCCTCCATACGGGGGCATCTGGGTTGGTTCCATGACTTAGCAATTGTGAATAGTGCCGCAATAAACATCGATGTGCAAGCACTTTTCCAATGAAGAATTCTTCTGTCCTTTGGGTAGATACCGAGGAGTGGGATCTCTGGATCATATGGCAGATCTATCTGTAGATTTTTGAGGAATCTCCAAATTATTCTCCACAGTGGTTGGACCAATCTACATTCCCACCAGCAGTGTAAAAGAGTTCCCCTTTCACCACACCCCAGCCAACACTTATCATTTTTTGTTTTTTTAATATTAGACAATCTGACTGGGGTTAGGTGGTACCTCATTGTTGTTTTTATCTGCATTTCCCTTACAATGAGGGAGGTTGAACATTTTTTCATATGCCTTTTGGCCATTCGTATGTCATCTTTAGAGAGTGTTTTCTTCATCTCCTTCTCCCATCTTTTAATTGGGTTGATCATCTTTTTTCCAAACACCTTTTTTAGTTCCTTGTGTATTCTGGTTATCAGTCCCTTATCTGATGCAACATTTACAAAAATATTTTCCCATTCTGAGGGCTGTCGATTCACACTAACTACTGTGTCTTTGGCCATGCAGAAACTTCTTAGTCTGATGTAATCCCACTTGTCTATTTTGTGGACGATGGACTCTGCTTTGAGGGTCTTCTTTAGGAAGTCTTTCCCTACACCAATGTCTCCCAGAGTTTCCCCAGCATTCTCCAGGAGCAGCTTTATAGTTTGAGGTCTTAGATTTAGATCCTTGATCCACCTTGACTTGATTCTTGTCAAAGGAGAGAGGTAGGGGTTCAGACTCATCTTTCTGCAAGTGGAAGTCCAGTTTCTCCAGCACCACTTGCTGAAGAGGCTTTCATTTTCCCACTGGATTGACTGGTACCCCTTGTCAAAGATCAGTTGACTGTATGTTTGGGCACTTATTTCTGGGGACTCTATTCTGTTCCATTGGTCCACATGTCTGTTTCTGTGCCAATACCATGCTGTCTTTATTACCACAGCTTTGTAATATATTTTTGGATCGGGGATTGAGATGCCACCCACTCCATTCTTCTTGTGTAGAAGTGCTTTGGCAATACGGGGTCTTTTATGATTCCAGACAAATTTTAAGATTGTCTTTTCTAGATCTGTGAAGAATGTGTCTGGTACTTTGATTGGCATTGCATAAAATAGGTAGATTAATTTGGGTAGAATTGCCATTTTGATTATATTAACTCTTCCAATCCATGAACATGGGATGTCCTTCCATTTTTTTGTGTCATTTTCAATTTCTTTTTTTACCTTCTCGTAGTTTTCCTTGTGGAGGTCTTTAACTTCTTTGGTTAGATTTATTCCTAAATATCTTATACTTTTAGTGGCTATGGTAAACGGAATAAGTTTTTTCAGTTCTATCTCAGTCTGCCTGTTATTCGTATATAGAAATGCTATCGATTTCTGTATATTGATTTTATATCCTGCAACTTTACTGAATTCATGTATTACTTCCAGTAGTTTTTCCATGGAGACCATTGGGTCTTCTATGTATACAATCATGTCATCTGCAAATAGAGAGAGTTTCACCTCTTCAGCTACCAGACTGCATGTGGCCAGAACTTGGACTTGCACTGCATTCAACTACATAGGAGGCCAGTGACGTAACCGTTACGCCATCTGAAGGCCCCGAATTTCTGGATTTCGATAATGACTCTGGCACTTTCTAGATGTGTGGATTTGGCAAATTGCTTTAAACCTCTCTCTCTGATTCTGCATTGTTATAATGGGTGCAATTAATACCTCCTACTTCACAGCATTGTTGTGAAGATTAAATGAAATAATTCATATGAAGGTTAATTTTATGTGACAACTTGACTGGATACAGGGATACTCAGATAGCTGGTAAAATAGTATTTCTAGGTGTGTCTGTGAGACTGTTTCTGGAATCAGTATTTTAATTACTAGACTAAATAGAAAAGATCTGAAGGTGTGGGGTCTAATCCTGTTGAGGGCTCAAATAGAACATATAGGTAAAGGAAGGCAAAATTTTTCTCTTTCCTGGAGCTGAAACATCTTCCTTCATCCTTTGACAACAGAACTCCAGGATCGTGGATCTTTAGACACAATTAAATTATATCATTGCCTTTCGTGGGTCTCCAATTTGCAGATGGTAGATGGTAGAACTTCTCAGTTTCCATAATTGTAGGAACCAATTCCAATAATAAAGCCCCTAATATATCCTTATATATTCTATTGGTTCTGTTTTTCTAGAGGCCTTTGACTTATATGACTCGTATAAAGATTTTAGAGTGGTTCTTCATACTTGGTTGGCTTTAGTAAATAATGGCCACGTATCATAATTCCCATTCATATTGTAGATAATCCTAACAGAAAGCCCATATCCTATATAATGTTTGCAGTAAAAATTTTCTCTAATCTTTTTTAGTAGAATTTATAGTGGACCACTTGCTTATTTACTTGAAAAAATAGAATATGCCAACTTACTTCATTATGAGTGGGCTCGTGAAGGACAAAATATCAGCAAACACTTTGAACAAAGCAACTTGAATCAGGACAGACTTAAAGGTGTTCCACAATGCATAGAGTAGCGATGGCTTCCTGATAGATGTCTCTTTGTGAAAAGATTCCTACACAATTAAAGAAAACAGAAACAGTAAGAAAATTGAACAGAACTAATATATGTAACAATAAAATATATACAAATTACTGTAAAATTAGCAATGCAGTACAAAGACAATATGCTAACAGGAAAGGTTATAAGAAAGATACAAGTTAAACATGAAAATAAGTCCAGTACAATGAGTATGCTATATTTCCAGACTAATTCATGTTATTTATCACACATGGCATAAGAGGTCAATAGCAAAAGCTGTATTTTATACTTTTGTGAGTATTGAAACTATTTTCATAGTGTAAGTACAGTTTTTAATCTTTAAATTGTATTTTCTTTTTGGATATGTATGTGTCTGATGACAGATAAGGAGTGCCTGTCACTGTCCCCATAACTTTGGCTTTGACCACACAACCTATTTGCTCCTGAACATTAAAGGAAAGGATCTTGAATAATTTTAAGACAGAAACGGGCTGCCAGTACAACCAATTGTGCTTATAAAATGGCTTCTTATTTCACATATTTTAGGGATTTTCTATATCAACAACAATAATATTTCATGTTTGTATAAAGCTTTTGTAGGTAGTAATTAACTTCAGGATCTAAAAAGTTTTAATAATTAATTACCTTTACTTTTTGCCTCTCTTGATTCTTAAAAACTTCTTTCCTCCATTGTTTTTCAAAGATGGGGCACACATTGTAGGAGGAATCACTTTCATTAAGTTCAAAAAGGTCCTCTCTTTCCAAAGGTTTCTTATAGCCTAAAATAATTATTCTAAAAAGCAAAGAGTAAGATAAATGATTTGGCAAAAGTGGTAAGGTAAAAATAAATTTGCATGCATTCATGACATTTGTTGATTTATAAATTATTAAGCAGGATACAATGACTAGATTTCATGTTTAAAAAGTCATTCATTTTATCTTGGAATTCAGTAAAGGGCAGCAATCATTTGTAGTTTTTAGAACGGCTGTTTAGACATTGAGTTACTCAGAGAAACACCAACTTCGTTTACCTATTTTTAAATTAGTCATGTACCATTCATCTACTGCAACTTGGTTATTGAAATTTAAATATTGAGCTTTCATAGTGAGGTGTTTACCCAATCACTCTAGATGCCACATTCATTTTAAGGCTTTTATGAGAGAAAAAAAATAGATCCAACCTCAGCATTCACAATTTTTTTCTTGTTCCACTGAAATGTTACATACTCTTTGCCAGTTGACTTCATAGATCATTCAATCAGATGTGGAATACCTGTCCTTACTCATGAACTTTGGCCCAGACCATCTGACTTACAATGACCAACAGACTATGCGTCAACATGGGAATGACATTTCTGAGCAGACACCTTAAGAAGCCTAGTAAGTTTCTGCTGGCCCTGTAGTGTATCCATTCTCCTCCATTCAGAAAGCTTGGCTCAGGGGACACTGCGAATAACTATGTGGGGACAATGGGTCTAAACTGAGAAGCAAACCAACATGCACAGTCTAGTTATAGCACAGAAGTAGATGAGAAAGATATGAATTGTACTTGCCCAAGTCATCCTTCTGCCTTACCATCTTCCTACTAATCTGGTATTATCCAGTTGAAAATCACTTGAACGCAGAGTAAGTAAGCCCTTATCTCAGCCACAGAATTAAGAATTACAATTCATCTAAACCAGTTCTGGTCATCTTATAACCCTTTGCTTGAGATTAATAATATAACTCAGTTTTGGCCAAAGATACCTAATCAAAAATTCAAGGGGGTTGTGGGGTGGATTTTGTTTTGAAAAGGAAATCACAAAAGTTCAAGAGAAGAAATGTTTTGGCTCCCTTCTCCTTCACCTCCCTCCTCCTACATGCACTGAAGACAAAACGTTTTGAGATGCAGGAGCCATCTTTGCCACTATGGGTGGAAAACTAAATATTAGGATGGCAAATGGAAAAGATGGAACAAACCTGGGCCTCTTGTAACATCTGTGAGGTATTTCATCAGCCTATTCCTATCTTTCTTCCCAATAACATAAGGGCATACTTGTTTATGCCATTATTCTTTGACCATTCTGTTACTTGAAGCTAAATACACTCTTAAGTAACATAACTCAGATATAATCTATCAGCCTGGGGACATAATTTCTTCACCAAGACATTAAACTCAGATTTAAATACAGGCTTTCTGACTCTATAGCCCTGTTTTTTCCATTATAAAGTTTATTAGCCCAAGAAACTATAACAAGGCATTATGTCCCTCCAAATTGGGACTGTTTTCACTTTCATTGTTACTGAATAATGTCAATTGATTGACCCTAGAATGGATGTAAACCCTGTGGTAACTGAAGTCTCTACTAGATTCAGTTTTACCTTGATTGTAATATATAATATCTTACCACAATTCATATGTAACAAAAGGACTTAAATGTGATAGGAAAGGACTCTTGGTAATCATGTTTCTGTTGGCTCAATATGTTGGACATTTTCCTGCAATGTACTTTTAAAAATATATTAAGTAATAAACTATTTTCACATCCTATTAAGTCATTTTATTCCATTCCATAAAATAAATATTCATTTTCAAAATAAGATTGCATTGATTTTCACAAAAGCACTTTTAATAACATCTAATGCCTCAGCATTTTGAGTTAAAACCATGCAAATCTCAGCAATTTTGGTTCAGAGAGAAGTGACCCCTGGTTTGTATGCTTAGTCTCCAAATAATGCAACATCTAAATGACACTAAAGCTGAACTGATTATGATTCTCAGGGCCTGGGTGTCAACCTACTTCAACTCCCCTTTACCAAGAGTATGCTCCCTCCCCATCTTTTGCTCTTTCCTGGCAGGCTTAACTACATTCATCACCTATCCTGTCTTACCTCCTCACATAAGAGTTATGGAGGGGCCAGCAGATAGCATAGTGGTTACATTGCTGGACTCCCCCATGGTAGACTGAGGTTCAAGTCCTCGACCCGGTGGCCTAAAAATTACACCAAATGCATGTGGTGTGTGTGCCCAAGATCTCAGGAGGAGAATGGAGGAGAAGGGATCATGGTGTGGCCATCTCCCTTGCAGGGGAAATTTATCTCTCACTGACTCTGTCTCTCTTTCTCTAGTGCACGAATACACCCTAAGGCAAAAACCTCTTAGGAAAAAAAAAAAAGCTATGGAAAAGGGAAACTGGTACTTTTGAAATCAAATATTGAGGTAGTTTTTTTGGAAACAACAGAACCAAGAGTTGACCCCACCCAGTGAGTGTGAAGTAGCATGAACCAGATCCCACAAACTTATGAGTTTCATTCAAAAAGCAGTAAGGTTTATATATGCATCTCATATTTTTTTAGAATGGTATTTTCTTTCAAAGGACATTCACTTCAATTAATTTGATCCTCACAATTCCCTACAGTCATATTAATTTCTCATTTTTATAGGCAATTAAATACCAAGAACTCCACACACTGGTCAGTTTTTAATATGACATTAACCAGTGCTAACTTGAAAAAAGAGAGATAGTGCCATTAAATATAACGCTTTTACTGTGCTTTAATTTTGCTATCTTAAAGAGAATTTGGGGTATATTTAACATTAATAATCATGCATAATTATATCCTCTAACCGAGGTACAGGAGTAGCAAAAGAGTGACATTCACGTAGAAAGATGAGGTAGAATGTAACTTTTAGATAAGAAATGGTTAATACTTCAAAGTATGAACATTTAGTAGCATTATCAATTTTGTTACTATTAATGACATTTTCAAAACGTTTCTAGAAAAAATTAGTTGTGTTATAAGTAAAGAAATGAAAATGATCTTTCTAAAAATCATAGGATAGGACAGTTAAGATACAAATTATGTTAATGTGTGAGAAAAGGTAGGACATATTGACCAGAGTATTCCTGGTTAAAATAATGACTCAACTGTGACCTATAAAAACTTTAACTAGATTTTTTTCATGTATATCAAGGGGATTATTCTGTGACCATGATTATTATACACTGATGACAGATTATATTTGCTAATAAAGGCTTGGCAATTATTTGATCATCAAAATGATCTAGACAGCTACTGCCTTAGGAATTAAGACTCATAAGCATATAATTTCCTAATTATTGTATCATCTGAGCACATTTAAATTGAATTATTCATATAATTATGGGCACTTGCATTTGGCCTAGGAAATAATTTCTCACTCTATTCTGTAACTCCAAAAACAGATCTGAGAATACAATTAACCATTGTCAAACGGGCACGCTCTTAAACAATGGTTATGTTTCAACTGCAATGGTTTAATCATCAGTTAAGAAATCAAATTAGATTCATGCAATGACAATTCGAGATAACAGCATGCTATGAAAATATTTCCCATCTAAATAGTTCTGACAAGTTAAATTTAAACAAAGAATAAGTGTGATATTCAACAATTATAACTTGTTGATTTGTTTAATCATTTTAAGCCATGGATTTCATGATATTAACTTGTCATATTTTCAAATTTACTGTCTTATCTTACTATTATTAAATGGAATTTTAGCTTTTTACTTTAAAACTCCTAAAAAGGTATTTGCAATATATAATATGTATGCATATAATTCTAAGTATGATCACCAAAATTTAAAAATGATAGCTACCTCAAATTAATTATATTTTTATTGTTTAAATTTGGTGAGACCTATGACTTTAAAAAGACATTGATATTTTTGGAGGGTGGCAGGTGGCATGGTAGTTAAGGACATGGAACTCCCACATGGCCGAACCCAGTTCGAGTCCTGGACTTGGAAACTTACTTTCCGACTTTTCCTCTCTCTCTCTCTTTCTCTCTGTTACTTTGTCCCTCTCTGGTCAAATTAAAAATGAATAAATAAAGTTAAATAAAATTATTTTTTAAAAAAAGACATTAACATTTTTAGGGACCAGCAGTTGGCTCAATGGCTATGTCGCCGTATTCCCATGGTGTTGACATTGGTTTGAGTCCCGGAACCAGTGGCTTAAACTCATGCCTGGCACGTGTGAGGAGAATGAAGGAGAAGGCATTGCAGAACGGCCATCTCCCCAGGGGGTGATTTCTCGCTTTCTGTCTCTCTGTTTCTGGCGAGCACACACACCCTATAGCAAAAACCTCTTTAAAAAAAAAAAAGAACAATAACATTTTTAATAACGAAAGCAAATATCACTCTATTTTAACTCATGAATGAAACAAAAACTCATGATTGGAAAATATTTTTAAACACATACAAATTTGAAAAATTAAAATCATGAACTGTACATAGCCTACATTTACTCAATTTTTGTCTAACTTTTCTTCTTTTTTAGTGTATAGCTTTTCTTGGCTACTTCTCTTACATCTGAACACTTTTACTTACATAGCTTCTATTGAAGGCTCTCCTTTCTCTCGCCATTTACTGAGAATTCCCAGTGTTCCATTTGATCGTCCTACTCAGTGGACTTTGTTTCTGGAAGATCTCATTCATACTCAGGCTTCAACTACGGAGCTGTCATCAATGACTTCCAAATCCATACCCAGAGGTCAATTATTTACCCTAAACTTGCACATCTGAACACCAGTTCATATAATGCTTTTCAATCTCAAATTGAAACTTCCCCAGTCAGAACCCACAATATTCACCACTCTCTAACTTCACTGTTTCCTGAGCTAGAAAATGACATTTATCCTTTACTTTTCCCAGTTTCTCCAGTTCCTCATCTAATCTACTCTCCTAAATAGCTCTCGTAAATAGTTCCTTCCTCTTCACCATTTTTCATTATCATAGTTCAGACAGTGACCACAAGTCATCCAGGATATTCAAAGAGCCTCCCAATGACTCTTCCCATTCCCATTTCTATTTCCTCTATACCATATTTACACAATTGCAAAGGCAATTTTCTGAAACGCAAATATGACCATTTCACTCCTCTATTTACAATTTCTCAATGAACTTTCAGTGCCTTTGGAGTGTCCTAAAGAAACCTTCATGATCTCTCCTTCCAGCCTAATGTCCTCCCACTCCGACATCCTGCAGTGTGACGGGTCAGTTCTCGCGTCTGTGTTTGCTCATCCCAGAAAGTCAACTGATTCACTCCCACATATCTTTAATGTTAGGTTAAAGCATTGGTACCCTTAAAATATTTCCTAACTGTGCAAACTTGGTTAAATGACACTTCTGAAAATTTGTGTTTCTCAATTATGACTATGTTGTCTTTTGCCTTTTTTGATAATTGCTAGTCAACTTTAATATTTATTTATGGTTTTGCCAGAGGGTGGGGCATTTCTGCATGCACACATGTGTGCATACACAAGAGAGAAACACATACTCCCCATGGGAGATGATCACACCGTAAACCTTTCCCCTCCATTTCTCCTCCTTTTGGGATTTTGGACATGCACAAACTTAAGCTTCTAAGTTTACAAAGAAAAAGTCAACTCTTCTTTAATTCCTATCTTAAAGTCAGAACTTACACTGGTCTGTTCAAAAATTTCTGAGCCCTCATTGTACATTACTGATAAGTAATTCTGTGAGGAAAAAGCAGAATATATGTCTCACAAAAATGATTAGTTGTGTGTATGTGCAGCTATGCACATGTTTTAATATTAGCATATATTGGGCTGTAGGGAAAGTCAAAAATGATCCATTTTTGCATGGAAAAATATGCATTGACTCCTGACAACCTAATAACTGAGAGTATTTTAGTAAAGATAGACTAACAGAACTCCCCCCAAAAAATACACGATATATGAACTCAAAAGAAAGTGATTCTAATACATACTTATCCTTACCTGGGTATTAGTGGGCAAGTCTTCCATTCCCTAATCCTCAATTTTGTCATTTTTAAATCCTTAGCATATATTTAGGGAGGGATTAAGTGAAGTAATATACATAAAGCAGATAGTATATACTTGATGCCAAAAAAGAAGTTCATTTTAGAGGCCAACAGGTGGCATGGTTATTAGGGTGCTGGGCTCCCACTTGGCAGACCATGGTTCAAGTCTTGGCCCTGGCTGGGTTCATTTACATGTGTGCCCAATATTCCAAAAGAATAATGTAGAAGAAGGGATTGTTGTGGCATGGTCATCTTCCTTTGGGGGGTGATTTCTCACTCTCTTACTCTGTCTCTCTCTTTCTGGCAAGCACACATGCCCCATGGCAAAAAAAATTTAAAAAAATTAAAAAAATAAAGAAGTTACTTTTTCTGTTCCTCCCTAGTAATAATGGGATACAAATCTTATTAAAGGATAATCAAATTGGAGGAATATGAATACTCTCCCATGTGAAACTATTTTCTATATTATTATCTGTGATTTCTATTTAACAAGGAATATGAGGAAAAAAACTTAAAATGTCACTTTGTAAAAATAGCCATACTTAGACTGAATAAATATCATTCAAGTATCATTTTGATAGGAATCGTCCTCAGTGTGGTTATGCAATAAATAAATTAGCAAAATTCCTACCTGCTAAACCAGGAATATGTCACCTTACTGAAGAATGAAGCACTTTTCTCTGGACTGCATTTCTAAAAAATAAATAAATACATAAATAAATAGCAAGTGATGTATGAAGTAAATGTTTTTAATTTACATTTGAAATCCCTTTGTCAGTAGATGGAAAAGTAAATATGAAACAATTTATTCTATTAACAGTTACAAATATGTTGATATGATGCATAAAGAATATAGTTAAGTGGAGATATTCATGTTTAGCAGGTGGATTAGAGAGCTTTTAAGAGTTCTGAGATTTCTCCCAATATTATGACTGCTCACATACCAACAAATCATGCTGGAAAAGAAAATCATTTCCCGAATTCCTTTCTCTTTCTCTTTCTCTGTCTAGATAGATGTACAGCTACATCTATATATGTATCTTCATACAGTTCCTTGAAATTATTAGTGTATATGGCTATTTATAATTAGTAGAATCATGCAACATTATATATGTATGCATATTTTCATATACATGTACATTATATGTATGTACATATACATAATTTTGCTCATATATATGTAAAGCTAAATTTAAAACATTTTAATTGCTAAAAATGAGTTTTGTCTTTTTTATTGAAAAATAGACAATGAGACTATAATATATATTTGCTATATTTCTATCTAGTTACATATTTTTGCAATTATAAACACAATTATATATTTATCACAATTATGTTTGCTGGGGGGCAGGTGGTTATAATAGTTACAAAATTTCATTGGCTTGTGGGTTCAACCAAGAGAAGAAAACTTTAAAAAGGAAAATCCTCAAAACTTATCATTTCATATTTTTAGAGTCAACATCAATCTCTTCATATTTTAAAAAGTAAAGTGGATCACTAAGATAAATTTGATTCTTAGAAATTGTGTCACTTTTAGCAACTTTTTTTTTTTCTTTTTTTTTTTTTTTTGGAGAGGTTTTTGCTATAGGGCGCGTGCACTCGCCAGACAGACAGAGAGAGACAGAGAGATAGAAAGCAGGAAATCACCCCCCAGGGGGGATGGCCACGCCGCAATCCCTTCTCCTCCATTCTCCTCTCGGGATCTTGGGCACGCACGCACACGCGCCCGGCGTGAGTTTAAGCCGCCGGGTCCGGGACTCGAACCGCGGTCGACTACGTGGGAGTCCAGCGACATAGCCATTACGCTAACTGCTGGTCCCATCACTTTTAGCAACTTTTGCATTGATCCTCTCTAAACCAGTTCTGATTCTATATTTTAAAAAATGTGGTATCCATTTTTTTAATGTTGCACCTAGAAAGAATGAGAGAAACAATATTTTCTTTTGGAGAGGTTTTTATCTTTTTTTTTTTTAATTTTTTTGCTATAGGGCATGTGCACTCGCCAGAAAGCCAGAGAGAGAGATAGAGAAACAGTGAGAAATAAACCCCCGGGGGGATGGCCACACCACAATCACTTCTCCTCCATTCTCCTCTCGGGATCTTGGTCACATACGCATACGCGCCCGGTGAGAGTTTAAGTCACCGGTCTGGATCTCGAACCACGGTCGACTGCATGGGAGTCCAGCGACATAGCCATTATACCAACTGCTGGTCCCAAGAGAAACAAAACTCTATCCTTTACAGAAAAATGTCCTGAGTATAGAAAAGAAAGCATGATATTTGGCTACAAGTCTTTTTTTTCTGTATTATAGTAAATGGTATAGTATAAATTATTTAAGATATATATATATATAATTTATCAAAATTATATCTATCCTCATAAGATTGTGTCAAGAATGAAATGCAATGACAAATATAAAACTTTTATACCACTACTGACCCAAACAACAAGTCAAATGTATGAACTAAAATTTTTGTCATCACTATCACCACCACTCATATTATGTAGAAAAGAAATACATATATTATTTAAGAAAAGTTCTAAAACTAATTCTCTACTTAACCTGGAGGACATATTTTAAAACATGCATTCAAATTGCACAGGAGGTTGACAATTTAATAATTTGCAAACAATGAGAAGATTTTATTCATATCCAAAATGTGCAGATTTCTGAGCAAACTGCAAATGGCTACAGATTCTTTGCAGCTTTAGCCATCAAATGATAGAATCTGCTTTCCACCCCTTAAATCTAGGCAGGCATTGTGTTTTGCTTTAATTACGAAAGTGAAACCCAAGGGACATTTGAAAGAGTTCCGATTCTAAGCTTCAAAAAGCCTTGCTGCTTTTGCTTTTGCTCTGCTTGTGACCGTGAGTGCACCATGTAACTGAGTCTAAGCTAGCTGACTGAGCGTGTAAGAGAACCCAGGTGTTCATTTGACAGTCTGTCCCCCTGTCTCAGTAACTGCCAGACATATGGATAAAGTGGTCCTAGACTATCCAGTTACCAGCTGATTTGCCAGCTGATTGAAAATGGATAATAGTGTTCAGTAGTTATCAGCCAAGCTGACCCAATCCAGACACAATCCAACTGATCCAGAAAGCCAAGAGCTGGATAACATGGTTGGTTGGTTGTTTTCCCACTATCCAGTTTTATTTTATTACAGAATTTTAACACAAATATCTCTTCCTCTGGAAATCAAACTTCTTGGGAAAGGCAGGGGCTTTATTAGTCTCCTTGGTGGCTTTATTTCTGTGGCCCAGCAGTGCCTGAATACAAAAGGTGTAGAATATCTGAATGCGTATGTTTCTGAGAGGAAGATTCAGGAACAGCAAGTTACCATCTTGAATCAATTCTAATTTTATGTCATGTCTTTGTGGGATAATTGTCTTCTTTGTGGCTCACTTTTTCTTCCCTTATAAGAAGAGTGTTCATTTGCTGCCCAGAGATTATGCACAGGTTAACTCGTTCTGAAAACAAAATGAAACTATGTATTCACTTATTTTTTTTTAATACTTTTCTGGATTCTTCACAGTATGATTAAGAGGTAAGGGTTTGTTAGAGGGACCAGCAGTTAGCATAATGGCTATGTCGCTGGACTCCCATTTAACTGAAAGCGGTTCAAGTCCCGGACTCGGTGGCTTAAACTCACGTCAGGTGTGTGTGTGTGCGTGCCCAAGATCCCTAGAGGAGAATGGAGGAGAAGGGATTGCGGCATGGCCATCCCCCCTGGGGGGTGATTTCTCACTTTCTGTCTCTCTGTCTCTCTCTGTCTCTCTCACGAGCACACGCGCCCTATAGCAAAAGAAAAAAAAAAAAAAAAAAAAAAAAAACTCTCAAAAGAAAAAAAAAGGTAAGAGTTAAACATCAAAAGCCAACTCCTTCTGGCTGCGAGGTCATATCTTACATAGGGATTAAAGCCTATTCAGTGTTGTTGTTTGTGTGTGTGTGGGGGGGTGGTTATTGATCTCATTTAATTGAAGTTGGTTTTGGTTCCTGGAGAATTTTCCTATATCCTACAATTTTTTTTAAATCTTATTTTATTTCAAGTTCTTTTATACATTCAATCGCATCATTTAGTTTGCAAAGTGAATATTCCAACATGTTTACATTTCTCCCCAATACATTTGATAATACTATAAAGTTATCTTCAACAGATAATACCCCATTTTTTGTCCCATTAAGCACCTAAGTCTTGCTGACTTTACTAAACTAAGAACTCAGTATTTGACACGACTTCTTGCCCTCACCCCACCCCTGGACTATTTTCCATGCAAAAGCATCTTACTTCTTCTCTTTTCTTTCTTATTTCTTTTTAAATTTGCTATACGGTGCAGGTAATCTCTAGAGAGAGAAAGAGAAAGAGAGAGGAAGTGAGAAAGCACCCCCTCCTGGGGGGGAATGAGTACTCTGCAATCCCTTCTCTATTCTTCACATGACTTGGGGCACATACAGACCCAATGACTTGAACAACATGCCAGAGCATGTTCTAAGAGTACCTCTGAGTCCTCTGATAAATAGTCTCCTTAGATTCAGAGTAAGCATTTCTTTTTTTTTTTAACTTTTTTTTTTTTTGGAGAGGTTTTTCGCTATAGGGCGCGTGCGCTCGCCAGACAGACAGAGAGAGACATAGAGACAGAAAGCGAGAAATCACCCCCCAGGGGGGATGGTCACGCCGCAATCCCTTCTCCTCCATTCTCCTCTCGGGATCTTGGGCACGCACGCACACGCGCCCGGCGTGAGTTGTAAGCCACCGGGTCCAGGACGCGAACCGCGGTCGACTACGTGGGAGTCCAGCGACATAGCCATTACGCTAACTGCTGGTTCCCAGAGTAAGCATTTCATAACCACATTTATCACAATAATATCTAAGCACATTTGAACTGCCAGGAGGATAGTAGGCAAGTAAAAAAAATCTAATTAATTCTTACCAAGTACCAAGGGTGTATAAATGATTTCTCAATAAATAATTGCTAAATTCACTGACTTTATTATTTATATATTGCTGCATAGCAACATTTATACAGAAAAATAGAATATGACAATTCTGAGAATATCTTTTTAAAATATTCTAATTTATTCCCATCCTCTCTATTACATATTTATCATCTTCCCTTTTCTCTTTTTTGTTTTTTAAGGTTTTTGCCTTAGGGTGTGTGCATTTGCTGGAAAGAGACAGCAAGACAGAAAGAGACAGAGAGAGGGAAAGTGTGAAATCACCTCCCAAGGGGATGGCCACGCCCCAATTCCTTCTCTATCTCTTCTGGGATTTGGGGCACTAACATGCACACACCATACATGATTTTCCAAGCCACCAGGTCTGGGGATGGAACCATGATCGGCCATATGGGAGTCAGCACCTTATCCATCATGACACCTGCTAGCCCCCATGTCTCATCTGGCGAACTCTCCTATTCTCACTGATAGTACTTCTAGTCTTCAGATCCAATTGATCCCAGTTGAGTGTCTCATTTTCATTGTACCCACAAGCCCACTACAGACCTTGTTTCTAACCCATATTATTATCTACTCTACTTATTTACCATTAGGCTCATAGTAGGTGTTCTATAAACATACCTTAACATTGCTGAGTTGAAGGCAATTTTCACTAGAAAGGACTTGTTATTATATTTCTGGTTTAGAGCAGAGAAGCAAGAAGTGGTTAAGCCATTGACCACAGCATAGCCAGGTGTACCATTTAGTCAAGTGTCTTGCCTTCAGTCTCCGTTGGGTTCAAACTTGAGATGTGACCCTCGGGGTGCATAGTTTGTGTGATTGATGGCTATGTTTAATAATGTCCCATAAATCTGACCTTCAGGAGCTTCTTTTTTGAGTATTGCAGGAGAGTTCTGGGAATAGTGGAGGAAGTTATAGAAAAGCGAAAGCACAGGTTCATGGAGAAGAAGAAAAACATGTAAAAAATGTAAAAGAACTTAAGCTTTTTGATCACTCACTGTATACCAGGTTCAGTACTAAGTATATTATCTTACTAAATATAGCATCCTTTTACGGTGGAACTATGTTTGCCATCTTCATTTTATAGGTAAGGAAACTAAGACCCAGATTTTTAAGAAACTTGCCCCAGATTTTCCCACTAAACAGGCTAAGAAACTGGATAGAATCTGGCCAGTTCATTCTTCCAGTCATAATTCCACACTCTCAGTTCTGTACCTGCCACACTGCCTGTCACAACCTAGAGCTTTCTTTCTGCTCACTTTCTATTTTACCCTCCCAGCTCTTTTGTTTTAATCCTATTAAGAATTTACCACAGACATGGTAATCATGCTGGAAAAAGAAATGTTATACACTGTCAAGATATATGTGATTAAAGGCAGTCCCAAATAAGTAAATAAGAGTTTACCATGGTAACTTCTCTCCCTCTACTCCAGCCTCTACGGCTCAGAAGGGTGTGTGTTATCATAGCAACACCAGCCCACTCCTTAGGAGGGAAATAGGACTCCTTCATATCTGTACTCACTGAAGTTACCCTTGCTTTCTCCCATTGCCCAGTTTCCTGACAGGTGCTTCTCTCCTGTTAGATGTAGTGCCTCTGAAGGATAGAAACTATATCTGTTTTAATGCCATCGTTCCATTTTTAGCCCAGAGCCCAGCACATAGTAAAGATGTTTTGGATGAATCAATGGATGGATGGATGGTTGGATGGATGGTCAGGTGGTTAGATGGATGCTGGTTGCTACCAACAAAAAATATTTAGAAGCATTCTACTCATAGAATGGTTCAACATGGCAGCCTTGGAAACTCCAGAAAGACATGTTCTATACTTAGATAGGTAAGAATATTTACTTAAGGCTTACATCAAACATATAGTCTCAATCATGAAATTTAATCATAGAAGGTTTCAATATGCTTTAAAGCCATCAACACTTTTTTTTTTTTTAATTTGGTATCATAGAAACAACAGAGCAAAGTGCCTGCAGATAGAGTGGAGGTTAAGGTGCTGGATCCCATATATCCAACTGTACCGTTCGAGTCCAAGTCCTGGGCGCATATGTGTTCATGCCCAAGATTCCGAGAGACTGGAGAAGAGAAGATTGTGACACAGCTATTCCCTCAGGGGTGATTTCTCACTTGTTTCCCTCTTTTTCCCAGCTACCCTTATAGCAAAAACAAACAAACATAAATAACAAAGCAAGTAAAACAAAAATTTTTAATCCTGCCTAAGTGGATTTCTAATCTATGAAGACCATGAAAGTTAAATAATAGTCAAGGAAATAAACATTGTTTGAGCCTTAGAGGAAGACTGGTATCTTGAGGGATTAAATTGAGCTTCATAATTTTTCACCCTCAAGTTTGTAATTTTCTGCTTTTGATTACCTTTGCTGTTATAGCAGTGATATTAAACCCATTGTCCTGACTGAGTTTGCCATCTCTACTGGACAGTAAAAAGGGAATATTGTCATAGTGAAACTTTTTCATTTTCAAGAGGCTCATTTAGCCCCTCTATTTAATAGGCTTTAAAAAGTATACTTTACATATAGGTTATTTTAATTTTAAAGAAATTTAAAGTTTCATTTAATATGCAATCAGAAAAATAGTCTCATATTTATTTGATACTTGGAATTTTTTAACCGCAAAACAGGATTAGAACAGGTCCTTTCAATCTAAAACCTTTTTTCCCCCCTGTTAGGACTACAGAACTATCTGTGATAAAGGACAGGTGGTAAGCCAGAGTCTTGTAAAGTGATGATCAGTGAAAGGAATGGGACTGTTCTTAGGGAAATTGCTCCTAATAACAGGCCAAGGGTCATTTCTCTGACTATTGTTTTAGCGCATGACTCCAATTGTTTACCCAGGCAAAGCAAAGTTCCGTAGCTGTGACTGCAGTTTTCCACACCCATGCCAGTTAACACACTAAGTATTGTTTATCCCGATTCGCTTCTGTGGTTTTAATGGGATCGCTCACTAGTTGGAGAAATCCACCCCAACGTCTACCCTTGAGCCAGGACAGGTTCATTCATTCTCTTCAGTTTCTGCTTCCTGGGATGTTGCTTTTCTCGTCGGTGCATCTTTCTCTCCTCCAGCTGCCACCTCGCCCAAGATCGTGATGGCTCAGGTTTCCCACCCTCCTGGAAACTGACCTCCGCTCTCCGGAGCGAGTGCGTCTGTCTACGTGTGTGATTGCTGCTAAGACAAGGCTCCAAGTCACCAGCCCACGTTCAGAGCCAAGCGATCCGCTCTCCTGGCTTCCACATCCCCAGCCCCAAAGTGACCCTAACGCCTGCCGCGCCTCGCCCCCCAGGACCAATGAGCTTTACCTGAGCATCGATGCCTCCGGGGACCCGCTCATAGGAGCCGCTGGCACCCCACCTCCACAGGCTGGAAAACATGGTCCCCCGGCGCCCAGCGACCTGGGGCGGAGAGAGGTGCTGCGACTTCACCTCCGCCGGCAAGAGCTTTCGGTCCAGGCCCAGGAAGTGGGAGAACGCACGCGCAGGGCTGGCCGAGCCAGGCTGGCCCAGTCAGCTATTGCCGGAACTGGACGGCTGCCAGTCGCTCCGGGCCAGCGTGCCTGGGGTGGGGTGGGGCGGGAAGAGAGGCTGGAGAGGGAAGGGACCACTACACAGTTGGCTTCTTGATTTATGACAAGTGTGCCCTTGAATCATTAGTCCCACCTTTTCTATTTCTCGGGTTGCTCTGTTAAAAAACTCTGTGTCGGTCTTACAGAAGAAGCACACCGGTTGTTCTTCCCTGGGATAACGTTTATGTTTGCAAACAGAATGTCATAGTTGTCTCCTACAGAAAATCATTAAAGATAAATATCAGTAGAATTGGGGTGGGGGGACACATTTTATTGCAATGGCCATAAAATGAAAAAGAAATAAAAGTAAAATAAAAAAGAAAACCACAATAGTATTTTGCATCTAAATTTTACTCTTCAAATTAAATATAAAACAATGTAATAAGTGAAAATCTTAACAAAACTAGGATTAGCAATTATCTACAGGCATCACGTACCATAGAGGGGTGAATATTAAATCTAACAGATGACACTGATTTTTAGTACATTTGGGAAATCAGGAGCTTTGTGTAAAATACAGACGTACACAACAAGTTATTCTGAGGCAGACACAGGATACATGAGACTAGCTATTGATCTGACAATGCATTTTCTTTCCATGAGAACCTGAAACAACAGGAGAGAAATCCTATAAATTCCAAATAGCGAGATCATGATAAGGCGTAGTATTTCCCAAGGATGGGTGACGGGGCCATGCAGGCAACACAAGCTGGTAAGGATGCTGCCTCCCATTCTAAGGCAAGGCCTGGACTGGGAAGAAACTGAGGCAGGGCCCAGTTTACGAGTCCTCCCTTGTGTCCTTGAACTGGCCGGTATTCAATTTCTCTGCCATGAGTTTTACTGTTATTACGGTACCCTGTAAGGGTAAAACATCACCCCCAACCATTACAATAAAGTCAATTAGTGACCTTGTAAGAATGTGGTTCCCTAAGACTGACAGGAGGACCAGGAAGTTTAAGACTCCCCCACCTGTCCGTTTTTAAGCCAAAATTAACATATAGATTAAGTTAGTATAAACCAAATTAGCATTAGAAGCATATGTAGACTAAGTTAGTTTAAGGCTAGTTTTTGTAAATACCCCTTGTTAAAGCTACAGGCCAAAGTTAACTCATGCTAGGCAAAGTCAGCACACTCACCACATAACAGAGACTCAGAGATAAAACAAAAGAATTCACTAATTGACAGACTCAGCAAATAAAATGCAGAAACCCACAGGTTTATTAAAGGAAAAGGCCTGGCTGGGACAACAGGATAAACAAACTTGAGGGCTCCAGAGAAAGATTAACTTAGCTGGGAGCTCTTATCTAAAGTGACAGGTAGCTTTCAACTACAAAGAGTTTCTCATCTATGTGCTGTTGACTATGAAAAACTGCTAATAAAACATCCCCTGTTGTCTCCTGAGCTACAAGATCATCTTCCTTTCCCATATAAGATCATAGACTCACTTTCTATTGTTGTAATGTATGCATAGTCCATATTTTAACTGTGTCTTTACTTAACAAGACAAGATTTCTATCTAGGTCTTTGCTACCAGCAATGTTACCACCCTGGTCTGGGACTGAGATTACCAAGCTTCCTCCAAGCCCCCTCTTCAAAAGACCTGTCCGGTAATCAAGACTGAAGACGAAAATGCACCAGAGAAATAGACTCCTTCGTCCTGAGAACTGTGTTTGGCTTCACCTGTTCAAACAAGACAGACATCATGTTTTATGATCATTGTTCCTGTGCTTTGAATTCTCTGTTTCATAGAGTAAATCTTTTATTTCCCCCTCACCCCTCCTACTCCTGTAAGATCCCTCAATAAATACGTGTGTTTGGTAGCCACTAGCGCGGCAGCCTGGAGCTAACTCTGGCTGTGGCCGGCTAAGAGCATGCAAAAAGGCATTGAGGTCTTAGTCTAATTTTTGTTTCTGTTCACCTGCGCCACCTCCCTCGAGTCGACCCACCCCTGCCGAGGCTAGACCCGAGGCTAGACCCCGGCAGATAGGTATTATACTTCAGAGCCAAGGAACATTCTATCTGCTTCTTGTGACTGATGAGACAGGTGGATGGAGAGAACTGAGTAAGTAAGAGAGAAGCGTGGCTTCTTGTCCTGGAGAAAGGGCCCGAAGATGGCACCTGGGGAAGTTTGGACTGAGTCACAAGATGTGTCAAGTGTGAGGGACCAGACAACTTCTATATGAGAATTAGATCAAATGATGTATCTTGGAATCAAAGTCCTAGAGAATGTTTAGGACACAATTTATGTGTCTTCCTTTCTTTCAGCCATGTTTTTCTGTCCTGATGAAAAGGTAATGTTGTAGATTTAAGTACTGTGAGAAAAGGCAGGTACAACTGAAGATCAAGAACATTGTCTCATTTTCTCCCAAAACTCTCCATTATCTCAGGTACTAATCTGGAGACATCTCATACCCACTCAGCAATCTCAGCCTGAGCAAGTCTCTCTCCTCTGTACTTCCAAACTGCCCACTCTGGCAGTCCAGTAGGAAAAGCAATGTCTTTTTGTGGGAGGTGTCCCTTGCTTTTAGTTAGATTTACAAAGAGAAACTGTGAGCCTGTCCTGTAGAGGATAAAGACTGGAAAAAGAGGATTTCTGAAAATAGCTCAGTCTCTAAACATTTGTTTTCCTCCCTTCTCTGGGAATCAATTCCCTTAGGAAAGGCTGGTTCTAGCAGCTGGCTTCAGAAAGACATCCACACTTACTCAGTCCCTAGAGTTACCTGAGTCATTGACTCGTGGAGCAAGGGAAGAATGCTCAAGATAACTGAGTAGAAGGACCAGCAGTTGGCATAATGGCTATGTCGCTAGACTCCCATGTAGTTAACTAGGTTCGAGTCCTGGACCCGCTGGCTTAAACTCATGCCAGGTGTGTGTGCATACATGCCCAAGATCTCAAGAGGAGAGTGGAGGAGAAAGGATTACAGCGTGGCCATCTCCCCAGAAGGGTGATTTCTCGCTTTCTGTCTCTTTGTCTCTCTCTGCCTTTCTGGCAAGTGCATGCACCCTGCAGCAAAAAGAAAAAAAAAAAAAAAAAGATAACCGAGCAGATGTCAGGGAGAGTGATAGTTGTTTGGGGGAAGTGGAGCTATGAAGCCTCTACCCAAATGAATTGGGAAAAAAAATCTCTGAAAGCTTCACAAATATGATAAAAATTACACTTAATGCTAATTTCTCTATTTGGTATAAGGCAAAACTTAAGCCTGTGCAAATGAGAGGGAAGGCCTGAGG
The DNA here is from genome assembly GCA_026018925.1 of Tupaia tana. Taxonomy (NCBI): domain Eukaryota; kingdom Metazoa; phylum Chordata; class Mammalia; order Scandentia; family Tupaiidae; genus Tupaia; species Tupaia tana. Next base: position 166,448,355 of record JAKSZU010000001.1, read on the forward strand.
ATTTATAAGAAAAACATTTAGTTCAATGCTTAATTAAAAAAAACTCGGTGAAATATTCAGAGTCGCCTAGAAAATAGAAAGTATATTGGAGCCAGCAGGTGGATAAGTGGCTAAGTCACTGGACTCCCTCATGGTCAACTGTGGTTTGAGTCCTGGATCCAGTGGCTTGAAACTCATGCTGGGTGTGTGTGTGTGCATGCCCAAAATCCCAGGAGGAGAATGAACGAGAAGGGATAGTGGTGTGGTCATTCTCTTTGGGGGGTAATTTTTTTCTTTCTAACCATCTCTCTCTCTCTGGCAAGTGCTCACGTCCTAAGGCAAAAACCTAAAAAAATAAATAAATAAATAAAAGTATGAAAGTAAAGCACTTGATATAAGCAAAACTTTACCACCAAGCTAGCATTCTTATTCACTGATTTCTCATGCTAACTGAATCGTGAAATAAATACTTTCATTTTCTAGCACAACGAAACTCATGAGGGGGTGAAATAAAAGGGCATATGAATTTAGTTTTGAGTGGGGCAAATTTTATCCCATAATTTTTTACTTCTGTAATTATTAGATTTATCATGTCCTTCCAGGAGGTTTAGGATGTTTCACAAATTCTGCAGGCACTGTAGGTCACCATTTCTTGTTGAGGAGACTATGTAGCACAATCAGAATCTCAAAGGTTGATTATAAGTAAAGTTAAAGAAAGGGCTGACTTTTCTACACTTAGTTCTACACTTAGCTAGGCATTTAGTTGTCACCATGACAGGATGGGGAGAATTCGTTTCTTTAAGAAGATGATAGGTTGGGGCTAGCAGATGGTGTAGTAGTTATATCACTGGAGTCCCACATGGCCGACTGTGGCTTGAGTCCCGGCCCCCAGTGGCTTGAAACTTACATCGGGTGTGTGTGTATGTGTGCCCAAGATCCTGGGGGGGGGAGAATGGAGGAGAAGGGATTGTGACATGGCCGTTCCCTGTGGAGGGTTATTTCTTACTTTCTCTCTCACTGTCTCTCTCTCTCTCTTCAGCAAGTGCATGCGAACAAAGGCAAAAATCTCTACAAAAAAAAAAAAAAAAAAGGTTTTAGGTTATGTTTTCATGGGGGCAAGGGAAGATCAAGCAGGTATCATTTTCATTGTTCTTGTTAGCCTTTTTATAGAAATTTGAGTTAGCAATACTATTCAGGAGATGGCATACTATTACTATCATTTTGTGAAGGGCTATTTAAATATTTTATTTTGTTTTATTTATATTTTCCCATTCACTTATTTTCCAATCCATTTTTTCCTACTGTATTTTTCTGAATTTTCTCATTTACCTGGAGCAATTAATAAGTATTTTTCCAATATAACTTCTATACATTTATTGAGATACTTGTTTATCCTTGGAAAAAAAAAAACATGTAGTGCCATTTTAATGTGTTTTTAACACTTATACAAATGGTATTTTGCTATAAGAACATTACAATAAAATTCCCTCTTGTCATGTAGGTTTGAAATGATTCCAAACACTTATACAGTTTGCTATGGGAGTTATATATATTTTACTATGTTAAGAAATTGGATTATATTCCTTCCTCCCCTTGAGAATTAACACCATACCTTATCATACCACCATATATGAGCTACTAACCTCAACTGCTGAACTTTAAAATGCCTGCCAATTTAAGAGTTTGACAGACACTCTCGAGGGTGTAGGCTGTGGTGGGCTGAATTATCACTTGGCTGTCAGGAATATGCTCTGACAAGTCCACTCCATCACGTGGTTCTCAGAAGACTGGGAGCTCAGGCAGCAGGAAGGCCACACCCTCTTAACCTTCCAGCTAATAACGAAACCTTTGCCTGCCAACAGCAACATCTCCCTCTAGGGTTGAGGTTTCTTACATGTATTTGCAGATCTCTGCTGTGTTGGTGATATCAGTCTCTTCCTGAGAACTCTGATACGAAGGTACACCCCATACCTTCGACTACTTTCTTTGGAGGCGTGCTTCCAATTTAATGTAGCAAATAAATACTAATCATTTCAGAACTCACTCACTATGTGGTTAAGGTACCTGGTCTATTAAGTGTGTTCTCTGTGAGGTTATTCTCCCTCTTTCAGCATTTGTGAACTGGAGAGGAGGAACTCCATTTCCTCACATTGTAGAAGATGAAGGGTAAAGAGATGAAACAAAGCCAAACTCACCCTTTTATAATGACGTTAATTATGAAGGTAGAGCTTTCATGTCTTAACCACTTCTCAGAGGTCCCACCTCTTAATACTGTTACAATGGCAATTAGCTTCCAACATGAGTTTTACAGGGGATAAGCACTCAAATCATATCATATGGCAATAAACTATGTAATTAGTGAAATCATACTTTGGACATAGCCTTATTTCAACTACATGAAACAGGACTGGAGAGGAGGAACGAGCCTTTATATAATGGCATTACTCCCTTCGTCCATATTTTAAAAGTCAACATTATTTATAAGGGATCTACTCATGTAATATTATGTAGTTTTCATCTATTGTTCCTGACAGCTGCCTGGTGTTTTGTCTACAAATGTCATGCTCTACAAGAACTTTTACAGTAGAGTGATTAAGCACATAGATACAAAAACAAGACAGTGATTATTGTAATGCCACTATTTACCAGCAAGTCATTCTCCAAGCTCACTTTTCCAGTCTATAAAGTGGAAGTACAATAGTGTCTTTCTCCTAGGTTTTATTTTAAGGATGATATGACTTAATAAAATCATAAATAAAGCACTTAGAATAGCAAGGGGAAATGGAAAATCCTGTATAAACTCTTATTCTGGTTACTTATCTAATAACCTTGTGACCAAGAGATACACTAACTCTTGTCATCAGAGCTGTGAGAAACACCTCTTTTTATGGTCTGGTGTGTGCATTTCTTTCAGACCAGGAGTTCTCAATGTTTTGAGACTCAGGACACTTTATGTTATTTAAAATGTAACTTTTAAAATCTTTTTTTGTTTATGTGGACTATCTCTATATTTACATATTAGAAATTAAATTTAAATTTTAGGACCAGCTTGGTGGCTCAGTGGTAGTGCACTGCTCAAGTGAAGCTGGAACTATATAGAAAACTGTAGGTTTGGTTCTGTAGTTGACCCGTAATGACTTGCAGGTTTTCCATGATCCCAGCTGGCAGGGAAGGCTTGGGGCTTGGAATGGCAAATCATGGTATGAGTGCCTGTTGAGGATGCTTGCCTGTCTCTCTGTCTCTCTGTCTCTGTGTGTGTGTGTGTGTGTGTGTGTGTGTGTGTGTGTGCATCTGTGTATTTCTCTCTGTATATCATGCTCATGAAATAAATAAAGTTTTTAAAAAATTAAATGTTGGTCCATCAGGCAGCATGGTGGTTAAGGCATTGGCTCCCACATGACTATCTTCATGTTCCAGACCCATTGGCTTGGGAATCACTCTGGGTGTGGGCTGTTTGAAAATCATGCTAGGAGTGTTTGCATGCATGGCCAAAATCCCAAAAGGAGAGTGGAGAAGAAGGGATTGTGACATGGTCGTCTCTCTTGGCAGATGATTTCTCACTCCTCCTCAATCCTAGTGAGCAAAAACTAAAATAAAAAATAAATAAATTTAAAATAAATAAATAAATAAACATTACATTTTAGAAGGACAGATGGCTGCACAGTGGTGAAACATGACATTCTGCAAGGCAGATCCACATAAGAAGGTTCCCAATTTGTGTCTTTATGCCTCTGTAAGTTTTACACCTCATGCCAGACATGCATGTGCCCATGGAGTGGGTGGCTAAAGCTGATAGTAAATTGTAATGTCAGGGCACTGTTGGAAGTGCCATAACTCTGTCTCTGCCTCTCCTCTCTCTCTCATTCATGGAATAAACTTTAAACTCATTATATGTTGTCATAAATGACATATTATTTGAAAAATAGCTACCTTCCTTCCCTCAAAAAAAAATTGTTTGGTATCGCTTTACATTTTGATGTCTGGTATAGTAGAAGACAATTGGATAACCATACTTATGTCTGCATTTACTGTGTCAATATCCTATTTTGATTGAAGGAGATGAAGAAATCTGGGCTTACAAACATATGTATTTGGAAGAGGTGATCAATTAATTACCTTTCAGGTTATTCTGAATACTTTCCTTTGATATAACACCAAAATTCTGGTACTCTCTTAAAAGTTATTTTCAATATGGCGTTTGAAACCATATCATCAAATCTTTTGTACTGTGTTACATTAAAACCTTTTGGTCCGTCTTCTGTTTTTGAATGAATCTTTTAGCCTTGCATAATATTCATTCACTTAGTTATGTTCATCCTCTAAATATTGATATATTGCATCCGACAATATCAAATATAATGTTTATTAGTATTTATTACTATTGCACCAATCTCATTAGTAAAGTCTTTAAGTAGTAAGCTATCAAGCTTGTGTGGTAGATTCTAATATTCTTAAAGTCTACTTTTCTCTAAACACTTGAAATTGTCATGGGCAATAAACAAACACTGTCCATTGTATTTCCTACAGTGACAGAATCACTGTGTTTATTTTTGAGCCAATGTTTGCCGGAATAACAAAGCCCTGTAGATGCTGGGTATGTGTGCCTGTGATCCTGCCTGGCCAAGAAGGCTGGGGCAGGAGTTTTGGGTGTGAAACCCTCTTGGGGACCTTCTCTTTATTTCTCTCCTCCTTCTCTTTTTCTTTGCCTCTCTTGCTTTCATGAGATAAATAAATAAACTTAAAATAAAACAAAAAGTCTAAACACTAAGGCTGGCTGAGGTTGAAAACCAAAAATGCGAAGCAGAGCCAGTGAGTCCGTAGCTTTATTATTATGAGGCTGTCTTCTGAGATCTGCTTATGAACAGGAGAACAGGATTTTAAAAAGAATGATTGGCCTTCATAACCAAGAGGATCCATACAGAGTCAAAGAGGTTCAAGAATCAAGAGTGCTCATGAGGTTATTATTGAGATCATTTAGTCTGGATGGAGGAAAAGGTGAAGCTAGCAAAGTGATAGGGAAATGAAGACCAGGGAGTCAGTATCAAATGACTCAAGGAGAATCAACCACTTTAAGTTATATTTAAACAATCAGTCACCAGAAGTAATTCTAAATGTGCCCTTGAAATGACAGAGCAATATTCTATCTAGGCCAATAAAGTGCTGCCTGTTAAAGGTGAACTTGACTTCCTTTTACTGGGCATAAAAGAGAGTTTTATGGGGAATCCACCTACAGGTCTGTCGTTTGAGGCTGATAGCTTTACACTTATTGAACACGGCTACCCAATTTTTCCTAGTAGTAAGCACGGTTGAATCTCTTCAGAACTTCCAAACTGCTCAAAATAATGGCATTTAGGGAAAACGGGCAGTGCTGATTTACACAGAAAAATCAAATATTTTTAAAAGTTTATTTATTTATTTATTTATTTATTTCTGGAGTGAAAGAGACAGACAGAGAAATACAGAGGTAGAGAGGCAGTTGGAATCCCCAATAGGTCGGGAGGCTGCAGTCTACCCCAAGCCTTGCTCACTGAGCCCTGGTTGTAGGCATACATATGCCTGGGATTTTCAGGAAGGTCTCCAAACTGGAGGCCAGAACCTTGCCATGTGGAATTGCCTCACAGAGCATCAGGTTTAACCCCTGTGCCAGTGTCTCACATGTTTTTAAGTGAGAACTTGTTGGTTTATTTCTATTCAATATGACAGGCTTTTTTTGTGTTTAGACATCAAGATTTGCCAGTGTTGTGAAAATGGCCAACTCTTATCACTCCATCCCTCTTAAAATGAGAGCTGATAGTCAAATGGAGCTAGAAGATTGGCAGATGTAAGGAAGTCACTTGCTAGCTCTGTTTATTAAAAGCAAGTGCAAGTTGTGTCACTTTAGGTTGCATGAGAAAAGTAAAATATCAGCAATAAAAAAAGGTAAAACAAGGCAATAGTAAAGAGATTTCAAGGTTCTCAGGGTGAATCCCAAATCTACCATGTCGTAGAGAGAGGGCAAGAAGAAGCTGAGAGTGAGTGCCACGACTTTTCCAACTTCGCAGTTAGAACCAAAGCCAGAGCAAAACATCAAATTTCCTTCAATTCAGGATTCTTCCTGTGTGTGTGTGTGTGGGGGGGTGTGTTTCATTATAAACTCTAATACTTTTCTTTTGCCTCAAGTAGTTACTGATTAGAGAACGTGAGGGAGAAGCTACAGCATCTGCTCGCTGTTTACATTAACAGAAAATAACACAATTCATTTGTGATCGTTCTGGTTGTGACCCCAAAGTTGTGTGCCCGTGATTTAGCAAGAACAAATGTACAAATACTTTCCAAAGAATTTATTCAGACTTTCACTGCATTCTGCTGAATGCTATTCTTTATTTAATTAATATATTTAACAAGTTTAAATGACTATTTGCTGTGTGCCAAACCTTCTGGGAAGTACTAGAAATTTGTTCTTATCCTTGTTGTACACTTGTGGGAGAAACCAAGACGAAACAATTTCACCACAAAAACAAAACAAAACAAAACATACAAACAAAACTAGAGGAAAAAAATCTTTCGAACTGGAAAGTACTATAAAACAAAAGAAGGTGCAACCTGTCAGTTAGGAGGGAAGGAGAGTCCTGTGTTCTAGGAAAACTTCTCTGAATATTTTAGTTTTGGGGAACACGTATTCATTCCTCAAAAATGATTTATGAAGGCCAGCAAGTGGCATAGTAGTTAAAGCTTTGGAGTCTCACATGACAAAATGTGCTTCGAGCCCCAGACCTGGCAGCTTGAAAATTATGCCAGGTGTGTGTATGTGTGTGTGTGTGTATGTATGTGTGTGTGTGCTTGCCCAAAATCCTAAGAAGAGATTGGAGGAGAAGGGATAGAAGGAAAGGATTATGACCATACCCACTGGGAGTGATTTCTTATTTTTCCTCTGTCTATCTCCAGCAAGCACACAAACCCTATGGCAAATAAATAAAATAAAATAAAATAAAATAAAATAAAATAAAATAAAATAAAATAAAATAAAATAAAATATAAAAGTCTATCAAGCTAGGTTTCACCTTCCATATTAGTTGAGGAAGTTTATTGGCCAGGTTATATGTGATGTGTATGAGGATACTTTAGCCAGCCACAAGAGTAGTTGGAGGTACAGAAATAATGTGGGGCAGAAACCTAAACGTCTGTCTTCATATTTGCTTTTTAATTCTCTTATGATATAAATTACTGTATAACATATAATCTTCTCATGAACAGGTATTGCTAAACCTGCATCAGGACAGCATGCTTTGTGTCTTCACTTATCTTCTCCCATCGCCCTCCGAATCATTATTTGGTTTCCAAAAGGAAATATCAGGGGTAAAGTCCACAGTGATCCTATTAAATAAACACCATCCCACAAATTGGTGTGTGCTCTTTTCCCTATGTCATGCGTTTCAAAGAGATTTGAATATTTTTAAAAATAAATTTATTTATTTATTTATTTATTTATTTATTTATTTATTTAAATTGACCAGAGAGAGACTCACATCCAAAGAAAGGGAAAGTAAGAAAGCAAGCCACCAGGCCCAGGACTAGAAACGCAGTCAAACATGTTGAATGGTGCCTTACCCACCATACCATCTGCTGGCCCAGTTTTAATATTTTTAGTCAGACTAATGAAGGATATTGTAACAGGGGCTTAATGACTTTAAGACAGAAACCAAGACCTGCTCACATTTATAGTGCATTTATGATGTGTCAGATGGCATACTAAGCTATTTACATTTAGTATCTCATTGAGTCCATACAGTGAAAGCCATGTGTTTTTGAGAAATTGAATAACTTGGAAAAAGTCCTATGACTGATAACCCAAGAGCTAATAAGAATCAGCTTTATTATCAAGCTATTCAGGATGGAATTGGTTGGTACACTGCGCTGTCACAGCTTGTGTGAATATTAATATTAACACCGTGACGGAAAGATTGTGTCAGCTAGAAGTGGTGAAGTTGTCGGCACAGAGTAGGCTTCAGGGAAAAATACATTTTCTCAGTGTGAATAACCTTTCAATTAGGAGGGTAAGAGAGTCCTGTGTACTAGGGATACTTTTCTGAATATTTTATAATTTTGGTGAACATTTATTCATTCATCAATATTTAACGAGTTCTTATTATGGGGTAGACACTGCAAGGTGTTGGGGAAGAGAAGAAAAGGAAAATAAAACTAGGCTTATATAAAACTTACAGCTAACTGCCAAAGACACACATAAATAATGAAATACTCTGATGTAGATGATAATCAGCGCTGTGGAGAAAAATAATGAGAAGAGGGATAGGAACGTAAATGATGCTGTTGCACTTTGTTTTTGCTTGTTTGCTTATTTTTGTTTGTTTGTTTTATAATTCCCTGCAAGAAACCCTTCCTTGTGTTGATCCTGTGTCCTTTCTTTTCTTTTCTTTCTTTTGTTAATTTTATTTATTTATTTATTTATTGGAGAGGTTTTGGCTATAGGGCGTGTGAGCTTGCCAGAAAGACAGAGAGACAGAAAGACAGAAAGTGAGAAATTAACCCTCAGGGGGGATGGTCACGCTGCAATCCCTTCTCCTCCATTCTCCTCTCAGGATCTTGAGCATGCACGCTCACGCACCTGGAGTGAGTTTAAGCCACCAGGTCCAGGACTCGAACTATAATCAACTACATGGGAGTCCAGCGACATAGCCATTATGTCAACTGCTGGTTCCAGTGCTGTTGCGCTTTGAATACAGTGGTCAGGAAAGGACTCGCTGCAAAAAGGTTTATAGCGGAGAAAAGACTTTCTCTCTATCCTCCTAGTTTTGATAGCTGGGTCTATGAAATAAACTGACAGAGGGAAGTTAACAGGGGAAAAGGAAAGCAAATTATTTATTTATATTATTTATGTACACTGGTGTATTACAGGAGAAAAGTGAATATCAAAATAAAAATAATATTTAGGAGCTTATATACAATCATAATATGGGAAGAGGATGAGGAAAATAAGCGCTTAAGGAGAGATTTTTTTTTTTTTTTTTTAAGAAATATGAGTCAGCCCTTAGAAGAACAGGTGGGAGATAGGATAGCTTTTGACAAGCATGCTTGGGTGTGGTGTCAACTTTGAGTCTCCTGTGTACTGAGCCAATCTCTCCTGGTTGATGAAACTCCCAGGTAAGGGATTGATAATAATTGCCTTCTTTATGTAGGATCTGTCTTTAGACAGATGCAGGAGTTCTGACAAAGCCTCTCACTGCATTTGCTGTTTGTTTGGAGCCTTTAGCTAAGTATAATCAGTCATACCAAAGCCACATATTTTGGGGTGGCATGTCCTGAAGTCCTTCAGGGTCTTTAAGCAAATAACTGGGATAGAAGAACAGCAAGAAATGTGGTGATTTAGTAATATTCAAGGAAATCCTGGCAGCAAAACTGGTAGGACAGGTGTTGGCAATCTGGAAGAAACCCAGGCACTAGTGAGAGAAGCACCAATTCTCTGTCGGGAAGGTGCTTCACCACACAGAGGATCGTTTCATGTGGAGAAAGATGACTTCAGCACTGCTGACTCAAAAAGAGATTCACAACATGAAAATAATTTTTAGAAACATATTACCTGGTTATTTTTATTATATTTATCTTTTTTATGCAGGCTTGATAGTGATAAAAGGAAACTTCTGTCTGAAGTCTAAGCAAGTAAACAAGGGGTCTGAGTATAATATAACACATCTCATAGTTGAGATATATTGTTTCATAGTTTCATTTGTAGTTTCCTTTGTTTGTTTGTTTTTGTGGTCCATGAAATAATGGTAATGCTTACAGTCATTGACTTCTTCGATCCAATGATTTACAGTATTTAGAATGGCAGATGGTGGAATTCAGTCAAGGATAAAGATTTGCAAAGGAGTCTTCCTATTAAAAAAATTCAGAATATAGTTTATATCTTTTAAGTACCCAAAAATAGACACAATAAAGTCATGCATGTTTTAAATGCATGTTTTTGTTTGTTTTTTCACTCGCCAGAGAGACAGAAAGAGAGTGAGAGACCACCCCCTCAGGGGAATGGCCACACCACAATCCTTCTCCGCCATTCTCCTCTTGGGATTTTGGGCACGCATGAGTTTCAAGCTGCCAGGTCTGGGACTCGAACCACAGTTGACCAATGGGAGTCCAGCATCTTAACCACTATGTCACCTGCTGGTCCGGCATGTTTTAATCTTTAAAATGAGGTCACAGCAAGTTGGTACACAATTTCAGCTTCATTCTTTGTCACTCCTGGGCCAAGATTCTCTTTAGAATCACTGTCACTATTTTTTGTGAATGACATTTTTGCTATAGGATGCGTGTGCTCCCTGGACAGATAGAGACAGAGAGACAGAAAGTTAGAAATCGCCCTCTAGAGGGTTGGCTATGCTGCAGTCCCTTTTTCTCCATTCTGCTCTCTGGATTCAGTGCATGCATACACCCATGCCTGGTGTGAGTTTTAAGTTGCGGGATCTAGGATTCAAACCATTGTTGACTACATGGAAGTTCAATTGCATAACCATCATGCCATTGACTGGACTCAGAATCACTGTCACTCTTTGTCTGTTAAAGAAACAATGGTAGTTATGATGCAAGAATGTAGACATTATCTTCCCATTAGTATTAGCTAAGATCAATTTATTAGGTAAAGATATGAGCAATAGAAGGAGGGATTTTTTTATTGTTATTATAATTTTTTATTTTTTTTTTATGAATTTGCCTTTTAAAATGGCATTTCATGAACAGAGAAGTCAAAAAAGTCTTTAGATTCTTTAAGGGCTACCAAAGTGATTATCGACCCTTAATCATAGTTCTTATACAAGACAGATCTCCCTATGATTATTAATTGGGAATTAATTTAAGGACTAAAGAGAAACAAAGCTCTCTTCTTTCCAAATTTGGACAAAACAGAAATGTGAAAATGTATATTATTCAATATGTTAAATTTGTCTCTGTAATAGCTGAGACTACCTCATTAACGCTTGCATGATCTTAAATTTAAAGAGTCACATATACTTATATTCATATTTGCAAATAATAATTATGCTTATGAATATATTAAACAAATTATATCAGTATGTTATCTCAATTTTGTGAAATTAAAAACAAAAAAGATTTTTTTTAAAGAGCAAAGAAAAAAAAAATTACCTGAAATCTGTGCTCACCCCTACTCCATGATGGCAAATCTGTGTGTGATTTTCTACGCTCCAGTTTTTTCTATGTATACCATTATTGTATTTAATTATAATTTTACAAAAAATATCTTTAGTTATACCTTTCTATATCTCATTAGTGGTTTTCTTTTGCTATATTACCTCCATCATTATCACTTTAAATTGACTACCCATTGTGCTAGTATATGTACATAATTTAATTAATGCAGTCATATTGATTCCTCAACATTCTATTTCCAAGTCTTTAGTACCACATAAACCTTCTGTGCAGAAAGTGTTTTACCCACTTCTTTTTATTACTTTGAAGTAAATTGCCAAGAATGACTAGTTCAGGAGGTTTAAACATTTGAATAGCATTGGCTAACTTCTGGCAACATAAGCCAATAATGCTCCTAACTTACATTATCCTTCCCATGGTATTTACTCACTCAGTCTTGCTACTCTCATCTAACCCCTGTTGGATAGATAGTAATGACTGTGATGATGGCATCACCCGAACAATAATGAACTCACCTTCCTGTAAACATGGAGGACTCTATTCCAAGCAATTTAGGTGGAATTGAAATGAACAACTGTTGGCTTCTTATTCAAATGAACTTGTATGAGATTCCTTGATCTCCTACTAATTAACATAGTGACCTTAAGATAAACTTTCTAAGTTTTCTATAAAAATAGTATAAGAGTGGCCAGCAGATAGTGAAGTGGTTCCTTCACTGGACTCCCACATGGCCAAGTGCAGTTTTGAGTCCTGGACCCAATGGCTTCAAATTCACACCAGGCACATTTGCATGTGTGCCCAAGATCCTAGAGGAGAATGGAGGAGAAGGGATTGCCATGTGACCATCCCCCTTGGAGGGTGGTGGTGATTTCCCCACTCACTGTGTCTGTCTTTCTCTGTCTCTGGCTGCCCTAAGTCAAAAACCTCTCAAAAAAAAAAAAATAGTACTAAGAATCTTCAGGATTTTTGAGAGGGTTGCTTTTTTTAACACTTGACTTTTAAAAATATACTTCTTTAATTTATCTGAAAAAAAATTTTTTTTGGAGAGGTTTTTGCTATAGGGCACGTGCGCTCACCAGACAGACAGAGAGACAGAAAGTGAGAAATCACCCCCCATGGGTGGATGGCCACACCACAATCCCTTCTCCTCCATTCTCCTCTCGGGATCTTGGGCACGCATGCACATGCGCCTGGCGTGAGTTTAAGCCACCAGGTCCAGGACGTGAACCGCGGTTGACTACATGGGAGTCCAGCGACATAGCCATTATGCTAAATGCTGGTCCCAATCTATCTGAAACTTTTTAAAATTTATATTTTATTGAGTAAGACAGAAAGAGACCCCTGACAGGGTTTTACCATGCTACAATCCTCCCCCCAGACTTCCAACCATCCAGGGTCATGTGGGTGCCCACAGGTGCATCTGGCATGTTCAGTTGACCTGGGATCCCAACTTGAAGCCTTCTCACATGGCTACGGTATTGAATAGCAGCACTCTGCACCACCGTGGATGGACCCGCAAACTATTTTTTAATGTTAAAATATGTGTATCTAGTCTTGTCCAGAGTATTCATTTATCATTGCATTACTTACTAATTATTATCCTGTTCTCCAATACTCAGTGATATGTCCTTCCTTTATATTCTAAAATAAAATAATCAACTGTACCTATTTCGAAAACTTTTTCTTCATTTATTTATTTATTTCTTCCAGGAGGGAGATAGAACACAGAGAGAGTGAGAGAGAATGAGGGACAAAGAGAGAGAAAGAGAGAGAGACTGATAACATTAACATGGTGATGACCCCACCCCAGCCTCAGCCAGCCTGATCACTGGGACACTCACATGTGCTTGCATGTGCAGGGAGCCTCTGGGACATGAACCTGGGGCTTTCCCCTGGGGATCCAGTTGCATGACCCTGTAACATCATCTACTTCTATTTATGAATTTAAATGTTATTGATACATTTTATGCCTATATAATAAATCATACTTTAATAATAATTGCATCAATATGTTTTACTTTTTGGTATACTATACTTTCCTTACTAAACTCAAGTTTTTTTGTGTGTTTGTTTCGCAATATTATTATTACTTTTTTTTTTAAAGATTTTGCTATGGGGTGCTTGAAACTCATGCTGGGCACATGTGCGTGTGTTCCCCAAATTCTAAGAGAAGACTGGAGGAAAAGGGATTGTGGAGTGGCCATCCCCCCGAGGAGTGATTTGTCACTTTCTGTCTCGCCAGTAAGTACATGCGCCCTATAGCAAAAATCTCTCTTGGGAACCAGCAGTTAGCGTAATGGCTATGTCGCTGGACTCCCACGTAGTCGACTGCGGTTCGCGTCCTAGACCCGGTGGCTTAAAACTCACGCCAGGCGCGTGTGCATGCGTGCCCAAGATCCCGAGAGGAGAGTGGAGGAGAAGGGATTGCGGCGTGACCATCCCCCCTGGGGGGTGATTTCTCGCTTTCTGTCTCTATGTCTCTCTCTCTCTCTGTCTGGCGAGCGCACACACTCTATAGCAAAAATCTCTCCAAAAAAAAAATCTCTCTTTAAAAAAAAGAATATAAATATTTCTATTGGACTGGAATGTGTCATTCATAGAGGAGAATAAGTAAATTAAATCTGACTAATGAATTAAATTCTGATTTAATTGAAATCCATTTAAATTTAATTAAATATACCCTGAGTGGCATGCTATTTAAATAGAAAATAATATTGCATTCTAATAAAAATGATAATTCACTTAAATATTTAAATAAGATAAAAGGAAAAATTTACCTTAAATGAAAGTTCCAAATTACACACTAAAATTTTAACATTTTAGGCATGAGTTCTCAAAGTTTGTTTTGAAATAATGATTAATATTCTTAGCACTTATTTAGCACTTTCTATATGCTAACCATGTTCTAATTGCTTTATTTGTACTCTTATTATCTAGGCAAATCTGTGTGGAAGAAAGTAATGCTGACTGGGTCCTGTAGCCTAGTGGTTATGGGAAATCAACTCCCACATGGCCAAACACAGTTAGAGTCTCACCTCTGGCAGCCTGAAAAATACTCTGGTGCATGTTTAAGCATGCCCCAAATCCCTGTTTTCTCCCTCTCTTTCTTTCTGTCTCTGCCAAGTGCATGCACCCTGGCAATTTAAGAAAACAAACTACTGTTAAGGGTCTCCAAAGAGTTCACAGAAAATTTGGGACCAGCAGTTAGCATAATGGCTATGTCGCTGGACTCCCATGTAGTGGACCATGGTTCTAGTCCCGGACCCAGTGGCGCGTGTGCATGCATGCCCAAGATCCCTAGAGGAGAATGGAGGAGAAGGGATTGTGGTGTGGCCGTCCCCCCTGGGGGGTGATTTCTCGCTTTCTATCTCTCTGTCTCTCTCTCTCTCTGTCTGGCAAGCGCACGCAACCTATAGCAAAAACCTCTCCAAAAAAAAAAGAGTTCACAGAAAATTTGTATTTTGAAAAATCTGTGTGTACTCATGGATTTCAAAGTTTTTGGTACCACAATAAACTCATCCTTTCATTTCACTTCCCACAGACTTTTTGAACTCCCATTGTATTATTCTCATTTTATTCTTCTATTTTAAAAAATTTTGCCAGAGTGTATGTGTGCTCATTGAAGAGAGAGAGGATGAGAAAGCACCCCCCACGGGAAATGATCATGCCACACTCTCTTCTCCTCCGTTTCCCATACTGTTGGCTTTGGCAGTCACATACACTGGCCAGGCCCAGGACTCAGAAGTACAAGTCGGCCACGTGGGATTTGGTGCCTTAACCACCACACCACTGACTAGCCCTGACGGGGCCATGCAGGCAACACAAGCTGGTAAGGATGCTGCCTCCCATTCTAAGGTAGGGCCTGGACTGGGAAGAAACTGAGGCAAGGCCCAGTTTACGAGCTCTCCCTTGTGTCCTTGAACTGGCCTGTATTCAATTTCTCTGCCATGAGTTTTACTGTTATTACGGTACCCTGTAAGGGTACCACATCACCCCGACCATTACAATAAAGCCAATTAGTGATTTTGTAGGAATGTGGTTCCCTAAGACTGACAAGAGGACCAGGAAGTTTAAGACTCCGCCACCTGTCTGTTTTTAAGCCAAAATTAACATATAGATTAAGTTAGTATAAACCAAATTAGCATTAGAAGCATATGTAGACTAAGTTAGTTTAAGGCTAGTTTTATGTAAATACCCCTTGTTAAAGCTACAGGCCAAAATTAACTCATGCTAGGCAAAGTCAGTACATTCACCACATAACAGAGACTCAGAGATAAAACAAAAGAACTCACTAATTGACAGACTCAGCAAATAAAATGCAGAAACCCACAGGTTTATAAAAGGAAAAAGCCTGGCTGGGACAACAGGATAAACAAACCTGAGGGGTCCAGAGAAAGATTACCTTAGCTGGGAGCTCTTATCTAAAGCAACAGGTAGCTTTCAACTACAAAGAGTTTCTCATCTATGTGCTGTTGACTATGAAAAACTGCTAATAAAACATCCCGTGTTGTCTCCTGAGCTACAAGATCATCTTCCTTTCCCATATAAGATCATAGACTCACCCTCTATTGTTGTAATGTATGAATAGTCCATATATTAACTGTGTCTTTACTTAACAAGACAAGATTTCTATCTAGGTCTTTGCAACCAGCAATGTTACCGCCCTGGCCTGGGACTGAGATTATCAAACATCCTGCAAGCCCCCTCTTCAATAGACCCTTCCCAGTAATCAAGATCTAAGAAGAAGATACAACAGACAAATGGACTTCCTCATCCTAAAAACTGTGATTGATTTTTACCTGATCTGACAAGACAAACAGCATGTTTTATAATTATTGTTTCCATGCTTTGTATACCCTGTTCCTTAGAGTGGATTTTTTACTACCCCTCACCCCCTTTACTTCCTAAACCTCCCTCAATAAATACGCATGTCTTATTAGCCACGGCACCGCAGCCTGGAGCTGGCTCTGGCTGTGGCCGGCTGAGAACATGCTAAAGAGCAATGAGGTCTCAGTCTAATTTTTTTGTTCCTGATCACCCGTGTCGCCTTCCTGTGTACGAGCACCCACCACTGCCGAGGCTGGACCCCGGCATAGCCCAATTATCCTCATTTTATAGCTGAGGAAACGGAGGCTTAGGAAGAATGATTAAGAACTTTGTTCCAAATATACAGAGCAAATGTTTGAACCCAGGTTGTCTGTCTTTGGAGTTTGTATTAATTTTTCTTAAACAGTTAAATCCTCTATAACTTTTTGTCAACTTCATGTAGTCAGTGATTTTGATTTTCTATAGCTTTGTAAGTTTAAACTGAAACCCTTTATAGCATTCTGACTATTTTTTTTGGCTGATTGAGGGACTCCCCATAAAATACTAAACAAGGCTTAACAAGTGTTCTTGTTTAGAATTAAAAGCTAATCTTAGAGCAAAATAATGTTTATAGTAATATAAATTAAAAGTAAGAGCACACCTTTCAAACAGGACTTTTCAACTGAAGGTATGATATGTGATTAGAAATTATTACCCTCATGTTCATAATACTTTGTTTTAATTTCAAGAATATATTTATGATTCCATTAAAACTTATCAGTAACAGTGTATAAAAATTGTAAGATAATAGTTTGACCTTTATTCTTTCTGCCAAATGTAAAAGAAATAATACCATTCAGTTTTCACATATAGGCAGGGGACTATCTTGCTAGCATTTATAATTGCAAAATCAAACTCCCCTTAATGGTCAAGGTGAAAGAGGCAAGCAATTCATCTTTCATCAGCCTCCCGCCAACGTCAACTATGCATGTTACTTGGGCACCATCTACTGGTCGCTTTAAATAACAACCAACTCTCTACAACCTTGGGAATCCCAGACACTCTGGGGAACTCCTGCATTTCAGACTCATTTCTTCTCTTGTTGTTTGTGTAGTAGAAAGCCATTTTCTCTAGATAGTCCAAATGATTTGTCCAGCATGGTCACTCCCTTCTTTGCTTGCTGTCTTACTAGCCTGGGAAGATACAATTGACCAGGTAGGGGCTCAACTTGCAGTTTAATGCAACCATATTACTGTGTCCCTGGTGAAGTATTCCTCTCGTGGGAACCAAGATCACTAAACCAGCGCTATCCAAGTCTGTGTGTGTCATAAGTTTATTAGCATGATTAAAAACATTTTCTTTAATAATAACAGAAAGAATTTCTTTTTTAATTTTTATTTCAATTTCTTTTTTAAGGTGAATTTCCAACATAAATACAGTTCTCACCAGTCCACTTGGCAATACTATATACGTTATCTTCAACATATAATAACCTACTTTTTGTCCCATAAATGTCTTGCCTATTTTTCTCCTTTGTAAGCCACAGAATCCTATTCAAAGATCTTTCCAAAAATCTTTGAGATTATGTAGACAATATAGACTCGCTATTGCTAGTCAAAATGTCTCTGTTCTGTTAAGTTAAATTGCTGCATTAAGGATGCAGGCAGCCACGTCTATCTGTTTAAGTTAGCTTAAGACAGAAGAAAGAATATTTCTAACTGGCTTCTCCCAGAGGCCTTTCTTAAATGCAAACAAGGAAATAATAGAAATTGAAACCTCTTGGCTAGGCTCCTTGGCCAGGGGTTGGGGCAGCCAAATCCCACATGGTTGACTGAATGGTTTGAGTCCTAGACCCAGCGGCTTGAAAAACATGGTGAGTGTGTGTGTGCATGTGGTGTGTGTGTGTGTGTGTGTGTGTGTGTTTGTGCATGTCTAAGTGTCCGAAATCATGCAAAGAGGAAGAATTTTGAGAAGATGGGATTGTGGTATGACCATTCCCCACAGGGGGTGCTTTCTCTGTGTCTCCTTAGTGACGACTGAGCACCAGACTCCTGACAGAAAAGAAAATTGAAATGTCTTATAGGAAGAATGTATTTATTTACATAAAACTTTAATATGACTGTTTCACTTTTCTCTTTTCCGTAATTTGAATCAAATCCAACAATCAGTGTTAAAATCGTGAAACTTTAATGAAGTTTAGTCACCCAATTATATAATTTATTAAGCACTTAGCAATAAGCATACACACTATAAAGGAAAAATCAGTTTAAAAATTAAATTTAAAAAAACATTTTACGAAATAACAACAAAATATAAACAATTCAAGACTGCATAAAATAAAGTGTAAATAAAAAGAGGAGACATGCTATTTTTAATAAGAAATACAAAATAACACCTTTAACTTCCCAAAATTTTATTACGTGCTTTCAATTAGATTATAAGAAACTTCATAAAAATAATTTATTCAGAAGTCTAAAAGGAGGAGGCCAGCCAAGAAAAAAAGCTGACAAGATAAATGGAAGTATACTTATATTGTTAGTTACTTAAATATAGAGATGCAGCTATTATATTATATATTGCACTATATTAAGGTAGTATTGTACTAATGTAATGGTTCTCAACAGATGACAACTTCACTCTTACCCCACAGAGGACATGAGGCAATGTTTGAAGACGTTTTTTGTTTTCACAATGGGAGGAGGCAGGGGTCGTTTCTAACATCTAGTGGTAGAGTCTAGAGTGCTGCCTCACATCCCATAATACTTATTATTATTATTTTTTTTTTTGGAGAGGTTTTTGCTATAGGGAGTGTGTGCTGGCCAGAAAGACAGAGAGAGACAGAGAGACAGAAAGCAAGAAATCACCCCCTAGGGGGGATGGCCACGCTGCAATCCCTTCTCCTCTCGGGATCTTGGGCACGCACACACACGTGCCTGGCGTGAGTTTAAGCCACTGGGTCCAGGACTCGAACCGCAGTCAACTACGTGGGAGTCCAGCGACATAGCCATTACGCTAACTGCTGGTCCCAGATACTTAGAACAGCTACTGCAACACGCAGGCGTCTGACTCTCAATGTCAATAGTTCCGAAGATGAGACACCTGGAACGAGTGTGATAATAGGAAAGGAAAAAAAAAAGTTAATAGTTTTAAAAGCTCAGAATGAGCCTATGAATATCTTATCGATGTTTAAGAACTTAATATATAATAAAGCTAATATTTTAAACCAGAAATAAAACTGAATTTTCAAATGGTGCTGTGACTGTTGCTTCATTTCTTGCCATTACAGGGTGATACATCTTTATTTCACACTGCAAATTAAATTCTAGTTAATTATAATACTAAATGTAAAACTGAAACAGGACACAAGGCAGATGATATACATTACTATTTTTCTTTTCATTATGTGAAATACTCAGTATAGAAATGTAAAGAAAAATAACATTAAGGATGAAATTTATAGATAATAATTTAAATTTAATATATGTTTTCTTATGTTAGTGCATCCTTTTAAATGTCTTTCTTAAATTGTGCAAAGCAAAAGAAATGAAAAAGTACTTATATATTAAAAGGAAATATGCTAGGTAGAATAAAATGATCTCTTGGAATAACTGATAATAATCTCATGCATTTAATTAGCACTTACTGGATGCCAGATGGGATATTACACACTGTCCCTGCTTCATATTAGCTATTTTTCATAGCTACCCACATAGGCAAATATAATCTACAGGAACAGAGAACTTATTTACCCTCACCTTATGCTTGTGTGGAGTCTTACTATCCCAGTAACATATCTGACCTTTCTCTTACTCTTTACTCATTTCTTCAGGTTTCTAAACTAACATCTGCTACATTAGACTGAGAATCTGACAAAGAAGAAACAAAACAGTAAAATCCAGGGGCTAAAAGAAGAACTTTGGTGGATTCAGAGTCCAAGAACTGTGGCCTCAGACTTAACTATGTTTGGACCACATGTGCTTTTGATATTATGGGTTTTCATGGTGCTTTCAAAGATTTAACTTAGAAGCACTTATGTTTGCAGCTTTGCATTGTGTTTTGTAGCCAGAGAGATTTCACCCTAGAACTTTAAGCTTGGTATTATCCATTTGGGATCAAGGAGTTGGAACTAGAATCTGGAATTTCAAATTTCTCCTGCCATCGCATTCTCCTGAGATTATAATTATTACCTTTCTATAATTATTCTCAGGAGTCTTTCTCCCCATAGTTATGTGGTGGTCTTTATTAGGAAACTAAAATAAATGGGATAACATCTTTTTTTAGGTGATGATTTATGGAAAGCTGAATGACATCATTGAAAATCCAAATGCAAAAAGGGATTTTCAAAAAGCTTAATTCTTCTGAAAGGATGTAGGCTTGGGATTTAAATTGGCACAGAAAATATGTGTAGTTGGGACAGTAGAACGGAAAATTTCAGGATGTTTCAGATGAATAAAGGGTCTTAGTTCAGAAAACAGATTTAGCTCTATGAAACAATGGAGGAAGAACTGGAGAGTACTAAAAAATGAAGAAACCAAAGGTGTTTGAGTATTCAGAAAGTAAATGACCGACATGAACGAGAAAAATAGACTGTCACTCAAAAGATATACCAAGCCATCCTCCAGGGGGAATCACTCTGAGCTAAGATCTATGTCAAATCCCAGAGAATCCCCCACGGGATTGAGCTCCCAGACCCCACAGCAGTCACCAGCTCATTCAGTGGCAGATTTTCTCCTTTCCCTGTACCACTTCTCCCCGCTTCCTTCCTTGTGCTTCCTGGGGTCAGCTCCCAGCTAATCCACCTGCACTCAGTATTTGCCTGTGAGTCTTTTTTTCAGGGAAGCAACTTAATATTGAGTATACTAACTTTAGGTAAGGAAGACTGCAGCTGCAGCATCAGGCTTGCAGCCCAGAGTGTGGAACTGCTGGGATGCTGTCTTGAAAACTCTCAGAAGAGGGGTCTGTCTTCAGTAGGCCTCCAGGATAGCCACAGAGTTTAGAAACCTTAGTGGCAGCTCTAGATCAGAAACTTGCTGAGGGTGAGTAGGGGAACTCCTTTATGCAAGCAGTTTGCATGAACCTACCTATCTTCCTAGAAAAAAACGGGGGACATAGTTACTGTGGCCAAAGACCAAGAACAAACAACAAAATGTCTAGAAGTTGTTTCCCTGTAGGCTTAGCTGCTGAGAACCCAGTGTCTGAAGGGAACATTGAAATGATAAAATTCTGAACGTTTATAGGGGCTGTATGTACCTCAAAAGACCTAGAAATGGGCTATCACTATGTCTATTTTTCATCATTTAACAAGTAGAGAGCAATCCCTAAATATCTCTAGGAGACAAAATGGTCACATAGATAAACTTTTTCATCCAGATGTGTAAAACATTGTTGTAATTTATTTTATTGCTAGTAACAGAAAATACCTGAAACTGGGTGATTTATAAAGATAAGAGTTTATTCAGCTCACAGTTTGGAGGTCCAAGATCCAGGGGCCGCCTCTGGTGTTATAACTTGCAGAATGCCAATTGCGTCACAAAGGGACAGGAGAGTAGTTCAGGTGTCCACGAGTCTCTCTCCACTTGGCTTTATTCCCTCTCCTTGTAAACCAAGCAGGAGTCAAACATCATGAGGGCTCTGTCCTTATGACCTTTAGCCTAACCTTTTCCCAGAGGCTTCAAATTTTCGCACCCTCTTAACCCCTTTGCAATGATGCAAAACATAAATTTTGAAAAGAACAGAGATCATAGCAAACCTACTGCTGTAATAAACTCTTTTTTTAAAAAAATTAATTTGTTATGGAGCTCATGCACTTGCCAAGAAGAGACAGAAAGTCTCTCTCTCTGAGCGAGATATGGACAGAGAGGGAAAATGAGAAAACAATCCCAGGAAGTGGCCACACCACAATCTCTTCTCTTCCATTTTCTTCTTAGGATTTGGGGCAAGCACAAGTGCTTGGCGTGTTTTTCAGGCCACCAGGTCCAGGACTCCAGTCACACACCAGGTCATATAGTATGAAGCCTCTTTAACCATCATGCCACTGGCTGGCCCTGTAACAAACTCTTTAACAGAAGTTGCTTTTACTGGATCTGAAAACTATGGAGACTGTGAGGCAGGACGCAGGATTCCCTCAAACCATCGAGGAAGCCCAGGTCTGCCCTTACATGGAGAATTGTTTGACTGCCACTGAGAAAAACCAGAGTGTATTTTCATTTCTTTAAACTTGAATTTCAGAACTATTAACTCACAGCAATAAAATTTTATTTTAGTCTTTGAGTTTTCAATTTCCTTTAACTTCTTTCGTGTTGTAAGGGAGTTAGTTTTCTTAGTGAGTTTCTGTCTGGAAGCATAAGGGTTTATATTAAAGTTGAGGAACCTTCCCCTGGCATGTTTCTGACGCACTGATGAATTTTGCTGCTGTAAGGTCTTTGTGTGATTTGACTTGATTGTATAACCTCTGATGATTCACATCTGCTAGCAGGGGAGGTTTTCATGGGACTGCAATGTCAGAACATGCAGTTCCAACTTCCAGATGCAATTCCTTGACCCTGAATAAAGAACAGAACTTAAAATTCCAATGTAAAAAATTAAATTAAATTAAATTAAATTAAATACCTCTGTGGGTATGAAACACAACAGAAAACTGCTAGCAGAAGTGTTTTTTTTTTTTTTTTTGAGAGTTTTTTTTTGCTATAGGGCGCGTGCGCTCGCCAGAAAGACAGAGAGAGACAGAAAGCGGGAAATCACCCCCAGGGGTGATGGCCACGCCACAATCCCTTCTCCTCCATTCTCCTCTCAGGATCTTGGGCACGCACGCACATGCACCCAGCGTGAGTTTTAAGCCACCTGGTCCAGGACACGAACCACGGTCGACTATGTGGGAGTCCAGTGACATAGCCATTAGGCTAACTGCTGGTCCCAGAGGTGGGTTTTTTAAAAGAACTAAAAATGAATGAAAGATGTGTGAGCATTGCCTGCCATCAAGTGTAGACCTTGGCTCTGCCAAGCAGAGACTTCTGGCTCTTTATAAATATGTCTACACGGTCAGGAAACGTGGACTAATGAGCTTTGTTCCTCTACTTCGTCACATCGTGTCTGCACGGTAACATGACAAGAGGACAAGATGTCATGAAGAATTACTTGTGAGATATCCATGGAATGGAAACGTGAGGAGAGTGAACAACATATATCCTTAACATCCAGTGCTTTTAAATACTTTTAACCTCTTGGGCTTAATCATTAGGCCAATGGCCAACCAAGCACAGAATAGTCCCCTTTAGGGGAGGAGCCCATTGTTAATGAAGGCCCCCAGCTTCCATCTTTATAAGCCAACTCCTCCAAATCAAACAGTCATATTCAGATCTCCTCCTCACCTCATTGGTAAGCAGGTTATATTTTCTTCCCAGAAAGCCACACAGTGGAATAGAACACTAACCAAACCCAAAAGTGAGTTTAAAGGTAACAAAGTACAGCAATCTTCAAAAAAAATTATAAAAATACATATTATGAAAAAAAAATTATGCATGGATTTTTTTAAAATTGTGCCAAAATAAACTTGTGTTTTAATTAAAATTTTTCCATAATCTTTTTGAAGGTCCTTTTGAGAGACAAGCATTAGTCTCCTAAGGGAATATTCTGTAAAAGAAGAACAAAGTATTATCTAAGTACATTATGGTATACAAACATCCCTATCCTGTAATTTTTAAAACTCTTTAAATAAATGAGAAATTTTGTAAAATAGAACTGTTTTAATTAATTTTTATTACCAGGGGTGCATGTATTCACCAGAGAAAGAGAGGAAGAGAGAAAAAAATACTACTTTCCAATGGGGCATGGTAATGCTATAATTCTTTTTCCTCCGTTTTTCCATCCTGTCAGGATTTTAGGCATACACACACACACACGTGCGCATGCACACACACACACACATGCCTGTCATATTTTTCAAGCAGCTGGGGCCAGAACTCAAACTGTGGTTGGCTATGTAGGACCTGTCTTTCAATGCACAGTGTTTACTGCAAAACAGGTTGTCCTGTTTTCATTCATTTTATCTATCAAACCTTTGGCTCTGGAACTAATACCAACATTATACATTAATAGCATAGTTTTATTTTCTAGCATGAGAATGTAAAAATAAATGGAATGGAAACCATGAACAGTTGACACAGTGTAGGTTTGCTCTATCTCTCCCAGATCTACCTGGAGGCTGAGATCCTGGTGCCCTTCCTCCCAGGAGCCCACAGTGAACAGGTGAGGGGCCACTGGATCATTTTCAGTTGTTTTTTGTACATTCTTTGACTCCTGGTCATTGTAATCTCTGGGGCTAGATTGACTTTAATTGTGGTCCTCAGTTTTAAAAGGAGTGTATTATGTAAATATTCTGGGTTATGCTTTTCTTCTGAGATCTTTATAAAAAAAATCCCCTTATTTTCAGCATATACATTTACAATAATTGAGAGACTATTTGCCTTCCTTTTTTTCATTTTTTTTTTGGAGAGGGTTTTTTTTTTTTTTTTTTTTTTTTTTTTTTTTTTTTTTTTTGCTATAGGGCGTGTGCGCTCACCAGACAGGCAGAGAGAGACAGAGAGACAGAAAGCGAGAAATCTCCCCCCAGCGGGGATGGCCACGCTGCAATCCCTTCTCCTCCATTCTCCTCTCGGGATCTTGGGCACACACGCACACGCGCCCGGCATGAGTTTTAAGCCACTTGGTCTGGGTCGCTAACCACGGTTGACTACGTGGGAGTCCAGCGACATAGCCATTACGCTAACTGCTGATCCCGAGACTATTTGCCTTCTAAGACTGTTTTATCTGCCACTGAATTAACACCCCATAAAATCCTACACTAGTCTTTGTTTCAATAACGGAGGAGTATGTGTATGTGTTTAATTTAAAACCTTCTATAATAGCTAAAGTCTTCCTGTTACTTTGGATTGTAAGATTGGTTCAAACCCTAAATCCATGTCTTGAGAAACATTCAGGGGCCTCCTTGACGTACCTAGTCATATTCAACATAGCCATTGCCACAGTCATTGTTTCAAAATTCTTGCTTCTTTGGGTGTTTACCCACAGGATAGGAAAACTCGATTGGAAAGACACTTGCAAAGACACTTGCACATCCATATTTATTGCAGCATCATTCACAATAGCTAAAATATAGAACCAATCTAAGTATTCCAAAACTGAAGACTGGGTTGAAAAACTGGCACATATATGCTATGGAGTATTCTTCAGCTACAAGAAACAATGAGATGCAATCATTTGACTCAAAGTGGATGAATACAGGAGACTCAATGTTGAGCGAAATGAGCCAGACTTTGAAAGATAAACATGGTATTGGGTCATCTGAAAAGTCATGATGCATTTTGCAGAGATAAGCACATCATGAACTTTTTGACAACAGAATATATCCCCACTCAATTGGAACCAAGTGTCTGCACTCTAGCAGAGATTGAGAAAGCTACAGGTGTGATAGTGAAGGGACGGAGAATGGATGATGGAGAGTAAGCGGTGAAGGGTGGTGTGAGGTGCAAGGGAAGGAAACATTTGACAGAAAAAACGGAAAGTTCTCTGTTGACAAAAATAAAAATAGGGACCAGCAGTTTGCGTGATGGCTATGTTGCTGGACTCCCATGTAGTCGACTGCGGTTCAAGTCCCGGACCCGGTGGCTTAAAACTCACGCCGGGCGCGTGTGCGTGCGTGCCCAAGATCCTGAGAGGAGAATGGAGGAGAAGGGATTGCTGCGTGGCCATCCCCCCTGGGGATGATTTCTTGCTTTCTGTCTCTCTGTCTCTCTCTGTCTGGCGAGCGCATGCGCCTTATAGCAAAAACCTCTCAAAAAATAGAAATAAATACATAAAAAAATATATATGTTGTTTGTAACATGATGGGAACTTTATGTAAAATGTAAAATTATTCTGAAAATTTAAAATAAAAATAAAGAAACTTACTTCCATTAATGAGTACCAATGACACATATTGGGATTGTCTCAAATCCTTTTGACTCAAACACAACTCAAAACTTTCCTTATTTTCAACATACCCACAACTCACAAAAGCCTTTGCTGGCATAGCTGATTTTACCGATGTTCTGGACAGATGACTTCGGTTGATCTTGCTGAAAAATTGTTAATTTTGTTTCTGTGGTGCTTTCTGTCAACAGAGTCCAGTAGTGTGCCATATCACTGTTTTCTTCTGTTTTGAATCTCTTTCCATTTTCCTTAGTTTTTCTTTGTTTTCTTCTACACCAACCTATTCATTGCTCTGCAGTTCTGAAGTTTTCCGCTGAACACTGCCCTCTAGTGGCTTCTCAGGTTTTTTCCAAAACAAAATCTTCCCTACCTAGTAAAAACTCAGATGTTAGCTTCTAATATTAATTTTTAATTCTTTTTTAAACACATCACTAGTGACAGACATGCTAGTTTTAGCGACATTTTTAAATAACTTCATTTTGAAATTTATTTAAATTCTTGAGGAATTAGGGAGATATTAAATATTTTTTCCACATATTTTGACAAAACATGATTTTTCTGAAAAGAAATTATCTATGAATATAAAATAAAAATATCTCCCAATAGATTTCTTAAGTTGACCAAACTTCATAGTGGTTCATCCTACTTTGTGTAACAGAAAAATAATTAAAATTATAAAGTTTAAAGGAAATATATGGAGGGTTTTGTTTTGTTTTGTTTAATGTTACTGTCAACTGACAACTATTACCCATTTGTAAAATTCTGTGTGCCAAATAATCTATTTTTTTTTCAGTTGTCAGATATGTGCTAAATACCTATACTTACACAAGTGTGTGAGTAAAATCATCTTTTAAATTTTTTTAATTATTATTATTATTTTTAAATTAATTTGCTGTAGAGCAGTGGGCTTGCCAGAGAGAGACAAAAACAGAGAGAGGGAAAGTGAGAAAGCACGACCCGGGGGGGATGGGCACGCTGAAATCCTTTCTCCTACATTCTCCTCTCCATATTTTGTTCACACACACATATGCTTTTGGTCATGCACACACATGCACCTGCTTTGTTTTTCAGGCCACTGGTCTGGGCCTCCAACCACACAGTCAGTCATGTGGGATCCAACTGCCTTAGCCACTAGCCACCAGCTGGCTAGAAAAACATCTTTTTAAGAAAGCTGTCCATTGCCACTGCAGTGTTACCTCTCAAGATGGGTTCCCTGCCTGAGGGGGAATTCAGGGAGAACTCCCCCCCTTTTTTTAGGCAGAGCTGTAACCTTGACTTTTCTCTTCCATTCTCTAACACAATCAACAATACTACACAACTTCAGTCGAGGCATATTGTGAATAAGGGACTGGTGTTCAGGATGAGCTCAGGGTGGAATATCAGTACGGGAATGATTTGCAGAGATAATGGATGAGGTATTTTGGGCAAAGAGCATAATGAGAGAAGAGCAAAGGGTCAAGGAGAGTTATTGATTAGTCCTAGTACACATCAAGTGCCCTGGACTCCACCTTTTACTAGAATATCTATAGCCTCTTGAATTAAGATTGTCAGAGAGAAGTTTAATTTTGACTAACATTTTAGTTAACTGGTTGTAGGCTCACCCTGCTGGATTTGATAATTCAGACCACCCCAAAAAACAAAAATCACCAAACAACCAAAAAGCCTTCCATACAAAAACTAACTGGATTAGTAGCCAAACTTCACTTTTAAGGTTGCAGTATTTATAGAATACCAAAGGCAGCATTTATGGATGAGATTCAAGATAAGGATTCCTATTTTCTGGAGGTAATTTTTATTTATTTTTTAAAAGTTTATTTATTTATTTATTTATTTATTTATTTACCTATTTAATGAGTGAGAAACATACACAGAGAGAGAAGAGTTACAGTACCGCCAATAGGATCTTGACACCATGATCCACTCCCCTGCCCCAGCTTCTTCCAGTCCTTGATAACAGACATGAACATATCCAGCACACTCAAGGAAATCTCTGGATGCAAACTATGACCTTCCAATGTGGGTTAGCCTCACAGAGCATTGCATTTTACTATTGTACCACCATCTGACCCCTGGAAGTAGTTTTTCATTTTACCTTATAGTTTTCAGGATTGGAATTTCCTTAGTCTTTGTATGTGACATCTGCTAACAAGGATTGATGATTCTGTATTCTGTTTTTGTCTTCTCAGAAAGTTGCAGGATTACCCTATTACAACACTCAGGCACATGGAAAATACATTTGTTCTCTTTACTATTTCTTATTGCAAAAATTAATTAAGGTATTTTAGACATTGTTTTATATATATGGTAGCCAATGGGATGGCAAAATGTTAATGTTATCATTGCATAAAGAAAACTATAAAGTCATGTGATCTATTGAACGCTTAATGACATGGTCATGTTCCTACATCATCAGCTCATCAGCGTGCTCTGGGATAGGAAGGTCCCTTGGATTTGTTAAGCAGAGTTTTAACTCATTATTTCTGTTGTATAAAATTATAGCAATATATCCCTTAAAATCTGAATACGCTTGTTAGATAAGAAGTAAATGATATGAGAACATGAGGCACACTTCTCCTAATCATGTCTCCTACAGCATGAAATATATTAAAATTCATCCTTTCACAGATAACTTGAATTGGAGAATTAATCAGTTATCTAACTCAGTGGCTAAACACAGGTACAGAGATACGGAAGACTTGACATAGCTATAGCATATCCTCAAGTTAACAATGAAAAGTCATGAAAGCGTGCTACTGCGTTGAATGTTTCCCGATACTTGGGGAAAGTGCTGAGCTTTGAAGTGTGTGTTGAGAGAATATTGGTCTATTTCCATGCGCTCTCTTATGGTTACAAACAGCACTCTTGACAAAAATGTGGCATATTACAATTTTTTATGGTCCAGGGCAAAATCATATTATTAAGCACTTATGCAGTGTCTACGAAAATCTTCATTACTTTAACATGTGAAATAGATCATTGTTGCCCACTTTAAATATGAAATGATACATTTCATTGGCTCATGATTTTGTATTTAATATGGATTAGACATAGATTTCAGACATTCGGTTTCTTTTTTTTTTTTGAGATTTTTTTGCTATAAGGTGAATGTGCTTGTTGGAGAGACAGATAGCTAGAAAGTGAGAAATCACTCCCTAGGGGATGGACACACCACAGTCTTTCTCTTCCATTCTTCTCTCAGGATTTTGGGCGCAACGCACACACACCCAGAATGAATTTCAAGCCACTGGATTTGCGACTCGAACTGTGGTCAGCCACATGAGCGTTCAGAGTTCAGTGCCTTAATCAATACACCATCTGCTG
Source organism: Tupaia tana (assembly GCA_026018925.1). Taxonomy (NCBI): domain Eukaryota; kingdom Metazoa; phylum Chordata; class Mammalia; order Scandentia; family Tupaiidae; genus Tupaia; species Tupaia tana. The sequence goes on from JAKSZU010000001.1 coordinate 166,477,581, forward strand.
GCTCCAGACATTCAGATTCTTAAAGAAATGTTAAAGGGTCTGTTATACAGGGATTGTGGGAAAACTAGCATATGGTAATTTCTAAAAATGTTCTAAGTAATAATAGACGTCAATTTAAGTGCATATGTTTCTATAAACAAATTATTTTATTATTGCACATTTGACTTAAGTATTAGGTATTAATAGAAAAATGTTACCTTCAGGTGAGTGGTAGGAAGAATGAATACCCAGTCTACTCAAGTCAAAACTTGTTTGAATCTGGGAATATTTTCAATAAACCACCAGGCTGCTGGAAGTGAAAAGCCAACCAGCTTACCCATGGGAAGCAGCAGGTCATCCTCCGTTCATGTTCTGCTGTGTTTTCTCCTGTTTCAGAATGTGAATATCTTCATTAAATAGAAAACTTGACATCCATGTAGATGCTACTTTGTCATGTTAACATCTGCATCTCAAATGGACTTTTTCTACATTGAATTAGACACCAAAATTCTTATATAAGTGGACTAGAACCAGGGATCTACTCAAAATTTCCAGAATTAAAATTGAGTCGTTTGTGTCAACCTTGACTAAATCAAGCTTGGAAGGACTTGGAGGAGGTGTTTTCTTACACTAACATGCCTGAAAACCAGAAGTATTATTTTTAAAAGTGCTGCAAGATCATACCCTTGTACAAAGACCACTGTAACCTGACTCGTGACCTTGGCTGTAATCAGTATTCCATCACATACTTCTCAAAACAATTGACCATGAAAACTAAAGGCTGACTGGTTTGCTTGTGGGCAGTGGCAGCTCCCTATGATTTACTTCAGGAGGCTGAAAAGAATTCCCCAAATAGCAGTCATTGTCCACATGATGCATTATGTTCTATTCATGTTTGAGCAGAAAGTAGGACATTAGCGAATGGCTGATTAATTGGGCAAATACCAAGTGATTCTATTGGACAATGCAAATATGACTGTAAAAGCTGTATTCAACCTGAACCTGGCATCCCTTCTCTCCATAACTATGTAAGCTCTTCAGCATCCCTCGGTGTCTCTCTTTAGTAGGAAGTAGCCAGGTGAGAATGACACCCTAATCCCCAGTATAGGGGCCTGATACTGAACTAATGCTAAGTTCCTCTCCTTATCTCTTTCTTAGAAATTCTCTTAGTCCTAAGAAGTTAAAAGATCCAGTTTTAACAGCGACAACAGCATAACCATTGACTTTAAGTCATAAGTATAGGAACATGCTGAGTATAGTGATGAAGTGTTCTTGTCAGACCACTATGATGAAGTGTTCTCTCTAGCCCATGTAGAACAGAGGTCCTAGCAGATGGACACAACCTAAAAATGCATGTTTAGAGTCTCTTTCTTAGAACAAGATGTTCCATTTCCAACAATGACTTCAAGGAACAAAGACAAACCATATGACAGACTCTCTGATGTCTTAAGTATCACCCTGACTTATTCCATTAAGATTCATCTTCTTTGGTATTACCATTCACATGGAGGTTGCTTTATCCTTTCCCTTTCTCTGTCTCTCAATGGTGAGCAAATGCACACTCTAGCACACACACACACACACACACACACACACACACAGAGTCTTGGCATTTTAACAGAGATTACCTGCCTGCCTCTTGACCTTTCACTTGCCCACCCTCACATAGCTAGGCCCCTTTTCTTTAAAACTCTAGGCCTGTTCAATACAGGAGGCGGGTTTAAAGCCTGTACTCTGGTTGATGTCAGCCAAGTAAAGCTTTCCTCTGGGAAATTTGTTATTCCAGAAATTTAGTTTTATTGTGCCAAGAGGGAAACTATTCCTGGCCTAAACACTTTGGGTAACTCTGGCAAAACATGGACTAAACTCATTTCTGGTTTTTTTGGAGAGGTTTTTGCTATAGGGCGCATGCGCTCACCAGACAGAGAGAGACAGAGAGACAGAAAGCGAGAAATCACCCCCCAGAGGGGATGGCAATGCCGCAATCCCTTCTCCTCCATTCTCCTCTCGGGATCTTGGGCACGCATGCACACGTACCTGGTGTGAGTTTTAAGCCACCGGGTCCGGGACGTGAACCGCGGTCGACTACGTGGGAGTCCAGCGGCATAGCCATTGTGCTTACTGCTGGTTCCCTAAACTCATTTCTTATTCCATATAAATAAATCGGTAAACATGTTGACTGGGGAGAGTTCTTCTCATTCAGGAATGAGCATATTTCTAAAAGAGGGAATATTATAATATATGACAAAACAACAGAAAATAAATCATTATGAAGTTTTTAAAAAGGGCCATGCTTCCGGTATTATGTCTTTTAAGAAATGTAATGATGAACATGTGTATTTATCTCCTCAGAACACAAGATTTTCCATATTAATTAAATATCGGCAGAAGGAAATAGTAGGTTTCTGTAAAAGTGCATGTGATGAGATAAAAAGGAGATAAATGAGCAAAAGGAAGTGATTTTGTGTGTCTCATTTGTGAGAAAAAAAGAGGCTAAGTTGGAAGAAGGGCAAAGCATATTTTAGATAAAGTCAGTGAGAAGAAACTCACATTTTAAATATTCTGTAAATGAGAAAACATTAAAACTTTAAATATATTCTCGGATTTAAAAAATCAGAATGTAAAGAGAAAAGGCCTAAAAGTCTCAAGGCAGAGTAATTAAGTTGCTTACAGAGAATAAAAATATTAAAACTGGCTTCAGACTTCAGCTCTGAAACATTTTCCCCCATGTATTCATTAGCAATTTTTTTCTTCTTTTGTGAATCAATGGTTAATATAATTTGCTACTTTAAATACTAAAATCCTTTGATTAAATAACAGACTCATAAATGCTGATTATTATTTCAAAATTCAAGCAATGCTGAAGTATAGAGAAAACATTTCCTTTGTATTCCCAAGCCTCCTCGTACTTCTTTTGAGCAAAGATGACTTTTATACAATATACTAGGAGCACTAAAACGGTTCCTGTTTGTGAATTTACTAACTCCTGGAAATGTATACATGTATATTTTTAAATAACTCATTAACAATCGCCAGTTTGCACAAAGATGTCTAGCACAGCATAATCTACCATAGTGAAAAGTTATTCAATAAAGGAATGAAACGATATTATAAAATGTGTATCTCTTTAGGTTGTTTAGGTCAGAATTAAATGTATGATATCGGATTTAATAATAGTCTCTCTCTTGCTCTCATCCATACCTGCTAATAAAAAAAATAAGAGTTGGTCGGTGAAGAGTAATTTTCTTGACATTGAAACAGGGAGAGGCTGCACTTTTTGGTAATTGGGAATGGTCTGAGATAGAGACTGAGATCCTTAGCGAAGAAAAATTCAGGGATATAAGGGCCCAGTATTTGAAAGGATCAGCTAGGTACATTGAAATCTTTGAGGATTTTGGCCAGTACAGTGGTGGAAAGACTGACAGTGAGCCAGGAGTTAAATTCAAGAAATTAGAGCACTGTAGATGATGCAATGGGGAGACATGGCAAGCGACGTGTCCAATGGTGGGAAGAGGTGAGAATGACCTGGAAACAACAATGTTGAGCCAAAAAAGCAACTATCATTGCTCCAGGCCAGCTAGCATGAGGGGGATGCAGTAGAAGATGACCACCACTGGGAAGGTCTACAGGAGTTCTTGTCTCCTCAGGAGGGAATTTATTTTCACTGAGAGTAGAAAGGTAAGGAACCAGGGTAACAATATAGAAGCTTTTGCTGCTGAATGGCTATGAGTTCTGAAAACACAGCAGGAAGATCTAAAAATTGGGAAGCAGTAGGGTATGAATCAGAGTAGAAATATTTGCGTATGTAATGGTGCCTATGGTCTGCAAGATGAGAGATGATCTAATATATTTTTCAGTTGTAACTGAAGTAAATAAATACCACAATAAGATTGATTTGAATGGTCTCAGAGAAAATAGAAAGAGAGAAGCTTTCAATGCAAGGGTTGGAGGTTGAGGAAGAGAAAGTGTTCAGTCTCTCACCAGAACACAGAGACTTGGAGCCCTTCTTTATCCCTGTGAAGCATGGAGGCCAGAGGACAGGTCTTGTCATTACACAACTGTCCCTTTGAATGATATTCCCCTGTACTTTGGTGTACTGAGGGATTTAGAACTCTGATTTATCTACAAAATTAGAGATTCCAGAGCCAACTTAGATTTATGCTTAAATGGTTTTAGGAAATACTGGGGAGCCCAATACAACTTAGATGTTTGGAGTTAGAAAGTCAGAGAAAGCCAGGCTGGATCTGTGTGATGGTCAGTGTGAATAAACACGGTGGACTGGGGGAATAGAGATTTTTTTTTGCCTCACTGCACTGAATGTAGAGAAATGAAAGGTGTTTAGTGACAATGATGACCTCAATGATTATATAAGGTTTGAAGGTTTCTAGGCTATATGGCATGTGATCATTGGAGTGTATGCGTGAGGGAAGAAGTCTAAGAGACAGGTATACAGATGGCGAACTAGAGAGGAAACCAAAATCAAATGATAAGCACAACATACGAATTCTTAGAGTAGTTTTAATGTAAATTACTTCTTATGACTTTTAAAAACTAAGTTATAAACATGTCTGTTTATGGATATATAGCATATCACTAAATCAATTAAAAAATAATTTTTGCAAGAGGATTCATACACTTGCCAGAGTGAGAAAAGAGAATGTGAGAAAGAATTCCCCATGGGGGACGGTCACACAGCAATTCCTTCTCCATTTCTTTCTCCTGTTAAGATTTTGGGAACCAGCAGTTAGCGTAATGGCTATGTCGCTGGACTCCCACGTAGTCGACCGTGGTTCGCGTCTCGGACCCGGTGGCTTACAACTCACGCTGGGCGCGTGTGCGTGCGTGCCCAAGATCCCGAGAGGAGAATGGAGGAGAAGGGATTGCGGCGTGACCATCCCCCCTGGGGGGTGATTTCTCGCTTTCTGTCTCTATGTCTCTCTCTGTCTGTCTGGCGAGCGCACGCGCCCTATAGCGAAAAACCTCTCAAAAAAAAAAAAAAAAAAAAAGATTTTGTGCAGGGGAACCAGCAGTTAGAGTAATGGCTATGTCGCTGGACTCCCACGTAGTCGACCGCGGTTCGCGTCCCGGACCTGGTGGCTTAAAACTCATGCCGGGTGCGTGTGCAGGAGTGCCCAAGATCCCGAGAGGAGAATGGAGGAGAAGGGATTGTGGCGTGACCATCCCCCCTGGGGGGTGATTTCTCGCTTTCTGTCTCTATGTCTCTCTCTGTCTGTTTGGCGAGCGCACGCGCTCTATAGCGAAAACCTCTCCAAAAAAAATAAAAAAAGATTTTGTGCACACACATGCATGTGTTTTTCAAGGCACCAGGTCCAGGGCTCAAACTACACAATTGGCCATGTGAATTCTAGGTGCCTTAACCACCATGCCATGGGCTGGCTCAAGTTTTTTTTTGTTTTCCTTAATATTTAAAATAAAACGAGAGGCCCAGGCATGATGGCATAGTGGTAGTGCAAGGTTCTCTTTCATAGAAAGAGATTACACTGGAAGTCATGTAGAAGATCAGGGTTTTTTTCTAGGTCGATATACATACATACACATCCAGATGTGTCTCTGATCATGGTTCACTGGGAAGGCTGGTGGAGGAGGACAGGGAATTGTGTGTGACATCCTGCTCGTGGTGCCTGTCTTTCTCTTTCTATGTCTCTCTCTCATGAAATACACAAATAAATAACACTTTAAATGAGAGGTAAAATTTTTACAGATTAAGAATTAAACCTCTGTAATTTTCTTCACTCTCTAACCACTGGGAGAAATAGGTGCCCATGTAGATCTAAACCTCCCAGTTTATAGACATGTTTCCGAATAAGTAAAGGCAGGTTAATTTGCAGAAATGATTTAAGTTGTTCAGAGAACATATGGAAAGTTATTTGAGTTGATTAATGAAACATAACAAATAAATCAGATTACCCCCCCCCCCCATCTCACTAGTTTTTAAAAGCAAATAAAACCAATCTGATTGCATTAAAATTCTGCAGGTTGGACTTGTCTCAAGTACTACACTTAGATGATATAAATATACACTTAGATGATGAAAAATATATTTCCCCTGCCCTCATCTCTACCTGAATTCTAAAGAAAGAGAAATAAGACAAAAGAATGTCAGATGGCAGCCAAACAACGATTACTCACAGTAAAATTCGAGAGAAGGATGTAGTTCAATATGTGATCTAAATGGTTTTCAAATATTGGACTCCAAAGTTTGAAGAGTTTACTAACCCAGTAAGGATGGTACTGGTAGATTTACGGTATAGGAACAGAGGACATCTGCAGTTTGGGGTCAGCTCACCCTCAGAAAGGCCAAGGAAAAGAGTGAGATTTCTCCTTTTTCATAAGACAATGAGAAGGATGCCTTCTTCCCTATCCTAGTAGCTGGTGCCTGGAATTTCTTATATTGAAATATTGTTTCAGCTATCCATTGCAGTGTATTAAATCACCCCAAGCCTATTGGGTAAAACCCAAACACTTCATTGTATTTCATGATTCTGCTCTCTACGGTGTTGATTGAGTCAGGTGGTAATGCTCAGCTATCAGGGCGATTGAGAGATTCCATGTGGACTCACTTCCGTGTCTGGCCTTTGCAGTCATTGTGGGAAGGTTGGGTTCAATGGGGCCCTTTTCCTTCTCCATGTAATTTCAGGACCTCTCCAAATTGTTCCTGTAGCAAAGTAATTGATCTTCTTACATGGAGATTAGGGAACGCAAAAGTGAGTTGTATTCTAACACATGAGAAATACAAGTGCTAGTCTCTTAAGGCCCGGACCCAGCAACCAGCACATCACCTTGGCCATATTATGTTTTCCAAAGTAGTGAAAGAACTCCTTTGGACTCAAGGAGAAGAAATATATATCTCAGAACTGCACAACAGGAGTGTCAAAGGACTTATAGTAATCTTTATAGTGTTGTGATTTGTCAGATCCAGGTACAGATGAGTCTCTTATTCTTTTCAGTGTGTGTGCATGTATGAAAGAGAGAAGGCATGCCCCTTCCTCCAACAGGGCTTGATCAAGCTGCAATCCTTTTTTCTCCAATAGTCCATCCTTTCAGGATCCTGTGGACACATGTATGTCTAGCATGTTTTTCAAGCTACCAGGGCTGGGACTTTGGTCATCAGTCATGAGGGATCTGGCTTCCTCTATGTAGTGTCAGATTGCTCTGCTACAGCACTGGTGTACACACACACACAAACACACACACACACACACACACACACACACACACATACATACATATTTTTTTGGTTTCTTGGCCATGCTTCATCTACCTGAAGAGCTGTGAACTTAAAAAGACAAATATTTCTACCACCACGGTAGAAAATGTGGTGGTAGAAAATTGTGAGACAATGGTAATTACAGCAGGAACTCCAGTCCTAATGGAGAAGGACTGAGAAGACATTAGTAATTCTGAAATCGAGGACTGAGGACAGTTCTGCTTTTTCAGAATGATTCCCTTCAGCTCTTGCTTCTACCTTCTGTGCTGTTGGCTCTGCTTTCTGTGTCCTTACACATATGAAGGGCCAGTTTTTGCAACCAAGTGGCCTTCTCAGCCTGCTTCCACCCCTGGAGTGAAAGGGAGGGGTGAAAGGGAGTTGTTCAGAGACTTCTTTACAGTCGGCATTTTAGTTTTTGTTTGGAGAGATTTTGTTACAGAGCGTATGTGCTTGCCAGAGAGAGAGAGACGGAAAGTGAGAAATTACCCCCGACACCACCACCAAAGATGGCCATGCTGCAACCCCATCTCTTCCATTCTCCTCTCGGGATTTTGGGCACTCACACACACATGCTCAATGTGAGTTTAAGTGGCCAGGCTCAGTGACGTAACCATTAACGATATCTGCTGGTCCCTCGTTTGGTAATTTTAAAATCCATGTTATTAGCATAATCCAAACACACATTTTTTAACTTATTAGGAGAGAAAGAGAAAGACAGGTACCCTTCACAGGTCCTCAGCACACCACCTTCTTTCCCCCAGCCTTCCAGCCAGCCAGAATTTTGGGTGTAGACAGGTATACTCAGCATGTTCAGGTCAACCCCGATCTGAATCCAAGTTCCCCAAATGGCTCCTGTGCCACACAGTGGCTCCTCACATCCTGCACCACCACAGGTGGGTACCTGCACACATTTTTAATGAGACATACCTTTTTCTACCTTGGGTCAAAAGTAAGGATGCTAAGGAAAAACATCCATAAGATTCTTTAAAAACTCAGGAGATATGCCATTATTTTTATTTGGTTTAGTTTTTGTTTGTTTGTTTGTTTTGTTGTTGTTGTTGTTGTTTCAATAAGGGGACATATAACAGCCATACACTTGCAATCTTTATCCTGAGTTGTGGTTGTTTTGCCCTGAGGTTTATATTTGGTGAAGCTATTTCTTTGAGAAACTTGAATTGTGTTAGAAAGAAATGAAAAATTATTTTTTTAAACCCAGCAAATCCTTGGTATGTTATATTTACTCTAAATTGCAAAAACCTGAACAAAAATGTAATCATGAGCCAGTGGATGGTGTGGAGGTTAAGACAGGAGATCCTACACAGCTGACTTCACAGTTCATATCCTGGACAGGCTTGGAAATCACAAAAGGAGACTGGAAGAGAATCATCCCCAGGGAGGTGACTTTCACTTTCCTTCTCTCTCTTCTGGTAAGCACACATGCCCTGTAGTAAAAAATAAAAATAAATAAAAGAAAATGGAATCATTACTTTTTTATTTTCTTATTTACTTTCCTATTTTCAATCAATTTTGTATTTAGTTACAGGAAACTAGAAGAAGCCTGGTGACATTTTTACATTTTGTCTACAAATATGTCCAGCTATAACCAGAGTTTACTAGGGCTTTTATTTAATTTCCACATGACAATGGAGAATTGTGTTACTAATTTTCCAATCACAATTTCCCTTCTGTTTTTCATGCCCTCACTGTCTTCTCAAGCTCTTTCAAGCTTTAATAAATAGAGTTTTCAAGACCCTTCCTCCTTCTTCTTGCCATCCTTTCCTAAAGCCATTGCTACCAGTTTTAGGTTTTTAGGTCTTACAGGCTACAACTAGGAAAGAATAACTACTATGAGTCATAGTAATAGGGATTCATTTTAGGAATTAAACCTTAAGCATTTATGAGACCTGGTGGAAAAGACTACAGAAAAAGTTAATGCTATCTGGCAGTCCACCTGAAATTGCTACAGATCAATAGGGTTGCAAGTAGGAAAACAGGTAAGATGGATGTACAGTGGCCAACCAAGGATGAACTGGAACGTGTACCTACTTCTCAACATGTCCAACAGTGAGAATGTGGGTGACTTGCAGAAGTAGCTAATGCACTGGCTGCAGAACTATATGCCTGCCTGCCTGAACACTCAGAAAAGCCGAACAAAGAGAACCGGGGACTGTGGAGGAATTGTAGAATGGGCTGTCAATTCTGTGAACTGACAGATCCATAGCAAATGTGTTTGAGCTCCAGTAGTGTTTGATGCCCCACAGGGAACTTCAAAGCCAAATGGTGACTGCTTCTGGGCTGCCTTTCAAATTCTGTTTCTCATGTGGATAACCCTAATCTGAAATTACAGAGATGAGAATTTGGGAAAATATGGTTTCAGTTTAGCTAAATAGACACACTATAAAATCACCAAAAATGAATACGATTCCTTGGAGAAGAGATAACTCATCCCTAAGTCTCTAATGTATTCTTTTTTCTTTTCTTGTATAAAGTTATTTATATTTATGGAGTACAACACGATATTCTGATGTGTGTGCATGCACCCACACACACACACACACACACACACACACACGAGCGTAGTATGATTAAACCAAGCCAAAGAACATGTCAATGGCACCATATACCTTTGTGTGTGTGTGTGTGTGTGTGTGTGTGTGTGTGTGTGCATGTATTGAGAACATTTACAATCTCTCGAAGCAATTTTCAAATATACAACAGTCACCATGTTGTATAATAGATCTCCAAACTTGTTCCTTCTGTGTAACTGAAACTTTGTATGTTTTGATCACCATTTCTCCATTTCTTGTCTCTACCCCACAAACTTCAGCCCTTGGTAATCTATGCTCTACTTTTTCCATCACAGATCTTCAAAGGGTTATTGAGCATAATAATATGAACAGTGCATATTATTATTTCAATTATTTTTGCCTTGAATTTCATTTTTGCACCAAAATAAACTTGTAACTTCAATTACATTTTCCATAAACTTTTTGAAATCCCCTCACATAAGTTCAACTTTTTTGATTCCACATCGAAGTGAGATTACGCAGTACTTTTGTTTTTGTGACTGCCTTATTTTATTTAGACTCACCCATGTTCTTGCAAATGACATGATTTCCTTCTTTTTAAAGGTTGAATAGAATTCCACTGTATATTTACCTTTTCATTGTTGTTGTCATTGAGAGATTTTTTTTTTTTTTTTTTTTTTTTTTTTGCTAGAGGGTACGTGGGCTTGATAGAAAGTGAGAAATCAAACCTTCCTCCCTCCCCAGGGAGGATGGCTACACCTCAATCCCGTTTTCATTCTCCTCTCAGGATTTTGGGCACACATACACATTCATGAGGGTGAGAGTTTTAAGCTCTGGGTCAGGGACTAGAACCACAGTCTACCATGTGAGACTCCAGTGCCTTAAACACTATGCCACTGGCTGGCCCCTGTGTACACCTTTTTAAAAATCCATTTGTTCATTGATGGACACTTAGGTTAGTTCCAAATTTTAGCTACAATTTTAAAGAGCTCAGGATTAATAGGATGCTCATGAATGTCAGAGTAATGATCAAATTTAGAAAATTTAGAGTCAGTTTCTAGCCATGAGGGATGCTATCCCACAATTTATTATTTAGCTTTGCCAAAGTTCACAGCAAGAGCCATAGTTGTATAGGCTCTTGAAGGTGAGTAGGTGAAAAATACCCTGGGTTCAGCTCAGGATGCTAAGTGTTACTCACTTAAAGGTTCATTGTGTAGATACCTGTATTGTAAACCCACATTTATTTAGGGATTTCTCCTAGTAGGAGAATATTTTGAAACATTCATTTATTGCATTTCTGAGAAAAATGCACCCAAACACTCTGTTTGTATTCTGGGAGTGACAATTGAAACATTGCCAACATTTTACAAACTGTAGGCTTTTCAAAGCTGGACGTCTTCCTGATGTACCTGGAATGTTATTGCTGTACTAAATGGGAACTATGTTAACTAGTATTGGGTTCTGCAAGTGGGAAGGAATTATTAGCCCTCTTGCTTCTACCATTTGTTATAGCATTTCTTGGGCCTTGTGTTAGTCAGTTTACACTATTTTAACAAATACATCATACTCTGTGTGGCTTAAACAATGAACATTAAATTCTCTAAATTCTGCAGGCTAGGAAGTCCAAAATCAAGATGCCAGCAGACTGGTATCTACTAAGGGCCTGCTTCCTGATTTATAGATGGCAGTCTTTCTCCATGCTCACATGGCGAGGAGAGAGAGGAAACAAGCTCTCTTGTGTCTCCTGTAATAATCTTAGCAGGGCTCTGCCTATTGACCTAATTACCTCCCAAAGCCCCACCTCCAGATGCCATTACACTGGGGATTAGACTACAATACATGAATAGGAGAGGGCACAAAAACAGAGTTCATAGCAGACCCGCAAAACCTACCACCTCCACATTTGTTTCAGCTAGGACAAACTTCCTTGGATTTCTTAGTTAAAGCCACTCTGGATGTTTCAGGTATCCTCATGACTAGCTGCCTAGCACTTTTAGGTAGCAGTTGGACATGCGCAGGGTGAGAGAGACCCACTCCCCACCCTCACTGGCCCCAAGGGTAAATATCTGCCCATATTCGTCTGACATGCAGTCAACAATTCTTCATAGAAAGGGTATCAGCCAAGGTCCTTACCTTGCCTCAAGGTCAAACTCCTGCTTGCTTTGCCTCAATGCTGAACCCTACTTGTCTTAAGGTCTAACAGACACACTAGGTTGGCAGCATGTCCCTAAATTACCTTTACTCATAATATAAATTAGCTTTGGAGTTTTGAGTCCTCTGGGGCTTTCATGATGCATTCTGGGCAAATGCATACACAGAGGCATACAGGTTATGCAAACCTCTGGCTATCAATCAAAAACAACCCATATGAATGCAGAGGAATCACACAGGGAGGTACCAGCAAAGGAAACCAGAACCATCATAAACGCAACCCATTAGGACCGTTCTCCATGCTGGCTGGCCAATCTAAGTCCAGCCAGTCTGCTCTCCCTTCCTGAAGGTTCACTTAGTTTTGCTTAGCCAAATAAAGTTTATATTCTATCTCCTGTTGTCTATCTTTAATTCTTTGTCTGCAGACATCAAGAACTAAGGATCTTAATACCTTGTAACAGAGGGAACAGATAACTCTGTCATGTACTGCCCAGTACAGTCTCTCCTCTGCCTAGGAATTCCATAACTTTTGGGCATGCATCACTTAAGACACAATTGCTATATGCATGCACACCAGTAATAACTATGCCACCTTAACTCTGTCCTATACTGCTTAGTATTTCTACCCTTGAGCCAGAGATCATGTTATATGAGTCCCAGAGCAGCTTCTTCTGAATTTCTGGACACCACAGGGCCACACCAATGAAGCTCTCTCTGTGGTGAGACACATCTCTACCATACACAGGAATGTTGATGTTCAAGGACCATGCAATGTTTAATCCTTTCTAAAGTATTGTCAGTGGTGCTGGAAATAGAATTGATAAATTTTTGTAGTTGGGAAAGACTTTACAGAAAAATAATAAATACCCACATTACAAATGTTTTCAATTGAACAAAGATAAAAGAAAAAAAAAGATAAAAGAACAATTTAGGTTTTTCACTGTCCATTATTATTTATTTCTAATGATATATTGCATTAAATGTTCAAAAGCATCAATTCTACTAACTCTAAAAAGGTTATCCTTCTACTTTGAATAAAATCTACCTAAAATAATATGATTACTGAAAGTGTAAATTACATTGTCACAAGAGGGCAGCCTTTTCATATATATAAGTAAATTGTCAGTATCTTGATCAGTTCTGTAGATATTATAGCTTAGTAAACAGGGGAAGAAATTTAAAGTAGAATTAACTCTTCATGGTGATTATCTTACCAGGTTATATTTGGTAATTAGCTATTGAATTTAAAGTATTTTACATAATAAAAATTAAACACGCAAAAAATCAATTTTAATTGTAATAAAATTTTATTCATGTGAATGTTTTATAGAGTTGCAAAAGCCTATGAACATAATACATCTATCATCATAATTGTACAGTACTTGAAGCAAACAATAAGTGGGGAAAGTATATTTGCAACAATTATAAATGACAATAGTTATTACTGCTTCCACATAAGGACATCTTGAAAGTAATTAGGAAAAACATGAGCCGCAATAGAAAGGTGAACCAAGACTATAATTACAAGACCAGAATACCAATAAGAAAAAAAATTCAACTTTCTTTTCCTCATACATTTTATTTATAATAAAGTATGTGAAAAATCAATCATCAGTAAAATAGCATATTTGGCCTGTTAGATTGGTGATTTTCAAATATTAAAGAAATTAAATATACGGTGAGGGTAAGATTGTTGGAAATGAGTTATCTCACATATTACTGGAGACATGTGAATTATCATACTCTTTGAAGCTGAAACAAGAAATGTTAGGCAACTTATCCTAAGTAACAGTTCAGAAACTTCAGAACCCAGATTTTAACAAAGAAATTACTGCTAGCTAGACCAATGAATAGAATAAAGGTGAATTCTCTCTTAAATAAGAGGGAATTCCTCCTGCTAGGCTGCCTTCAAGTTGGGACATTAGTTTTTTCCAGCCTTCAGACAAGAGCTATACCATCAGCTTTCTCTTTCTCAGGCATTCAGATTCGTATTGGAACTGCATTGGCTCTGCTGGGTCTCCATTGACCGTGGGTCTCCAGCTTGCCCATTATGGAACCTGGAATTTGTTAGTACCTGTACCTGCAGGCACCACTAACTCCCTTCACCATACACACACACACGCAAGCACATACATGTTACTGTTTTTTTTTTTTTCTCTGAACCTTGATTAACACAACCTGCTCATTATGCTGTCTGTTGTAAATTAATTCACAGGCTCCTGACCACTCAGAAGTAGGCTGCAGAGAAAAAGCTTTTCTCCTAACAGTTGAGGATGAGCATAGTATGGCCACTCCCTGCTCACCTGGAGATGAGAGCTGAGTTGTTGGGATTCTGACCAAACCAGCAACGATAAGCCTTCTTACCAGGCAGACTCTCAGATCTCTGCTCGTAGTCTGGCTGAGTGAAGATTGTAAAACTTCTTGTCTTTTTCTAAAAGGGGAATTTGCAAAATTTTAAAAAATAAGAGAAATTATTCTTTGCATATTGTGACTCTTGATTTCAATGACTCACTCCAAGATGTAACTATTTTGTCAATTTGTCACTCTGTTTTTTTTTTATATTATTTTGTATTTTGCTGTCAATGTGTTGCTTGCTATAAAAATAAGGATTTTAGGGTAGAACATAAGCAAAGGTCCTGTAAGTTTGTTGTTTTAGCTGGCCTCACAGATCCATTCTCTTTTAAAAACAACCAGATTTTTTGCATTTATAGGAGATAACCCCTTTTTTGAAATGCAGAATGAGGAATTGAACCAGTAATAGACTACTTTTGACAACAGGTTGTCTTTATTTTACATCCTCATCCTGCAATACCCTGGTCTTGCCAGTAAATACAGAAAGGACATTTGATTCAGGAGGAAATCAAATCTATCTATGTGTGCAAGAACTAAGAGCTATAAACTCCTTCACGATCCCTTATCATCCAAGCTTTTTTTTTTTTTTTTTTTTTTTTTTTTTGAGAGTATTTTTGCTATAGGGCGCGTGTGCTCGCCAGGCAGACAGAGAGAGACAGAGAGATAGAAAGCGAGAAATCACCCCCAGGGGGGATGGCCACGCCGCAATCCCTTCTCCTCCATTCTCCTCTCGGGATCTTGGGCACGTACGCACATGCGCCTGGCGTGAGTTTAAGCCTCTGGGTCCGGGACTCGAACCGCGGTCGGCTACGTGGGAGTCCAGCGACATAGCCATTACGCTAACTGCTGGTCCCATCATCCAAGCTTTTTAACTCAGCTAACCTCCTTAATCCAGTCTGCTGTTGTGTCCTAATTTATATGTAGTAGTTGATCTCTGCTCAGCTTTAGGGTCAATACAACTGCACCCTGACTCAGCTTTTCTTTTCATTCATATTTAGAGAAAAAGACAATTACCATAGACATACCTACTTCAGTGATATTGCACGTCTCCCTTAGTAGTTTCCCTCAAAGCCAACTTAGGCACTAACCGAACTGAACAGGGTGCTCTTTGAGAAACCCTCACTCTCCAGAAGGCACTTGGCTAGTAGAGATCAGTGAACTTTAGATCTAAACTTTAATAAGTATGAAAACCTTGGCTCCTTAGGCCATGAAGTGTCTTGCCCTAAAAACCTAGAGTCATTCTCCAATAACACAAAAACGTTATGCCAGTTCGTAGGGCCAACCGACTATTGCCGCCAAGGGTTCCCAGTTTTGATGCTTTTGACAGATGCCCTCCTCTCAGACACAAGCAAAAATCCCTTTTCCTGGCTGTTTGATGTATTGGTCTCCTTTGAAACATTAAAATGAGCATTATCCACACTCGCATCCAATGGATACTCGATTTTGACAAACCTCTTTAGTTACATTTTTATAAATACAATGAAGCTACTATGGGTATTCTAAGACAACCTTTTCCCTCTCAGATATTCCTGTATCATATTTCTTATATACTTTAGACCTGTAGCTTCAGGTAGGCCCCACGCCTGAGAGTGGTAGCTTCAGCTGCACTCAAATCAACAAAGCCAGTACTTGGCTCTCCCCTTCATGTCCACGTTCTCCACACTGGGGGCTCTCTGAAGGCAATAAAAGAATAAAACACAGTACATCCCTACAGAATTACAGAACACCTACAAATATATCTTATTAATCAGTTCCTCCATTATCTTACTTCTGTGACAATCTAAACACCTGTAACAATCCAATCTTCCTTGATTATAGAAAGACCCGTTTTATTTCATGATTGCCTTACATCCATAGAAATTATCTCCAAGCTAGAAAAAGACCTCTTAGACATCTCAGACAATCCAGACCTAATTCTATTTTGTGATACCCCTTGCAAATGAAATGCTCGCAGAAGCATGATGTGATGATTAACTTTGTGTGTCGACTGAGCCAAAAGATGGCCAGGTAGCTAGAATATTATTTCTGGGTGTGCATATGAGGATGTTTCTGAAAGAGATTACTATTTAAATCAGTACACTGAGAACATAAGATGAACCTCGTTTATGTGGGTGGCACCATCCAACCTGTGAAAAGAACAAAAGGCAAAGAAGAGTGAATTTGCTTGCTGTCTGAGCCGAGACATCCCTCTTCTCCTACCCTTAGATACCAGCATTCTTTGTTCTTGTACAAAGACATATTGACCCAGACTTAGATTTACACCATTATTCTCACCAAACACACAAACTCTCTGCAGGTCTTAGAACTGGGACTAGAACTTACATCATCATATCACCTGTCTCTTAAGACTTTGAACTCAGATTGATCTATACCATTGACTTTCCTAATTCCCCAGCTTACAGATAGCAGATCACGGAACTTCCTAGCCTCACAAATAAGTGAACTAGTTCCTATAATAAATCCTTTATATACTTGAGGAGATGTCAAAACGTTCATGAAAAAAATGGAATTATAGTAAGTTTATGTTAATGTAAAATAATGGAAACTCATATATAGTTATTTTCATAACATGGATTTTCCATGAACTTTTCAAAAAGTGTGTGTGTGCGTGTGCATGCACATGTATTTCCTATTGGTACTATTTCTCTGGAGAACCCTGACTATTACATACGATGACTGGTTGTGCCATATTTCTCCACATGAGACACTTGAAGCATATTCTTTGCCCACTGTAAAATCAGCCTGAGTTGCCACACTCAGGTTTTATTAGAGTTTGTGCTTTGAAAAAAGGGAAAATTACCACTATTTATTGACTTCAGATTCATTCTTGAAGTCTACTATGCTGTTGGCACAATTTGGAAGTCTCATGGATTCTTGACTTTTGCTAGTCCTTATTCCAATGGAATTCCAATGGAATGAGGACTAATTGTTAACTAATCATAGACTATTTGTCTTCCTACTGACATTGCTAATGTCCACTGTGCAGCACACACCAGAGAAACTGATCCAATATTTCTAGGACTGACAAAAGTGCTAAATACACAGCTGAACACAACTCTGCCATTATCTCTAATATTATTAACTCTCAGGTAAATACTCCACAACCTGAAAAAGACAAATGGCTATGAAGGGTGCCAAACAATTGTCAGATGGATTATACTTTGGAGAAAATGTACTTACTATCGCTCTCTGCCCTTTGACCCTTTGGCTTTTCCAAAATCTTTCTGAAGTACCCCCTTAGATCCAAAAGAGTTTTTACACTTCACTCAGAAATTACTAGAAAAAAATGTCTACCTCTGTATTGAAAACAAAAATGGCACTAGATCCTTCCTAGGTAACATATTATGGTCTAAACAAACTCTGTGCTTTGACTCCATAAACAAAAAGGTACAGATATACATTTGAGCCTATAGAGAAGGAAAGTGAAAGCTTGATAAATATTTGCTTGATCAAAAGGTTTTCTTCATTTGTACTCCCAGATTCCATATTCTGCTTGTCTTTGTATTTTGCTGCTGTGTCTCATCTTCCTACAAAAACA